>CM077577.1:24432058-25066813 GCA_039657325.1 Stephania cephalantha
ATAACACATGAATTGGAGTCAATGAAATTATTTTATCAACAAACTATGCCATGAAACAACCTCATGTAATGAGAATGAACAAGTCATGGCACATGAAGTACAAAGGCAATTCAGTCCAAATGACTGGAAATGAACATATGAATAGGAATGAAATGTAAAGAAATCTCTCAATCAGTTTACCTACATACCACGTAATTTCCTTTGCTATTCCGGCCTCCCAACGCCTCGAAACTCGTATTTGAATCTCCGAAATACTTCCTTAAGTTCTTGACATCATATCATATGTTTTTGAGTGTGTTTGGATACTTAGCATATTAGACTCTTGTGTAGTATTTAAGGTCTTCTTGAAAATTGCAGATTTGTATGCTGTCATAACATGTAGCGCACTACCTATCCTCCATAACGCGCTATATGTTGCGAACCCAAAATTCTGCAATAAGAATTCTGAGTTTTCCCAACACATAGGCTATGTTAATGCATTGAGAACCCTCATACACACCTCAAGAGTTCCAAGACACCATTCACAACATAAAACAACAACCCATAGCATCAAATACATGAATTCATGGAATTGAGCTATGTTAATGGAGTCAAGAAGTTACCTAGCTTGATGAGTACTAGCTAACTTGGTCTCTCCTTCACCCATTCCACTTTTTCCTTGTTGTTTTCTTCCTCCTCCTGCAGCTTCTTCACTTCTCAACCTTGCTTCATGATGAAGAAACCAATTTGTGAGAGTGTGAGGTGTTTGAGTTGATCAAGCATATATACTTATGAATTGGATATGGTTGAATGATAACCCTTGATCATTTGTGCTACGTATCTCGAGACCTAACTAGTGGACCTCCTACTAACACATGTCCCACTAGTTCATGCTTAAGTGACACCAAACAATTACTTAATTAATGTTGAAGCATGTCAACTCGTGTCTCAAGACATATCAAGTGTCTTATGTTTTAACTTATTAACTTTGGTATTTTAATACCAAATTAACCATAGGCCATTTATTTCACTTTTAAAACCAACATAAAGCTTACACTAACTTACCTTATCACTCTCTACCTCGGTTCCACACCGGCACGCATATCGAGATGAGTCCCTACTCACGTCTCGACACCTATCAACACGTAAGCGTGACTTAGTAGGCTACCCATATACAATACACTAAGCACACATCACCACAAATATAACATTTACCTCGGCCACCTAGCCTCTGTAATGACACGTATCTCGCTGCGGGTCCCATGTCACGAGTCATTTGATCCTAACTAACAAATTAAACTAAGATTAGAAATTTGGGCCGTGACAATTCTTCCCAACTTATGGAAATTTCGTCCTCGAAATTAAAATTTACCTAAAATTATACATGACTCGAAAAGGTACGAAAACCTATCGCGCATATAGTCTTCTCGTTCCCAAGTGAGTTCTGAGTCAAAATAGATATGAAAAGTGTCCGCGCATATTGGACTCTAGTTCCCAAGTCAGCGCCTCGTCCTCGTGATGTTGCCATTTAATGAGGACTGACGAATGTCCTTATTCCTCAGTCTCTTCACCTGACGGTCTAATATCTGAATAGGCTGTTCCTCGTATGTGATGTCCTCCCTAAGATCTATCTGACTCAGATCCACCATTGGTCGTACGCCTCCTCTCGACCTATCCAGCCGAAGCATCGAAATATGAAATACGGGGTGGATCCCGGCTTACTAAGGCGGTAACTCTAACTCAAATGCAACCATGCCGACTCTCCTCTTGACCTTGAAAGGACCAATGAATCTCGGCTCAAGTTTTCCTTTGATTCCAAATCTCTAGTAATGCGAGACTTTTAAATACACAGGCTCCCTCATCATACTCTAACTCACCATGGTACTTGTCGTAATATTTCTTCTATTTCTCCTGCGCACCCTTCAGATGTAGTCTGATCTGTCCCACAATCTCTGGCCAAATAACTGCCACATCCTCGAGCTCTGTCCAACACGATGGATATCTATATGGCCTACCATAAAGTGCCTCAAATAGTGTCATCCCAATACTGGCCTGATAACTCTTATTATAAGCAAACTCACACATATGAAGATACTCCTCCCAAGAACCACCATACTCTAACACACACATGCGAAGCATATCCTAGAACACCTGAATTAATCGCTCCAACTGACCATCTATCTGTGGGTGATAAGCCGTACCCAAATCTAATCAGGTGCCTAATAATGCATGCATGCTCTGCCAAATCCGTGATGTGAATTGTGATCCTCTATCTGATACGATGGATAATGGGACTCCGTGTAACCTGATAATCTCCCGTTCGTACAAAGTAGCTAATTTATCCACCATGTGTGTCATCGATACTGGTAAAAAGTGCGTAGACTTAGTCAGCCTATCCGCAATCACCCAGATGCTATCATGACTGTGTTGAGATCGAGGTAATCCATTGACGAAACCCTTGGCAATATGCTCCCACTTCCACTGAGGAATAGGAAGTGCCTATAAGAATCCTCCCGCTCTCCGAAGCTTAGCCTTAACTCGCTGGCATATCTCACACGCTCGAACGTAATCACTAACATCGTTCTTCATCCCCTACCACCAGAATAGATGACGCATATTCGCATACATCTTGTTCTGACCCAGATGAACTGTAAAACGTGAGCGGTGAGCCTCCTAAAGTATCTCGTCGCGAATCTCAGCCACTGATGGAATCCACAGTCTTTCTCTAAATCTCAGGCATGAGTCTGTCGACTAACTTCATTCCAGGTGATCAGGACTCTGAGCTAACTCGCTAAACTACTGGTATTGCTCATCTGCTTGCTGACCCTCAAGTACACTCTGTATAGACAGTGTTTGAGTCCTCATCTGCCCACAAATCAACACTATAGTAGTGGTCAGCATATCAATTAATTCGTCAAGTCGGGCCGCCTCGAGTAGCCCATGTTCGTGTGTCATGTGGCAAGTCACTATCTCTGGATCTGCTCCTTTTCGGCTCAATGCGTGTGCTACGACATTGGCCTCCTTGGTGATACTCCAAAGAGAAATCATAATCTATAAGGAACTCTAGCCAACGCCCGTGTCTCATATTCAACTCCTTCTGGTAAAGAGCTATTTCAAACTCTTTATGGTCGGTCGAAACAACGTGAATCTTTCTCCATAGAGATAATGATGCCAAATCTTCAATGCAAAAACCACTGCCGCTAACTCCAAGTCCCGAGTAGGGTAATTCTTCTCATTAATCTTCATCTACGGGACGCGTAAGCTCACTTTACCGATCTACATCAAAACACAAACCAAACAAACTTTAGAAGCATCGTTGTTCACCTCAAAACCCTTTTCGGCTTTGGTAGTACAAATACTAGCGCGCCGTTAATCGTTCTTTCAGAGTCTGGAAAGCTTGCTCACAACTATCATCCCATTGAAATTTGACTTATTCGTTAACTGTGTCATCAGCTCAGCGATCTTGGAAAAATCCTGAACAAATTGTCTGTAGTAGCCCGCCAATTCTAGAAAACTACGAATGTCTATCACTGATGTCGGTTTAGGCCAGTCGATCACTGCTCTAATCTTAGCGGGGTCCACAAACACTCCACTGGCTCCGACAATATGCCAAAGAAATCCAACTTCAGTGAGCCAAAACTCGCACGTACTGAACTTAGCATACAATCTCTGCTCCCTCACAGTCTGTAAGGCTGTCCCAAGGTGTCCCTCGTGATCCTAATGAGTCCTGGAATAGATAAGAATGTCTTTGATTAACACTATCACAAATTTATCCAAATACTCTCGCAATACTCGGTGCATAAAATCCATGAACATCGCCGGGGCATTCGTTAGCCCAAACGACATGACGGTAAATTGTAGTGCCCATATCTCGTGCGGAAAGCGGTCTTCTCCTTATCCTCATCTCGAATCCTCAACTGGTGGTATCCCGATCTCATATCATTCTTAGAAAACCATTGTGCCCTTGTCATCTGATCGAACAAGTCATCAATGAGTAGGAGGGGATACTTGTTCTTCACTGTGACTTGTTGAGATATCGGTAGTCAATGCAAAGTCTTAAACTACCGTCCTTCTTGACAAATAATATTGGTGAACCCCAAGGTGACATGCTCGGACGTATGAATCCCAACTCTAATAACTCATCTAGATGGGTCCTCTGCTCCTCTAACTCTTTAGGAGCCATCCCGTACGGCGGAATCGAAATGGGTTTGGTCCCCTGGACCAAATATATGATGAAGTCGATCTCTCTCGCGTGGTGGTAATCCCGGTAGCTCTGCGAGAAAAACATATGAAAACTCGCATACAATAGGTACCTCCTCCATCCTCATCTCAAATCTCTCGCGCATACTTAAAATACTAGCAAATGTCTCGAGATCCGAACTCGTGGCCACTCGCTCGGTGATTAGTAATGTGGTCTAAGTACCCCGAAAACTAAACTCCGATCGGTCCGAAAGCCAAAATGTAACCACCTTGCTAAAAGATTCAAGTTGTGCGTGCGTGGTACGCGATTAATCAATCCATGCCTAATAAGGCATCAAACTTTAGGAAACTCTAATACCCTTAAGTCTGCGGCATCTTTTGTCCCTCTATCTCAATCAAGGCGATTAACACATAATAGGTTCGGGTATATCTTGTCCCCAGCAGCCGTGTTGAGGATCAAGGGTCGCTGTAGCCTAATATGTCTCAATCCTAACTCATCAACCATACGACCCGAAATGAAAGATATCGTAGTTATTGAATCAATCATACTATGCATAAATCGACTGCAAATGTAAATCATACCCTCGATAAGGTTACGGGTGGTAGCTGGATCCGGTGCAGCGATGACATTAACTTGCTCTCTTCGCTGCTGTGGCTAAAGCCTGCCTAGTCGTGGACATGTACTAACGAAGTGCCCTGTCTCTCCACACTCAAAACATGCTAGGTCCCAGCCCTGGTTGAATTTTTTGTCCCTGTCCCTGCGTCTAACTGGACCTATGTCCCTGTCCCATGTCATATCTCTATCCCTGACCATGTTTGTACCTCCCGCCGACCACCACCTCTCTCGCTTTCTACTCTCACCGCCGATATCGTCATGGCACTCTAACTACGTTGTCTGCTATGGTGTACTAACATAACTCTGTGCCAAACAGATGGTACTGGCGCAGTGCACACTGGATGGGATGGTGGTGCCATAGATCCTATACTCGATGCCTTAGCATCTCTCGGCCTAAACGGTCGGTGTCTCTTCATCCTCTTGTCACCACTTGACCTATAATCCGACTATGCTGGTGTTGGTGCTGGGATGATCTCATCGGGGTGTGTGATCAGGTACGCCTCTCTGGCAAGGCTCCTGTGACGACCCCTTCTCAAATTAGGGCACCACTCGGCCTAATCCGGTTATTAAGTCCTAATCTCACTATATAGGTCCTAACAAGGAATTAGTCAGCCTTTTCAATAATCTTATTACATACCAACTATTTATTTGTTTTCAAATAGATATAAACATATACCTATCCTTTGTAAATTCATAAATCAGAGTTAAGTAAAATTTACTAACTTAAAAGTTATGCAGCGGAAGTCTTAACTAATTAACTAGCCAAAGCTTATAAACATGTAGCCTAACCTTTGTGGAAAAACCAGGAAATAAAGATCACATGCATATATAATGAAACGGTGATATATAACATCATGTGTCTAGTCAAGGTACTACTCACTTAAACCATAATATATAACCCCAAAAGTATACCATATACATATAAAAGTAATACATCTAAAGCAAAACCTACAATATCTAGTGTAGCAGTGCTCCACTGGCTCAGAGGTAGTCGCCGATCTTCTCTTTGCCAGGCCTGCTACTCGATGGATCTGCACCCACCGTCACAAACTAGAAATTAAGTACTTGATAATAGAAAGTATTACTGAGAGACATTTGTTTACATTCCCAATTGTGCAACAAGTATCAATAAGCATGATAATAATAGCAACTATGATGAAAGAATATCATGCAAAGAGATACTTTAGCTAAATAAAATGAAATTGACACTAGGTTAAGTAGTAATGATCTAGGGCTGGTCGGCCATGATCTTCATCACATCAGCCTTTCCACTATATAAGGATGGAGATGTGCTATACATCTCTGTGGAGGTTGTACTTACTTGGTACAATACGCCTTAATAATTATCCCAAATGTCAGTCATTGGGATGTATACTTGCCAACAACCCCGAGTCTTACAACTCGTGAAGTCACCCAAGTTATGCTTGCCAACAACCCCAAGTCCCATACCCCATGTGCTGCGCAAGATAGTGGAGAAATCCCGATCACCCGCGAAAGTCTAGTGACCCCCGTATGTCAGCGATATTTTTATCATAAAATGACCCTAGATACAAGAACCACTTTTATATTCATGAACAACACGGTATTGGAATCCAACAGATATAATTGCATAACTAATGCACAAAGGATATGGATTCACAACACTATGTAAAAACTACCTAATAGCATGCTATTTCACTGACCACCAGTAATAACAGTCAATAATGACATAGCACATGAATTGGAGTTAATGAAATCATTTTATCAACAAACTATTCCATGAAACAACCTCATGTAATGAGAATGAACAACAAGTCATTGCACATGAAGTACAAAGGCAATTCAGTTCAAATGACTAGAAATGAACATATGAATAGGAATGAAATGTAAAGAAATCTCTCAATCAGTTTACTAACATACCATCTAATTTACTATGCTACTCCGGCCTTCCAATACCGCGAAACTCGTATTTGAATCTCTGAAATACTTCCATAAGTTCATGACATTATATCATATTTTTTTGAATGTGTTTGGACCCTTACTTTACATATTAGACTCTTGTAAAGTGTGTAAGGACTTCTTGAGACTTGCGTATTTTTATGCTTTGCCATAGCATGTAGCGCGCTAATGACCATGTGTAGCGCACTAATGACCAACATAGCGCGCTACCTATCCTCGCATAATGCGCTATGTGTTGTAGAACACATAATTTTGCAATCGAATTCCGAGTTTTCTCAACACATAGCCTATTCTCGATGCCTTTAGAACCCTCATACACAACTCTAGAGTTCGAAGACACCTCTAGCTTTACTTGGCTCTCCTTCACTAAATCCACTAGTTGTGATGTGGTCTTCTTCCTCCTCCAGCAGTTTTTCACTCCAGAAGCCTTGCTTCATGATGAAGAAATGGAAATGAGAGTGTGAGGTGTTCGAGCTGATCACAAGTTTATATAGTTGAATTGGATATGGTTGAATGATAGCCCTTGATCATATAGTCCACAAGTATCTCGAGACTTAACTAGTTAACCTCCTAATCACATATGTCCCACTAGTTCATGCTTAAGTGACACCAAACAATAACTCAAGTAATGTTGAAGCATGTCGACTCGTGTCTCGAGACATATCAAGTGGCTTATGTTTTAACTTACTAACTTTGGTATTTTAATAACAAATCAACCATAGCCCATTTAATTCACTTATAAAACCAATATAAAGCTTACATCAACTTACCTTATCACTCTCTAGCTCGGTCCCACGCCAACACGCATATCGAGGCGAGTCCCTACTCACGTCTCAACACCTATCAACATGTAAGCTTGACTAAGTAGTCTGCACATATACAATACGCTAAGCACACATGACCATAAATATAACATTTACCTCGTCCATCTCGCCTCGGCAATGACACGTATCTCGCTATAGGTCCTACATCACGAGTCATTTGATCCTGATTAACAAATTAAACTAAAATTAGCTATTTGGGCCAGTGACAGCTCCTCTCATATGCCGCATGTAAACTCCCTGGCTCTATAGTCACCACGATGCCTCAAATGTCCCTCAACAGACCCTCCATGAAATAGTGTGCCTTGTCAGCGTCCGTGTCAACTATGCCTCCAACATAATCCAACAGCTGCAAATACCTGCCCATGTATTACATCACCGACCACCCAGTGTATTGTCTGGATGCTCGTAAACTCGGCCCTCTTGTGATTGAATCGCTCTTGAATGCCGCCTAATCCTCGGGCTTACCCTGCTGGTAGCCACCATATTGTGCCACCATGCACGGCCTTTCCAAACATCACCCGACAATATACTCTGCCTCATATGCTCCGGTGTGGCTGGATGTTATGTATTTTCTCGTGGCTCTTCACAAATTTCTCGACCGCCTCGAGATTTGTGCCCCTGTAGAACTCACTTGGTCTATGTCTCTGGAACTCTTGTGACTATCTCACCTCAGCTGTCGTCCCAGTGCTCATCTCTATGGGTTTAGTCGGCTTGGTCTCCGCCGGTGCAGGTGGTGTGGGTGATACCGTCTCAGTCTGAAGCGATACTATCTCAGCTATAATGGGTGGTGTCGGTACGACGAGAGCCGCTGGAGTGGCCTGAACGGTAGGTGCACTCCCCTCCTGAACAGTGGGCACTGTCGACGAAGATGGTGATGGTGTAGCTGTGATCTATGCCCTGATTATCCTCAAAATCTCGTCTAATCACTGATCCTGAGATGTGACCCTCTGAGTCAATGATTGTACCTCCTCAATACTCGCGAATCGAGGACCTACATCCCCACTATCATCACTCGACCCTGGCTGATCTGCCATCGTGATTTGCAATAGCAACCGACGCCTCTAATTAGCATATAGTTACCGGTACAGTATATTACAATACAACAATTATAATATATAAGATCCAAGTTTTTATTTTCCCAACTCTCCTCACTTCCCAACTAAGATTCTAAGTCAGGATCATAGGGTTCCAATCTAAGTTCCAACCGTGTCCTAACTCTATTTTAAATTTGTGTCTTGTATTGGTAGTAGGTAATCATGAGCTAAGCATAAAACCTTAAGCTTTGATACCAACTGTGACGACCCCGGTTTCCCACAAACTATGCCCCCGCCCGGCCTAAGCCCACGTAGACCCCCGAGCCAGTCTCGCGAGGTCAACGCAGTCCTAGTCAGCCTTTCGATCCATCCATATAAATAAATTCATAATTTTAAGTCAAGTTATTTGTATTTTTTTTAATTTGTACAAGTTAGCGGAAGCAATTAATACGTTAATTAACTCGCAATAAAGTAAAAGAGTCGGACATCCTAAATGTGGAAACCTGTAAACATGTATATTCATGTATATCTTGTGTCAAGTGTTATAACTAAGCCAAAATGATATACAAGTCACTTGTATCTCTCAACCCAAACAAGTATCCCAAGTGTGATAACAACAACATATATAAGTAATACAAAAAAAAATCAAAAACCTACAAAAGTGTGCGGAGGAGAGCGCTCCACGATATCCTCAGAGTAGATCGCCAAGTGTCAGCGTGCGGATCTGCACTAAGTCAAACACAAGAATGCCGAGTGAGTAAAAGCCATTAGGATCTAAACAATAATTCCAAATAAATAAAGCAGACTAAAAGTCATGCAGATAGAAATAAAACTATATGGAATACATGATAATAAGACTTTAAAAATGAAAGTACAACGAGGAATGAGTGTCAAAAGAAACAACGGAGAGCTGCCCAAGTAGTCCAAGACTACCGAATGCGGGTGGTCATAAAGTCGTGGCAACGACAAGCAGAATCGAGTCATATGACGCGACGTCGCCTGTTGTACCTAGACCGTCGCGAATGAGGGATATCGACGGTGCCCCGGATAAAACACATCTCATTTTGACCAAATACTCAAGTGACTCGAGGTCATGGCTCGAGTTGCAAGCCGATAACCACTCCAATCGAGGCACTCGTATAACTCACTTGGCCCTGACACTCATAGATGGGTGAGAATTCCAAGAAAGGGACACAAAGACAATATCAACAAAATATAAGCTCAAATGAACTATTGTGCATTTCCTATCTAGGTTTTACTTACCTCAAGCAATCACAAATTGCCCTCAAAACGTCCCGCTCGTGCCTCGAGATGTGCACTCGACACCCGACTATAGTATCCTAAGTCCCTGGTGTCCAATTATACAATTTTAATTATTTTAGAGTCACATTAAGTGAATCACTACAAAAAAACAACTGATTAGAAACAGAAATTTTCGTTGCTGATTATCATAAATTCCGTCTCTAATTATATTCTACAATGGTACAGAGACGAAATCGATTCCGTCTCTAAAACTGTCGACGCTAATTTAGTCAGCAACGGAAATGTATTTCGTTGCTGATTAGAGACGAATTTGAGACGCATTTAGAAACAGAACAAACTGAATGGTTCTAGTTGCA
The DNA here is from genome assembly GCA_039657325.1 of Stephania cephalantha. Lineage (NCBI taxonomy): Eukaryota > Viridiplantae > Streptophyta > Magnoliopsida > Ranunculales > Menispermaceae > Stephania > Stephania cephalantha. The sequence continues at coordinate 24,442,269 of CM077577.1, forward strand.
TTCCGTGTCTGATCCGTTGTGTATTCCGTGTCTGATCCGTTGCTGATTAGCAACGGATCAGACACGAAATGCATGAATTCCGTTTCTGATCCGTTGCTGATTCGTCTCTATTACGTATCTAAATTTAGTATTGGCCAGTTTGTCGCAGCTATTTCCTCGCCAATTAGAGACGGAATAGCAACAGAATCTATTAATTCTGTTGCTAATCCGTCTCAATTCCGTTTGTACGCCTATTTTTTTTTCACTACCAAGAAGAATCCAATTGGTTCTCCAAAACCTCTAAACCTGAAAATACGTAAACAGACTCGCTCCATCGCCTTGCACCCTCCAACAACTCCTTGGGGGTGCTAACATCCCCCAAAAAAGTAGAATTTGACATACATACATTAACAATATATATCATCAACAAAGATTCAAATAAGGAAAAAAATGTACAATTCGACATTAAAAAAAATTTATATATCCACGAAATGTCTTCAAGTATGATAAATGTTTCAAATACCTAAGTTTCTACAAAAACCACTAATCTTATTGTTCTACAACAACCACAAAAAAACCACCAATCCTCTAAATATGCACAAAAAGTACTATCAATCTAAAAGTTCTATAAACAACTATAAAAGATATCTAAGTTCTATAAACAACTATAAAAGATATCCACAAAAGTAAAATTACCATCTCAAAAGTTACGCAAACTACCATAAAAAATACATAAGTATCCCCAAGCTGCTCATCTCTCGTAAGCCAATCTTGCATCTCCCGATCAACATTGTCCTGTTGTTGTGGTGGATCACGGATCTCATTTGGCCGTTCTTGCTCATGAGGTGGTGGTGGTGGTGGTGGTGGTTGTGGCTGAGATAGGCCTGCTTCGTCCATGGTCATCCCGAATTGCCTCTGCATAAACGCAACAACCTGTCGTAATTGCTTGGCAACACTATCGACCTCTAAGCATGGCACCATCTCCGGCATCTGGGATGTGCTAGCACCAGGATTTGCATATCTTCTCTTCTTTCTCCCTAACGACCCGAGACCGTAGACACGTCCTCTGGGACACTCACCCGCCACATTGTAGTACACCGCGTCATCATCCATCGGCTGGTCCGGTGTAGCCTTGGTCAGCTCTCGACGTCTCCTCTGGAGCTTAGCCTGCATGGATCAACAATAAACAACGTATATACTTACATAGAACCGCTCCGATCTAGTATCGATGAATGTCACCCCGTCGTGATTTACAGTGTGGAGATGCAAATATAATTCATTCACAGTAGGTGGCGTCTCGGATGTATTAGTCTACATACAAAAGTTTTAAAAATGTTAAATATGTCAATTACTAGTAGGTCGGCACACTTATATTAGCCAAGCACAAATCAATTGCATAGAAGTGAAATGAACTGAAGTGAATGAAATATGTACAATGCAAATGAGTTAAACTAGCATCAATGTGTAAGAAATTAAAAAAAAAAAAAGATTAAAAGCAAACACAAGCATAGTGAACAAGTGTATAAATGAAAAAAAATAAACAAGAGTATAAAAACACTTACCAATCTTTCATTGGTAGTCACAAAAGACACTGAGCCACCACCGTGCTTCGAGGGTCCAGTCCCAGGTCCTTCGACCTCAGTGTTCCTATTCATAGACGCCTGCCTAGACTTGGCAAGAAAGTCCTCGATCTCCTAGTACTCCAAGTATCTCCTCCACGCCTCATCTGTAACACAGTTTGGCTGCACACGATTCTTCTTTAACTTATGCATCAATGCAGTGTACCTGGTGCCTGCATGCGTGTAGTACGCCGCACGAATGAGATCCTCGTGAATCGTGTCATCCCATCTAAAATATACCCATAAAATGGAGAGTGCAATTGTTACGAGACATTGAAAAACCTGTATAAATCCTAAGACATTTATTAGTCCTGCGTACTTGCCATTGGCGCCAGTAGTGGTCCTTATGATGATTCGGTACCGACTTCCAATAATACCTTTTTGGAATCATCAATCTCTTGAAAAATTTTGTCATCCTCCGTGCACAAGAATGAGAAGGATGCATTTCCCTGTGTTTCATTAAATTGCATAACATATTAAAAACTTATTTAATAGTTTACATGGATAATTAGAAATACGTTAATTAATCAAATACATACTTACGTATTATTCGCAATCAGTGTGATCGGGATCCTATGCACGCGAGGGGGCTCGGTCCCTGTCCTCTGAGGTGCTCGCGGAGCGCCTATAACTTGCAAGCCTGCTCTATCCTCATATGATAGGGATGTTGTTGGTGATGCGGTGGCTGGAGGCGCAGGCATCGTCTGTACAAGAGTGTCACGTCTCGATGTCGCCAATGGTGACTTCAATGGGCGATTTGGTATGGTTCCAGACGACGATGTCGATGGTACAAGCGACGAAGATGGTATGGAAGGCGAATCTGACGCTGACTGTAACTCATGATCGAGTTAACGAGAAGTCGGAATCGATAGGACAAGAACCGACCCACGACCTCGACCGCAACTACCTCCTCGACCCCCTCGTGTGGTCGGTCCATTTGGTCCAAGAGGTATATCGGTTCCTGAGGTCTATGCTGCACCTCTTTCGACTGGACGAGGACCCCCTAAAGCTATCCCTCGACCGCCCTGAGGTAATGTGCGACCTCAAAGTGGGAGCTAATCACTGCGAGCCATAAAACCTAAAAAAATACCAATCTTAATGTGAAGAAAGGTTTAGAAAGTTCACGTAACGTCGATCAAACATTGACATAACATAGACATACATTGCTCGTTGTCATCCGTTTCGAATTCACTCTCATGACTAGAAGTTGATGATTCTTCTTCTGAATCATCTCCACTATCGACAATGAAGTCATTGTGTTCTTGACTTGGACCCGCTTCAACAATGACGCGGGTCCCATTTGGATCATCTAGATTGTCGAAATCCTGAATTGCATCGTCGACTACGCACGTGGTGGGTTCACCATCTTGGAATGCAATCTCTGCAGAGCCTTGGTCATTATCGTCTTTGCTCGTATCCTCGTCGGTGAATTTTGGTTGACAGCAAGAAACTGCTAGCCATTCTTGTCGCTTGTTCCTCAAAGAAGGGTACGAAAGGTATTACACTTGAGTGGCTTGCATTGCAAGGAAAAATGGCTCGTAGTTGTTATATCGTCGTTTTCGATAAACCTCTACCAATTTAAGTGTTGGGTGAGTCCTCACACCATGATTCGGTGTAGGGTCATACCATTCACACTTAAACAACACCACACGCTTGAGGCCAGTATATTCAGTCTCTACAACCTCTTTTAGTACTCCATAGTAGTCGTGGGAAACATCGGCGTAGTTGGAACCTTTCACCAAAACACCGTTGTTCTGCGTCGATCTATTAACGTCATATGTTGCAGAGTGGAACTTATACCCATTCACTAGGTAACTAGGGTACACATTACAAGATTGATTAGGACCAACTGAAAGATCAACAAGCATCTCATCTATGATGGAATTCCGAGCCTATTCATGAAGATTTAGAAATTTAAGACACATTATTTATGAAAGAAATAAACGAAGCGATAACCTACAATCGTAATAATGAATGTACTGCATTATTGAATGAAAGTGACAGACATACTGGATGTAAGGAGCGATCTCTGGACAATTGAGCAGTATGTACGAATGAGCGACGTTATACTCCTGCTCTGTTAAGTACCGCTCCTTTGACTTGCCCAAGGATCGACCAGGATAAGTAAAAATTGAGAAATTTCCCACAAAATGCGGTATGGGACCGATACCACCATCATCACAAAACGATGTGACTTCTTTGACCAAATAAGCAACCTTCAACCTTCGCTTTGTTCCGAACAATGTTTTTCAAATGTTTAAGGCACCTATCGAAGTTTAGTTAATGTTAATTTATAACTTTATTGAATGGGAAAACAATTTCAGGAACTCAAGATATTACCTCTCAAATGGATACATCCACCGAAATTGAACTAAACCGGCCAGACGGGCCTCGTATGCCAAGTGGATTGGTAGGTGTTCCATAGAGTCGAAGAAGCTTGGAGGGAATATTTTCTCCAACTTGCAAATGATTTTAGGTATTTCAGACTCTAAAACCTCCATATCTTTGAGACCGACACTTTTCTCAGTCAGGGATCGAAAAAAAAGGCTCAGCTCGCTAATTGCAACCAAAACCGGGTTTGGGAGGAGTTCTCTGAATGCAATTGGTATCAAGCGTTGCATGAAAATATGACAATCATGACTCTTCATGCCGAACAGTCGCAATTTTTTTGGATCCACACATCGACCATGATTCGAAACATACCCGTCAGGAAAACACAACATTTCAACCCACTCGCACAATTTTTGCTTTTTTGATGTATCGATAGCATATCATCCAAGGATGTAAGTATTTGTCGCCGAATCAATGTGTAGAGAAGGTCGGTGACTATATTCATGAATATCTTGTCTCGCTTTTGCATTGTCCTTACTTTTGTCCGGTACACTCATAATAGTGTTGAATTTGTTGTCAAAAACATTTTTCTTGATGTGCGTCTAAGTTGTGTCGGATCAAGTTTGTCTTCCAATACGGCAAGTCCCAGAAAATGCTTCTTTTTCTCCATCCCGAACTCTTAGCTATCCTCCCATTCACATAATCAGCTCCGATTTCTGTCACCTTCATCAAGCCCAATGATTCAATTTCTGCCAAAATTTCTTCACCAGATAGCAAAGCGGGCGGTTCGTCGTTTAGTACCATTTTGCCTCTAAGAAGATTTTTTTTGCCTTTCCCGAATGGTGAGTTCTTGACAAGAAACGACGGTGACAGTCGAACCACGATGTCTTTCCACCACTTCGCAATTGAAAGGCATTTGTATCCTCCATACAATATGGACAAGCCAGCTTATCGTGTGTGCTCCAACCGGACAACATGCTATACGTAGGGAAATCACTTACAGTCCATAAAAGGGCCACTCGCATACGAAAATCCATCTTTGTGGAAACGTCGTAAGTAATCACCCCGTTGTTCCATAAATCTTGCAACTCTTTCACAAGCGGCTGAAGGAACACGTCTATTTTTTGTTTTGGGTTGGTCGGTCCAGGAACAATAACCGTTAAGAACATAAACTCAGATTTCATGCACATCAATGAAGAGTACGATTTTCCTGAAATCCCAAAAACTTGAAAGCCATCAATGAACAAACCTAAACGAACATTCCGAACCTCGGCGACGAAGTCTCTGTTGACATCATTAAAATGCCTCCAAGCAATCGAATCGGAACAATGTTGCATAACATCTTCTGGCGAGGAATGCTCTCCATGCCACCGCATATGTTTGGTCGTTGATTCAGACGCATACAATCGTTACAATCAATGGCCCAAAGGGAAGTAGTACATTTTTTTGCAAAGGCGTTTTTCTGTTCCTTCCACGACCTCGTCGTTGTGCAATGTAGCGTGATTTTCCACAAAATTTACATGATGTCAATTCAGATTCCACTCTCCAATAAATCATACATTGGTCCTCACAACAATCTATTTTCTCAACTGGAAAACCTATACCTCGCATTAGTCTTTTAGTGGCATAAAAATTTTCAACCGATGAATTGTTAGTTGGCAAACAATCCTTCATAAATTTAATGATTTCATTATACCCTCGTTCAGAGATTTGGTGTTCTGACTTGATCGCAAGTAATCTTGCCATTGCGGACAACTTTGTCATGGTTTCGCACCCCGGCCATAATTGTTCGCTACTAGCCTCAATCATGTCATATAGTTGGCGTGCTTGGTGGTTTGGTGAATCTTCCACGTGATTCCAATTAAAACTTGGACCTGCCACGTTGTGTAGCATCTCATGGTAAGTTGTCATATCAAAACCTCCCCCATCAGCATCATCAATATTGTTATCAAATTGGTAGATGTTTGGCGGCTCTTGATCTCCATTCTCACCGTGTTCGTACTAACAGTGATATCCCTGAACGAATTCGTACCTACATATATGGTATTCAACCGTTTCGACGTCCAGGTATGGTACAAGTCGACATTTCTTATAATTGCAAGGACATCTAATTTTCCTTTCACTTTGGTAGGTAGGACAATGTTGCTTAGCAAATGCTATGAATTCTTTAACCCTCGCCGCGAATTCAATTCGGACGAAGTCGTTGTCGAGACAGTTGTACATCCAGTCTCGACTTGTAGACGACATTCCTATTGTAATTGTGCAATTAAATTAGTCAACTAGTTTAATCATTTCCGACGGTACAGGTCTACTTGTGTATCCAACTTCCCTACGGGCAAGGATTTCTCGCTTCCGTATAGCTCAGCCACTTCCCTAACGCTCCTCTGCATCAAAACCAAAACCAATACCAAAACAATTCAACATCCTACCAAACCTCCTAAATCCAAGTGAAATGGAACTTGTCTCATCAAAATCAGCCATTATAGTGAAATCAAGAACTCGCCAGTTCTCTAATTGAAGTCCGCCAAATCAAAGTCCTCAAACAGAGATCTTCCAGGTTCGAATGAATGAATGGATGGATGAAGGAAGTACCTTAAAAGAGAGTGAATGGATGGAATGTTGGAGAGCGTCCAGCCCAATCTACAGAAACTGAAGGAGAATGAGGAATCGAAGTAGCAATCTCGGGGGGAACTCCAAAATGCACCTGAAAAAAGCAGGCAAATGAGAGATTATTGAATTCGATAGTAGATTGGAAGCGAATGAGAGAAATAGTGGATTTGAAGAAACATAGAAAGTAATAATAACCATAGATAGAAAGTAATAACTCTCTCTAAAGCTTTTACTTCTAGAATCTTCTTTGGAAATTGAGGAGGCTAGGAACCTATTTTTTAATTTCTTTACTATTGACTTTGCTTTGGTCCTTTGCCAATTAAAGACATATATAGGTAGAGAATACTAGAGCTAATAAGGAACAAGAAAGAAACTCAACTCATATTAAACATTAAATACAACACCATAGTCAATACATGAAGTTCCTTAGGGAGACCCAATTTTCATTCAATTCAAACAAAGACAACAAAGACAACAAGTCCTTACAAACACTGAAACAAAGCACAAACAACACGCACACTATTGATTTTGCTTTAGTCCTTTGACAATTAAGATCAAAGCATTCACAACATTCTGGGGATTGTAATAGGTGCAATGAGAATAACATAGAGCTTTCCCATGGCTATAGTTACAAATAAGCATCACGTTTTCCATATATCATTCCTTTTAAAAGAAACTACTTATAAAGAGAGCCATATCTCCAAATGGAAAAACAAGATTGCGCAAATAGGTTGATCCTAGCAACATCCATCATTGGGTAAAACGTTCAGTGCTGGTATCACTAAAATTAACTTTCCAAAGATTGACAAGATATAAAAAAAACTCACCATTGTCAATTACTTAGAAAACTATAAGACAGTTATATATAGGCTCTTTTGAAAATAATGGGACATTTTCAGGGCAATGCATGTTTAATGCAACAATATAAGAGTGTAATTGAGAGAATAGCAGGGGTGTTCAAACAAGTGAAAAGGTTTTGTAAATGCATAGCTTCATTCTGTCTCAAAAAAGGCTGAGTGAATACTAGAACTTGCAAAATCACTTCCTCAGAAGTCAGAATGAGTTTCACTAGCCTGATATCAGGTAAATCAATGCACTTGTATGTTTTCAATGCTAAGAAAGTTAATTAGTGTGGATGCATATACAATAACTTGATTAACCCACTATTAAAGGTCAAATTCAAGACCATTGATTAAAGGTAATGCAACCTGACCCCTTATGTGTGTAAGGTTTTAGGAGTACCTTAAGTTTTACTACTCCTTTACGTGATTTCAAGAACTCTACTTTCGAAATACGTTTTCCTACATAGAAAGATCAAAGGTATAAGCAATTACTTGCAAAAAAAAATCATAAATGAATAAGGAAAAAGAAATAAAGATTTAAGGAATGCGCGCGCGACCCTTAGAGAGGTTTGCAATACAAACAAATTCAAATTCTTCACAACAACCATATAGACAAGAACCTTGTTATACAATCTTATAGAGAATTCTAAGAAACTATATTTATCGAACAAGTACCTTGAAGTGAAGAAGTTCCCAGAGTGCAAGTCGATCACTGACAGCTGCTGCACAATCAAACTTGAACCCTGAAAATCAAATATGTGAAAAAAATGAGCTACCAATCTAAATAAATATGGCAATGCTAGAAAAAAAACCAATCTCATACACAAGGAAGAAAGATAAAAGTAAAACTCTAAAAGTAGAAATAAAGTGTCCAAAAAGACCATACTACGATATATTTTTAATTATAATGACATAAAATGAAACATGAAGACAAAAAGGACTTGTAATTCTATAAATTATAATCATTCAGATATATCCAACATAGATGTAATCATGCTAAGACTACAATTTTAGGTGGCTTGTTGCTCACATGCATGTAAGTCAATTATTGTATGGATTATAAATATTATTTTTAGACCACCACGCTATATGAATATGTTTGAAGATCATAAACATGCTTCCTTATTAACTTGACACAATATGGGATAAGATAAGAGAATTGTGCAAAGACAGCCAAAAAAAGCAATGACGTAAAGCAATATCAGGTCAAAGAGACTTACAAGTTCCACTTTAAAATTTTAAAGTATAGTTACAAATTCATAGTCATATAAAGTTATAAACCAAACCTTTTCCCTAACTTATTTTTTCCTCCAAGTTCCAATTAAAGAGAACCCTAGCTTCATAGCATTATTCAAAGTAGCCATGTTTTCTCTGGTTTCGATGCTACATTTATCCGTTGTTCCTAACCGAACTCATTGCGTGAATAGATGCATAAACCACTTGGAGCTTTAGAATACACATCAAACTACCTCCAAAAAAAAATTCCTCATACAATAATCTTATAATTGCGGGGATCGAACAAGCTTGTTAACATACGCCTTGATGTATATTAAACCGATAAAAAAAATGTTCACTAGAACATGTTAAGTACCCATCAAAGCAAAGGCAAATTATAACCAACTGAACCACACAAACTCATCGAAATCTCACAAACTAGTGAGAAACAAGAAAAAATCAAAAAAGGGTATTTCAATGGAGGGATTATCTAACCCGGGCATCTAATGAAATCTCCAAAAACAAGAAAACCAAAATACCCATTAAAATATAAACAAATTTTCACCAACTGAACCACCGAAAGTCATCGAAATCTTACAAACACTCTAGTGTGTATGTAATCCACGCAACCTATCGAATGAGCAGGAGTTATATATAGGCCGAAAAAGGAACCCATCTCCTATGAACCTATTCTCAAAACCAAGAGTTATCGCCATGGTCATATTACACACTATTTTTCGTTTATTGAAAACCATCACAGTGTACATAGTCCCTCATTTCAATCCAACTACATGGGCTACTTATACTTAATAGCCAGGCAACATTGATAAATAAGCGAATCCGCACGTACCTTGATTTAGGTTTCCATCCAAATTCCAAACTTTCTAGGCCATTGTCGCTTTCTCAGGTATCCAACACCTATCATATACCATTTGTAATCAATATAGGTATAATACACTATAGTTAGAACCCCTAGTTTACTCCCTAAGTCCTCCGAAATCCTCATTAATTCACAAAGATTACTACTGTTTTCTAGGGTGGGAGCGCGCTCCTCAATGGGTGGGGCGCGCTCCACCAATTGTGTTCATCATAGTTGATGAAGGGAGCGTGTTTCTCTGCTTTATGTGCAATGCGCTCCACCCCTGTACTATCAAAATTGATACACGGCAAGAACCACTATTCCACTCACAAATCCACAAAACAGTTGTACAAAGTCCAAAAATTCATCGTGGAGAGACCTCAAATAAAGTAGCAAACCATAATCAATCATCCAACAACATGATTCACAAAGATTCTCGTCATCACTATCGAATTGAACTTTAACTAACATAAGAACAAATCATAGCGAAGAGATGATCTTTGGTTGTTGATGCGTTTAAGCTCCTTAATCAACACTAATTCAGTTCCCTGAACACTCCCCAACAATCAGAATCGAAAACCAAAACCCTCACCTCTCTGTTTGATCGATCGAATTAATAGATAAACATGGGTTTTTAGTTTAAATATATGGAATTTTCTTGAGATACGCATCGCGCTATCTCGAGACTGATCAAGTGGTTGTGTTAAAGTGACAATTCTTAAAGTGACACCAACTATAACACATTAAACACTTACGCTCCACTCGATATGATCAAATAATCCATATAATTCAACTATTCTTTTATTTTCTAATATATCTATATTTATATATCTTATATATAAATATATGCGTACATATATATATGACGCGTAGCTAAACAACGTCAATAAAATAAAGTTTCCTAAACCAACTATTTTATAGAATAGTGGCAAAGGGTCGATCCCACAGAGATTGGTAGTCTTTCTTTGGTAAAAAATAACAAAAAGGGAAATCGGGGTTTTAAATAAATAATTTAATAATTTAACTGACTAAACTAACTAAACTAAATAAATAAAATAATAAAAATAACTTTCAAATAGTTTCAAGAAAACACCTAAGTAACACCTAGGTCTAAAGTTCAACAAATGAAAATTAAGATTCTATGGCAATCATGGTCTTTAATCTTTCCAAAAAAGTCATTAATTTATATTATCCTAGATTAGTTGTAGAAAATCGACATCCTCCAGAAATTCCTCGCTCCCCTAATCTAGATAGTCAGGACGTCTGCCACTAACTACTTCATTAATTAATGCATAACCCTAGACATCCGCCAATCATGTTTAACACACTAACTGCAGTAATATGGATATGTGGGAACACTAGTCCTAAATAATCGAATCGCATCTGCTCCCGGTTTAACATAGATTCAATTGTTGCATACTCAAGAACCGAAATGGTTTTACGGCAAACGGGTGAGTGTTTGTCACTTGATTGGTCCAAAAGCACAATTACACGGATACTAATGGTCCAAATAACTGTAGGTTGTCCCCCTAAAAGCATGCATCGGCCCGTATACATACCCTAGATCTAAACCATAAACCTTAAAAGCAACAACAATGAAATAGGAGAATTAAATCAAATTAAAATAATAAAATAAAAAATCTCACATAATATGCCATGAATCAATAATCCCGACTTGTTTCCCCTCCGACCTAGGCAAGGAGTTGATTAGCCGAACATGGCCATCCAAGAAAGTCAATAACAAAACAATAATAGCTCGTGTTTTTTTAATTAAACCTAAGGTTCCTAACATATAAAACTACTAAAAATTGGTCTCCAGATGTGAGAGAAAGTAATTTTAGGGGTTGGAGAGGTGACTCGTGCGCCAAGGAGCATCGAATGGTGTTTTTGGGCTTGAAATCACGTTTTGTCCACGTGTCCCATGCCGATTGGTTGTTTTCCTGTTGATGTGGCGTTCACCCATTGGACACTGGAACGCATGGAATGTTATTGATTTGTGATGTGGCGGGTTCGATTGGTGTGAACATCTTGTTTTAACGTGGTGGACGAGTGAGAGCGCGCCACGTGGCAACGGGGAGGCGGTGAAGAAGCTCGCACAAATCATGCGAGAATGGGAGACCGCACTAATGCATGTCTCGAGGAAGAACTCACGGCCGCGTGCGAGGAGAAAGAAATGGTGAGACGTCTTTGTTTGTCGAGCGACATGGCAACACGGGATTGGTTAAGAGCTAATGGAGCGGTGACGTGGAAGATTCTCTTTGGAGCAAAATGCAACCGTGACGTCTTTGTGTATGATGATTCGCCACGTGGAGAACGCTGATTGGAAGAAGGCTGGTAGAATGACGTGTTTGTCCAATGGTAGAGTAACATGTGGTGGTCTACTTGGTATGCTGTCTCCTTTTCTACCCATCGATCAACACGTAACTCGAGGCATATTGTCCGACATCTGATCACTACGAGTAAATACTCCATTTTGAGTATTTTTCCGCCACGAATTCAACCGCGCACTCCTTTTCACCTAAAAATGACCGATAAATATAATTAAATATATATTGTAGAGACTTTCTATATTTAAATATATAAATATAAAGTACTAAATATATATAAATACTGACTTATCAAATACCTTCAAACTTAAGACTTTACACGTCCCGAGCAAAGGTGTAAATGACAACACGAACTAAACTAGACTCCTAATATAATAATGCACTGACTCACTAATCCTACATCCGACTCAAAGTTCATAGAATTCCTTTGATTTACATAGCCACTAAGTTAACAAGCGACTCAAGAAATTTCAGAGTTATGATATGTCAAGACTCACAACCCAAACACAATTAAGATCCCACTTTGAAGACATAGACTCAATTAAAACGAAGGCCATCAACTACTCGCAAGTTTTCTTGGTCTATAAATTAAAGCACGCAAGTTTAAATCTCACTTAAAATAGTGAAAGCACTCGAACTAAATCTTTTATTTGAGGAGTTTTTACAACTTCCGTCTTTATTCAAAAAATTTATATTCTCTACTTTTTTCTTCTTTTTTTTTCTTCTTTTTTTCAACAAATATGGTCCCTGCTCCATTTCTTATGGACCGATTTTCTCACTTTTTCCCACCACAAGTTTCTCTCGCTCCTTTTCTTGTGGAGACCTGTGGGACTCTCTATATTAACAAAAAAGTCATGTTAGCCCTTCTCACTTTCACTATAATCAAGCAAATCCCCCAATGTGGGTTAAAATAATATAACTTGCACAATTATTTGACCGTCTACTCATTTTCGTTATCTAGCGCAAAGTTTAACCATCATACTAAGTCCCTAATCAGAAATCATAAAAATGCTAGGTACGGATCGATTGAGCGTTTTTCCTAATTTTTCTTAAGTTTCAAGGCAATTGTAATTTACTCATCCACAACCATAGGCATGAACAAAGTATCAAGTGACTTTATATGAAATAAAAAAAACTATACTAAATACATGCATGAAAGTGTATCAACTACTAATGATATGAGAAAGAAATATGAAGGGACGATAAATGAAAGAAATGGAAGAAATGATATAAAACACAAACCATTACCATCCGAAACAATGCATATAACTCGCATAAAAAATAAACGATCTCACATGCCGTCTTTCGCAAAGAATCCATCCAAATCAATCCACAAATCCTAAAGTACCCCAAACTTATTTCGAACCTTGTCCTCAAGGTTCAAAACAAGTCAAGGCATCCATATATAATAACAAAAAAAGACAGTGGTGAAGAAGAATATGGATAAGAAGATGATACAAATGCATGCATGATAAAATGTCTCTAAAAACTAGTGAACGCACAAAATTTCTCATATCTAGGTGACTAAGGAAACTATGAAAGAACAATCATAACAAGAGCAAGAACTAGTCCTTCATAGAAGTATTCTAGTAAAGCTCTTTGAGTGTATCCATGTTGTGGACAAGATGAAATTAATTTTTGAAATCTATCCCAAAATTCATTAAAGTTTTCATCGTCTCTCATTTTCTCTACTGTGATTTTGTCTTCTACAAGTACTATTTTTTTTGTAGCCATGTATTGATCCAGAAAGCTTCTAAAATTTTAGCCCATGTGGTTATCGAGTCTTGAGGGTGGTAAAACAACCAATCTTGTGCTTGATCTTTCAATACAAAAGGAAAAAGCTTTAAGTTTGATTTGTTTAAACGTTCAGTCTTTAGGTTTCATCTCATTGACTTTGTGTTGATTTGCCCTTATAAATTTTGTTGGGTCTTCATTGTCCTTACCATAGAAGTTAGGTAGAGCACTAATGAATTGATATCTAAGTTCGAATTCAGGAAACCCATCAAGATATGCAATACTTATTAGTTCATAAGTAGTGACATTTTGATTAGCTTGCCTAAAAGTAAATTCTCTATTATTATTATTATTATTATTATTATTATTATTATTATTATTATTATTATTATTAAAGTTATTATTGGCTTCCATTGTGGTAGTTTGGTGTCTTCTACGTTGTTGTCTTAAATTACGATTAAATGTCCTATCTACCTTAGGATCAAACGAATGTAAAGATCTTAAGGAATTAGAACAACGAAGTGGATAGACCATACAACATCTAAAACTCCTAAGAAATTATGTTTAAATCCTCGGCAACGACGCCAAAAATTGACACATGTCGACCGTGTACAATAATTTCCCCTTTTATATTATACTTCAATTATTTTGTAGCAGTGGTAAGTGAGAATCATCTTCACGGGGATTTATCAAATCTCTCTACTATAAAGGACTTCTAAAACTTTTAATTATTTTTATTTATTAATAATAATAATTCAACTAACTAATAAATAACTATAATATAATAATAATTAACTAACACAATCCAGAATCACAATCAATCAAATTCAATAAGAAATAAATATCCAAAACAATGAAACCTAAATTCATTTTGCATTCCAAACATGTAAATCCAACCCATATAGTTATGAGCATATACTTAAGAATGTAAGATAAATCATTAAACTCTAATCATAAGTAAGTAAACGGCTTTTTGCCAGCCATTTATTCTCCTTATACCGATGGAAAAGCCACGTTCTAATTTTATTAAGTAACCCATTTATTTACACAAAGACGTTAACTTCATGCAACAGAATCGCATTAAACTTTATGAGAACTTCGAACTACTAAATCTAACATCTTTGGAAAGCGACTTCAACACTAGATTTAAATCTCAAATTCACATAGGATATTTAAATGGTGTTTCTATTTCAAACAATCCTAGTTACTATTAGGGCATGTGCTTTAGGTCAATTTACAAACATTATTTATCTTATGATTATAGTTAATAAAATAGAGGTTTTCATTTGATGTTTTATTATAAGTAATTGCATGTTCCCTTATAATAAGATCCATGGGTATTTGTTCAAATATCCTAAATGTTTTTAGTTAGTCATTATACCGAGAACTATAATGAATTAAGACTAGTGTAAATCTTGATTGATGGTCATGTGATGATCATGCATATAGAAATATGAATCAAGTTCATGTGTACTTGTTAGGGAATAAGGTATTGGACCAACCCGCTATAAGAACACCACATGGATAAAGTCATAGGTGTTACTCATGATAGGTATATCATTTAGTCCTTCGACATGGGATTACTAGACTTCAATATATGAGAATACTAGGAGCTTGGTAATTTGACACAATCAAATATTGTCTTTAACCGGACGATTATAAAAATTGTGATTGGTTATCATGTGAATAATATGTGAAGTTGTGTAATCAAGATAGAATTTTTCCCTCTCATATGAAGAGATATATCAGTGGATCTCTCGATATGTTAGATTGTTAAATAGTCATGTCTAAGTGAATTGATATGATCAATGTCACTTGGATGTTTTCAGTCTACCTAAAGATCCAGACTAGTACAATTGAACATTAATGGTGACTTTCCATACCTTATGTTTAATCAAACGATATCGCACGACAAAAGGATATGATATATGTTATTCATTAGGTTGTATCGATTTTGATATTTATGCTACTTGGGTAGTCATAATGCCTTACTAGAGACCGTCTAAGATTTGTGTACCAAAATGATTTTGGTTCACTGCCAACGTCACATGAACTTATTAGGTCACACACAAAAAATGACTTTGCACAATTTCAATTAGGACAGAATAATGAATTTTATATGATAAAATTCATGACATTAAAGCCCTTATGATTTGTTATATGATAACTTATTAATAGGGGCGCATGTGTAATTTGTTTAAACTGCCTAAATACAATAGTTGTATTACGAATAGGATTTTAAGCGAGGGCTTATCTACACATATAAATAGAGGATGAAACCCTAAAATAAAATAAGATTTTCATTTTTGCTATTTTTGAGTTCTCTTGATTTGGGGAAAGAAAGCAAAAAAAAATTTCAATCTCTCTTAGGGCCGGCACTCTAAGTTGTGGTCATTGTTCATGTGTGGATTTTCGATAGAGGACGCACACTTGAACGTCTTGGAGAGCGATCAATTAGAGAAGGAAATCAAGGATTAAAGTATGGTTTACTTTTGTAGATCTAGTTTAATAGAACTAATTTTCGATCCTGTTTGGGTTTTTCAAAATTTGTTTTGAGTTTTCCACTGTGTATGAACCCTAAAACCCAATAGTTACTACTTTAATTAGCTAATGACACCACATATCACATATATATTTGCAACTATGCATACAATACCTAAATCCATAATTAAAATCAATAGATATTAACCTATTAAATCAGTGAATCAAAGAATACAATTAGGTTTAAAGCATTAAGCACATATTCATCTAATCATAACTACATTGCAAAACAAACTAGTTAATGTTCAGACTTTGTTTAGATCAAACAAACTACTCACTCATAATGGTAAATAACATTGCAATAATATAAATAAAAAGTCATAATTGAAAATACCACTTAATTAAAATACTTGAATCTTTAAAAGCAATGAAACAATAAACAATCGCTCCAAGAACAACCAAGGCTTCTAGGGCTTCAAAGTACGATCAAGGGCAATTGATTAGTGTTCTTATTTATAGTATTCTAAGTAGTAAACATCCCAAAACAACTCAAACAGCTCATAGTTATCCAAAATCCCTGAGATCTAGCTCAACGATTTGAAGCACTGGTCTTTTTTCTTATCCACTAATTTAGCTAGCGATTTTGGTGTCTCCTAGAATTGCTTAGAATCATTGGTTCATTTCTAGTTCTTTTTTGCTTCCTTGGTGATAATTCTTCATATACTTCTTCCACTTGATTAATTCCTTCAAAATTTTCCTTTTTTTCTTTCATTTCTTTATATTCTCCTTTTATTACCTAAAACATCAAAAATAAGAGAAAACCTGATGTAATATAGTGTTTCGAATCTAAAATCATCCTAAAATGAATTATAAAACATATTTTATTTTTGACTTATCAGTACTTGTTCAAGGGTACTCAGTCGTGTATTATAGAATATAGTTTGGGCTGCAGATTCTTTGGGAGTTACATTTTGAGGGACATGTGGGGCATGACCGTACATTTGATTTGATGAGTTTGTGATGACCCCTTCTCAAATTAGGGCACCGCCCGTCCTAATCCCATCATTAAGCTCGAATCTCACCACGTAAGACTTAACAAGGAATTAGTCAGCCTTTCTAAAACCTTATAATTTCCCAATTAATTTTTCAAATAAACAAATACCTATCTTATGTCAATTCATAAATCATAGTTAATTAGAGTTTTACTTAAAATTTTATTCAGTGGAAGTCTTAACAAATTAGCGGAAGCTTTTAACATGATACCTAACAATTATGGAAAAACCAGGAAATAAAGATCACATGCATATATATATATATGAAATGATGATAATATTTCATGTGTCTGGTCAGGGTGCTATCTCTTAATCCATAATACATACAAACTAAAAGTACAAGAAAACCATATAAAAGTCATACAATAAAATAGTAAACCTATAAAATTCGGTGTAGCAGCACTTCATTGGCTCAGAGGTAGTCGTCGGTCTTCTCTTTGCCTGGTCTACTACTTGATGGATCTGCACCCACCATTATAAAAAGGACGGTGAGTACAAGAAAGTATAAAGTAACACTGAGATATGTTTGTTCACATTCCCAAATATGCAACAAGTATCTAAAAGCATGATAATAGCAACTATGCTAAAAGGAGAACATGGAAAGAGATACTTTAGTTAAACAAAATGAAACTGACACTCAGCTAAGTAGTAATGATCTAGGGCTAGCCGACCATGATCTTCATCACATCGGCCTTTCTACCATATAAGGATGTAGTTGAGCTCTACATCTCTGTAAAGGTCTGAGCAGTGCTCTTTGCCTTTATAACTATCCCAAGTGCTAGTCACCTACGATGTATACTTTCCAACAACCCTAAGTCTTGTAACTCATGAAGTCACCCAAGTTGTACTTGCCAACAACCTCGGGTCACATACCTGTGATGTCAACCAAGTTATAGTGGAGAGATCCCGACATCCCTGGATAGACTAGTGACCCCCGTGTGTCGCGGCCTATCTCTTTAGTGTAATGGTCCTAGATACAAGAACTACTTTTATATTTCAAGAGATAACATGGTTTGAGAATCTAACAAAGCAATTTCATATCTAATGCACAATGGAAATAGCTTTACAACACTATGTAACATCTACCTAATAGCATGCTATTTCATTTGACTATATGTATAACAATAAAAAATGGCATAGCACATGATTTGGTTTCAATAAAATCATTTAATCAACAATCTATACCATGAAAGCAACCTCGTGAAATGAGAAAGGAAACAAGTCATGGTATTTGGGGTACAATAGCAAATCAGTCCAAATGACTGGAAATGAACAAATAAATAGGAATGAAATGTAAATAAATATCTTAATCAGTTTACTTACAATCTACGCAAATTCCTAAGCTAATTCGGCCTCCCAACACCTCGATACTCGTTTCCGAACCCTCGAGACACTTCCCTAGGTTCCTGATATCATATAACATGTTTTTTAGTGTGTTTGAACCTTTACTTATGGTATTACACTTGTTTATGGTGTTTAGGTAAATTTAGAAAATTGCATATTTTTATGTTGTCATAGCACCTAGCGTGCTGGGTGATTTGATTAGCGCGCTAGTGGCCTCGTTAGCGCACTACCGAATTTCTCTAGTGCGCTATCCAAAGTTAGCGCGCTAGCTGACCTACCTAGCGCATTATGTGCAGAAAAACCCAAAATTATGTAAATAGAATTCTGAGTTTTCTCTACACATAGGCTACCCCCAATGCCTTGGGAAACCTCTTAAACACCTTCAGAGCCCCAAAACATCAACAACAACATAAAAACAGCCCTACATATCACCAAATTCATGAATTCATCAAATTAAGTTAAATAAACTAGTGTGAGTGAATTACCTAGTTGATGTACACTGGCTTGATCAACTCCTACACCTTCAAATCACCAAACCAACTAATCTTCTCAAAATTCTCTACTTCACCAGAAAGTTTCCTTACCTCTTAAGCTTTTGAAATGAAATAGTATGAGTTGCATGAGTTGATCTTAAGCTATATATATGAAATGGATATGGTTGATTAATAGCCATTGATTTTCATGTACACACGTATCTCGAGACTTATCTAAAGGCATATACATTGACACATTTCCCACTTACCTCCACTATCTTTCTCTAAGTAACACCAATTTGTACTCAATTAGTTTCTAGATGTGTCAACACGTATTTCGATGATCATCACATGGCTATTGTCTTAAAATGCTCACCTTGGTACATTTAATTTAAAATCAACCATAGCCACTTTAAAACCACTATTTAAGTTATAATAAACTAATACCAACTTACCATTATCACTCTCTACCCTAATCTCACGTCAGCACGCATCTCAATGCGCATCACCTGTAACGACATGTTACCCTAAGCTGGTGATTAGTACTAATCCAAATAGTAATTAACCCGAGTTAGGCTCAAGGTTAAGATCGACGAACCTCGATTAGCGCGTGTGTGCGTTTATTTGATGTTTGGTGTTTGTTTGGATTGTGAAATTGAAATATAAGTAGGTTGTATATAATAACGCATTATATACAAACCTATAATTGATAAAAAATACTCTATAAGTCATGAATTATCGGTACACTGTGAGCGACGAGGGAGTCGTGGCATGAATGTGCACGCTCGTGGCTACACGTGGGCATGTCCGGTGGATTTATATATATATAGGATATATATAAATATATATATTGAAATTAAAAAGAAAAATGAAATTATATGGATTGTTTGATCTTCTCGAACAAAGCAGAAGTACAAGATGTGTCAAAGTTAGTGTCACGATAACACGTCACTTTAACGCATCAATGACTCGATCAATCTCGAAATGACGTGATGCGTGTCTCGAGGAAAATCTATATATCTAAATCAAAATTTGATGTTTATCAACTAATTCATTTGATAAATGAAGGTCGAGGGTTGGGGTTTGAAATCGATCAAGACAAGTTGTTCGAGGTGCGAAATCAAGCTTAGTTGAGGAGCTTAATCAATCAAAAAGCTTATGAGTATCATATAGGTATAATTCGTTTTAGTGTTTATCAAAGTTGGGATTGATGGTAATGCTAGGATTGTTGTTGTTTAAGTTGTTTATTGATCAATTATGGTCTCTCACCTCACTAAAGGTTGTTCTAGGTCAATTTTAATGAGTATCGTGGTTGTTGGGGATGTTTTGGAGAAGATTTGTATCAAATTGGATTAGCAGAACTGTGCTGCAGTTGCAGGTACGGTGCGCATAGTGCTATAGGCTTTGGACGTAGCATGCTACGTGTACTAGGAGGATGAACTGACAAGCAGGTAGCGCGCTATTCATGTTAGGTAGCGCGCTACCCACATTCAGATTAGTCTTGAACTGACTGGAAACTGGGTGGTTTGTCAATAGCTTTAGGGACCATTTTAAGAGTTTTAATACAGTATAACGGGCCTATATTAACTACAGTTGGTCTATGATAGGTGTTGGTTACCCGGGAGAGAGTTATTGACCCGAAAAGTTAGGAAATTGGACGAGGACGTAGACCGAGGTAAGTACGAATTTGCTTATTTATCAATATTGCCTGGCTATTTAGTATATATAGCTCATATAGTTGTTAGAATGGAATGGGGGACTATTTATACTATGATTTTTTTCAATAAAAGGAAAACGATATTTACTGTGATTCACGATAGTATGATCCTGGAATTGAGACGAGGTGATATATGAGATGGGTTAGCTTCCCGGCCTATATGTAACATACTACTCAGTTTATAGGTGGCGTGGGTTACATTTACAGTATAGGGTTTAGGACAAAACCATTGGACATTAATCGATTGGCTAGACATCATAACGGCCATTATGTTGGTCTAGCACTCGTATTAATAGTGTTGCTGGGTAATCGACCCTAGTTTTACAAAATAAATGGGGATCACAGTGTAATAGTCCAAATTACTTGCTTTGCATCTGATTATGTATTGAATCTATATGTTTTTCATATTCTTGTTAGAAATCATTGGTGCGTGTTGTTATTGCATGATATCCTCGTTTACTATATGGAATGTTGATGATTAGTGTGGATCCTTACTTACTTAGAAAATTGGAGCGCTCATCCAAATTAACTATTTCAGGTTCACAACCAGGCGCTTCGACTAAAGGGAAAGAGAAGATTTAGGAGTTTCGTGTCTTCTCTTTGATATAATGAACCTTCTTGTATTTATAAACTCTGTTTGACTTATTTTGATATATATAAATAGGGTTGGGGTGATTTATATATGGGTCCAGGTTTTGATAAACTCTGTTTTTCTGTATGTTTGTATATATCGAAAAAGTTTTAAGTTTTTCGCTGCATAATACTTTAATGTATTATTTCAATATGAATATACAGGTTGAGTTTATCAATTATAGACAGAGAGGTTGTTGGCTCTAGTTAAGTCTTGCAGGATTAGCGGGCTTGATTAGGGTTTTAGGCCCGGCATTTCCCCTAATCGAGATAGGGGATGTCACAGCTTGGTATCAAAGCCTTAGTTTTATCACTTTTAGAAGTAAAGTGGTAATGTTGATACAGTGTGGTATCATGAATTAGGCTCTAAACCATATTTCACTTTAGAATGATTTCAAAGTAAATGATAGCATAATATGTCATACCAAAACCTAAGTTTATTGACTTTGAAATTTGTCTCGAGTCACGAATAAACTTAAGGTTTGATAAACGATTTTCATCATGTTTTGGGGGGGAAATGAAAATGAAAATACTATTATACGTTATTTGCTGCACATATTGATATATATTATATAGTTATGATTTCCTTGAATTGTCTAAATGTTACCTGATGATCTTATCTCTCCTTTGACCACGAAATCTAATGGCGGATCAAGGGGAGGGATCACAGAGGTTGAAATCTCAGGGTAATATGGAGATAGAGGATCAGTGGAAATCTAGAATGGAGCAGCAAATGAAACAGTTAATAGAGTCTCAGGCCAAGTTAATGGCGATGTTGATGGCTCAGATGGGACCACCAGTACAATGACCTAAGGCACAGCCTGCAACCAGTCTCGAGGTTAGCAGAGTTGAAGGAGGAGCTGAGACAGTAGCAGCTCCAGTTCAGCCAATAGTTCCACAGGTTCAGGTACCAAAAATAGCTGCCGAGGTGCCAGAGAATTCTGAGAAGGCCGCATTTCTCAAAATTCGTAAGGAATTCATGAAATATGATATTATGAGGTTCGATGGCACTATGGAAGAAGGGATGGCTGAGACCTGGATATTGGAAATGGAGCAAAGTTTTGTTGTTGTCGATGTTGATGACCGGTTTAAGGTTAAACTGGTCACTTTTTTGTTGATAGACTCTGCAAGGAAGTGGTGGAATTCCTTAGAGAGATAAGGGAAGATTTTCACTACGTGACCGCAGTTTTGGATAATATTTTATAGGTAGTACTACACCATTTGCACAAGGACGGCTCATGTAGTGGCGGAGGCAGACCCAGAGGCCAACCGGAGACTAGTGGAAGGTATATTAAATATTTATGGTCAAGATATGGATACTTTAATTGATGCTAGTTCTACAGTTTCATTTATTGTTGGAGCAATGGTTGATGAATTGAAATTGAAACCTGTCAGAGCCGATACATTTTTTTATTCTGAGCACGGCAGTGAGTGAGAAAGTTTATCTTAACTTGATTTATGAGAGAAATGTAGTAAAAATTTGGGAGAATGAACTTCCAATTGATTTGAGAGTGATGGAGTTCCTGGAACTTGATGCATTACTAGGGATGGATTGGTCATCAGCATATCATGCAGTATCGAATGTTTCCATAAGACGGTGATCTTTCACAAACCTAACCTCTCTTAAATTATAGTCTATAAAGGCTATAATCCTTCACGATTCACAACTCATGGAAGGGAAGCTACACCTCGAGATTTAGAAGTTATGTCGGGAACTGTTACCTTTGGAGAGCCTGGAAGGAACTTAAGGTTAATGAGATACCCGTGGTTTGTAAGATTTTGGAAGTTTTTCCATCTGACTTGCTTGGATTACCACCCCACGTATCATTGATCTTATTCCTCTTATTCCTGGTACTAAACCTATATCTATTCCTTTGTCTTGTATGGCACCAGAAGGATTTACGTGAGTTGCGGACTCGAACTTGAGGAGTTGCTTCAAAAAGGGTTTATCCATCTTAGCATATCACCGTGGGGAGCACTATTCTTTTTATGAAGAATAATGATGGAACCCTACGAATGTGCATCTATTATAGACAGTTGAACCGGGTGACTATCAGGAACAAATATCCATTGCTCGGGATTGATGATTTGTTTGATCAGTTGAAGGGTGTCAGATATTTCTCGAAGATTGATTTGAGGTCTGGTTATCATCAACTGAGAATCAAGGATGAGGATATCTCGAATACAGCTTTCAGTACTCACTATGGGCACTTTGAGTTTATAGTGATGTCATTTGGGCTCACTAATGCTCCTGCTATGTTCATGGATCTAATGCATAAGGTGTTTAAACCCTATCTTGACCAGTTTATCATCGTGTTTATTGATGATATTTTGATCTATTCAAAGACTAAGGAAGAGATTCGCACCACCTCAAAGTTACATTACAGACTTTGAAGGATAATCGGTTGTATGCCAAGTTTAGTAAGTGCGAATTATGGTCTTCAGAGGTCAAATTTCTTAGACATGCGGTTAATGCTGAAGGTATATCTGTTAATCCAGCGAAGGTTGAGGCAATCGGGATTGGCCTACTCCTACCACGGTGTCAGAGATTCGAAGTTTTTTGGGGTTAGCGGGTTATTACAGACGATTATTGAGGGATTCTCTCGTATTGCTCTGCCAATGACTTGACTAACACATAAAAACGTCAATTTTACGTGGTCGGATGAGTGCAAAACTGCTTTCAAGGAGTTGAAAGATAGATTAACTACGACATTGTTCTTACATTACCCGAAATGGGGAAAGAGTTAGTTATTTATACTGATGCTTCTTATTCAGGCTTGGGTAGTGTGCTGATGCAGGAAGGCGGGTTATTGCTTATGCTTTGAGGCAACTCAAGATTCATGAAAGAAATTATCCAGTTCATGATCTTGAGTTAGCTGCAGTGGTTTTTGCCTTAAAGATTTGGAGGCACTATCTGTACAGCGAGAGGCTCACTGTATTTTTAGATCATAAGAGTTTGAAATACTTATTTTCTTAGAGTAAATTGACATGAGACAGTGTAGGTGGCTTGAGTTTCTTAAGGATTATGATTTCACTATGGAGTACCACCCAGGCAAAGCAAATGTGGTTGTTGATGCCTTGAGTAGGAGAAGAACAGGCAGAGAGAACGTAGCTACTGCCAGAGCTTCTCAATTCAGACTTCTTGAGGAAGCTTTAGTGATGATGATTCGTGAAAGACCAGCTGGCACATCATCAACTAAGAAAGCTAGTTCCAGAGCTACTAATATGTTCTTCTATGCTCAGATTCGAGCTGAACCGGAGATGATTCAGCGGGTGGTTGATAGTCAGAAAGCTTATCATAAATATGTAACACATTGGGGGTTAGCAGCTAGTATAGATCATCCTGATTGGCCAGTTTCTGACGACGGGTGTTGCGATTCAGGGATAGATTATGGATTAGATTATGGATTCCAGCTCAGGATCAGTTCAGGCAGAATTGCTACGGGAATCTCATCGATCTTTTTACTCTATTCATCCAGGTAACACTAAGAAGTATCGTTATATGAGACGTGTTTATTGGTGGCCGGGAATGAAGATTGACATTGCTGATTTCTTAAAGAGATGTGAGATATGTCAGTAAGTTAAGGCTGAACATAAGAAACCTAGAGGGTTATTACATTCGTTGCCTATCCCTGAGTGGAAATAGGAATACATATCGATGGATTTTGATTTTGGTCTACCTCTGAGTCAGTGCAAACATGATGTCATTTGGGTTGTAGTTGACAGATTGACGAAATTTGCGCATTTCTTACTAGTTTCTATGCGAGATCCTCTTGACCAACTATGTGAGGTGTATATACGGAAGGTATTGAGATTTCACGGGGTTCTAGTGTTTACTACTTTGGATAGGGATCCGAGATTCACATCCAGGTTGTGGAGTGAATTACAGAGGCAACTGGGAACTGTGCTTAACCTCAGTACGGCATACCTTCCTCAGACTAACGGACAGACTGAGCGGTTAATATTGGTACTTGAGGATATGCTTCAAACTTGTGTCTTGGAGTTTGGAGGTAACTGGGAGAAATATATTCCTTTGTGTGAGTTCTCTTATAATAATAGTTATCAGACTAGTATCGGAATGGCACCATTTGAGGCGTTGTATGGTCGACCTTGCCGATCACCGGCGTGTTGGGCAGAGGTTGGAGATACAGTTTTATTAGGGCCAGAGTTGATTCAGGACTACATAGAGAGGATATAGTAGATTCGCCAGCGTTTGACTACTGCATAACTCAAACAAAAGAGATACGCCAACAAACATCATGGGTTTTTGGAGTTTTCAAAAGATGATTTTATCTTATTGAAAGTCTCACCTACGAAGGTTGCGAGGTAAGCTAGCTCCAAGTTATATTGGGTCATTCAGAGTACAGGAAATGATTGGTCCTGAAACTTACAGGTTACAATTACCTCCTCAGCTTGCCGGAGTTCATAATGTCTTTCATGTATCTATACTACGGAAGACAGAGACTCAATTCACTCCAAGAATTGATTGGAATGAATTTGATCTTCGGGAACACTTATCTTACGATGAGCAACTGATTCAGATACTTAATCGTAAGATTCAGAGGTTAAGAACCAAAGAGATTCCTTTAGTTAAAGTGAAATGGCAGTTTCATGGAGATGAGGAATTAACCTGGGAGCGGGAATCCTACATGAAGGAGCAATTTCCCGTTCTCTTCGATAATACAGGTGATTTTATGTTTACATTAATTTCGAGGACGAAATTGCTTTAAATTGGGAAGACTGTAACGGCATGTTACCCTAAGTTGGTGATTAGTACTAATCCAAATAGTAATTAACCTGAGTTAGACTCAGGGTTAAAATCAGCATACCTCAATTAGCGTGTGTGTGCGTTTGTTTGATGTTTGGTGTTTGTTTGGATTGTGAAATTGAAATATAAATAGGTTGTGTATAATAATGAGTTATATACAAACCTATAATTGATAAAATACATTATAAGCCATGAATTACCGGTACATTGTGAGCGACGAGGGAGTCGTGGCATGAATGCGCACACTCATGGCTACACGTAGGCATGTCCGGTGGATTTATTGGTGAAGAAATACGTGAGTTATATACATTTATATATAAGGATATATATAAATATATATTGAAATTAAAAAAAATGAAATTATATGGATTGTTTGATCTTTTCGAACGAAGCGGAAGTACAAAATGTGTCAAAGTTAGTGTCACGATAACATGTGTCACTTTAACACATCAATAACTCGATCAATCTCGAAATGACGTGACGCGTATTTCGAAGAAAATCTATATATAAATCAAAAGTTGATGTTTATCAAATAGGGTTTGAAATCGATCGAGACAAGTTGTTCGAGGTGTGGAATCAAGCTTAGTTGAGGAGCTTAATCAATCAAACCTTGTGAGCATCATATAGGTATAATTTGTTTTAGTGTTTATCAAAGTTGGGATTGATGGTGATGTTATGATTGTTGTTGTTTAAGCTGTTTGTTGATCAATTATGGTCTCTCACCTCACTAAAGGTTGTTCTCGATCAGTTTTAATGAGTATTGTGGCTATTTAGGATGTTTTAGAGGTGATTTGTGTCAAATTTGATTAGCATAACTGTGTTGATGTTGCAGGTCTGGTGCGCATTGTGCGCTAAGCTTTGGCCATAGCGCGCTACGCGTATTGGGATAATGAACTGACATGCAGGTAGCGTGCTATCCATGTCAGGTAGTGCGCTACCCACACCAAGATCAGTGCAGAACTGATTGGAAACTGGGTGGTTTCTCGAGAGCTTTAGGGAGTGTTTTAGGAGTTTTAATACAGTATAATGGACTTTTATTAACTACAGTTGGTCCATGATAGGTGCTGGTTACCCAAGAGAGAGTTATTGATCCTGAAAGTTAAGAAATTAGACAAGGACTTAGACCGAAGTAAGTACGGATTCGCTTATTTATCAATATTGCCTGGCTATTTAGTATATATAGCTCATATAGTTGTTAGAATAGAATGGGGGACTATTTATATTGTGATTGTTTTCAATAAATGGAAAACGGCGTTTACTGTGATTTACGAGAGTATGATTCTGGAATTGAGACGAGGTGATATAGGAGATGGGTTAGCTTCCCAGCCTATATGTAACATCCTACTCGGTTTATAGGTGGCGTGGGTTACATTTACACTATAGGGTTCAGGATAGAACCATTGGATATTAATCGATTGGCTAGACATCATAACGACCATTATGTTGGTCTAGTACTCGTATTAATAGTGCCGATGGGAAATCGACCCTAGTTTTACAAAATAAATGGGGATCACAGTGTAATAGTCCAAATTACTTGCTTTGCATCTGATTATGTATTGAATCTATATGTTTTTCATATTCTTGTTAGATATCATTGGTGCATGTTGTTATTGCATGATATCCTCGTTTACTATATGGAATGTTGATGATTAGTGTGGATCCTTACTTATTGAGCAAGTTGGAGCGCTTACCCAAATTAACTATTTCAGGTTCACAACCAGGCGCTTTGACTAAAGTGAAAGAGAAGATTTAGGAGTTTCGTGTCTTTTCTTTGATATAATGAACCTTCTTGTATTTAAAAACTCTGTTTGACTTCTTTTGATGTATATACACAGGGTTGGGGTGATTTATATATGGGTTCATGTTTTGATAAACTCTGTATTTTCGTATATTTGTATATATCAAAAAAGTTTTAAATTTTCCGCTACGTAATACTTTGATGTATTATTTCGATATGAATATACAAGTTGAGTTTATCAGGTTTAGACGGAGAGGATGCTGGCTCTAGTTAAGTCTTACAGGATTAGCGGGCTTTATTAGGGTTTCAGGCTGGGCATTTTTCCTAATCGGGATAGGGGATGTCACATCACCACTCACGTCTCGACACCTAAACATAAGCATGAGTGACTTAGTAGTCTACATATATACAATATACTAGGCATACACCATAACAAATATAACATATACTTCGACTACCTTGCCTCGGTTTCGACACGTATCTCGATGCGGGTCCCATGTCATGGGTCACTGATCCTGATTAAGAGATTAAACTAGAATTTAGAAACTTGGGTCGTGACAGAGTCGATCTTATTTTTTGCCATCTATGCAGAAAGAAGTTGATCAGTTTGTTGATCGTTGTAGGATTTGCCAAACTTTAAAAGGCAAGGCTACTAATGCAGGCTTATACCGACCTCTTCCGATTCCTTCAATACCTTGTCAGATATTAGCATGGATTTTTCCTTGACTTACCTCGAACTTAGCGAGGGTGTGAATCTATAATTGTCATTGTTGACAATTTTTCGAAAATGACACATTTTATTCCATGCAAGAAGACGACTAATGCAGTGAATGTGGCTATATTATTCTTTCAGGAGGACTACAAATTGCATGGTTTGCATACGTCTATTGTTTCAAATAGACACACTAGATTTATTAGTCGTTTTGGAGAAGTTTATGGAAGTTGGTGAACACTACACTCGATTTTGTCAGTGCTTATCATCCATAGACGGATGGTTAGATAAAGGTGGTTAATCGCTCTCTAGGTGATTTATTGTGCAGTCTTGTGGGGGACAATATTCGTCAATGTGATATCAAATTAGCGGTAGAGTTTGCGTATAATCATGCCCGGAACAAAAGTTCATGTTTATGTCCTTTTGAGATCGTGTATCGTCTTATTCCTCGGTGTCCGATTGATCTTGATTCTATTCCTACTTCTGGTAGAATACATGTCAAAGCTGAAGATTTTTTTGAGAAGTCGCAAGAGATTCATAAAACTACTCAAGACAAATTGGTTTATTCCATTGCAAAATACAAGCAAGATGCGAAACGGAAACGTCGTCATGTTGAGTTTGAAGTTGGCAACATGGTTAGGGTTATTCTCACTAAAGATTGCATGTATGTGCATAAGTATCATAAGTTGTCTAAGCGATAGGCGGGTCCATTCGAGATTATTGAGAAGATAAATCCTAATGCCTACAAGTTAAAGTTACTATGAGACATGCGTACTTCAAGCGCGTTTATTGTCAAACATTTGGTGTGGTATATTGGTGCGACATCTGAATATGAGAATTAAATTCGAGGACGAATTTTTTTCGACCAGGGGAGAATTATGCAAATCGGAGTTGGTGTTAGACTACAATTTAGTAATTATCTAATATTATTAGATAAGTTGATTTCATAGTTAGATTGTGATTACAAGTTAGAAGTTGATTTAGTAAATTTGTTTGTGTTTTAATTAGGAGTTGCATAGTTGAAGTTGTATTTTGATTAGGAGTTGCATAGTTGGAGTCCTGATTTATGTCTGAGTTTAGTCATATTTTGTGTCTAATTGTGAGTCATATGATGAGTCTAAGTCCTAGCTGGTCATATGCCTATATAAAGGCAGAACCTAACTATTGTGAATTTGGTGATTATTGCTATTGAATAGTTTCTTTCATTAATAAAACAAGGAGTTGTATTCTTTAATTAGACAAGTTCTTGTGTTGAGAGTTCTCTTTGGTGTTTGTAATTATTCTCGTGACCACCGATCTACATCACTTCTTAACTTGGGTTAGATTTTAAAAATAGATTCGTATAGAAATCTACGATTTATAGTGGATGTGATGCTTGATATAGAATTTGATTATTACTTTATTTTTTAAGTAGATTGTTTATTAATTGTGTGACACGAGGATTCTTCCCTCGCGGGGAAATGATACAAAATTTTTCCACATAGAAATGAGACGAGTTCCTTGTGTGGAATTAAGTAGGGAGAAATATTTTTCCGCGGGGATTCTCCTCGAGAATCTCTACGTGCATTCGCAATGGAGAATTAAGTGAGAAATTAAAAAAAGGCTCGCAATGGGCACCCCACCAGTTCATGAAGGCACCCATGTATTAATGGCACAAACTAAATTTCGAAAGGCACCCAAATTTCAGGGCCGAAATCCCGAAAATACCCCTGCCACCAAAGTGGAGGCACCCCACCACCCCACCAGCCCACCACCGTGCATATGAACCCTAGAAACTGAGATCAATCCATTGAAAGCAACCTACGAACCCCGGATTTGTCTTCGTTCATCTCTTCTCTCCTCTGTTGTAGGCGGATTTTGGCTGTGCCGTTCAAGTTTGGAGGCTCACCGAATTGATAGAGTTGGTGTCGACATTAGGGCTATGATTGGTCGTCGTTCTCGGGCTGAAGCCGTGAAATAGATCGATTGGAGGTACGTTGACAGTCTAATTAAGTTGCATTTGGTCGATTATTTGTTAAGTTTGTGTAGCGTTGCATTCAATGGTAGGTGCAACGGGAATTCGTGGTTGTCGGCCACATAGGCCATAAAAAACTAGATTAGTCTCGGCCAAGCATGGCCGAGACGTAGGGCAGTTTTTTGTGGAATCGTGGTTCTCGGCCAGAGAGGAGACACTATAGTCTCGGCAATGAGTGGCCAAGACTGAGTCTGGTATATCGGTCACGTGTCGCCGAAATTGTAATTGTGTTATTATGTTAGATAGCGTAACGCTGTGAGTGCTTTCGGGTAACATCGCACGAGAGTAATTCGAAGTGTGTAGTAGATGTCATGTCGGTGATGTACAACCGAGACATTAGAAATTGTCTCGGTTGTGCATGACCGAGACTGATATTGAGGTCTCGGTCACATGTCACCGAGAATGTTATTTGTTTCTCGGTACTGCTTGACCGAGACTATGGGAAAGGATGATTTTTTTTTATATTCATCTTTTGTTTGTGCGCCAGACGCTTACATGTTGTAGTCTTCTCAGGTATGGCTCGTTCGAAAGCCCCGGTGACTAGGGAGGAGGTTGATATTGAGGTGTTGAGAGGTAACCGTGGGCGAGGCGGACGGAGACCCCCGACGGCATCTTATCGGAAAGAGAAAGAGCATGAGAAGGTGGATTTGAAGTGAAAGGGTAAGGGTAAGATTGGTGGAGGACGTGCGAAGAAATTAGAATTGCACGATGAGGGTTCAAACATTGACGCGCAGCGACACTCAGATCTTGTCGTTGCCCGAGGCGAAGATGAAGCGCATGCATCTGAGTCTAGTAGTAGTGACTCATCAGCATCGGCGGACACCACTAGTAGTGATCGTAATGTGGGTGGGAGTACTAGTGGTGGAGGTGCCCATAATGAGGGAGAGTCACATGGGCAGGGGGAAAAGTGTGCTCCTTTCCCCGGTGGTCCCGAAGATGGATCGATGTTGAAGAGCTTTAAAGATCATGTCGCCTTAGCGATTTGGAGCAATGAGGTACATACATTTCTCCGTGTATGGAGTAGTTTAAAATTTTGGGTGTTCAATTAGTTGACGTAATATTTTTTGTTGTTGCAGGATCGGCCGACGCTCAAGTGTATCAATCACGGTGCTCAGATCCAAGAATGGGACTTACAATCTTGCCACCCTGACACCGCGGGCCTTCAGAGGATTATTCAGCGCTCTGGGTTGAATACGCGATAGACTGCTCATACCGCAAGGCTAACAAAGAGGTTATCACTGCCTTTGTGGAGTGGTGGCAGCCGAAGACGAACACATTTCACTTACCATTCGGTGAAATGTCGATCTCCTTGGAGGATGTGAGCATGTTTCTGAAGATTCCTGTCACGGGCAAGGTGGTGGCAGTTGAGAACTTTGCGAGGTACACCGACGAATCTCGCTCGGATGCAATTAAGCTGGTGTCGAAACTACTTGGGGTGAGCATTGAAGATGCTGAGGAGGAAGTGAACATCAGCAAGGGGCTCACGGTCCGAAAATGTTGGTTGAAGAGTCGATGGTGCCTCAAAGGCGGTGCGAGGAACACAACTTATCCTCCTGTAGAATGCACAGTCCGAGCGTACTTGTTGTATCTACTATCTTGCACCCTGTTTGCGGATAAGAGTGGATCTCGGGTATCTATCGCGTTGTTAAAGCTTCTAGAAGATTTGGACGACGTGGGAATGTACGCATGGGGCGCAGCTGCATTAGCCTACTTGTACCGACACTTGGGGTCGGCCACCAGAGTACAAGTTTCTCAAATTGTCGGATACCTCACATTACTTGAGGTTTTACACTAAATCGACTAGAATTATTGCCGCCGTGATTACTATTTGTTTTTTCATTTTTTCGCTAACTAACGTTGTATCTATTCGCAGGGATGGGTGTACGAGCATTTCAAGCTTGGGCTCGCCACACCTAATGCAAAATACATGGACTACGTGCAACCTCGTGTCTGCAAATGGGTTCAAAGGCACGAGACCGTGATGAATCTTGACAAGGTTGAGTCCATTAGGCGAACATTGGACGGGTTGCGCCCAAGTGAGGTGAGATTCTACGCCCTTCTTGAAACTAAATGTTGCATTTAGTTTATGTTTATTAATTATGTTTGCATACGTTTCAATAGGTTACTTGGGACCCATATGTTAATCACCGAGAGAATGGAGTTGTGCACGCGATGGCCTTCTACAGTGGCACACTGAAGTACATGGATGTAGTGGAGCCCTACCATCCGGAGAGGATTTTGAGGCAGTTTGGGCACGTGCAATCTATACCAGATCCTCCGTACCGGCCATTGGAAGCACATTGAGGCCCTTCTGCACTAAAATAATCGGTCAAGTATGGTTTCCAAGCAGACAATTGAGAACGTTGGCACATCGATAGTGCTGTCAACAAATGGCAACCAATCCGGTTCTATGCAATGAGAGTAAGCCATGTTAGATGCACTTTGGGTGCGTCGACTAGTACGACGCATTTTAGGCCCCACTTTACTTTTTTTGTTCCTCGAACTAGAAGCCTCTTCTTTTGATAGAACGTACTCGAATCCGCTAGGCAACCTTATCGTCGAAAATTCGTCTTCATCATGTTTTCTCTTTGATCCTGTCTTAATTCCCCTTTTCAACATACACCCGATTGAAGACCCCGGTGTCCTTCTCTTTGTCTTTATCTTCGTAGGTGGCACCACTCCCGGTGTAGATAGATGAAGGTCGACTAATCTCCCTGAGCTGCTGAATAATCCTGATGCGATCGTCCTCTTCAGTGCAAGCATGAAACTTTTGCATGACTCTTTCAATCTCATCGTGCACATTGTACCCAGACCGATCCACAGGATTCTCAGGTATCATACTCAACTTTCGCCAGTACACATGCATGTCCTCGATAGGGATGGGTGTCCCAGCAAATTTATGGAAATTTAGCTCGTGGGCACAAGGAAGGCCGTGTGTGTTACGTATCGTGTCCAACGTCCTCTCCACGTTCCAATTCATCTCGAATTAACTTAAGCCCCCGTTGAGAGACATAACCACGCAATCGGCGATATAACTCATAAAAATATTCATGTTGGACCACATTCAAACTTAGCTCAAATGAAGCCTTGATGTTGTTGTGTTGAATCCTAAGGATGCCATCAACCACATTCCACAAAGTCTCAAAATTTGTCTGACTGTTGCCAAGATGTAGCTTTAGAGTGGAATGCGCAGACTCAACCCTCTGTGTTGTTGTTTCCCCAAAATGAATAATTCGATTTGTCCAAGCCGTTACGAATTTCTCCTTGTACGTCTTTACCCATGTCTTCTCCAAGTAATCAAGAAGACCCTTCACATTCCCGAACTCAGAACGCAAGTCATTCATCATAACTTCAAATAAGGCCTCGGACTTAGCATACATCACACTCATCCACCTATCCATGAAACGAGCGAATCCTTCGTTATCCTTAAACATCTTCTTAGTCTTGGCCAATACTACTTTATTGATGTGCCAAGAGCAAAGAAGGTGAGAGGATGATGGGAATACTACATTGATGGCACTAATAAGGCCTAAGTCCCGATCCGTAATAAACACGTCAGGTTTAGGCCACCCATCCAGTATGGATCTCAAGTTCTCAAGTGCCCAAGCATAATTTGCATGACTCTCTGATGATATGAAAGCAAACCCAACGGAGAACGTCAAATGCGTTGAAGTGATGCCAACTATCTCCAACAAAGGCATTCGATACCTATTTGTTTATAAGTGAAATCCATCAAAATTACCGATGAGAAACACCTTAGCAACTTAATTGAATCAGGATGTGACCAAAACAAATCAGTGATGATATTCGTATCGGGATGCTTCCTATGACACGACATCCACTTATTCTTCTCCAATATGTGTAATAGTTGTTGCATTTGAGTCCTCCCACCCGCATCCTCAATTCGGACTTTTTGTCTTGCATTATATATTGTCTGCATTGTCGATACGTTTGTAACATCTCTTTGCTTCAACGTATTGAGGATGTCTCTTGGCTTCACATTACCCTTTGTCATCTGCACCACAACCTCCTGCTCCCCCTTATCCAATCTTCCGGCATATGAGTGGTCGTCCAAGTTTTTCGCGGGCTCGTGATTGTGCCTCCCACATATGACAGTGACATACTACAAAGAGTCAGCATTTTCCTTGATGTTAATAAGGAAAGGGCATCCACATTTCTTCGTACCGGTTTGAGTCCTCCCCGTTTCCTCTTCTTCTTCATTTCTTGGTTTCGAAGCAATTTTTGCCGCTTTACCCTTCCCAACTCTTTGTGACATTCCCCTATATGTACCAGACCTCTCACACGCAAGTTTCACCCTTTCCCTGCGCTTAATGCCCCCGACATCAGAGTGCTTCGTCACTAACACAAACATGTTCTCTCGGCCTATCATTTGAAGCCATGAAATTCCCGCTTCTCTAGAGGGGAATGGCCTACAAAGTGTAAACGTATCCTTGTTGTCTTAGAATAAAGTAGAGACCGGCATTACCTGCAATACAAACATTGTAACATTATGATCAACCAAAATGCACAGAAAATTCACCAAAAAACCCAAAAAACCACGTTTTCGGTTGTACAGATCCGCAAATATGTGCATAGTTTTATTCATGTCCAACCGAGACCTACAGCATTGTCTCGGTCGTTCCATACCGAGATTATGCCTTCGTTTCGTTCACAGCATGACGTGAACTACATTGAAGTCTCGGTGGATGTCGACCGAGACGTTTCTATAACTCTCGGTCCTGCGAGGCCGAATCAATCGCGCCCGTGAAGAAATCGACTAAAAATTTGCGAAACCGCATATATAACACATTCGATTTCAACAATTACCTCTTGTTCTACCTCATCTTGCACCAATGCAGTACAATCTTCCATTTTATAGTGCAAACAAACTCGGATTGCTCGAATTTACCAAACCATACGTTGACAAACCAAACCATCAATTTCTCAGTTTTTGACCCAAAATACAGTTCCTACAAAGCATCATTAGGTTGGCAAACATTGTTACCTCGCTGTCGGATGATGTCAAGCCGCGACAATCGATACACGCTCGGCAAACACAATTGTGACTTTAGGTTTCACTTGTGATCAGTGTTGTGGTGGGGTGTCCCAGTTTTACTTGGAAAATGGTTTGTGGGGTTTGAGTCAATATATATGAAGGGGCAAAATAGTCATTTCCATTTTAGCTGGGAGAATTACAAAAAACATGGGTGCCTTCATGAATTGGTGGGGTGCCCTTAGCGGCCCAAAAAAAAAACTCCCCACGAAGATTTCCATCCCTGCAAGGATCAGACGGGGCGGGGATGAGGATGAACATTTATCCTCGTATGGGGATGGAGATGGAAATTAAGGGTGAGTTCTTAAATGGGGGTAGGGATGGAGACCTTATCTCCATCCCTTACCCGCCCCATTTGCATCACTATGTCTATCCATTGAACGTTTAGTAAGCTTAAAAATCACTCCTTGTGAAATTGTAATTAGGAGAAAAATTTCATCTCAAAGTGGCGGGGGTTGCTATTGAGGTTGTAATAAAAAAATGACAACAAACAATAATTTTATAAGTTAAGATTTTATTTCTTTTTAGGTGTTTAGTTCATGTTTTATTGATGCAAGCATATTGTTTTTTACCACAATCTCTTGATATATTGCTTTATTCGATTTGTATGTTTGATTAAATCTATTAAATTTACAATAGTTTAAAAATATTTATCTTTAATCTTTTCAGTGGCATTATTTTTTTATTTTTATTGTTTTAAGAATCATTATTATTTTATAATTTTATCTTTATTTTTTAAGGAAAATCATAGGTAGGTATATAGTCACCAGTCACCACCTTTATAAATTATCTTTAAAAGGCATTGATTAATACATACAAAATATAGTACTAGCAGAAGAAGAGAGAGAGCTGAGGATAGCATACAAATAAATAATTTCTCAAAAAAAATGTGTATTTTTTTCAAATTTATAAAGCGGATTTGGAAAATGTTATTAATTTCTAAGACTTTCGTATATTTTTTATTTATTACTTTGTTCATATGCTATTTAAGTAGAAGATTATATATTCTTTGAAAAAAAAAGTAGAAAGTTATATAAGTTGGGCATTCCTAAATATATAAATTCAAAACAGAGCTTATGAACAAGATTTTAATTTATAAATTTCTTAAGAAAAAAATATGTCTAACGACATTGGTACACTGCTACCTAGCGTGTGCCTTGCTTACTAGTCAATTTTATTTTATTTTTCTATTTCAAAATAAGGAAAGGTGTCCCATCGGTGATCCGAATTTGAAGCCCCCAACTACATCTCCTATTTTGAAGGGAAGGAAAAGCAAGAAAAGGTGTTAACAATTAAAGGCGTTGTCACGGAGACCAGTGGGCAAAACTTCTGAAATCATGCATCTCATCTCCTAATGCACCAACCCAATTCCATCTTCCACCTCTAAAAAATTCATTAGCATCTATCTTCGATTCTGCATTCATATATACATCCTTTCGTTGGTGAAATTTCTTTCACGTTTTCTAAAAATATGGGGTTGATGAATTATAATAGTAGGCCGCTAAGGGCACCCCACCATTTAATGAAGGCACCCAAAGTTTTTGTAAAAATTCCGCAAAAAGTGGAAAAGACTATTTTGCCCTTGTATATATAGTGATTCAAACCCTACAAATCATTTTGACAAAGAAAAAAGGCACCCCACCACAAGGTTGAACCCCAAAGCCACATTGCATTTGGCGAGCGTTGATCGATTATTGCGGATTGTCATCATCCGACAAATGAGGTAACAATGTTTGATAACCATATGATGGTTTGAAGGAACCGTTTTTTGTCAAGGTAGGGTTTCTCAAATTTTCGATGTTTTTTCACGGACGCGATTGATTCGGCCTCGCAGACCGAGAGTTATGCACACTTCTCGGTCACCATCCACCGAGAAGCGAATAACGGTCTCGGTAATGGACAACCGAGAGCTATTCTACATTCTCGGTTGGACATCACCGACAGACAAACTATACACTTCGACTTACTCTCGTGAAGTGGTGACCGAGACGACAATAAAAGTCTCTGGTTATGGACAACCGTACATTTGATGTTCCTAAAGCATTTACATCGGAGGATTTCCAAGTAGAGCTATTCTACATTCTCGGTCATGCTTGGCCGAGATCGTAAACAAAATCTCTCGGCCTGCGTGTGCGAGAGATCAAACAAAATCTCTCGGCTGTGTGGCGTGGACATCATCATGAAAATTGGGTGTGAGAACCACGAACGCCAATAAATGAACCATTGAATGCACCGCCACACAAACATAACAACTACTCTATCAAATGCAACTTAATTAGACTACCAACGCACATTCAAACGATCGATTTCAACACTATCGATGTGTGAACGAAAAACTTGAACCGAGCCCTAATTTGGATATGAAATCGACCAAAACTCGTAGTCTTCAAACTCGAAAAACGTCCTACAACAGAGGAGGAGAGAGACATAGAGGAACGAATACAACTTAGATTCGGGATTGCTAGGTGGTTCGTTCACGAGAAATGGAGAAAGTCAAGCAAGAGGACTTTAGGTGGTGGGGGTGGTGGGGTGCCCAAGGGTTTGCACGAGGGTGGGTGAGAGGGTTTTTGCACGAGGGGCATTTTCGGTATTTTGGGTATTTTTTGGGTTTAATTTTTGGAATTATAATGGGAATACTCTTTGGATTGGCATTGATGGTTGGATGGACCCAAATGATGCACTACCGCAGTGCCAAGCGTTTCGCCAAGGTACCCAGACGCAATTCTTTTCATTTATATCTTTATGTGTGGAATTGCCCCTAAATATTGTTAATTTGACGTCCCATTTTTTAGATTATTATTTGGGATCTGTTGAAGATGAATTATGCAGCGTGTAAACTATTTAATCATGGATTATATAGTTTTGCCTTCAAAGAACTATTAAATGTATCTCTAATTTTTCATATGTGCAGCGTGTAAACTATTAAAATTTGGTATTTTGTGTCAATTATTTAAAGAATTTACGTATAAACCAATCAAACAACCCGCCAAAGCCCCAATTGATTTGCAACTTGTTGAATTTAGTGGCTCAAACTTGAAATTTGAGTTGGACTCAAATTAGTGTCCTACATGGATTCATGCATACATAGTGATTACACATGGGATCAATTAGTAATTGGATACAAACTACATTAATGTGTTATATTTCAATTAGGAGTTAATGTTTATGTTGGTTTATGTGTACAAGCATGTAACACCTATAGATAGGTGTATGGGGTCATGGGGAAAGCATAGTGTTGTATGCAATTAAGCATAGTGTTGAGGTGCTAGTCGAGAGCCGAGAGTTGTGCCGTAGCATACGGGTCTGCGAGCGGGTACGCGACACTATGAGATTGAATCTTGTTGGGGTTTCTATCTGGGATTTAGATAGAGGAGGTTTTTCCTTTGTGTACTATACTATTGATAGTGGATTGCTTTGGTTCTTGCCCGTAGTTTTTACCCTGATTTTGGGGTTTTTCACGTAAATTCTTGTGTCAATCTTTTCTTTATGGTTTATTTATCTTTAGATGTATTTGTATGACTACAATCTTGGGTATTTTGCGGTGATTCGTCACAACAAATTGGTATCATAGCCAAAATTTAAGCCTAGGTTGATGTTATTACCTTCTTGAGAGTGAATCTCTCAAAATCGAAGCTCTTGAACTCATTTAGATCGTTTTTTCAAGCTCTAAGTCGAAAATCTCTTAAACCCTAGTTTGCTCAAAAACCCCTCAAAAACAAGATTTTTTTATTTGAATGAGACTAGGTTAAGGTGGGATTCACTTAAATACTATGGGTTGAGCTTAGAATGGTTGAATATAAGTAACAAATTCGGATTTTGGTGAAGGCGTGCAATGACTTGCAAGTGTGGCGATTTGAGGTTTTTGGTTTTAAAACCAAAAATCATGCCCAGCGATTCCAATGTAAGTGGAATGACTGGGATTCGGTAAGTGCATCGAAAATAAAATATGTTGCTGGAAAATGTTATGACATGTAGATTTAACTAGCGATTCCAAATCACTTGGGAATCGCCAGACTCTAAATTTTGAATTGATTTTCCTGTATACTGCTACCAATTTATCCAGTGATTCCTAGAGTTAATGTGAATCATTGGGAATCACCAGGTTTATATTATTATTTTTTGCAATTCATCTCATAATTAACTTATTCCTTATTCATAATAATTCATATCAAGGTAGAATTGATTAAAAATTTGAAAGTCTGAGTGGGACATATAACTAAAGAAA
This sequence comes from Stephania cephalantha, assembly GCA_039657325.1. Classification (NCBI taxonomy): domain Eukaryota; kingdom Viridiplantae; phylum Streptophyta; class Magnoliopsida; order Ranunculales; family Menispermaceae; genus Stephania; species Stephania cephalantha. The sequence goes on from CM077577.1 coordinate 24,481,992, forward strand.
TACTTTTATTAATTAAAATAAATATATATAAGCAAGTAAATAATGCGACTTGCATAAAGGCCATGTAAGCAAAAACAACTTGATCAATCCCCCTTAATTGAAATCACCTCAGAGTTTAAATTACGAAAATACTTCCAATATAAGAGTTAAAAAATGAGAGAATAAAAACATATTATACTAATACTAAACTAAGTTCCTAATAAAATTAAATAAACAAGAAATAAACATAGAATATGGGTTGCCTCCCATATAGCACTTTTGTTTACTGTCGTTGGCTCGACTTAACCCTTCCAGATTTAGTTTGGATCTTTAAACCTAAATTTAGGGTTTTTCACTCTAGTGCGATTCCAAAAAGTAAGTGCTCAGCCATTAATTGTCAGAGTAATTATTTTATTCAGAATATCCATTATAGCATAAGTAGTGGCTAAGAAAGGTCGTCCTAATATTAAAAGATGATCTTAATTGATAAAGTGTGGCATTACCAAGAAGTATGTGGGTACGGTGTTGTTGTCAACTTGAACTGACACATCCGTGACCACTCCTATTGGTTGAATTGAAGTTATATCTGGTAAAGAGAATCGTTCAAAAGTAAGTGAATTCAACTCCAATTGAGTGTGCAGTTAGAAGTGTAGGGGCATGAGATTTGCATTCGAGTTCGTATCATATTGAGCTATGTAGTACCAAGCCCATTTGATTTTAATGTGCAAGTGTATGCCTCCAGGATCATTAAGCTTTATAGGATTCAAGCCCAACTTTTTCTTTTTCTTATTGTACTTGGATCTTGAAACTACTGGCTTATTGCTAATTTTTCATTCTCCAGTTTCTTAACTTTTCATTCTTGAGTTACTTTGTTCTCTTTTAAAGTGTCTTCAACTATTTCTTTCTTTGAAATCCTTTTAACGGTTTCCATTGCTACTGCATTAATTGCATAAATTTTAGCATTAAAGTTATCATAATAGCCTAATTCTAAAAATTCATTATCATCTATGTTATTTTCAAAAAATTCATCATATTCTTCATAAGTGTCATAATTAAGTTCGTTGTTAATCTTGAATTTCTCAATCTTATCTTCAAACTCCATAAACATTATTCGTCATAAATATCTAACTTGGTCTCAGTTGTCTTTAGAAAAGGTATACATAATAGTATAGGTAAAGGATTAGGTACTGTAGAATCTCTCATTTCCATGATATAAAAATCAGCTGGAAATACTAAATCATGCACTTGACTAGGATGTCTTCTAATAATCCATACAGTCTAATAATGGTGTTGTTTGCTAAACTAAGATTAATAGGCTTAGTGGTTAACGATCCTATTTTCAATTATTCGTAAAGTTTAAGTGACATAACATTAATTAATGCCCCAAGATCACACATAGCAAATTCAATAAAAGAATTGCATATGATGATTGGTATGACAAATATTTCTGGATCGGAACATTTCTCAAGCATTCTTGTTAAAGATGCAATCTTTTGTTCTAAATTTTCATTAATTTCTAATTTTCTAAATGATTTAAATATGTCTTCTTTAGGTTCTTCCTCCCTAGCATTTACTAATCATTGTGGAACGTAGAATTAGAATGTTCATCTTTGTTTAACTTATAATTATCGTTTATTTTATCTTGTTTAACTAATTCATAATTTTGTAAAAAAAAATTGTAGGCTTTTATTTTAACTAAATACAAAGAGTACAATCAGTTGGGAAAATGTGTATATTTTAATTGCTCGGCCATCCATTCCCTAGTGGGAATGACATTTTACAACATCTCCTCTACTTCTTGTTCTATTGTTTTAAGTATTTTAGTTTTCTTCTTACCTCTTTTTGGTGTCTTTTATTGCGTATTCGTTTCTTTTCGTTTTCACAAAATAAAACATTAACTGGCGCTTGATTAGTAGTGTTCATAGGTTGAGTAGTTGTTTTAGTTTGATTGCTTAATTTGTTGATTTGTAGAGTCGTTTGACTTAATTTTTTTTTCAGCTTGTTAATAGATGTATTGGTTTTAATTTGATTTTGCGAATTTGCATAAAGTTTTGATGAATTTGAGTCATAAAGTTGTGTAATATTTGTTCGAGATTAGGTTGCGTATGTTGAATAGTTTGTTGAGGTTGTTGCATTATTGTAGATTGTGTTGGTGTTCTCAGTTTAAAAGTGGTATAGTTTTGATTTTGTGGACCATAGCTAAGACTTGAATTTGATTTTTCGGTGTAACAATTGTTGTTATATTAGTTTCTAGGTAGACCAGAATATTGGTTTATAAGCGCGTTGACTTCCTCATTATTTTATTCTTGTGTAAAGTACGACACGCATCCGTAAGATGTGTAACTTCCTTACAAAATCCACATGGTTTAACTTGATTTGATCTTTCTTTTAGTTGTTTATTAACCATGTTATATAACTCTTCAAGTTTTTCATCGAATTTATTACTTGTGTTATTATTAACTTCATAAATTTCTTTCTTGATATATCGGTCTTTTCACCATATTGTTTAGATTGTTTAGTCATCTTATTAATAGCTTCTTTTGCTAGAGTTGGTGTAACGTCGAATAATGATCCACCACATACGGTATCTAATAATCTTTGTTCAAAATGATTTAGTCCTTCATAGAAGTATTATAGTAAAGCTCTTTAAGTGTATCCATGTTGTGGATAATATGAGATTAATCTTTGAAATCTATCCCAGAATTCATTAACGTTTTCATCGTATCTCATTTTGTCGACTGTGATTTTGTCTTCTACAAGTACAAATTTTTCTTGCAGCCATATATTGATCTAGGAAAGCTTCTAACATTTTAGTCCATATGGTTATCGAATCTTGAGGGAGATAAAACAACTAATCTTGTGCTTGATCTTTCAATAAAAAAAGGAAAAGTTTTAAGTTTGACTTGTTTAAACATGCAGTATTTAAGTTTCATCTCATTGACTATGTGTTGATATATGCCCTTATAAATTTTTGTGGGTCTTCATTTTCATTACCTAGAAGTTAGGTAGAGCATTAATGAATTCATATCTAAGTTCAAATTTGGGAAACCCCTCTGGATAGGCAATACACATTAGTTCATAAGCAGTGACATTTTAATTAGTTTGTCTAAAAGTAAGTTCTCTATTATCATTATTATTAATTAAAATTAAAGTTATTATTAACTTCCATTGTGGTAGGTTGGTGTCCTCTACGTTATTGTTGTCTTAAATTACGATTAAATGTCCTATCTACCTCAGGATCAAACGGATGTAAGGATCTTGTGGAATTAGAACGACGAAGTGGATAGACCATACAACGTCTAAAAATCATAAAAATTTATGTTTAAATCCTCGGCAACAGCGCCAAAGTTGACACGTGTCGAGCGTGTACAATAATTTCCCCTTTATATTATACTTAAATTATTTTGTAGCAGTGGTAAGTGGGAATCGTCTCCACGGAGATTTATCAAATCTCTCTAGTATAAAGGACTTCTAAAACTTTTTATTATTTATTATTTTTATTTTATTAATAATAATAATTCAACCAACCAATAAATAACTATAATATATATTATCATAATTAATTAACACAATCCAGAATCACAATCAATCAAATAAATCAAATTCAATAAGAAATAAATATCTAAACAAATATCCAGAACAATGAAACCTATGTAAATCCAACCCATATAGTTATGAGCATATACTTTATAAAGTAAGATAAATCATTAAACTCTAATCATAAGTACGTAAATTGTCTTTTGCCAGCCATTTATTCTCTTTATACTGGTGGAAAAGTCACGTTCTAATTTTATTGAGCTAACCCCTTTATTTACACAAAGACATTAACTTCACGTAATAGAATAGCATTAAACTTTATGAGAACTTCAAACTACTAAATCTAACATATTCGAAAAGTCACTTCAACATTAAATTTAGATCTTAAATTCACATAGGATATTTAAATGGTGTTTCCCTTTCAAACAGTCCTAGTTACTGTTGGGACATGTGCCATAAGTCAATCTACAAATATTATTTATCTTATAATTTTAGTTAATAAAGTAGAGGTTTTCGTTTGCTGTTTTATTATAAGTGATTGAATGTTCCCCTTATAATAAGATTCATGGGTATTTATTCAAATATCCTAAATGTTTTTAGTTAGTCATTATACTGAGAACTATAATGAATTAAGACTAGTGTAAATCTTGATTGATGGTCATGTGATGATCATGCATATAGAGATATTAATCAAGTTCATGTGTACTTGTTAGGGAACAAGGTACTGGACCAACCCGCTATAAGAACACCACATGGATTAAGTTATAGGTGTTACTCATGATAGGTATATCATTTAGTCATTCGACATGAGATTACCATAGACTTCAATACTATGAGCATGGTAAATTGACACAATCAAACATTGTCTTTAATCGGGTGATTATAAAGATTGTGATTGGTTACCATGTGAATAATATGTGAAGGTTAGTAATCAAGATAGAATTTTTCCCTCTCATATAAAGAGATATATCAGTTAATCACTTGATATGTTAGACTGTCAAATGGTCATGTCTAAGTGAATTGAACATTAAGGGTGACTTTTCATGCCTTATGTGTGGCGGCCCGGCCGCCTCGGGGTGACGTGTCTCCGTGTACTCCTTGTCAGCTGGCCCAACTACACGTGTCCGACACCTGCCCGTCCTCTTCATGTCTCGTAAATTGTGTCCACGTGTGTATTATCCGATAAATTAGTAAATTATCCTTATATTTTTTATCCATTCTCTGTGGGAATCTAACTGTTTCAACTGTTACTTAGTTGGCAATTTATTGAGATCATAACTATACTAGTGGGTTGTATCTTAGAAATTAACATATTCAACAGAAGTCTTAATTAATACCATTTAAACAAGGTAATTTAGCATGATAAACATTGTTCAAAGGCAAATCCTACTGTGGAAAACCCTGAAAAGTACTTTGTATATAAGCGACAGTACCACAAACAAGGTATATATACATGTACGGTGTCATCTCAAGTCTCCCAATACCCAAAATATCAAAAATATCAAAAATAAACACGTACAAGTAGGTTCTCGATAGCGGGCAATTAGATATAGTCGCCTAGGATCCCCTTGCCCCTACTGGTCCTAGGATCTGCACTCAATCATCACAAAAAGAGAGATGACGTAAGTAAAATCCCAAGGAACTCCTCTGAGCATTCATATAATAAAGTAAAGGAAATGCAAGGAATGTTGTCAAGTAAACATGCGGAATATAAAATAAACAACTATAAATGACTCATCGCATGAATAGACAACAGACAAGCTAATAAATGTGTGTGCTCGCTCCAGATAGAGTAGACTATACTTCGGGTCACTAAGTTCCCATTAGTGATCGCGTCCAACTGGCCTGACACTTGGTCCCTCGCGGCGCTGGCCAAATCCGCTGAGTCACCGACACGTGCACCAAGGGGAAGCTCAGGTCGCCATTCACTGAGGGCCAGGTCATACGTGCTACAGTCCAGTGCATCATGAACACACAACCAGAAAATCTGGGGGAGTAACCTTAACTCATGTCCAAGTAACTGAATAGAATAATGAACAACAAGGAATGATAGAAATGAAATGTAAAGCAGAATAAATACTCAGAGTCTTTCAGTTGGGTTTTACAAACCTCACACTACTCTTCGACCTCCCCAAACTCCTATACCTAACCCGACAAGTTCCTCGACACCGAGCCTCGGTCCACTAAATCCCTGAAGTCCATTTTTTACAAGTTTAGGTTGTTTACAAAGTTTTAGATATATAATAACTGAAAATCTCCAAAACAACCCTTTATAATCCATATTCATTTGTCATTAGCGCGCTAATATGGTCTACCTAGCGCGTTAGATTGAGTTACCACGCTAAGGGGGTGTAACTAGCGCGCTAGATGGAATTAGCACACTAGGGAATTTAACTAGCGTGCTACTGTTCTTCGTTTCGAAGAACAGTTGCACACCCAGGACGATTAGCGCGCTAATCGTTCCAATTAGCGCGCTAATGGCCTTCTGGGACAGAATTCTCAATTCGAGAATTTTGTCATAGCCCTCTCAATTAGCTACTCTAACTGGTTTTACACTCTCTCCTCATCAAAATAACTTCAACACATCAATTAGAACACTTCAGATCATTCAATTAACCCAATTTTCTCCAAATTCATGCATACACCGCATTTTCCAATTTCATCAAAACCACCAAATCTAGTCAAACCAGTGAACAATTCTCTATAGATATGGTCTAACAACATATAATTCATCAATTTACACCCAAAATCTAGAGATATAATCATTAATTCTCGAAATTCACTAAACATGTCAAAAATTGGTTTATTGGAAAATGGAGAAGATGAGGAAGATGATTACCTTGGTTTGTTCTACAGATTTGACCTCTAAGTGATGAATCTCTAGCTCCAAATTCTCTTTCTCTACACTGGATTTCTCAATTTGCATGAATTGTGTGAGTGTTTTGATCAACATTCCACTCACCCTTTATTTATATGTTTGTTGGAATCAATTGTGCGTACGTATCCCGAGGCTTATCTTGTGGTTCACAAGCATGTTGTCTTGTACCTCCTGATGACTTCAATTGCCCACTCACCTCCTAGTACTAACCACCATGATGATCTAGATGTCCATCTCGAGGTCACTTTTATTTCATGCCAAACTATAGGCTTCATTTATTCAATTAGTTCCACATTATCCTTAGCCTAATCCAACCATATGGTTAGTGTTTTATTTATCAAATTTAACCAACTCATGGTCACACTAACCTTCGACTACCTGTACCCGGTGCCCGACGTCTCGACACGCATTTCAAGGCACGCCACAGCCTATTGTTCGAATTTAAATTTTGGTTAGCCTATGGTTACATTACCCATTTCAATTTGATTCCATAATCATTTTTCGTGAATTTATCGAGTTTCTCTAGTGTACCCGTACTAAGCCTCTCGATACCCGTGTTGACATGCACTTCGAGGCAGCTACCCGTCACACAACCTCGTGCGCTCTCGTTATTCGACATACACACATGCGATGTATTTAACAAATAATTTAATAAATTGTATCGCAAATAAGCCATCCTACACACAATTTAACTAGTATACCTAGGTCAACGTGTGTTCTAGCCTACCCGCGGCGTCCACGTAGATCTGAGCTGGCGTCCATGTTTGCAATTACGATATAAATAATGGCGTTAATTAAACGGGTCGTTACATTATGTTTAATCAAAGGATATTGCACGACAAAAGGATATGATATGTGTTATTTACTAGGTTGTATCGATCTTTATATTTATGCTACTTGGGTAGTCATAATACCTTGCTAGAGACCGCTTATGACACATGTACCAAAATGGTTTTGGTTCACTGCCAACATTGCATGAACCTAATGGGTCGCACACAAAGAATGACTTTGCTTAATTTCAATTAGCCAAGAGTAATGAATTTTATATGATAAAATTCATGACATAAAAGCCCTTACGATTTGTTATATGATAACTTATTAATAGGGCGCATGTGTAATTTGCTTAAACTGCCTAAATACAATTGTTGTATTACAAATAGGATTTTAAGTGAGGGATTATCTACACATATAAATAGAGGTTGAAACCCTAAAATGAAATAAGACAAGTTTTCTAGATTTAGGGAGAGAAAGGAAAAACATTGTTCAATATCTCTATGGGCTAGCACTCTATATTGTGGTCACTATGTTCGTGTGTGAATTTTCGATAGAGGACGCGCGCTTGAACTTCTTGGAGATCAATCAATCAGAGAAGAAAATCACGGATTAAGGTATGGTTTACTTTTATAAATCTAGTTTAATAGAATTTATTTTCGATCCTATTGGGGTTTTTCAAAATTTGTTTTGAGTTTTACATTGCGTATGAACCCCAAAACCCAACAGTTACTACTTTAATTAGATAATGAAACCATATATCACATACATATTTGCAACTATGCATACAATACCTAAATCCATGATTAAAATCAATAGATATTAACCTATTAAATCAGTGAATCAAAGAATACAAGTAGGTTTAAAGCATTAAGCACATATTCATCTCATCATAACTACATTGAAAAAAATCTAGTTCATGTTCGGATTTTTTTTAGATTAAACAAAATACTTACTCATAATTGTAAATAACATTGCAATAATATAAATAAAAAGACATAATTGAAAATACCTCTTAATTAAAATACTTGAATCTTCAAAAGCAATGAAACAATAAACAATCGCTCCAAGAACAACCAAGGCTTCTAGGGCTTCAAAGTACGATCAAGGGCAATTGATTTTAAAACATAGGGTTCTTATTTATAGTATTCTAAGTAGTAAACGTTCCAAAACAACTCAAACAACTCGTAGTTATCCAAAATTCCCAAGATCTAGCTTAGTGATTTGAATTTGAATGTCAGGAATCACTGCTTAAATCCAGATTTTTGAGCTCACTGGTCCTTTTTCGTATCCACCGATTTAGCTAGTAATTTGGGTGTCTTCAGGAATCACTGAGAATCATTGGTTCATTTCCAGTTCTTTTTTATTCCTTGGTGATAATTCTCATATACTTCTTCCACTTGATTAATTCCTTCATAATCTTCTTTTTTTCCTTCAATTCTTAATATTCTCCATTTATTACCTAAAATATCAAAAATAAGAGAAAACCTCATGTAATGTAGTCTTTTACATCTAAAATCAACCTAAAATGAACTATAAAACATGTCTAATTTTTAACTTGTCAGTACTTGTTCAAGGGTACTCAGTTGTGTATTCTAAAATATAGTTTGCGCCTACAGATTATTAGGGGTTACATTTTGAGGGACATGTGGGGCGTGACCGTACATTTGATTTGGTGAGTTGGTCTTATTTTTCGCCTTCTATGCAGAAAAAAGTTGCTAGGTATGTTGATCGTTGTAGGATTTGCCAAATTTTAAAAGGCAAGGCTACTAATGTAGGCTTATATCGACCTATTCCGATTCCTTCAAGACCTTGTCAGATATTAGCATGGATTTTTCCTTGGCGTACCTCGAACTCAGCGAAAGTGTGAATCTATATTTGTCATTGTTGACAGTTTTTCCAAGATGACACATTTTATTCCATGCAAGAAGACGACTGATATAGTGAATGTGGCTATATTATTCTTTCGAGAGGTCTACAGATTGCATGGTTTGCATACGTTTATTGTTTCAGATAGACACACTAAATTTATTAGTCATTTTTAAAGGAGTTTATGGAAGTTGGTGAACACTATACTCGATTTTAGCAGTGCTTATCATCCGCGGACCGATGGTCAGATAGAGGTGGTTAACCGCTCTCTAGATGATTTATTGCGCAGTCATGCGGGGGAAAATATCCGTCAATGGGATATCAAATTAGCACAGCCAGAGTTTTACGTATAATCATGTATGAAACAAAAGTACAAGTTTATGTCTTTTTGAGATAGTGTATCGTCTTATTCCTTGGTGTCCGCTTGATCTTGCTTCTATTCCTACTTTTGGTAGAATACATGTCAAAGCTGAAGATTTTGTTGAGAAGTCGCAAGAGATTCATAAAACTACTCATGAAAAATTGGTTTATTCTATTGCAAAATACAAGCAAGATGCGAATCGGAAACGTCGTCATGTTGAGTTTTAAGTTGGCGACATGGTTAGGATTATTCACACTAAAGATTGCATGCCTGTGCATGAGTATCATAAGTTGTCTAAGTGAAAGGCGGTTCCATTCGAGATTATTGAGAAAATAAATCTTAAAGCTTACAAGTTAAAGTTACTACGAGGCATGCATACTTCAAGCGCGTTTATTGTCAAACATATGGTGCGGTATATCGGTGCGACATCTAAATATGAGAATTAAATTCGATGACGAATTTTTCTCAACCAGGGGAGAATTATGCAAATCGAAGTTAGTGTTAGACTAAGATTTAGTAATTATCTAGTATTATTAGATAAGTTGAAGTCATAGTTAGATTGTGATTACAAGTTAGAAATTGATTTAGTAAGTTCGTTTGTATTTTAATTAGGAGTAGCATAGTTGGAGTTGTATTTTGACTAGTAGTTGCATAGTTGGAGTCCTAGTTTATGTCTAAGTTTAGTCATAGTTTGTGTCTAATTGTGAGTCAAATGATGAGTCTAAGTCCTAGTTAGTCATATGCCTATATAAATGCAGAACCTAACTATTGTGAATTCGGTGATTATTGATATTGAATAGTTTCTTTTATTAATAAAACTAGGAGTTTTATTCTTTAATTAGAGAAGTTCTTGTGTTGAAAATTCTCTTTGGTGTTTATGATTATTCTCGTAACCACCGGTCTACATCACATCTTAACTTGGTTAGATTTTAAAAATAGATTCGTATAGAAATCTATGATTTTATAGAATTTGATTATTACTTTATTTTTAATTAGATTGTTCATTGATTGTGTGACACAAGGATTCTTCCCCTATGGGGAAATGATACAAAGTTCTCCATATAGAAATGAGACGAATTCCCTGTGTGGAATTAAGTGGGGAGAAATATTTTTCCGCGGGGAGTCTCCCCGAGAATCTCCACGTGGATTCCTAATGGAGAATTAAATGAGAAATAAAAAACTCCCCACGGAGATTGCCCATCCCCATGGGGATCAGACGGGGCGGGGATGAGGATGAACATTCATCCTCGTATGGGGATGGGGATGGGAATGGAGGGTGAGTTCTTAAACGGGGTGGGGATGGAGACCTTATCCCCATCCCTTTCCCCCATCCCCACCCCTTTCCCACCCCATATGCATCACTATGGCTCTGTTTGGTAAGCACAAACTAGCTTATCAGCTAGCTGATAAGCTAGTTTATTTGTTAAGTTGAGTTTGGTTTGTAGCTTATTTTAAAAATAATCTAGATGATAAGCTCCCAATTGAAACGCTACTCTTAGTAGCGTTTGAACCGAAAATCCGTCGTTTGGATTTTTCTCGCGATTATACCCTTATTTTTACGGTATTAATAAATTAATGCCCTTGCAAATTAGTGGAAACAAAATACGCAAATACTTAAACAAACCCCGCGAATATTAGTACCCCGCGATTATACCCTAGTAGAGTTGGCAAAGGCGAAACTAGCATTTCAAGCTCTTCTAGGCTAGACCAACAGTTATATAATACGTTATTAAAACTTATTGAATTTAAAATTAACATATAGCTTAATATCGTTAATGAAAAAATAGTGATTAATAATTAACTAAATATTATAAAACAAAGAATTTCACTAAAATTAAAAATCATTACACATTAATTTCTTAATTATAGATAATCTTGTTAGATATTTATTACATATTAAATAAGTTTTAACAACGTCGAGTATAAAAATATTTTTAGATGTTATAAAAATATTTTTTAATGTAGTGTTCGAGTGTGGGCTATCCTACATATTTTTAATTTTTTTTTACTAATCTACTATTTTTTTAAGTTATAGAGAGACTTCTCTAAAAATGAAGAATATTTGCAATAACATTGCTTCTCAATTATGGATGATGCATTAGGTATATGTATAGTTATCCAAGTCGTTTATTGTATTTTATTTACATGTGTTTATTTTTTGTGAATTCTTATAAATTAATATAGAGTTATTTTCATGTAAGCATTTATGGACACACATAATTTAGTTTTCTAAATAATATAAATTATTTTATGGTATTAATTTGTATTTTGAAAATAAAATATAGAGTTATTTATAACAATTAATTATTTGATTATATAATTAATATACTTAATTGTGTCATATGTCCTTTATTGTCATTTTGCATTTATCTGCTAATCAATCAACTATCATTCCAAACAATTTTTAGTTGATAAGCTAGATTATCAGCTTTCCGCTATCAGCTAGTAGATTATCAGCTATCAACTAGATTATCAGCTATCAGCTAGTTTATCAGCTATCAGCTAGATTATCAGCTAGCATTGCCAAACAGAGCCTATGTCTATCCATCGAACGTTTAGTAAGCTTAAAAATCACTCCTTGTGAGATTGCAATTAGGAAAAAATTACATCTCAAAGTGGCGGGGTTGCTCCTGAGCTTGTAATTAAAAAAAATGACGACAAACAATAATTTTATAAGTTAAGATTTTATTTCTTTTTTGGTGTTTAGTTCATGTTTTATTGATGCAAGCATATTGTTTTTTTACCACAATCTCATGATATATTGCTTTATTCGATTTGTATGTTTGATTAAATCCATTAAATTTACAATAGTTTAAAAATATTTATCTTTAATCTTTTCGGTGGCATTATCTTTTATTTTTATTGTTTTAAGAATCATTATTATTTTATAATTTCATCTTTGTTTTTTAAGGAAAATCATAGGTAGGTATATAGTCACCAGTCATCACCTTCATAAATTATCTTTAAAAGGCATTGATTAATACACACAAAATATAGTACTAGTTGAAGAAGAGAGAGAACCGAGGATAGCATACAAAACAAATAATCTCTCAAAAAAATGTGTATTTTTTTTCAAATTTATAAAGCGTATTTGGAAAATGTTATTAATTTCTAAGATTTTCTTATATTTTTTTATTTATTACTTTGTTCATATGCTATTTAAGTAGAAGATTATATATTCTTTGAAAAAAAGTAGAAGATTATATAAGTTGGGCATTCCTTAATATATAAATTCAAAACATAGGTTAAGAACAAAGTTTTGATTTATAAATTTCTTAAGAAAAAAAATGTGTCAAACTGACATTGGCACCTACTACCTAGCATGTGTCTTGCTTACTAGTCAATCTTTTTTTTTTTTTCAAAATAAGGAAAGGTGTCCCTTCGTGATCCGAATTTGAAGCCCCCAACTACATCTCCTATTTTGGAGGAAGGAAAAGCAAGAAAAGGTGTTAACAATTAGAGGTGTTGTCACGGAGACCAGTAGGCAAAACATCTGAAATAACGCATTTCATCTCCTAATGCACCAACCCAATTCCATCTTCCACCACTAAAAACTTCTTTGGCATCAATCTCCGATTCTGCATTCATATATACATCATTTCGTTGGTGGAATTTCTTTCACATTTTCCAAAAATATGGGGTTGGCTTCAGGAATTATAATGGGAATACTCTTTGGATTGGCATTGATGGTTGGATGGACCCAAATGATGCACTACCGAAGTGCCAAGCGTTTCGCCAAGGTACTCCAGACGCAATTCTTTTTTATATCTTTACTAGTCGATTTCGCAGGATTGATTAAGACTTTAAAGAAAAGTTAATAAATTAATTTACATGAATATACTGTAATATTTTTACAATGAAAATTAAAATTCACAATAATCAACTCATATTTCTTAGGAAAAAATACAATAGAGGGTAAAAAATATTTAATTATAAATCAAACATATAGCGAACATTCTGAACAATCCTTACAACAACGAACATAGATGTGAAGTTGTTAAGCACACTGCAAGATCTCTACTACGTTTTGGAGTATCATACGACTCAACAATTAATCGCCACAACATTACTTTCGTGTGTGAAGAACTCCTAGAGAGGTAATCGGATGTTGCTAGACCTGCAATACTTGCGAACCTATAATCTATATATAAAGAGAAGATTAATGTTATGTATAAATGATATTGCAATAACCAAATGGATGGTGTAAGATTTGAAACGGAGATTAAATGCATTGAAACAGCTTTTCATTAACCAAGAAAAGAATTTAAATACACATAACTGTGATTTTGGTGTCTTAAACAATATAAATGATGTTGTGGTAACCAAACCATAAAATTCATCAAAAAATTAAATACATCTTACTTTTATAAACTCTATACAAATTTAAATTGAATATCTCTAAAATTTTATAAACTTTTAAAAAGTCTATAAAAATTCACATTGAATACATCTTACTTTTATAAACTCTCTAAAAGTTTTAATTGAATACACCTAAACTTTTTTAGTAATTAAAAGTAACCTAAAGTTCATTAAAAACCTCAATTAAATACACCCCTATTACTATTGTTCACGTCTTTATCTCTTTCTTTTTTTAGACCTTATTTTTTCTTTTGAAGTAAGTACAAGTAAGTACGTATGATTTGTCTTAAATATTAGTTATATTTAAGATTAAGATAAATAAGTAATATGCTTTTTCTTTTTTGCCACTAAAAGATTATTCATTTTACTTATTTATTTTGTTGATATTTATTTACTCATTTGTTATGTTACTATCTTGATAGTAATTCATTAATATGTATATATGATTTTTTATTAAAATACAAAAATACTTTTTAAAGAAATTAGTAATAGTTCTGAAGAAAAAATATATATAATTATTCCTCTATTTTTTATAATAAAGTGCAAAATATTTGTTTCAATATAAAAATCGCAAAAAAAATTACTAGTATCAATCAAAATCATGTTTAAGAAGCTCATGAAAGTCACTAAAAACTTTAAATGTTAATAAAAGTTATCAAAATGAAGTTTACATAAAAGTTTTTAAAAGTTTACGAAAATTTACAAACTTCAGAAAAGTCATCCACTTATAAAAGTAACCAAAAGTCTTTTAAAATTTCAATTAAATACACCCCTGTAAAAGTCGAAAAAGAGATATCTACCTATTCTTTCGGGACATCATCAATAATCGATATCGAAATGTTGATTAGCCACAAAGGACACTGAGAGGAAAGATAAAATTCATCCTACATTTTCCTACAAAACGCTTCCCAAACACAACTTATTTGTCAAACTAGTTTATCAGCTAGATTATAATCTAACTGATTAGCTAATTTGTGCTTACCAAACACAACTTATTTGTCAAACCTAATTAATACAATTCATTAGTTTAATAGCCCTCAAAAGTGTTTAAAAAAAAAAAACTTTTTATACGTTGATGAAAATATTTAAGACGCCCATTTCCTTGATTTATGAAAAGTGATTTAGCAGTCTTCAAGTTAGCTTTAATAAAATAGAATTCCTAGTGGTCTGGAACTTCCACTATAAGCCTACTGGAATTTCATTTTTTGGTAATATTATAAAGGAACCCTATTATACATTGAAAGTATTTCAAAGTTAACGGAATTAAGGGTAGGAAACAAAAAAATACAAGGTATTAATTGTAATATATTAATATCATATACCGAACAAGCCATTATATACTTATTTGTTAAGTAATATTTAACTAACGTGGGAGTAAACCTTTCGGTCCACATGTCTCCAACAGTTGAGTTGCACTAAAGGCACCCCACCTATTCATAAAGTCAGCCAATTTTAAGGGCACCCAACTAAAATTAAAAAATATGAGGGTATCTTGGCTTTTTCACCAAAATCCTCAAACTAACTCTTTATCCCAACCGACGCACTCCATCTTCAAAACCTTGATCAAACTATTGAGTCACATTTTTGCTTATCTGGGTGTTTTTAATCAATTAGGGGGTGGTATTACCTTGCGTTTTTGTGCTTCATTGGACCCATTTCTTGTTATTTTCGTTCACTTTTGCATGATTTACCCCGATTTGACTAAATCCTCTGAGTTGTACAGTGATATTTGTATTTTTTTGGTTTGATTAATGCGAGTTAGAAATGTTCTTTCGTTTCATTGGTTGTTCGTTGAGTTTATATGTAGCTTTTGAGTCTTTTGTATGGTTTAGCGACACATGGACGTTGTTAAGGAAACTAAATATTTTATTTAGCAGTTAAAGAAACTAGTATATGTTAAGGAAACTAAATATTGTATTTAGCAGTTAAGGAAACTAGTATCCCGTGTATTTAGTAGGTTTCTTTTGTGGTTTGCACTTTCATTTTGTATTATACATCTATGTGTATATATATGTTACCTTTAGGGGTGGGCAGCGGTTTTCGAAAAACCGCCCAAACCGCCCAAACCGCCCAAACCGACCAAACCGCACGGTTTGGTCTGGTTTTTAAAGCTCGCGGTTTGGTCGCGGTTTGGAAAACGACCAAACCGCAGAATCGCGGTTTGGTCGCGATTTTCATTTTGGGAAAACCGCGGTTTAACCAAACCGATGGCATTTTGGTAAATAACCACCATATATCAAAAACCCTAAAACATAACAAAAAAAAAATTCTCACTCCTCTCCCCTCTCACTTCCGCTCGTCTCTGCACTCTCACTCCAGCTCGTCTCTGCGCTCACTCATCTCCATCTCGCTTTCGCTCTCTCTCTCTCACTCCCGGCGCTCGCGCCGTCTCTCCGCTCTTACTCCCTCCGCGCGCTCCTCTCTCCTCTCATTCCCGCCGGTCACTCACTCCCGCGACGCCTGCCTCGTCTCTCCGCTCTCACTCCCGCGACGCTCCTCTCTCCTCTCACTCCCGCCGGCGCTCCTCTCTCCGCTCTCACTCCCGCGGCGCTCCTCTCTCATCTCACTCCCGCCGGCGCTCCTCTCTCCGCTCTCACTCCCGCGGCGCTCCTCTCTCTTCACTCCCGCGATGCTCCTCTCTCCTCTCACTCCCGCCGGCGCTCCTCTCACTCCAGCCGTCTCCTTCATCCTCCTCACTCTCCGTCTCGCCGCCGCCGAATCCATCGCCATCGTCGTCGCCTTCCACCGCGCGAACGTCCACCGCCGCCTCGCACCAAAACCGCGAAACCAAACCGCGCAAACCGAGCAAACCGCGCAAACCGCTGTTCGGTTTGGTTGCGGTTTTGGTGGTTCGCGGTTTGGTGGTGGTTTGGAAAATCACCAAACCGTAGACCCTCGGTTTGGTCGCGGTTTGGTGGTTTTCACCACCAAACCGCGGTTTGCCCACCCCTAGTTACCTTATACACATGAAAGATACAATAAACATATTCTATTTAGAAATTATCATGGTATCAGAGCCCTAATTGTGCGTCTTTTCTCTTTATTTTTCTGTCTCGTCTGCTGCGCCGTATCGGGTGTTGCGCCTGTACTACAATCTTGCCCAACCGCCTGCTGCCACCTGTTCCCGGCTGACTGCTGCTGCCTAACCGCCTATTGCCACACGTCTGTACAGCTGTAAACCGCCTGTACGTGATGCCCGCTGCTTGCCCGCACTGCCCAACGCGAGAAGATGCTGCCATTTGTCATTTATCTGCTCTGCACTGACGCACAACCTGTCTACTCGCCAACCTACACACCTGCGCCTCATCTGTTCACCTTGTCTGCGCCTGTCGCTATTGGTCGTGTGTCGCGTCCACACCGAACTACACGCCCTGCTACACTGCCCGCCTGTACGCTTTGATGTCCGCCAACCGAGACGCCACGTCAGCGTCTCCCTTCAGCCCTTCTGTCCTCATGTTTGACCGCTTGTCCAACCGCCATTTTGCTCTGTGGACAGCACATGTCCAGTCGCATGCACAGCATGCCAACCGAGGAAACGTGTCCACTGCCTCCAGTCGTTCATCTGTCCGCCAATCGACACGTGTCATCCACTCTTCTGCCTATCCACTATTAGATGGAGAAAAGTGAAGTCTCACGTCCCATTTTTATGATTCTTTATGGTTCAAATTACATGTTTTGGTCCCAACAGATTAAAAGTTTTTTTATTGGTCGAAAACTTTGGCGAATCGTCACGGGAGACAACCCCAAACCATAAAAAGATGACAGGAAAACACATGCCAAATTCATTGACCGACTTGACGATTGGGACAGTAAGAATCATCAGATCATCACCTAGTTTTATAACACATCTACTCCCTCTATTCATATTCAATTTGTTGATTTTGGGACGGGTAAAGAAATTTGGAATTTTCTGTCAGTTAGTTACAAAATTTTGGTTTGGCATAATATTATCAATTGTAGGGGCGGCAAAATGTGCCCGGACCCGTTTTAAACGGGTCCGGACATAATTTTTTGAAAATTAATACGGGTCTAGACATGTTTTTTTGTCCGTTTTAAAAAAGGGGACCGGGTCCGAACAAATTTTTTAAAAAACGGGGATTCGGACATGAAAACATAAAAATTATGTATTTTTGTTAATAATTAAGTGAAAAAATTTATTTTATTTTATTAAAAAACGGGTCCGGACAAAAAACGGGACTTGTATATTTTAAAAACATACGGGTCCGGACAAAAAAAAAGTGTCCGTTTCAAAAACGGGTACGGGCCTGGACACTATTTTTAGTCGTTATTAAAAGGGGTGTCCGGTCCCGTACCCGTCCATACCCATTTTTTGCCACCCCTAATCAATTGTTCACTACTCTGAATAGTTTGAAACAAGAAGTTGATCACTCCATCAATGAATTTTCAGCACTCATTCAGCTAATCTGAAACCAGCTGCAACAAGCCGAGATTGGCAAAGACCACATTCATCCCATCCAAGTCCTCATGGCTCTCGTCTTGAATATGAATTAGTCCGAGCGACCCTCCTGCATCGTGACCCCCTGCCTTCTCTGACACAGCTGTGAAAGAAATTTTGTTTGAAGAAACACGGCTTGGCTTGGTTAACTCCGCCCCTTCATCAAAAGTGGCCCTCGCGACTACTCAATCATGGTCGAAATCTGTTCCACTCCTTTGTAATAACTGCAGAAGAACGAGCCATTCGTTTGTTACTTGTCCTACAATTGAGTGTCGATATTGTCATGAACGTGGTCATATAGTGCATAACTGCCCAACTAGACGATCTCATCCCAAAGGCACATTCAAGTCTGCATCTGTCTCTAAAACTGGTTCTTTTGTTGTTGTTGCTGTCTTTGAAGGGTCACATTCCTCTCCAATGTTTTCTATGAGTGATTTGGAAGCAATCATCAAACAGGTGATGCTTCCCCAACCCACTACCCTATCTGTAACCTCAGGTAACCATTGGTTCTTTGATTTTGGATGTTGTAATCATATGACACCAAATTTATCTCTATTTTCTAACAGTAGTCTTTCACCGCATTTTTCGAACATTGAAACTGCAAACGGTAGCTCCATGTATATTACTCATTCAGGAACCGTGTCCAACCACAGTTTGAATCTCACCCATTGTGTTCCTGACCTCACTCTGAACTTAATTTCTGTTAGTCAATTATGTTACCAAGGCTTGACTGTTTTATTTTCTCCCACTGGTTGTTAGGTACATGATATTCAGGCGGGTCAGATTATGGGAATGTGGATCAAAGTGGGACGATTACTTGAGCTCAGTCACTTAGCATGCCTGCTATCAAACATATTTCTGTTGCTTTCCACCCCTTCAGTCTATTAGTGGCACCGTCATCTTGGTCATACATCTGCCATTAAACTCCGTACTCTTGTTTCCAGTGGGTCATTAGGTATTTCTAAATTTGATTATTTTGATTGTGTGCATTGTCAGTTAGCAAAACAACCTGCCTCTTCTTTCAGTCTTAGCGAGTCCATCAATAATACTCCATTTAGATTAGTTCATTCTGATGTTTGGGGGTCCTGGACCTACTTCAATTGTAAATGGTTATTAATATTTTGTATTGTTCATTGATGATTATTCCAGATTCACCTTAATATATTTTCTAAAGCATCGATCTGAAATATCTCAAATTTATATTGATTTTGCTAACATGATCAAAACTCAATTTGCATGTATAATCAAAATTCTTTGTACTGGCAATGCTTTAGAATACCGTGATTATGTCCTTCTTCAGTTTCTTAAACTTCAAGGTACCATTGTTCAACGTTCCTACCCATATACCTCTCAACAAAATGGTCGAGCTGAAAGGAAACATCGACATATCCTAGATTATGTACATGCCCAACTTTTCTCTGCATAATGTCCTTAAAAGTTTTAAGGAGAAGTTGTTTTAAATTGTGTCTATACGATTAATCAACTTCCCACACCAGTGTTAAATAACATCTCTCATTTTGAACGATTATATGGTACACCGCCAGACTATTCTAATATTCGGGTTTTTGGTTGTGTTTCGTTCTTCTTAACCCCCTGAGCATACCAAACTTGAACCGCGTACTCGTATGTGTTGTTTTCTCTGGTATGGAATTGAACATAAGGGCTATAGGTGTTGGGATCCTCTTTCTCGAAGATCATGCATTTCCAAACATGTCACTTTTTGGGAAAATACCATGTTTTCTACTCTATCTAAGTTCGACAGTTCCCTATCATGCACTCAAACATTTTTCACTAACTCGTCTATCGAGCTTTTCTCATCTCCTGTTGTAGGTACCCCATATGACCTCAATGATCGTGATCCCATTCCAGCACCCGTCATCGACGAATCTGTCCCCTCTGATACTCCTATTCTTGCTATTGTTCCCCATCGTCGTTCTGAACGGGCAACCGAACCTCGCTCTTTCCTCAAAGATTATCATTGTTTCTCTGTTATTTCTTGTTTACATGAGCCTTCCTCCTATCGAGAGGCTAGTTTTGACCCCCTTTGGCAGTAAGCAATGTCAGAAGAACTGTGTGCGTTAGAGAAGACTCATACTTGGGACTTAGTGGATATACCCTATGGCAAGACTTCAATTGGATGCAAGTGGATTTACAAGATAAAATCTCGCTCTGATGGCTCTATTGAGCGGTATAAGGCTCGTCTGGTCGCTAAAGGCTACACACAGGAATACGACATTGACTATGAAGAGACGTTTGCTCTTGTAGCCCGCTTGACCTCTGTTCGAAGTTTGCTTGCTATAGCAGCTGTCAGACATTGGCCTTTGTTCCAAATGGATGTTAAAAATGCTTTTCTGAATGGTGATCTTGCAGAAAAAGTTTATATGTGCCCACCCCCTGGATATTCTCACTCTCTAAAACAAGTTTGCTTCCTCCGTCGTGCATTATATAGGCTTAAACAATCTCCTCGTGCATGGTTTGCCAAGTTCAGTTCCACTGTTACACAGTTTGGCTTTCAGTCGAGTCCTTACGATTCTGCTTTGTTTACTCGACGAACCGACAAGGGCGTGGTTCTTCTCCTGCTTTATGTTGATGACATGATCATCACCGGGGACGACTACACCAGGATTTACGACTTACAACAATATCTCGAAAGTCACTTTGAGATGAAGGATTTAGGTAACCTGAGCTATTTTCTTGGTTTTAAAGTTACTTCTACTTCTGATGGATACTATCTTTCACAAGCAAAATATGCCTCTGATTTGATCTCTCACTTTGTGATTACTGATACTACTGTTGCATCCATTCCATTGGACACGAATGTCAGGCTGACTCCATCAAATGGTACATTTCTTTCAGATCCTACCATATATCGCCAGCTTGTGGGTAGTTTGGTTTATCTTACTGTTAGCCATCCAAACATTGCCTATGTTGTTCATATTGTTAGTCAGATCATGTATGCACCTCGTACTGCTCATTTTACTGCTGTTTTTTGCATCCTTCGATATGTGAAAGGCACATTGTTTCATGGTCTCCACTTATCTCTGTTGACTCTATATTGGTATTATCTGGCTACTCGGATGCAGATTGGGTTGGTGATCCAACTGACCGGCGATCTACTACAGGTTATTGTTTCTTCTTGGGCAACTCATTAATATCCTAGCGAAGCAAGAAACAAACAATCACATCCCGCTCCGGCACAAAATCTGAAGATCGAGCTCTTGTTGATGCTACCTCTGAATTACTTTGGCTTTGTTGGTTACTTGAAGATATGGGGGTTACACATACTTCTGTTACCATTCTGCATTGTGACAATCAAAGTGCGATCCAAATTGCGCACAATGATGTTTTTCACGAGCGAACAAAACACATTGAGAATGATTGTCACTTCGTCTGTCAACACCTGGTTCGGGGCACTCTTCAGCTTTCTTCTGTCTCATCTTCTAATCAGACGACTGATATCTTTACTAAAGCTCATCTTCCGGGTCGCTTTCATGCTTTGGTTGACAAACTCAAATTGATTTCTACGAATCCATCTTGAGTTTGAGGGAGGGTGTTAAGGAAACTAAATATTGTATTTAGCAGTTAAGGAAACTAGTATATGTTAAGGAAACTAAATATTGTATTTAGCAGTTAAAGAAGCTAGTATCCCGTGTATTTAGTAGGTTCCTTTTGTGGTTTGCACTTTCCTTTTGTATTCTACATTTATGTGTATATATATGTTACCTTGTACACAAAAAGATACAATAAACATATTCTATTCAGAAATTATCAGACGTGATATCTATTTTAAGTTCGGCGACATAGGGTCGGGACTGATCTTCTAGGTTCGATTGATTTTGTCCAACCAAACCTCTTTGTTGACATACGGTCGACAACTTCCAAACTAAAGATTCAATAGGTTCTAGTCGACTATCCAATTATAGATTCGATGGGCTCTAACAAACTTTTCAACTAGGGGTTCGGGCCTGCGAGGCCAAACCACTCGAAAAATAATAGTTCCCATATTCGTTTTAGAAAATCCTAAAAAAAAACATAAAAAAATTTAGAAAAACACATCTTCTTCTTGCAAATCTTCTATGATTAAGTAATCCTCTACCATTTTTTTCTTAAAAAAACTCATAAATGAGGCCAAATCAACAATGTTCTACAAATCATTAGAGGGAGTAGTGAGGGAGTATTGTGGAAGGATGAAGTCATGACGGTGTGGTGCATAAAAAGAGAGGGAGAGGTTGAGGGGTGCACAAAACGTAGTGAGGAACATAAGTTTATTTTTCTTGAAACCAGGAACACAAGGGTTATGGAAATGACACTCACTTAAATTGTTGGGTTGCCCTAAGGTTTAATTTTATAGACGGTCAAATAACATTACAGTTCGTAACACTTTAGTCACAAACTTATGTTTGTATCAAATAAATAACTCAACTTTAAATTATTTCATTAAAGTCTCTTTAGTATTTTAATAATTAAACTAATATTTAGACAATTTTGCCCTTTACATTGGATGGTGAGAAGGGAGGAGAGGTGGCGGTGTCGGTGGAGGTGTGGCAACAATGGGTTGCGCCTAATTCGTTTGCGATTCTCATCGACATGGTGAAACTGAGAGAAGATGGGAAATGTAGATCAAGGGAATGGTCTTGATTTTTTTGGATGTTGGGGTGATCTTGATTAAAATCCCCATTGAAGCAACTATTGCTTTGTGATTCAACAACTACGTAAACCCATAACCCCCATCAAGACCAAATTCCTCTTTCCTTCCGATCTCCTCTTCTGCCTCTCCAACCTCTCCTCATCCTCCTCCTACCGCCGCCACCACCACCACCAAACCCACAACCCCACCAAAACTAGACCCTCCAAGGAACAACCCACTGCTGCCCTCCCCCCCCATACCCCTTCCCCCAACTTCCACCCTCCAACACTGCCGCCTCTCCTTCTGCCCTACCAATATCTCCTCTCATTTAGGGTAAGGGGCAAAATTTTCCAAATGTTAACTTAATTGTTAAAATATGATTAAAGTGATATTAATAAAACAAGGGATCGATTATTAACCCCCTATTACCTTATATCAGCCCCCATTTAATTTAATACATTTTTAAACTAAATTTTTTTTAAGTAAAATTACATAAATAACCCCACTCTAAATTATGAACATATTTCGTTTCTTTTTCACCTTCTATTTTCCACTCTCTACACCCCTCCACAACTTTACTTTTCACTCTCTACACTCCTCCCTAAATGAAGCATTAAATTCATCCCCAACTTTTATTTCACTCACTACACTCACTTTTTCCTCTTCTACTTAATTTTCATTTTCTACATCTTACCCCAATTAAACCATAAACTCATCTCATTTTCTCTTTTGCTTTCTAATCTCTACACCCATTCCCATCTCTTTGTCCATACACTTAACAATTCACCATCAAATACAACATCTTAATTATGGTTTTTGGTTGAGATTTGATTCATATTCTTGAATGGTTAAAATCTTTTATTTGTGTTGAATATTAGCTTTTAAAGATCAAAAGATTAAATTCGAAATGCATATGGAGCAAATTGAGTTAAGGGGGAGAAAAATAATACGCAACAATGAGTTGGAGGTTGAAAATCACAAAGATGAAAATATGGTTTTTGTTGGGGAGAGGGGGCAAATATAAGCTAGAAGTACAATGTAGAGTTTACTAACAATTAATGGGGTGCTAGAGCATTAACCAACTTATTGAGGGCTATAAATAACATTAAATTAAATGGGGGACGATATAATAGGGGTGTTGATAGTAACTCCCTAAAATAATTTACAAAGTTGAATGATTTATTTGATACAACACAAGTTTTGTAACCAAATTGTTACAAACTTTAAAATTGGATGAATGTGACTTAAGTGTTATAAACTATAGTTAGACGCCCTTGTCTTTAGGTGGGGTGCCTTTAGCGACAGTTTCGACTGATCTGGCAAGGGGCAGGCTTTGGATTGAGTGTGAGATGTTGTTGAAGGATGACGAGCGTGAAGGAAGTGAGTACGGAGTAGACGGATTTTTGGTTTCTGACGGCGTGCGTGATGGAAGAACAAGAGAGGGAGGGATTATTGGGCTAGACTAATCGGGATTTGAGTAGGTATGTGAGGAGTTGATGGGATTGGTGTCGCCAGGAGATCAGAGAGGAATTCAGGGAATTTTGATGGAGATGGCTCAGTTCACGAGGACTTTCGATTAGTGTTTATGCTCATCATTAGAATGTAAGATTTCATGAAAGCGACTCTAGTGATTGTGCACATTTGTATTGAATGAGACCCTATTATGCCTTTTAGTTTAGTACCTTTTTTCCTAGCTTCTAAGCCTGGAAGATTGAAGTAGGGTTTATGTAACCTTTCTAATTCATTTAGCTTTTTTTTTAATTATTTTCTTTGTTTTATTAGTCGCTTTTGTAATTTGGGCATTCTAGATATATTGGGGTCTAATGTTATTGAGGCTATGAGCATGGCATAATCTCCTTGGTTTGTTCTATTTCTCAACCTTACAACTGTAAAAATCGATTGTATCGAGCTTTTTGAGTACGTTTTCATTTCAATTAATTAATGTTCATGAGGCATGTGATATCTTTATGTTTTTTTTTCCCCTCTATAGTGTCTTTTTATTTACGTAAATGTATTGTTGTAACTTTATGTTGGTGTTGATGCTATTACTAATATATGTCATCCTTTTCAGGCGGTTGACATTAAACTTCTTGGGTCCCTTAATAGAGATGATTTGGCGAAAATATGTGGTGATAACTATCCTGGATGGATATCTTTCCCCTTGTATGAACAGGTACTATCATTTTCTTTTATTGTTTTTATCACGCAAGTGCCAAAGTTTGAAGTTACCTTAGGTTTGCTTTTCTTTCAGACTGCTAAGCATTTTTCCTTTAGTTACAGAAAATCATTTAAACTTTATATCATCCAATCTTTGACGGTTGCTAAGAGTACTTATTATTCTGATAAATTTAAGGAAATTATACCTACTTAAAGTGTTGGAAGGAAGATGTACGATAGTGATTGCCACTCTAGGGATTAAATTCTCTTTACTCTCGAGTTTGTCAAAATATTGAGAGTTTCCTGTGTTATGCATTTTTTTTTTCATGTGTTGGTGCACTTAGAAATAGACTTAAAAATTGAGCCTAATTTTAATTAGGGAGCTACTATTAGTCCCCCCTTTACCATATATCAGCCCCCATTTAATTCTATGTTATTTATAGACCCCAATAGGTTAGTTCATTTCTAACCACCCCCTTAATTGTTAGTTAACTCCTCAATGTACCCATAACTTATGTTTTCCCTCCTCATACCCCAAAGAAAACCCTCTTTTCGTCTTTGTAACCCCTGGCCCCCAACCCTTGCTGCACATCATCTTCTTCGCCCCCTTACCTCGATTTGCACCATGTTGCATTCCAAGATTGATTATTTGGTCTTTGAAAGCTAAAATCCAACACAAATAAATGTCTCAATTATTCAAGAGTGTGAATCAAATTTCTACCAAGTGCAACAATCATGATGTTGCATTTGGTGGTGAGTTGTTGAATGTAGGGACAAAAAGATAGGGGATGACTTTATATAATGGAAAGTAGAAGAGGAAAAGGAGATGGATTTAGAGTTTAATTTGAGGCGGAGTATAGATAGTGAAAAGTAGAAGAGGAGAAGGGGATGAATTTAGGGTTTTACTTGGGGATGGGTGTAGAGTGAAAAGTAAAATTGAGGAGGGGTGTAGAGAGTGGAAAGTAGAAGGAGAAAAAGAAATGGGTTTATGATTTAATTTGGGGTGGTGTTATCTATGTAATTTTACCTAGGGGCATTTTTGTTTAAAAATATATTAAGTTAAATGGGAGCAGACTTAAGGTAGAGGGGGGGAAATGTAGTTGCTCCCTTTAATTACTGTCATAATTAGAAATACTAAAAAAATATAATCATTTCGGAACTATTGTTAGTTAGCTTAGTTATGATTAGTCATGTATTCAAACTTTGAAACCTAGAAGGTAGGAGATTTTAATATGATCTCATCTTTGACATAGTATTGGTTTTAGCTTACTTATGATGCTTTGAGGACTTTGAAAAACAAGTATACATATAAAATATATAATTAAATGTTGTGCACAAGCATTTATGCTATGCTGTAATTTATTTTGGTGATGTTTTCATTTAAAAATTACTTAATTAGTAATGAACACTTTAAAATTTATAATCTAACAATTACTTATGGACTAATATTTAACCACTATATAAATGGTAGAGGAGTGCAACAGGAGTGATATGTAATCGAAACATCCCTATTTAGCTTGAAGGAAAATCTTATAGATTTGCAATTAGGCATGATATGCTTTATGAAAGTGAATGTTGGGTGGTAAAGAAACAACAACAACATAAAATGAATGTGCGGAAATGAGGATGCTTAGTAGATTTGTGGTAAATTTTTTAAAGATAGAATAAAAAATAGATAAACTCAAAGATAAGTAGGAGTGACACCAATTGACGCAAATATTAGGGAAGGGCGGTTGCGTTGATTTGGAAACCTCCAAAGACGGCCTAGAAATGCCCCCGTTAGAAAACTCGACTCAATAAAATAGAAGCTGAAGAAATTCTACGAAGTTCTCCGAACTTCTTCGAATTAATTAGATTTTTTGAAGCACCAATTAATAATTAGGTGTAAACGAAGTTTTACAAAACTTCTATCGAAGTTAGAAAAAATGATAACATTTCAAGTTTCAATGCTCACTTGTAAGAAAAGGAAATGCATTAGGGTCAACTTTAGTTAGAATATAATCTAAAGAATCACAACATGTTATGTGATAACAAAACCACAATTTTACTTCACTTACTAGAAATGAATTCTAATTTATTGTCTAGTGAAGAAAAAAAATAACGTAAAATATTGATCAATCCCGTCAAAATTGAAGTTTTGAAAACTTATGATCAAGTATAGAATGAGAAAAAATATGAAATATTATAGAAAACAAACTTTTTAATGCTTTTAATGAAACTTGGACGTTCTCTAGCACTTTAATGAAATTATTTAGACTTTCTATAATGTCGAAGTTTTACCAAAATTCCCCACATCGAGTTACACTTCCTCGAATTAATTCCGAGTTTTAATGAAACTTGGGACGCATTGATTAGCAAGAATTTAAAGGATTTGGAAAGCACACCCAAGGTGCGAAACTTCGACTTCGCCTATGACTTCGCTCACTTAAAATTCGGAATTAATTCGAGGAAGTTGACTTCGACGATGGAAGTTTGACAAAAATTCGCCGGTGTACGGAAGTTTACGGAATTTCACTTTAAAGTTAGAAAACTCAAGTTTCTTCGTAGAGATGCTAGGAATATACTTAATCATACAACAATAATGCATAAAACTCATGTCAGCGGAGGATATTCCGAATTTTAAGTGTATTTTTAGCATAGGCGAAGTTTCTGTCGAAGTTTCTGTCGAAGTTTGTTCAACTTCCACAAAACATAACAATTTTACTTCATGTTTTATGAACTTCCATCGATGTTTTCGAAGTTCGGTCAAAGTTAGCCGAAGTTGAGTCGAAGTTTTGCAATTTTTCAACTGCCCTTGAACTTCGCTTCGCTCACCTCAACATCGACAAACTTCTCTCGAACTTCGGTAAAGTTTGTCGATTTTTTAAACCATGAGCACACCATTGCACTAAATCGAGTGCAATAGAAGAGTTTGATCCATGTAACCAACCCCAACTAATTTGAGATTGAGGCTTTCTTGTTATTGTATAAATGGGTAGAGGATTTATGAATGTGTTTGTCTAAAAAGTTCAACATACGAATATTATTATTTTCTTTAGTTTTATATTGAAGATGATGTTACACTTTAGACGAGCAGAATGGAAGAAGTTGAAGAGTGAAAAAGTTTGTGATATCTGGTCAAAATATCCTTTCGACCTAAAAGGAAAATCTTATAAGACCGCAATTAGACCAACTATACTTTATGGAACTGAATGTTGGATAATACATACATAATGAAAATATTTTTAAATATTTTCTTTTGTAAATTTTGATTGCGATTATTTATTTTCTTGATCTCAACATGTGTAAAGATGTTTTAACCTATCTTAAATGATATCGAAAAAATTGAGATTATTGCACCGAGCCAATAGAATATTAGAACACCAAGGAGTTTTGTGCATCAAGATTCGTGCTTGAAAAAGAGTGTCACACATGAAATTTAATCAGTACAATATTTCCAATAGCAAAGAACAAGAAAAGTTGAATGGCTTTGCTTTCTTTTATTTTAGATGTGTTGTTGGTGCTACTGCCAAAATATCAAGAATATAGGTGTATTATTATGAGTAATGCACTTAAATTAATTTGTGCGGAAATATGTAAACAGTGCTTGTAGAAAAATAATACACTCTTGGCAAATGTATAAATATATTTTTTTGATGAGAAACCAACTTAACACCCATGATTCCAAAAGGGGTCGGACCCCCAACATTGCCTTTGGCAAGTGATGCATCATCCTCCTCACTGGAGATGCTTTGGTGACATTCTTGGAAAACATTGTTGTAACTTTTGGACTGCACAACTAAGGCTAATGGCATTTGTTGAAGCAAAATTTGTCACTTATTGCAATTCTCTAATCTTTTTCATTAGGACTTTCAAATAAGCATGATTTAGTTGAAACACTTAATTATTATGTAGAAGCAGGATATACAAGTATGTGGCAGTTAATTAATCAAGATTGGGGGTCTCAAATGCGTGGAAAAAGAACTCGTGATAAAATTCAGGATAAAACAACTTTTGGCATTATAACTTGTAACATAAACTATCATGATCAATCTGATTCCCTAAAATGAAAGGTTTTGAGTAAAGATGCGATTTCATCGTAAGATGTTGTAATTTACTTTATGTAGTTACTGTGTATTAGGTTTAACCATTGATGTATATAGATATCAGTATGAGTGTTGTATTCGAGGCATTGTGTGTCTCATGTGAGTGTTGGACCGTATGTGAGCTGTTGTGAGATATGTAACTGTAAGTAATGCAATAGTCCTCATCTGTACTTACTTGCACTATATAAATACAATGGATGTGTGATCAGTGTGAAGATCACCATCGCGTCATCTTCAACTAAAAAAACTCTCTGTGAGGTGAAACCCTAACTAGGGTTTCATCATGGTATCAGAGCCTCACGACTAACGTCGGCAAGGTCTGGGAAGAGAGATCTGAGGTCAGGGAACTCAGATCTGTGGTTGTTTCTTGGAGATCAGACGTCTCACGACGAAGATCTTAAGAGTTGTAAATCTGGAGTATCTGGTGGAGTTCAAGAACAATGGTTTTGAGATTTAGTAGATCTGGTGTTCTAAGGTTCAGATTTGTGAAGAGCTTGAGTAGATATGTAAGAATGAGGTCCATATTTGGAGATATGGAAGGTGGATCTTCATCTACTCAAACATGCAACACCAGTTTAGGGTTTATGTTGACGAGTACCAACTCTTTTGGTGGTTCATGGAGTCAGTCAGTCTCGATCAAGCTGGATCGAAAGAATTTCCTTCTTTGGAAGTCGATCATAGTTCCTGTCGAAGGTATGGATCTTGATGGATATCTATTTGGTACGTTGATTTGTCCAGAGAAGGTTCTTGAAGATGGAAGTCAGAATCCAGAGTTCAAGATCTGGTTCATGCAAGATCGTAAGCTGAGTGGTTGGTTGATGAACACGTTGTCACCAGAGGTGGCATCTCAAGTGATCAAACCAAAGGAGAGAAAGACGTCGTATGAGTTGTGGCTTGCCATTGAAAGATACTGTGCAACCAGCAACAAGACGCAAATTCAAGTTCTCAAGAAAGATTCATACACAAAGAAAAGGTTCTATGAAGATGTGTGATTATCTGTCCAAGATGAAGGATCTGGCTGATGGATTGTCTCTGGCTGGAGCACTGATGAACGATGATGATCTCATCTCGAATACTCTGATAGGTCTGGATGTTAAGTATCTCCCTATCACAACGATTACTTCAGACACAACTAGATCTGGATTGGTAGGAATTTCAGGCAGCATTAATGAGTTTTGAAAGCACATTGGATCAAGTGCATGTGAGTCAAGGAATCAATTCCTTGGTGTTACAAGGATCATCACCGTCTGTGAATTCAACAGAGGTTAAGACTAGAAGTTCTAGATCTAGTTTTTGGCATGGTAGTTCTCATGGTTCACACTCTGGATCTAGTCATGGAGGTCAGGTTTTTCGTGGATCTGGTAATCGTGGTCGCGGTGGTGGTCATAATCGTGGCCGTGGTAATTTTTGATTCCAGAACAACAATCGTCCTACCTGTCAAATATGTAGCAAGTATGGTCACTCGACAACAATCTATTATTATCGAGCAGACATGAAATATATGGGGAACCAACCGAGTACACCACCTCCGTCTCCAACTCAGAGACCATTCTCAGGCCCTCCTCCATCTCAAAATTCAGTCTTCAGTGCTTGAGTCTGTTCCTGATAGCTCCTGATACATGGACAGTGGGGCGTCTTCTCATGTTACAACTGAACCATCGCAGTTGACAAACTACTCATCATATGGAGGTAATCAATCTTTAATGGTTGGTAATTGTTGGTTTAAAAATTGCGGTACTGGTTCTGCACTGATTCCATCTCGTAGTTCGAAATTATCGTTTGAAAGTACATTGTGTGTGACTAGTATTAGGAATAATCTCCTTAGTGTATCTCAACTTACTAGGGCTAACATTGTTATAATTGAGTTTTCTCACAATTTTTGTTTGGTGAAGGATATCAATACCAGTGAAATTCTTCTTTAAGGGTCCCTTCACAATGGCCTATACAAGTTTTTTGGACCTCATGAGTCATCTGTCAAACCTCAGTGTGCTTTCGTTGTGTCTAATAATGGTCTTCCTGCTTTGTGGCATGCAAGACTGGGTCATCCTTCACAGAGGGTATTACAGCAGGTTCTGCGTAATCATCTTT
This sequence comes from Stephania cephalantha, assembly GCA_039657325.1. Lineage (NCBI taxonomy): Eukaryota > Viridiplantae > Streptophyta > Magnoliopsida > Ranunculales > Menispermaceae > Stephania > Stephania cephalantha. The sequence goes on from CM077577.1 coordinate 24,513,159, forward strand.
ATTTACATTCTATGATGTCTTCTGAATTTTGTTCACATTGCCCAATTGGCAAGATTCATGCTCTTCCTTTCAAGTTGTCTAATAAAATTTCTACAAATGTTTTGGATTTAATCCATACTGATTTGTGGGGTCCTGCCCCTGTCACTTCTCCCAGTGGCTATAACTACTACATTCATTTTCTCGATGATTGTACAAGGTTCACTTGGTTGTATCCTTTGAGAATGAAATCGGATGCTATTCATGCTTTTCTACATTTTAAAAAGTTTGTTGAAAACCAATTTCACACTACCATTAAGAGAGTTCAGTCTGATTGGGGAGGAGTCTATAGGTCTTTTAAACCAATTCTTGACCAGTTTGGTATTTTCTTTCAACATCCTTGTCCTCATACAAATGAACAAAATGGTAGGGTCGAGTGTAAACACATGCATATTGTAGAAATGAGTCTAACCTTGTTGTCCATTGGTCAATTACCTTTAAAATTTTGGTGGGATGCCGTGGTACTGCTTCTTTCTTAATCAATAGGTTGCCTACCAATGTCCTACGAGGTCTCTCTCCTTATACCAAATTGTATAATTGACCTCCCGAATATCGGATTCTGAAAACCTTTGGTTGTGCCTATTTTCCTTACCTTCGACCATATAATAAATATAAATATCAATTTCAATAAGAAAAGTGTGTTTTCTTAGGCTATAGTTCCATTCACAAAGGATACAAATGCTTAAATGCTGCTGGGAGGGTGTTCATTACTAGAAATGTGTTGTTTAATGAGCATGAATTTTCTTTTTCTTTCTTGTTGTCTAATAATGATACGTCTGGTGTTTATGCTTATGTTCCTCATTCTACTATTCATTTACAGTTTGGTTTTGTATATCATTTTAATTCTTCTACTTCTGGTTTAGTTGCTCCTACATCTTCTTCTTCTGAGTCTGTTAGTTGTCACAGTTCTCCCGAGTCTGGTACGAAGAAGGTGTTGTTAGCAGCTACTAGTGATGATGAGAATGATATTCCTACTATTGCTGAAATAGCTCTCAAACATCCTTAGTGGAAGGAGGCTATAGATAAGGAATATCAGGCCCTCTTGTCTAATGGAACATGGTCTCTGGTTCCTGCTTTTACACATTAGAATGTTGTGGGTAATAAGTAGATTTTCACTATTAAGCGTAATTCTGATGGTTCCATAAATCGATACAAGGCTAGATTAATGGCCAAAGGATTTAAACAAGTTCCTAGTGTCGATTTTGGTGAAACCTTTAGTCCAGTTGTGAAAGCTTCAATTTTGAAGGTTATTCCGTCTATAGCTGTGCATTTTGACCGGTCTCTTAGAAAGTTAGATATTAATAATGCCTTTTTGAATGGTATACTTGGTGAGGAAGTGTTTACTAATCAATCAGCTGGTTTCATTAACCCCCAATGTCCTTCTCATGTTTTTAAATTACATAAAGCATTGTATGGCTTAAGGCAGGCACCGAGAGCTTGGTTTGACAAATTCAGATCCACTCTTATCTCTTGGGGGTTCCAGAATTCTAAAGCTGATAATTCTTTGTTTGTGTTTCATGATCAGTCCGCTGTTTCATATTTTCTGGTTTATGTTGATGACATTATAGTCACTGGGTCGAGTACTTCTGCTATTCAGTCCTTCATTTCTAGACTGAACAATAGTTTTGCTCTTAAAGACATTGGTGAATTGAATCTTTTTTTTTTTTTTTGGAAATGGAGGCTCAAAGAGATAAGAGTGGATTGTACCTCACATAATCAAAGTATGTCAACCAACTATTGCAAAGGGGTGGCATGGTCAATGCTAAGGCTATTGACACTCCTTTTTCAGTTGGCAAACCTCTTTATGCAGATGATGTATAGAAGTCTTTTTAGGGGTTTATAGTACTTGGTCAATACAAGACCGTACATTTCTTACACTGTTAACAGGTTAAGTCAGTACTAGCAGGCCCCTACTGTCACCCATTGGCAGGCTTTGAAGAGGGTACTGAGGTATTCGAAGGGCACCATTGATATGGGTATCTGTTTTAAGCCTGGCGATCATATGTTTGTAACTGGGTTCTCAGATGCCGACTGAGCAGCCAGTCCTGGTGACAGAAGATTTGTGGCTAGGTATGCAGTGTTCTTGGGTACTAATCTTGTAGCTTGGCAGTGTAAGAAACAGTCGGTTCTAGCAAGATCGAGTATTGAGTCAAAATATGGAGCTATGGCACAGGTAACTGCAGAAATTTCCTGGCTTCGTTCTTTGTTGAGTGAGCTGTGTTTAACAGTTTCGGTTCCTCCTACTATTTGGTGTGATAACATGAGTGCCACTGCGTTGGTTAAGAATCCTGTGTATCACTCTCGTATGAAGCACATTGAAATCGATATTCACTTTGTCCGCGATAAGGTTCTCTCGAGTCGGTTAGCTATTCATCATGTTCCTTCCGTTGATCAAATAGCTGACATCTTCACCAAACCATTTGCCTTCTCTCAGTTTGATTTTCTTCGCTGCAAACTTGGGGTTGTGTCTCTACCCTACAGTTTGAAGGGGGATATTAGGTTTAACCATTGATGTATATAGAGATCAGTATGAGTGTTGTATTCGAGGCATTGTGTGTCTCATGTGAGTGTTGTCTTAAATGTGTAAGTGAGTGCATCTGGACCATATGTGAGCTGTTGTGAGCTATGTAATTGTAAGTAATCCAACAGTCCTCATCTGTACTTACTCGTACTATATGAATGAAAATACAATGGATGTGTGATCAGTGTGAAGATCACCATCTCGTCATCTTCAACTAAACAAACTCTCTGTAAGGTGAAACCCTAGCTAGGGCTTTTTCACTGTGAGACAAACCGAAACTGTTGTTTGTCTTTATACTCCTTAAACTTGCATTCACAAATTGACTACCACCGGTTTATATTACCTAGCTGGTAGTGCTAATTTTCTATTTAACTAATATATGTTCCGTGGAGCTTCCACAACAAAAACCAATGTTGATCTAGCCTCTTAACATTTTTGGAAGCACATGAGCATTTACTGCTACTTGGGAGATCCATTGCTGCAGTTACAATTATGTTAATGCCGAGCTTTTTTGTTAAAACTTAGCCTATATATATTTTGAAGATCTCGTATTGATTACTTTCTGAAAACCTTCTTTTCCCCTTTTTTGAAGCAGTCTTGATGTGCTTGAAGGGCTTAAAATGTAAATGGTAGTTTATTTTAGTTGTGTTCATTGTACACATTGTTTTACGTATCTGAACTATTTCAGGTGAAATGGATCAACAAACAACTGAGCAAAATCTGGCCATTTGTTGCAGATGTAAGTTCTCTTGATGTATTACAACTTTATGATCTCCTTCAAAGTAGTCAAGTTAGATTTCATATTGTCTGTTAATTAGGATTTGATATTTTTTTGGTAATCTTTAAGTAAGGTGAGTTTCATAGCTCTGATTCAAGACAATTTAGAAAATTCCAAAATCGGCTTGTAAAATAATTGAGAAAATCAAGTTTCATTTCTTTTCTACTTCCTTTTCTACTTCCTTTGGTAACCCATCATCATGATATGAAACACATGAACTAACTGTTGGTTTGAGGGCCATGTAATCCGTTTTCAGTAGCTTTTATCAGTATTGTTGAGCAGGTTGCCTGTCTTTGTCTTTGATTTTGAAGCTCTTCAGGCTTTTATTCTTCTAATTGTGGTTTTGCCATTTCTTTCTAGTTTTTGAGCTGATAAATGGAAAAGCTTTCGAAAATATTTAGTACTCGATAAACGAAAAATACTTGGTTTTAGATGGCTTACTGAGAGTCAGAATATATATATATATATATATATATATTTTTTTTCTTTCTGGAGCTCTGCTTCAGCTTGGCGTTGTACCTGCTCTGAGAATTTTGTTCTTTGCATTCTTTTAACACTTATTAAGCACACATAGATTTTTTTTTTTTTTTTTTTTTTTTTTTTTTTTTTTTTATGAGTCTCACATTAATATGGATGTTGCAATGTATTGTTCTGCTTTTAGCATTTTTCTGGATCTTTGTTTTTGCTGGTTTTAGCTTTAGTATCTACTCTTTTTCAGGCAGCAGCAGTGGTAATAAGAGACTCGGTTGAACCGCTATTGGAAGACTACCGACCTCCAGGAATTTCTTCTCTGAAGTTCAGCAAGCTTTCTCTTGGAAATGTGGCACCGAAGATTGAAGGTTTTTATTTATTTTAAGGCTCCATTTGTTTTTGTGCTTCTCTGTTTTTATCTTTTACAGTCTTTCTTGTTTGTATATGATTGTTTTTTGTTTTTTGTTTTTGGCTTTGTCATCCCATTAATTTGGGACGGAGGCTATGTTGTTGTTGTTGGCTTTGTCATCCCAATACTCTGCTTAACTTTTGAAACAAATTGTAGATAAGAAATTGTTGAGGAAAGTTCATGGAGTAGAAAGAAAAGAGAAGTATGAAAATCTATTTTCTTTATTCAATGACCGTGTTATTAAATTACTGCTTAAGATAATCAAAAGAATGAATAAAAGAAATTACACCCTGAGGACATATTTATGGACTCTAAGCAAAGCATCAAAGACTTGTAATAATAAATCTTTGAATACATCAAGGATTTGTCATTCACAAGAATCACAACTTCTAGCAACTTAAAGCTTAATCAATCTGACTCCTAAACAACATAGAAGCTAACATACTATTAATCTAGGACTCTAGATATGTCCTGCATCTATTCTCCCCCACCAAAAGAACTTGAGTCGTTCTAATTAAATTGCACGAAAGGATGAGATGATGATCATTCCACTTGACAAGGACAATCAGCAATGATGCAAATCGGAACAAATGATAGAACCTCCTTTAGTGCAGAATTTGAGTGTATCATCTACATGACTGATGTTGGATAACAATTTGAAAATCAATAGCAAGCCTTGGAATCAAAGAGTGTCTAATGTCTATAGGAGGAAGAAGAGAAAAAAGTATGTTGAATTCAATGAATTGTGAAGAGAAAAAGAAGAAAGTGAAGAATTGGATCTGATTCAAAGAAAAAGAATACGAAGAAAACGAGAGGGAGGACTATAAAGATAGAAGAAAGGATGAAGGATTTGATGAGAGAAGAAAAAACAACCCAATACCAAAGGAGTTAAAGGAAAAAAAGAAAGAAAACAAAGATGAGAACATGCAGAAGCAGAAGAATCTATTTTTGGAGGAGAAATACAGAAGCAGTTGAAATTTTAAGTTGCAGTGGAAGTTGTAAGTGAAAAGGGGATATCACTTAATAGAAGAAAATGGACTCAAACACCATAATATGGAGGAAAAAGAGAAGGAAAAGGGGAGAAAAGGAGGGAATATGAACGTCGGCATTCTTCACTTAAAATATATTAATATACTTTAAGCAATAACCGCTTAGATTTTTAATGAATCAATCACCCTTAAAATCTTCACTTACTAGAGGGACTTCTAATAAATCACGAACTGTTTATTCATAACAACTTCTAATAAATTAAGACCGACAACCCGTTGGTCCGAATAGATATGGAGTCGCTTACTCTCAAAGCGAGGTCTCGGTTTCAAGTATCATGCATGGAGCAAACTTGTTTGGGAGGGCCACCACACGTAAGGGGCTTGACATTGCTCGAACATGACTAGTCAACGCGGTTGGCGTCGGATGCCATGTGGAGAAAAAAAGAAAAACCACTAATAAGTTACAGCTCTAATCAATTTGGGATTTACTAACAAAACCACACAAATCTTTGTCTTTGAAGTAGATCCTTGCAGCGTTGGTCTTCTCTGCTTGGGTCGATCGATGCTTCTCGAAGAAGAATTCAACCTTGAACACCCACCCTTCCAACAACTAGCCAAGATTTACAAAATTTTACTTCCAAGTACAATATGATTTTAGTTCTCATCCATCAGTAGCGGTAAATTCTTTGGGATACTCGATAAACTAAAAACATTCTCCCACTCACAACGAGGATAAAATTGTTAAAATGCTCTTGACGCTCTCATTAGAGTTATTTAACTTTTTTAACCAAAGGTTTTGAGATTCAATCAACTCAAATCGAGAATTATACGACATTAATTAACAATTTAACACATGTATTCGGTAGTGTATTATTCATATTAAATACTTCCTAACTTTTTATTAATTATGAATTATTATATAGAGTTGTTTCTTTTCTATAGAGAAAAAAGAAAAACTAAAACACCCAATTTTTAACAACCAAGAGGGCATTTACAAAAAAAGAAAAGAAAAGAAAAAATAAGTCTCACCAAAAAACCAATACAAGTCAATCCATAGAATAAACTTAGAATCTAAATCACAACCAACGAACTACGTTCCCAACTAAAAATATTATGAACTAGTGACCATAGTTAATTCTATTATACTTTTTTCATTCAACACTTGATATTATAATTTTGATTTAGGCATTGTTGGAATAAGTTTAGGGAGTGAATACAAGCCCCCCTCTCTTCCATATATCAGCCCCCCTACTTATTCAATAATTTTTTAGACTAAAGTATCTCTACTTAAAATTACATAAAAGACCTTGTTATTCAAATTAAACCCTAAACTCATTTCCTTCTCTTATTCTATTTCCACTCTCTACACCCCCACCCTAAATTAAACCCTAAACTCATCTCCTTCTCTTATGCTTTTTGGTTTTTTCACTCCCAATCATGTTTAAAGCAAGACCCATTTGGAGATTCACCAATTTCACTCCACTGTCCTACCTCTTTCGCAGTTGTGAATGGAAACAGCTGCGGCACATTGTGAATGGAAATTGTCCCCAACTTGACCACCTTTCAATTTTTATAGGTGAGAAGATGAGGAGATCATCACTTATATACTTCATTATGGGGTCTTAAGGAGCTATTGGTGATTGATGAAGAATACTTTATTATGAAGTTTCAATTATCCGATGTGGGACTATTATTTCGGTCCACACATATCCACACATCTCAACAGGGTCTTAAGGAGCTATTGGTGATTGATGAAGAATACGGAAGTGAAGAAGAGTCCGCTATGCAAATGTTGGGTGGGGACCATGGGGTAGATGGGGTTTGATTTATTGGAGGGGGTAGGGGCTAGATATAAATTAGGAGTTTGTGTGGGGTTCACAAATAACTTTAGGGTATATTAGTTTGTTCGCTAGTATTTGAGTGGGTTAGTAAGAATATTGACAAACGTTTTGGGGGCTACTCATGCCATATAAATAAAAGGGGGATGATATGTGGTAGAGGGGACTAGTAGTCGCTCCCTATTGTTGAATAGATTTGACAAATAATTTAGAGTGCGCAATTTGGTTTAGATGGGGCAAAAATCTTGCATACCATATATACGGTTTTCAAAGCCAGCCTTGGCCACTAAAAAAGTATGTTGCATCAACACAACACCTTCAATCTTTGGATCAATCAAAATTTTTCTTTATCCAACCATTATGCTTTTAACTACAATTGAAGCTTCACCTACTTCCATCATTTTCTCCTTATTCTTTCTTGAATCAACTAACTTCTTAGATAGATTATCCTCCTTCTGCGACACCTGAGCCAGTCTATGAGGAAGGCCTTCAATTGTTTTCTCAATACTAGGTAGGCACGATCTTATCTCCTCTATTTCCTTCTCAATCGCTTTAATCTTTTTATCTTGGATCTTAGGCCCCATTAGATCAAGTTGCTTTGACACGTTTGATGAGATCAAAACTAATTTGTGTATCAAATTGAATGAAATATATATATGGGTGCTTCTACAATGTGACCTAAACAAGTACCCAGTGGATGGGCACTTTGATACAAATCAACTATCCAAATTAGAATTAGTGGGACAAATTAAAACCTTAGTCATCGTGCAATTAATTAAGTACATGGTTTAAAAAATCGACAAACTTCGCAGAAGTTCGGGCGAAGTTTGTCGATGTTGAGGTGAGCGAAGCGGTTCATAAAACATGAAGTAAAATTGTTATGTTTCGTGGAAGTTGAACAAACTTCGACTGGAACTTCGGAAACTTCGCCTTTGCTAAAAATATACTTAAAATTTGGAATATCCTCCGCTAACATGAGTTTTATGCATTATTGTTGTATGATTAAGTATATTCCTAGCATCTCTACGAAGAAACTCGAGTTTTCTAACTTTAAAGTAAAATTCCGTAAACTTCCGTACATCGGTGAATTTTTGTCAAACTTCCATCGTCGAAGTTAACTTCCTCGAATTAATTTCGAATTTTAAGTGAGCGAAGTCATAGGCGAAGTCGAAGTTTCGAACCTTGATTAAGTAAAACTCATGATTAATACCCACGCACGTCAATCAATGAATGATATTGATTAAAATCAATTGTCCATATTAGAATTAGTCACTCAATTTTCTTCTCTATTAATGCCCACAACTCTCTGCACTCACATTTTCTCTATTTAATTGCACTTTATATTTTTTGACAAAAGGAATCGCTCTTGTTATTTATTTATATTTAAGAAAATGAAGATTGGCTAATTTGTTGTTAATGGTTTCACGTACACCATAACTTCTTATAGAGTGGGTATGTGTATATACTCAAACTCAGGCTTACTAGTTTCGCCAATTGAGTCTCGCCAATGTATTGTATTATAATTTGAGGAAAAAATAATTTCATATAACTAATATTAATTTTCAATAGTTTTTGATTGATCCAAAATAATATACATTAAAAAAATCAGTGCACCATTAACGCAATTGATCCTTCTATAATTTGACAAAAAATAATGCGTTTACTTTTTTACAATTAATTAGATGTGGTAAAGTAACATATTATATATTTTTTATTGTTCAATGCAAAAAAAAAAATATAGTAAAGAACCAAAAAACAATATAGTATAATTTGTTTTTCAAAATACTTCAAAAAGAAATTGTTTTTCAAAAAAAAAAAAAAAACTAAATTATATCGTTTAGTGTAAATAACATGTTAAATTCATTTTATTTAATTAGGTATGATAATTTATTTTTAATATGAAAAAGAAATTTAGCTTACCTGCAAAATACTAATTTTATGTTAACAACAACCAACAAATTAATAATACATATGTAGTTGATGATTTTTAATTTTAATTTTAATTATTAATTAGATTTGTTGTTGACGAATTGCATAGCTAACAAAGTAATAGTAGTATTTTTTTCTATCAATTACAATTTAGAAAATTTATTTAAAATTCCATGATCTTTTACGTGAAAGATTGTTATAGTAAGATGAAATTATTTTTGTATTATTTTTTCAACTCCGCACGTGATATTTGGCGTCGGCTAATCGACTATCCGCACAGTCAGCTATGAGTTGCAACAAAATTGGAGGATACATATGCAAGAGTCATTACTTTCAAAGTTATATCATAGATAATCATTTAAAATTTATTAAAAAAAGATAGAGCATCATGTGCGGAGCACTTGCCCGTCCACTAGTGCATATAATGATTCAATCTCAAAACTTTTCCTTTTTTTTTTTTTTTTTTTACTACGATCATTAAACTTTTCGAAAGTTTCATTAATGGTCATTTCGTTCTTCTTCCATTAAATGACCGTTAAGTAGCACTGACATGATGCTAAGTTGGTGGTGAGGTGGCCGAAAGCATCAAATTTGCCTAAATTTAAATAAAAAATCAATTCAACATATGTACTTTTTATTTATAAATTAAATTAAAAATATTGTATTTATATATCTTCATAGGGTAAGCCTATGCGGGCTTGAGCTATAACCTAAAACGCTTTGCCCAAGCGTAGCTTAAAAATCCCACATATGTATTTTGATTTATAAAATAATTTTTTTATTTATTATAATTTTTTTGTACTTTATATGTCAATTTTCTTTTTACATAATTAACACTTGTGTTTGGTCAAACCAGAAAGCCTTCAAGAACTAGAAAGCTAAAAGCCGTCAAGATAAAAAGCCAAAAACCTTTTGCTAGAAACCCTAATTTTTTTTTCTTTGGTTCTCCTTGTCGATTCAACCTTTTGAACCACTGCCGATCCTCTCTTTTAACGGGCGGTGGTTCCAATAACCCTCTTTTGCCTTTTATCTATCAAATAAAGTTAGGATATATTTAGATATGTTCAGATCTGATGAGATGATTAGGTTCATCTTCGTTGCTGCCATCATATTTACTATTGGCAACAATCACTTCTCTACGTTTGCATCCTTCTGAAATACTGTGCGTGGATTTGCGTTCAAGGGGTTGGTATACGTCATTAGGTTTTTTTTTTTTTTCCTTTTTTATGAAGAAATTAGGTTTTATTTCTTATGTAGTTGTTTCCTTCCCTTGTTGGAAGGTTTAGATTGTCTTCCCTCGTTGAAAGTTTTGTGTTTACTTCCCTTATCGAAGTTTTATTTTTTGGTGTGGTTCGAGTAATGTAAATGTGTACTGTCGTGTTCCAGACGTTTGTCAAGAGAAAAGTCACTGATTGTCAAACTGTTCCATTGTTACAATCACAGTTCTTGAAAGCAAGGTTCGAAACTTCGATTTCACCTTAAGCTTCGCTCACTTAAAATTCGAAAGTAATTCGAGGAAGTTAACTTCGATGAGGGAAGTTTTACAAAAACTTGCTGGTGTATGGAATTTTATGGAATTTCACTTTAAATGCTAGAACACTCAAATTTGTATTTAAAGATGTTAGAAATATGCTTAATCATAATGCATAATAATCACAATACAATTGTTTAAAGTAAGTTATTTTGCAATAAATACGCAATTCGCAACACACGTGACATTGATATTTGTTTTTATATTGCTTTATATGATAAATTTTGACCTTATTTGCTACTTGATGTGAAAAGAAGTTAATTTTCAAATTTTATTTTATTCAAGGGTAACTTCAGTAACTTCCCAAAACTTCGGTAACTTCCCTAAAAACTTCGTTAATTTCTTCAAATTCTTGCATTTCCGGTCTATTTTTTAATGGTTTCGATGGAAACCATCAAAGTTGATCGAAGTTTGGCGAAACATATCAAAGTTTTAGGCGAAGTTTTGCAAGTCTTAGATCACCACATAGTTTCACTTCCCCATCTTCATTATCGGCAAACTTCAGTCGAAGTTCACCGAAATTTGTCGATTTTTGAAACCTTGCTTGAAAGCCAACCTTATGGCGGTTGAATGTTCTTTTGAACAATTAGAATTAGTGGATCAATTTGTTATGGTGATTGATTCTATGTCTCGTCCCGTTCCATTCAATGTTTTGAGTGTCATTGATGATTAATGTAATTTCTATTTCTTCAAAAAAAAAAAAAAACACTTGTGATCGGACCAAGCCAGACTTGTACTTTATTACTTATTAGTAAGTCGAAAGCTAACCTATGTTAGTCAGGCCAGACGGACTCGACAAAAATTGAGGCCCATGAACCAGTCTATTCGCCCCACGAGTGGCCCACAAATCGACCTTGGATTTACTAATAAAGCCTAGTCTAGCTCCGCCCGACCAGACTCAATTATATTTTTTAGTTGTAAAAATAACTTTGACATTTAAAGTAGAAGTTATTTTTAATGGTCTAAAAAAAAGTTATTTTTAATGTATAAAAAGTTTTTTTTTGAAGACAATAAATTTATAAGAACTTTTTGAGCTGCATGGCAACATTTAGGCTAGCTTGAGCCTACACAGACTTAGCCTATGAATGACCATTAATGAAATTTTCGAAAAATTTGACAATCGTGGTGAAAAAAAAGTAGTTAGCCAAGCTAAAACAAACTTCATGAGATCCATACACAAAGTTAGGTGATAGAGATGACTAAAAATATATTTATAGGCTAGCCAAGTAAAGAGATAAAAAGAAACAAGGCCTAAGTCACGTAAGATGTATTAAGGACGAAAATCAAATGTTTTAATGCACAAAAATTATATTAAAGATAGATGGAGAAGCTACTTTGATAGTTTATTTAATGATGGCCAAGTTGATATCATAATAGATGAAAATGCACACCAAGAAAAAAATGTAAATTGTACATGCAATATTATGATCCTGGAAGTTAAAGAGGCATTGAAAAAGATGAAAATAGGAAAAGCATGCGACCCAGATGAAATACCCATAGAGGTTTGGAAATGCTTAGGAGAAATTGGATCGACTTGGTTAACAAAACTTTTCAACAAAATTTTAAAATCAAAACGAAGGCCAATGGATTGGAGAAGAAGTGCATTTGTACCAATCTTCAAAATCAAAGGAGACATTCAAAGTTGTTCAAACTATCGAAGAATTAAACTTATGAGTCATACTATGAAACTTTGGGAAAAGATAATTGAGAATATGCTAAGAAGAGAAACAACAATATCAGAGAATCAATTTGGCTTCATACCTAGAAGATCAACTATGGAGGAGATTTTCCTTGTAAAAAGATTGATGAAAAAATATAGTGAAAAGAAAAAAGATCTTCATATGATATTTGTAGATTTAGAAATAGCATATGATAGGGTTCCTAGAGATGTCCTTTGGTGGTTTTTAGAAAGAAAGAAGTGCATGCTAGATACATAGACACTAATAAGGATATGTATGATGGAGTGGTAACGAGTATAAAGACATTTGGAGGAACACAAAAGAATTTTCCATTACAATATGACTACATCAAGGATCGGCTTTAAGCCCTTATCACTTTACTCTAATTATGGATGAACTAACTAGGTATATTCAAGAAGATATATCATGGTGTATGTTATTTGCAGATGATATTGTCCTAGTGGACGAAATAAGAGATGAAGTGAATAGGAAATTAGAATTTTGGAGGAATACATTAGAATCTAAAAGCTTTAAGTTGAGTAGACGAAGACCAAATACATGCACGGTGAGTTTAAAAATACTTAACATTGAGATGATGGAGTGGTAAAATTAGGGGAAGTACAAGTTCCTAAGGTGAACCACTTCAGATATCTAGGATCAATCATACAAAATGATGACAATATTGAGAATGATGTCGCACAAGAAAACAAACTGGATGCAAGAAATAGAAGAGTGCAACAGGTGTGATCTGTGATCGAAATATCCATACTAAGTTAAAAGAAAAATTTTATAGGACCGCAATTAGGCCGGCTATGCTCTATGGAAATTGATGTTGGGCGGTAAAGCAACAACAATTACATAAAATGAGCTTAACAGAAATGAGGATACTTAGGCGGATGTATGGTAAAACTCTTAAAGATAAAATGAGAAATACAAAGATTCAAAGAAAAGTAGAAGTAGCACCAATTGACACAAAGATTAGGGAAGGGCGGTTGTGGTGGTTTGAATACCTGCAAAGACGACTTACAAATGCCCTCACTAAAAAATTTGACTCAATAGAAATTGAATAAATTCGACGAGGTAAGGGTAGACCAAAGTTAACTTGGGATGCATTGATTATGAGAGATTTAAATGATTTGGAAAGCTCACCATCAATTGCACTAAATCAAGCACAATGAAATACTTTGATCCACTTAGTCGATACCAATTAATTTGGAACTGAGGCTATGTTGTTGTTGTGGTGAAAAAAAGAAGTTTGTGACTAAATCATTATACGCGTATAGTTTAGTGACTATCCAAATAGTTAATCCAAAATTACTACTATTACTTTGTTGAATATGCAATTCATCAACAACAAATCTAAAATCATTGATTACACGTGTTTTATCAGTATGTTGGTAGCTAGTTATTAGCAAAAAGTAATATTTTCAAGTATGGCAAAATTCTTTTCCATATTAAAAATATATTATCATACCTAATTAACTAAAATTAATTAGCATTTTATTTACACTAACTGATATACTTTAGCTATGTTTTGTGAAAAAAACTTGTGCTATATTATATTTTTTTACATTGAATAGTAAAAAATATATAGTATGTCACTTTAATGTATATGCGATTATTTTTAACTAACTCAAAAACACATCTAATTAATCGTAAAAAAGTTAAAAATATTATTTTTCGTCAAATAATAAAAGGGTCAATTGCGTTAATGGTGCATGATTTTTTAATGTACATTATTTAATTTATTTTGGAACATTTAAAAAATAATTGAAAAAACAATAGTATTAGTTACTATGAAATTATTTTTCATTAAATTACAATGCAATACATCAGCGAGCCTCCACAGCGAAGCTAATAAACCTGTGCCTAAACGTATGCACACCCTAGTCCTGAAGAACTTATAGTGTTCATGACACCATTAACATCAAACTAACCTATCTTCATTTTCTTAAATATATTTATATAAATAGAAAGAGCGCGCAGTTTTTTCTGCCAAAAAATAAAAAGAGTCATGGGCATTCGGAGAGAAAAAAAATTGATTGCCAAGAGTGACTCTAACGAGGTTGACCAAGCTTGACACGTGCATCAAGGAAGAAGAAAATGGACAGCTTTACGTGTTTTTCTCTAATCAATATCATTCATTAATTATGTGAGTGGGTGTTAATAATGAGTTGTACTTTATTAATTGAATGGTAACTTAGGGTTTAACTTGTCCCACTAATTCTAATCTGGACAATTGATTTTAATCCAATGGTTTGTATTAAAGTTCACATGCAATGGGTGCTTATTTGGGTCTCATTGTATAAGCACCTATTTATATATACAATGGTGATTTTTGTAAATCACCATGGATGGTGATCATTTTAAATTTTCACCATTGGATTTAGATCCAATGGTGAATATGAAAATTTAAAATCACCACTCTTAAATGTGTGCGCAAGTTCCAAGAAAGCAAATTCACCATTGGATCTAAATCCAATAGTCAAAGTTTAAAATCACTATCCATGGTGATTTTTTCCAATCACCATGGTAGAACTACCTTATATATATATATATATATATACTAGTTCCAAGAAACCAAATTCACCATTGGATCTAACAAATTATTATCCGAAAATTGCAAATGTATTATATGCATTTAAATATTCACAATGATTTGTTTTGTAATATTTACATTAGAATTGAGAAATACAATGCATTATAATCTATAAAAATATTGATCCTTTTCTTTGGAAACAAAAAAAATATTGATACTTAAATTAACTATTGATGAAAATTCCTATCTACTCCAATATTTCGAAAGAAATATATTCTGATGAACAGTAGTAGGAGCCGACTTACTCACTTAGGAGCTATGATGTTGGAGTCCTTGAAATAGCCTAAACAAAGCAAAAAAAGTGCATCAGAAATTGAAAATCCAACCCTACAACCATTACACGCTTCAATAGCCCGAACAACCATGGTAAATGGTTGCAAGGGATCAAGAATTCATAGTGAGCCATGAAACACTTAGAAAATTACTTATTTTGTGTTAAATGATCTCACAAACAAGTTCATGAGTGCAATGGGCATCCACTGCTGAATTACAATGTTTAAAATTATCCAAAACAAAGGAAAGGTCGAGCCAAGAATAGTGGCAAAGGTGAGAGGGATTAGCGAGATCGAGTTATGAAATAAATGCAAAGTCGAAACAAAAGATGTATTATGAAGTTAGACTTTTTCTATAATTACAATAAAGCTCAAATCATAGGTGTGTCAATAAAAAGATATTATAGAAAATATCCATACCAAAAAGAAAATAAACTATCCAAAAAACCAGAAGCTCCGACTATAGTTGAGATTTAAGAAATTCAGACAAAGAAACAACAGAGGTAGCAATAAGCTCACATTCACTTAGAAGTCATAAATGATACCCCCTTCTGTCAATAATATAAGTTGTTTTACCCAAAACACACATATTAAGGAATTAATCAATTATGGGTTCAAATTACATTCTGGCACGTGCTTTAATTATGTGGTTAACTACACCAACCTTCTATTTTATACAACAAGAGAACGATTATTTAAGTGCAATTAAATGTTTATGAGTGGGTAAATTGGGAGAAGAGGTACAAAAGTTTTTTAGAATTTCTAAAACGACTTATAATTTTTAACAAATAATTTTTGTAGGATGACTTGAAAAAATGACCGGAGGAATATATGAGATCAGTAAAGCGCAAGCTATAGTTGAGGATTGTGATAATATAATTGGAGATCAAAGCACAATGGTAATTGAAATTGGTACATTACCAGAAGGAAACACGAAAGATGAAGATCCTATATTATTTTCTTGGTTCATGAAAAATGCAAAAAAAATCAATATAGTAGTGATCTTTAATGCACATATACTTGGGCATTATAGAGATACCTTCAGAGTAGCTTAGCTTCAATAACTTGTGGTCTGTCTTGAGGTTGAGCAACTACAATAGCTGAACTACTTGATGATGCATGTTCTCTCTAGTGAAGTTGCTCCCAAAGAAAAATGATACCAAGAAAAAGTAGGAAAGAAAGAGATATTGGCAAAACTTCTATTTGTGCTTATTATGGCTCCTTATGATCTCTATGAGTGCTACTACAATTCTAACTTGAAGTTATATGTCAGGGAGTCTTCACCATAGATAAAATTGAATAATTGATGAACTTCTCCAAGTACCTGAATACTAATGTTATCTTCAGAATAGTATTGACCTAATAAAACTTTGTTTGTGAGGTTATTGAATGGCAAAACAACAAACAAAATTGGCAGGCAGTGGTGGAAAGGCACTTTGGGGAATAATTTTAAAATAAAACTTTGTCTGTTAGGATTTAGGACTATCTAAGTAGCACACACCTATCAATTTATAGCAACTACTCGAATCAATTGCCTGAAATCTACTATCCTTGAATTTACACCAAATCTACCTATTAGCCCAAAACGACTAACAAATCAATTTAGAAGAACTAACTTTAGACTATAAAACACCAAGCATATGTTCAAGCAAATATCAGAAAAAGTAAAATCCACGAACCTTTCTTTAAGATTTCCTCAGCCTAACCAATTAAGACTTGGAAACCCAAAATACCGGGATGAGACTCCTCCGCCACCACCAGTAGAAGGGAGCGTCAACGCCAAGCAACTTGGAGACGAGCGTATGTGTGGGACACCGACAGGAATAAAAGAGGTGAAAAGAGACAATTTGCAAGAGACAAAGAAGCCGAACTGATAGAGAGAACATGAGAGTAGGGATTTTGAATTGCAAGAGACAAAGAACCCTTGATATGGCGAGATTAGATAGAAAGAGAAAAGGAAAACAAAGACGGCCAAATCAAAGGAGAAATTGTAGAAAGAAAAGGACTTTAAAATGTACATCAACTTTGAATCTCTGATCTGGAGAGGAAGCTCGTTTTGATGTCTAAGAAGACACTGTGATTTTGGGAGATTGAGTATTCGAAGTCAAATATATATATACATATATATATATATATATATATATATATATATAGGAAATTCTACAATGGAGCCCAAATATATAACCATGCCATGGATACCCCTCAAAATGTGTTGTGCATCAAATGTTATGTGCATTTATGACTCATAGATTAATGTGTTGGATTAGAATCCAATGGTTGTAAGTGTGGTTCCCATGGCATGGGTATTTTTGTGGTTCCCATGGTAGTAGTACCCTATATATATAAATATAGAGACACTATGGTGATTTTTCTTTTTGACCATTGGATTTAGATTCAATGGTCATTTCGATAGCTAGATTAATGACTCTTAAATATGTGCGCAAGTAGTAAAAATTATATTATCCATTAGATCTAAATCGAATGGGCAAAAATAAAAATCACCATTCATGGTGATTTTTTCTCAATCACCATATATATATTGATCATTGGATTTAGATCTAAATTGAATGGTCAAAAATAAAAATCACCATTCAATGGCGATTTTTTCCCAATCACCATGGTAGAATCACCATATATATATATAAAGAATTTGAATGAAAATATATTGATTTGATGTTTTATGGATTTCCCGTGTGTTGACCAATTGTTATGTCTACCTGTTCACATCTTCTAATTTGATACATGGTTTCTAAAATTTTATTTCTCGATGCAGGAATTCGTGTTCAAAGTCTTGAAAAAAGCCGAATTACCATGGATATTGATCTTAAATGGGGTGGTGATCCAAGCATCATTCTTTCTGTCGGAGCAGCATTTGTCGCTTCATTACCCATTCAAGTTGGTGCATGAAGTACTCTTTTAATCTTTACGTTGGGTTTCAAGCTCTTTAAAATTTTTAAATACTGTCTTATTGTTATTGTACAATCTGCTAGTTTGTTGTAAGCATGGTTTAAAAAATCGAAAACTTCGCTGAAGTTTGGGCGAAGTTTGTCGATGTTGAGGTGAGCGAAGCGAAGTTCAAGGGCAGTTGAAAAATTGCAAAACTTCGACTCAACTTCGGCTAACTTCGACCGAACTTCGAAAACATTGATGGAAGTTCATAAAACATGAAGTAAAATTGTTATGTTTCGTGGAAGTTGAACAAACTTCGACTGAAACTTCGACAGAAACTTCTGAAACTTCGCGTATGCTAAAAATATACTTAAAATTCGGAATATCCTCCGCTGACATGAGTTTTATGCATTATTGTTGTATGATTAAGTATATTCTTAGCATCTCTATGAAGAAACTTGAGTTTTCTAACTTTAAAGTGAAATTCCGTAAATTTCCGTACACCGGCGAATTTTTGTCAAACTTCCATCGTCAAAGTTAACTTCCTCGAATTAATTCCGAATTTTAAGTGAGCGAAGTCATAGGCGAAGTCGAAGTTTCGAACCTTGGTTGTATGAACCAGTCTTTCCTGATAATATGATCTGATATTTTTATTATAGTTGAAGGATCTTCAAGTGTTCACTGTTGTACGTGTTGTCTTTCAACTTGCTGAAGATTTTCCTTGCATATCTGCTGTTGCTGTTGCTCTACTATCTGAGGTAAGTGCAATTTTTTTTGGCCCTAGGTACGTACGATTAATGGGTTCATGTCTTTAGGAATTTCATAAGAAATTATGGCCTTCGTGTTACGCTAATTTAGCTCAAAGTAACTCAACTATATATATATATATATATAACACCTAGCGAACTATCCATCCCAACTAAAAAAGTGATGTATCGCCCCAACTGATTGGTATAAATCAGTTTTAAGGATTGCTTGGATATTATCGAGTTATAAACCTGCTTTTTTAGGGTCAGTAATAGATGCATTTATCCAGTTGAGAACATAACACTTTGTTTTGAAGCCTTGTATTATTATTACTGCCTACTGTGAGAGTTCAAGAGGAGCTTCACCATGAAACCCTAGTTTGTATGAACAGGAAATGCTATCTGTTCACACTGATTTTTCTTGTGTTAACAATAGCTAGAGATTGCTAATTATATTCAGTTGTGTTACAATTTGACCCGCAAATCATAGTTCATCTTAACCATTTATCCTATTACACCACAGACACACTTATATAACACTACAACTTATCACCACCACAGATACACCTCGAGACATACAACATAAATCACACGTATTCTAATGATTTACTCTAATATCCCTCCTCAAACGAAAGGAAAGTGTAACGAGGCCGAGTTTGTCCCTGAGATAACTGAAGCGAGATGCAGAAAAAGCCTTAGTGAAGACATCTGCAACTTGATCAACAATCGACACATGATGAACCTCAAGAAGACACCTTATCCCTTACAAAGTGAATGTCTAACTCAATATGTTTGGTTCTGGAGTGATAAACAAGGTTTTTGGCTAAGACAACAACACTCATATTATCACACCAGATTGTCAGTGGTGCTGGAAGGACAATCTGCAGTTCAGACAAAAGAGACTGAAGTCAACTTATCTCTGCTACAACATGAGCTAAAGCTCGATATTCGGTCTCTGTACTAGATCGAACCACCACTTGTTGCTTTTTGGACTGCCAAGCAACCAAATTCGAACCTAGAAATACTGCAAAACCTGCTACTGATTTGCGATCATCAACCGACGTAGCCCAATCAGCATTAGAATACCCCGTAACAAACAAGGAAGAACCAGTCACACCCTGACCTGGCTTGAACCATAAACCCATCTCAGCAGTCCCTTTTAGGTATCGTAACACCCTCTTAAGGGCTTGCAAGTGAGTAACTGTTGGAGACTGCTGAAATTGACTTAGTTTATTGACAATATATGCAATGTCCGGCCGTGTGTTCACCAAATATTGGAGATCCCCAAGTAAACTGCGATAAAGGGTTTTATCATGAAAGGAAGCATTGCCATCATTGTGCAACTGTTTCCCAACCGAAAAAAGGGTATCAATGGGTTTAGCATTAGCCATACCACCTTTCTGTAAAAGCTACTGAATGTAAGCAGTTTGGGTTAAGTACACTCCTGTGAGCTTCCATACCCAGAAATAAGTTTAAGTCTCCAATAACTTTCAAGGCAAACGTACCATTCAGCCTATTGATAAAGGATTGATGGCAGTTTGATCAGAGCCAGTAATTATAATATCGTTCACATACACAAGCACATACAACACACTCAGTCCTTGATGGAAAATGAACAATGATTTGTCAGCTTTGGAATTGTAGAACCCCCAAGACATAAGTGTAGACTTCAACTGATCAAACCAAGCTCGAGGAGCTTGACGCAACCCATACAAAGCCTTTTAGCCTTATGAAGGTGACACATAGCAGTAGGTTGGGAAGTATCTACAAATCCCACAGGCTGATTTGTATATACTTCCTCAACTAGATTACCATTCAAAAAGGCATTATTAATATCAACCTGTCTTAAAGACCATCCAAAGTGTACAACTAAAGACATAATAACTCTAATTGTTGAAGCCTTGACCACTGGACTATAGGTCTCATCAAAATCGATCCCGGGTACTTGTTTAAACCCTTTGGCCACTAATTTAGCCTTATACCGATTTATAGACCCATCAGAATTCTTTTTCTTAGAAAATATCTACTTATTTCCCAATATGTTCTGATTAGGGGAAGAAGGGACAAGAGACCAAGTACAGGTACGCATAAGAGCTTGATATTCATGATCCATGGCTGCTTTCCATTTAGGATCCTTAAGTGCAACAGCCACTGAATTAGGGATAACAGACTCATCCTGTGCTGTTGCAGTCAAAAAGACCTTGCGTAGACTGAGTCCATTTTTAGCTCTAGTGATCATGGGATGTGTGTTTTGTGGTGCACTAACAACAGGAACATCAGGCCCAGGCTCCGGAGTAGCAGAAGATGGTATTGAAGAGTCAAGGAGTGATGATGTAGATGGCAATGAACTAGACCTCTCTCCACAAGTGACATCAGAAGCAGACTCTCTGAAAGTATGAGAAGGAACAGGTAATGGAAACCCAGTAGTGTAGAGAGGTGTGGACTGTGCAAACTTGGACTTTCCAGATGGAAATAAAGAGTTATATGGAAACTCATGTTCATGGAATATGACATTCCTAGTAATATAGATTCTCCTATTAGGACTTGAGCATTTATGTCCTTTATGTTGACTACTATATCCCATAAATATACACTGTGTCGGAACGAAATTGATACTTGTGATGGTTATATGGTCGTAGATACGGAAAACGGCCACAACCAAACACTCTGAGAATACTGTAGTCTGGTGGAACATGTTATAATTTTTCATAAGGAGACATTCCATTCAATGTTTTGGTTGGAAGTCTATTAATGATAAAGACAGCTGTTTCACAAGCATCCCACCCATATTTCAAAGGTTTTCCCATGTGCCAAAAGTGTAAGACTCATTTCAACTATGTGTCGATGTTTACGTTCAACCCTACCATTTTGTTCATGGGTATGAGGACATGGATGCTGAAAAATTATACCACATGAATCCAGGATAGACTTGAAAGAACGATACTCCCCACCCCAATCAGATTGTACTCTTTTAATGGTAGTACCGAATTGGTTTTCAACTATGGACTTAAAATGAAGAAAAGCTTGCAATGCATCCGACTTCAATTTTAAGGGATATAACCATGTAAATCTAGTACAATCATCTAGAAAATGAATGTAATAGTTAAATCCACTGGGAGAAGTATGAGGAGCAGGACCCCACAAATTAGTATGCATCAAATCCAAGACATGAGTAGACATCTTAATAGATGAATGAAATGGTAATGCATGAATTTTACCCAATGGACACGATGTACACATATCAGTAATAGATTTGTACTGTATGTGAAGATTATTGTTCATAACTTGTTGAAGTGTCTTTTGGGCTGGATGACCAAGTCTGGAGTGCGACAATGTGGACAAACCTTTATTTCAGACAAAGAATGCGGCATGAGGGGGAGTATGATGTGTAGATGGACCAGAAATGCGATATAGACCATTCCGTAGAGCCCCATGAAGAAGCACCTCATTAGTGTTGATATCCTTCACGAAACATACACGAGGATGAAACTCAATCAACACATTATTATCTTTGGTTAAGTGAGACACATTCAAAAGATCTTTCTTGATGTTGGGCACACACAAAGTATTTGGGAAAGACGGTCTAGAGCTAGAAGATGGAACACAAGCAGACCCAGTACTAGCAATTTGCAATAGCTGACCATTACCAACCATTAAAGACTGTGTACTTGAATATGCAGAGTTATTCATCATTTGAGAAGGATCCCCCGTAACATGAGAGGTTGCCCCACTATCCATATACCATGAATTCCACTATCCATATACCATGAATTATCCTGTCCAGCTTTTGATGCAGTGAAAAATGAAGATGGATTTGGAGGTGTTGGATTATTGAACCGTATCTGCTGTTGAGACCCACCAGACTGTGATCCAATATACTTCAAATCTCCTCTGTAGTAACATACCGCAGCTGAATGTCCGAATTAACCACATATTTGACGTGGATTTGCTGTTCCTGGTGGAAGAACGAAAACCTCCTTTGCCTCTGAATCGACCACCTCCACGGCCTCTACTGCGATTACTTCCTCGATTACAAGAATTGCCATTCCCAGAGTTGTTCCAGGATTGATGTTAAGAACTATGCCCAGAGAAATTAGTCTTCGAACCATTTCCTTTGACCTCTGCAGCATTAACAGACTGTGAATCTTGTAAAACCAATGAATTCAAGCCTTGTGTGACATTGTACTGCTCTAACGTAGTCTCAAACCCTAACAGAGTGGAATGTAATTCTTGACAAATAATCTATCTAAGCCGATCAGAACACTTGAAATCAAGTCATCCATTTCCACTTTAGTGCCTGCAATGGCCAAATTATCAGAGATACCTTTCATCTTCGCCAAATACTCGCTCATCTTCATATTTCCTTTGCGACTTGTATGAAGAGCCTTCTTAAGGGCTAGAACATGCACTTTGTTGCTAGATCCACAGTACCTCTCAATTGCTACCCATAACTCATTTGCAGTTTCCTTTAGTGTGTTGCCGATTATCTGTCTAGTAGTATTAGGCACCATAGCATTTGTTAACCATCCCAATAGAAACCTGTCTCGACTAAACCAAACCTTATATTCTTGATTTGGTGAACCATCAACCAACAACTTTGCTGGAGGGGGTAAAGTACCAAACAAGTAACCTTCTAGGTCAAAACCTTGAATGGCTGGTACAACAATCGACTTCCATAAAAGAAAGTTAGACTCATCAAGTTTAATGGTCACAAACTGACTCAATGACTTTCCAAAGGAGCAAACGGTGATCCAGTACTCAAACCTGAACTACCACTTGAAGTTGACGATGATGGAAATCCATGATCAAGAACTCCAGATCCAGTCGCCATCTCGTCAGATTTGTAACTTTTGTCTTTCAATCTTCACTAGATCTTCGGATCCGTATCTTTCTTGGTGAGATCTTCAATGTTGAAAAGAAAACCTCCATCAAACTTGAGATCTCAAGTTTGTACTTCAAGATCTGGACGTTTGCACACCAGATCTACGTTTCTTGAACCTCAAAATGAAGTGAAGATGTTCAGATCTCCACTTTCTTGATCGTTGTTGTGAAAAACCTTCAGATCTATACATTTCTTCAACAGATCTACAAGTCACCACTGTAGATCTACTCCTCAGGACCTTCGATCCAACTTTGCCAGCATTTGCTGTTGAAGCTCTGATACCATGCGAGAGCTCAAGAGGAGCTTCACCTTGTATGAACATGAAATGTTATCTGTTCACACTGATTTTTCTTGTGTGAACAGTAGCTAGAGATTGCTATTTGTATTTAGTTGTGTTAAAATCTGAACCGTAGATCATAGTCATCCTAACCGTTCATCCTATTACACCACATACACACTTATATAATACAATATACATCACATGTATTCTAATGATTTACTCTAACACCTACTTATACCATGATGTAGTTGTTGAGTTGTTTCTCCGTGGTTATATTTCTTGTTGTTCTTGTTTTCTAATATTGGAAGATAAGTTATTAACCAATTTGTATGTTTAATCAGCCGAAGCCTAGAATTGATTACATATTAAAGGCCGTTGGTGGAAGCTTAACTGCACTTCCTGGAATTTCTGATATGATTGATGTAAGAGTGTTCGAACATTTCTATGTTGTTATGTTTATGTTATAGGTTTCCATGATCAACAGAACTAACATTGCCACTTGTATTTACTGTGATAGGATACAGTGACCTCAATTGTCCATGATCAACTTCTATGGCCCCATAGAATTGTTGTTCCAATTTGTGGTATACCCGTAGATACAAGGTGATTGTAATTGCGCATATTTTATTCTATTTCTCATTCCTGCATTATCTTTTTTTGGGTCCCAATGGTATTAGATGTTTTGTCACATTTATTGCTATCGTCTATCAATGTTGCTTTCTGCACTAGTAAGTTGCTTAGTTGTGCAATCCTATCGAACTAGCGAACAGAAGTATTCTCCATTCCTAAAGACATAATTTAATGTATTATGCTATGGTTGTAAAAGAGTTGGCTTCGTGTTGGTAGATGTAACCCAAGTCTTTTGTGTTTACTTTCCGGCTTTGTTTCTTGATGTAGATTTATATGCCATGCCTGATTACCTTTTCCTTAATAAAATAAAAGAGTAAACCTCTCTCTCGTTAATTAGATATTTTGGTTGTCGAAGCTGGCTTGTGATTCACGAGTGCATTAGAATGATAATCTCACTTTTATTGAAGGCCATACCTTCCAACTTGCCCTAGGTCAATCCATTAAGCTTGTCTTTATGAATACTTTTAGTTAATAAAATAGAGGATTTCATTTGTTGTTTATTATAATTAATTTGCATGTTTACATTATAATAAGATCCATGGGTATTTACATAAATATCCTAAATGTCCATAGTCGATCATTATCTTGGGAACTATAATGAATTAAGACTAGTGTGAGTCTTGATTGATGATCATATGATGATTATACGTATAGGGATACGAATCAAGATCACGAGTACTTGTTAGGGAACAAAGTCTTGGGCCAGACCCGCTATGAGAACATCACATGGATTAAGTCATAGTTGTTTCTCATGATAGGTATATTTTTCGGTCCTCGACTTGAGATTGCCGAGAGACTTCAACATTAGGAACACGGTAATTTGACACAATCAAACGTTGTCTTTAACTTAGGACGATTATAAAGGTTGTGATTGGTTCTTGTGTGAGCAATGTGATGAAGTTGTGTAATCGAGATAAATTTGTCCCTCTCATATAAAGAGAGATATCTAGTGGATCCTCGATGTGTTAGGCTTAAAAGGCCTAGTCTAAGTGAATTGATATTGATCAATGTCACTTGGATGTTTTCGATCTACCTAGAGATCGAGACTAGTGCGATTGAACATGTTGGATGACAATTCCATGCCTTATGTTTGATCAAAAGGATATCGTGTGACAAAAGGATGTTATATACACTATTGATTAGGTTGTATCGATTTGATATTCGTACAACTTGGGTAGTCATAATGTCTTGCTAGAGGCTAGCTTATGACTTGTATACCAAAATGTGTTTTGGTACACGCAACGTTGTATGAGCCTATTGGGTCACACACTAAGAATGGTTTTGCGAGATTTTAAGATGATTGAGAAAAATGAATTTTATGTGATAAAATTCATGACGAAAAACGTCCTTGTGGTGTATTACACTTATACTTCTTTAAGTAAGGGTATATGTGTAATTTACTTAACCGTATCTATATCTGAGGGTTGTATAAATAGGCGCTTTAAGTTAGAACACATATACGAAAAAAAAAAAAAAAGCCGAAACTCTATTTTCGTTTTAGAAACGACTTAGGGTTTTTGGTATGCTCTGGATCGTTTTGGAGAGAAACAAAAAGGTTTGGTATTCTCTCGAAGCTAGCACTTCAAATCTCGTGCATGGAGTTAGTGTGTGTGGCTGCTTAGAGAGGCGTTAAATCGTTAGCGGCGCCTTAGAAATCGATCGACCTTACGAAAGGTATATTGCGATTGAGGTATGATTAAGTTTTTCATGGTTTAAACGTTTTTAATGGAATTAGATTCGGATCTGTTGGGGTTTTTGTCAAAGCTTGTTTTGTAATCTCATTGCGTATGAACCCCAAAACCCAGCGATGGTATCGAGCCTTGAGTTTGATTCCATTAAATTCATTGCATGTTTTCTTACGATATATACATGATATATGATTGAAAGCATGTTAATAGTTGATGTATATGTGATATACATAAGTTGTCTTTGAGATTTATTATCATGTTTTGCGTATATGATACGCATATTAAATGATTTAATTAAAAATCAGTTTCGTACATGCTAGTAATCATGTTAGGTTAATTCAAATAATTTTAATGAATTGAGTTTCGTGTTCTTTGATCCATGACACCATTAGGTTCGTTTGGGATAGTAGTTCATGA
Source organism: Stephania cephalantha (assembly GCA_039657325.1). Classification (NCBI taxonomy): domain Eukaryota; kingdom Viridiplantae; phylum Streptophyta; class Magnoliopsida; order Ranunculales; family Menispermaceae; genus Stephania; species Stephania cephalantha. Next base: position 24,539,743 of record CM077577.1, read on the forward strand.
TTCAATTACATGTTTGTGATTATTTGGATGAGGAATAGAAATTGCAAATAATTAATTTTCAAATTATTTATTTATAAATAATTTTTCGAAATTATTTATTTATAAATAATTAATTTTCGAAATTATTTATTTATAAATAATTAATTTACGAAATTATTTATTTATCTTGTTATATCTATTTTGTTATGAAGTTTCTATTTGATAAAGATAGATAACAAATTAGAATATGAGATAAATATCAAGAATCTTGTTATTGGTGATATACTAGGATTCAAATATCTTAAATCCAAAATAAATAATTAATTTTCGAAATTATTTATTTATCTTGTTATATCTATTTTGTTATGAAGTTTCTATTTGATAAAGATAGATAACAAATTAGAATAAGAGATAAATATCAAGAATCTTGTTATTTGTGATATACTAGGATTCAAATATCTTAAATCCAAAATAAATAATTAATTTTCGAAATTATTTATTTATCTTGTTATATCTATTTTGTTATGAAGTTTCTATTTGATAAAGATAGATAACAAATTAGAATAAGAGATAAATATCAAGAATCTTGTTATTGGTGATATACTAGGATTCAAATATCTTAAATCCAAAATAAATAATTAATTTTCGAAATTAATTATTTATCTTGTTATATCTATTTTGTTATAAAGTTTCTATTTGATAAAGATAGATAACAAATTAGATTAGGAGATATAAGCAAAATATGTTTAGTTATCCCTATTGGATAGGAGATAAATATGGAGAAGTTTGTTATTGGTGATATGCTAGGATTCAAATATCTAAAGTCCTAATTGGATTAGGATAAGATGATTAGTTAGATGTGGGTCCGGGTTAATTAAAAATGTTTTAATTGACTTAATTTCGGATAAATTAAGGGGTTAATTTATGATAATAAAATCAGCGAAAATTATGATTTTCTATAGCGAATTTTAATTTTCGGAATTGAGATTAGTCTTCTAAGAAAAAAAAAAAAAAAAAAAAAAAAAAAGGGCGCCCCTTACATACCCCCCATTGGCGTGACGGACAATGGGGCCATGGATCTCTAACTAATCCTAGCGCACGAAAATTCTTTTATTAGTGAGCAGTATAAAAATCTCCAAATTGTTTAGTGATTTAAGAAATCAATAAAATATATGATATTTTATTGTTTACATAAAATCACTAAAAGCGAATAAAATCCCTCTATTAAATTTTAAGTCTCGCCATCCATTTTAAACACTTGTCAAGGCCTCGATCACCTAATACGATTTCGACCATAGGTGGGTGTATTGTGTTATCTTGGTGAGACAAGTTGGGTAAGTTACCTAAATGTTTAAAATGGTCAGAGCTTAATAAAGCCATCAAAATAGTTTTGAGCTTTAGGCAAATGATGAGATAAAAACATGCTAAGACATAAGATGTCCCATATCTCATAAAAGGATCTAAAAATTACATAAGATGTAATTGGTAATTGTTACCTACCTAAATAATCTAGTTAAATGTGTTTCATGCCATAGGCATTTGTCATCGAGAATTAGGTGAAATATGGATTTTAGTCCCCTAAATATACGATACGTTTTAGGAGGGTTGTTAATTTAGTGGGAGTCTATTCCTCTATACTAAAATAAACTTTGCATAATCTTTATTGTAGATCAATGGCCTCTTCAAGTAACAATAATCCCCTGTCACTGCGATCCATCCTTGAGAAGGATAAGCTATACGGGACTAACTTTCTTGGTAGTTTGGTTGAGAACTTGAGAATCGTTCTCAAGCATGAGCATAAGTTGTATGTCCTGCATGTATTATGTATTATCTTGGCAACTATGGTTCTGAACTTGAGAAGGACATGGAACTAATGGAAGCCTACGACATGGCTATAGCATTATTTGAAGGAAATGTTCCAACAACAAGATAGGCAAGAAAGGTTCGAGACGAGTCAAGAACCTACGTTCTTGCAAGATGATTTGCGAAGGTGCGTCGGTTAGTCCTCATGTTACGAAGATGAAGGGCTATGTTGACCGACTTGATAGACTTGGATTTCCCATAAGCCAAGAGTTGGCTACGGATTTGATCTGAATTCATTACCGAGAAAGTTACTCACAATTTGTGATGAACTACAATATGAATAATATGGAGAAATCAATTTCGGAGTTGCATTTGATGCTCAAAGCTATTGAACAAAATATCAAGAAACCTACAGTAATATGTTGATGGTCTAAAAAGGAAAGGGAATGAAGAAGAAAGGCAAAGGCAAGGCTAGAGTTGCCAAGGTTGTTCTTTTGCACATCGCAAAGCCTATGGAACAAGTCGAGACCCGACTTGTTCTGCTTCAAAAACACCCAAAAGAAAAGGAAGAAAATTGTCATTTACGTAATCAAACCTATCTTTGGCATTGTCGTCTCGGACACATAAACGAGAAACGCATAACGAAGCTCCATAAAGATGGGCTTCTAGATTCATTTGATTTATAAACATATGAAACATGCGTATCTTGTTTACTAGGCAAGATGACTAAAAGTCCCTTTCTTGGACACGGTGAAAGGGCAAGTGATTTATTGGGTCTAATACATACTAATGTATGCGGTCCTATAAACACATAGGCTAGAGGAGGTTATCGGTACTTCATTACATTTGCTTGATGATTTCGAGAGATATGGTTATGTATATCTTATGAAACATAAAGTGAATCATTTGAGATGTTTCGAACGTTTCAAAATGAAGTGCGAGAATCAACTTGGTAAAACTATCAAAACAACTTCGATCGGATCGAGGTGGTGAGTATTTAAGCCAAGAATTTGATGATCATCTTAGAAATTGTGGGATTGTCTCCCAATTGACTCCACCGACAACTCCACGATGGAATGGAGTTTACGAAAGGAGAAATCGAACCTTATTAGATATGGTTCGATTATGATGATTAGTCATGCGAGATCTTCCATTATCCTTTTGGGGTTATGCTTTACAAGCTGCGACTTTCACTCTAAATCGAGTTCCTTACAAAGCGGTTGATAAAACACCATATGAGATATGGTACGGGAAGAGACCTAGTTTGTCTTTTCTTAAGATTTGGGGTTGTGAGGCTTACGTAAAGCGACAAGTCTCGAGAAAAACTAGCACCTAAATACGATAAGTGTTTATTTGTGGGGTATCTAAGGAAACAAAAGGATATTACTTTTATAATCTCGTTGAGAATAAAGTGTTTGTTGCTCGGTATGGTGCCTTTATGGAAAAACAATTTATTTCAAAAGACACTAGTGGGAGAGAAATAAATCTTGAAGAAGTTCAAGAATCACGAGATAAACAACGACAGCTCTTTGGAAGTTCAACAACGTTACGAACCGATTGAACCTCATAAGTGACACAAGGCCACGTAAATCTGGTAGGGTAAGACATGAGCCGAGAGAGATTCGGATTTCTCATTGCGATAGTCGTGATGTGTTGCTTATGGATCAAAATGAGCCCACCACTTATCGGGAGGCTATGTACGGACCGGACTCGGATAAATGGCTAAGTGCCATGAATTAGAGATGCAATCCATGTATGATAACCAAGTTTGGAACTTGGTTGATTTACTGAAGGTGGTAAGACCATTGGATGTAAATGGGTTTTCAAGAAGAAAAGCGACATGGATGGCAATGTGCATACTTTTAAAGCAAGACTTGTAGCAAAAGGTTTCGAGCGGACTCAGGTGTTGATTATGATGAAACTTTTTCGCCGATAGCCATGCTTAAATCCATAAGAATTTTAATTGCCATTCTTTGCATATTATGACTATGAAATATGGCAAATGGATGTAAAAACAACATTTCTTAATGGAAAGGCTGCTTGAGGACGTGTATATGACACAACTTTGAAGGTTTTGTACATCTGAGAATTCTAGGAAGGTATGCAAGCTTCAAAGATCCATTTATGGATTAAAGCAAGCTTCTCGGAGTTGGAATCTTCGTTTTGATGAAGCAATCAAGGATTTTGGTTTCATTAAGAACGAAGATGAGCCTTGTGTATACAAGAAGGTCGGTGGGAGTGTAGTTGTTTTTAAGTGCTTGTATGTCGATGATATATTACTCATTGGAAATGACATCCCAACATTGCGAAATGTCAAGTCTTGGTTAGGGAAGTGTTTCTCAATGAAAGACTTAGGAGATGCGACCTATATCCTAGGGATAAGGATCTATAGGGATAGATCTAAGAGGCTAATCGGTCTAAGTCGAGTGCTTACATAGACAAGGTCTTGAATAGGTTCGGTTTGCAAGACTCTAAAAGAGGATTGTTGCCAATGTCTCATGGCATAAGTCTCGGCAAGAATCAATGTCCTAGGACAAATGATGAGCGAGGCCGTATGAATAAGATTCCATATGCATCGGCTATTGGATCTATCATGTATGCCATGCTTATGCACTCGACTTTGATGTATCATATGCTTTGAGCACTACAAGCGAGATATCGATCGGATCTGGTGAGAGTCATTTGGATAGCGATAAAGAACATCCTTAAGTACTTAAGAAGGACTAAGGAAGTGTTCTTGGTCTATGGAGGTTTTGAAAATGATCTAGTTGTAAATGGTTACACGGATGCAAGTTTTCAAGCGATATAGATGATTTTAGATCGCGATCTGGATATGTGTTTACTTTGAATGGGGGTGCGATAAGTGGAAAAGTTCGAAACAAGAGGCGTGGCGAGATTCTACAACGAAGGTGAGTATATTGCGGCGTCCGTCGACAAAAGGAGCGATTTGGATCAAAAAGTTCATTTACGAACTAGGTGTGGTTCCAAGTATTGCTAACCTTTGTTTGTTTGTATTGTGACAATAACGGGGCAATAGCACGAGGCCAAGGAACCTAGATCACACCACGAGATCCAAACATATACTCGAGCGTTTTCATCTCATCGAGAGAATTATTGAGAGGGAGACGTAAAGATTTGCGAGTACCTGCGAAGACAACGTTGCGGATCCATTGACAAAAGCTCTTCCACAAGCAAAACATGATGGTCATGTTAGATCATTAGGCATTAGATGCATGTATGATTGGCCCTAGTGCAAGTGGGAGATGATGGGGCATGTGCCCTAGGTCAATCCATTAAGCTTGTCTTTATGAATACTTTTAGTTAATAAAATAGAGGATTTCATTTGTTGTTTATTATAATTAATTTGCATGTTTACATTATAATAAGATCCATGGGTATTTACATAAATATCCTAAATGTCCATAGTCGATCATTATCTTGGGAACTATAATGAATTAAGACTAGTGTGAGTCTTGATTGATGATCATATGATGATTATACGTATAGGGATACGAATCAAGATCACGAGTACTTGTTAGGGAACAAAGTCTTGGGGCCAGGCCAGCTATGAGAACATCACATGGATTAAGTCATAGTTGTTTCTCATGATAGGTATATTTTTCGATCCTCGACTTGAGATTGCCGAGAGACTTCAACATTAGGAACACGATAATTTGACACAATCAAACGTTGTCTTTAGCAGGACGATTATAAAGGTTGTGATTGGTTCTTGTGTGAGCAATGTGATGAAGTTGTGTAATCGAGATAAATTTGTCCCTCTCATATAAAGAGAGATATCTAGTGGATCCTCGATGTGTTAGGCATTAAAAGGCCTAGTCTAAGTGAATTGATATTGATCAATGTCAACTTGGATGTTTTGATCTACTAGAGATCGAGACTAGTACGATTGAACATGTTGGATGACAATTCCATGCCTTATGTTTGATCAAAAGGATATCGTGTGACAAAAGGATGTTATATACACTATTGATTAGGTTGTATCGATTTGATATTCGTACAACTTGGGTAGTCATAATGTCTTGCTAGAGGCTTGCTTATGACTTGTATACCAAAATGTGTTTTGGTACACGCGACGTTGTATGAGCCTATTGGGTCGCACACTTAAGAATGGTTTTGCGAGATTTTAAGATGATTGAGAAAAATGAATTTTATGTGATAAAATTCATGACGCCAACGTCCTTGTGGTGTATTACACTTATACTTCTTTAAGTAAGGGTATATGTGTAATTTACTTAACAATCTATATCTGAGGTTGTATAAATAGACGCTTTAAGTTAGAACACAGTACGAAAAAAAAAAAAAAGGCGAAACTCTATTTTCGTTTTAGAAACGACTTAGGGTTTTTGGTATGCTCTGGATCGTTTTGGAGAGAAACAAAAAGGTTTGGTATTCTCTCGAAGCTAGCACTTCAAATCTCGGCGCCGTTCGTGTGTGGGCTATTTCTTGATAGAGGCGTTCGTCGTTAGCGACGCCTTAGAAATCGATCGACCTTACGAAAGGTATATTGCGATTGAGGTATGATTAAGTTTTTCATGGTTTAAACGTTTTTAATGGAATTAGATTCGGATCTGTTGGGGTTTTTGTCAAAAGCTGTTTTGTAATCTCATTGCGTATGAACATGTTCTCATCATTAATATTAGCATAGAAATAAACAAGATTGGTTAATTAGTTATATTTATAGAAACAACATAATGAATATGAACTTGTTATCATTGAATTCTATCAACTGATGCACATACTATATTTTGTAAATATAATGTGAACCTCTTCTAATTTCTTACGCAGTGATTTGGAACTTAAACCACAAGGAAAACTTTTAGTGACTATTGTTAAAGCGAGTGACTTGAAGAACATGGAACTTATTGGTAAATCCGATCCATATGTGGAATTACATATTCGACCTAGAATGAAAGTGAAGACAAAGGTCATCGATGACAACCTTAATCCAGTGTGGAACGAAACATTTGTGCTGACTGCTGACGACAAGGAAACAGAATCGCTTATCCTTGAGGTTTTAAATCTTTTTGCTCCTTTTTTTTTTTTTTTTTTTTTTTTTTTTTTTTAAATCTTCAAAAGTGTGCTTGTTTGTTCCATTTCTTCAGTTATTCTGATCTTATGGTTTATATCAAACATTATTTTGGATTTTTGCTGAATAGTTGATGGAGATCTCATCTCAAATCATCATTTACTTGTTCAAAATTTGGATTTGAATCAGGGAACCGATGACTATAAAGCAAACATAGTCATTATTTAAAGACTCATTGATTTGATCTCATTTATTCCTTGTTCATTTACTTAACTACTCGTAAAATTTATGTGGAATTTGTTTGGTATACTCCTGTATGGTTGTTGCGAGTGATACTTTCCACATAGATATTGGTTATTAAAGAGGGGTCGTCTCTTCTCCTACGTAGTTTTTTGGACATTGTTAATGTATGAAAGACGCCCTTAAGGATTGACATCAAAGTTAAAGTTCAACAACAAATAGGGCAAAGTTAGAAGGTGCTAGTAGTTTCATTGTGTTTTTTATGTCATATCCTCAGCATCCTGGCCTCAATGATGTCTAGATCAACATATACCAAGCCAATGCATCTCTGGTGAGATGGATGGTCTTGGGATCGACTCATGTTGGAGTCATTTGTTGCTTTCTTATCCAAAAAAAAAAAAAAAAATCGACGAATACCAAAAGAGTCGTAACTATCCCCTAAAATTAAGTGTCTAATAAGCGGAGGCTAATCTCTTTGGTTTTGTTTATATCTAATACTGGTCAACACTTTGGCGAATCTATCAAACCATGCCCTTGAAGGAACCTCCATATTTTTCCATGGTTTGAACATTCTCCGAAGTTCCCCCAACTTCTCTGAATTAATTAGATTTTTTGAAGCACCGAATCAAGAATTAGGTGTAAACGAAGTTTTACAAAACTTACATCGAAGTTAGAAAAATTATAACATTTCAAGTTTTAATGCTCACTTGTAAGAAAAGCGAAATGCAGTTAGGGTAAGCTTTTGTTAAAATATAATCTAAAGAATGACAATATGTTATGAGATAACAAAACCACAATTTTACTTCACTTATTAGAAATTGATTCTAATATATTGTCTAGTGAAAAAAATAATAATGTAAAAAATTGATCAATCCCGTCAAAATTGAAGTTTTGAAAACTTAAGATCAAGTATAGAATGAGAAAAAATATGAAATATTATAGAAAACATACTTTTTAATGCTTTTGATGAAACTTGGATGTTCTCTTGCACTTTAATGAAATTATTTAGACTTCTCTATAATGTCGAAGTTTTACCAAAAATCCCCACATCGAATCACACTTCCCCGAATTAATTCCGAATTTTAAGTGATCGAAGTCATAGGCGAAGTCGAAGTTTCGAACCTTGTATTTTTTTTTCCTTTGAATCACCAAGTAGAAATGTTTTCTTGATTTCAAATTGTTGTAAATTGCAATCATAATAAGCTACCAATGCCAACAAAGCTGTTACATTGTTTATCTTTGCTATTTGAAGAAAATGACTCTTGATAGTCCACACCTTCTGTCTAAGTATACCCTTTGGCTTCTACTCTTGCCTTATAATGCTTTAGTGATCCATTTACCTGACAAATAGGAAAGAATTCGCTCTCCTTTCCCACCCTAAATCTAAAGAAAGCCTTCATTACTTGACGTGGATTGACGGAATTCCCATGAGTATTTGTATGCGACTTGATTCTTAACTCCAGAAAAGCACCCATTTTCCATTGTTCCATGTGTGCTTTCAATGATTCTAGCCCACAAGTGTTTAGCCTTCCCTCAAAACCTCTAATGCCACTTAGCCCCCAATGCAATGCGCCTTCCCTTTTAAGTTTAATGTTGAGTCCCCCTATCTCATTTGGCTTACACAATATATCCCAATTAACCAAATGTATGATTTGTTCCTGATGACTCCATTCCACAAAAAACCTCATAGAATTTTCTCCATCTTCATGCAAATCATGTCTGGCATTTGAAACACGATGAGGTAGTAGGTAGGATTCCCAGCTAGGAATATCAACACTGGATCCTCAAAAGAACCTATGTCTATGATTTCCCCAAAGTGGCAGACCCAAGCATTTCATTGGCCAAGACCCAGTGAAGCATCTATTATTACTCTATTAAAAGACACATGTTTTAGTTTTGCAAGTTTTATACACTTTACAATGAAATATCACTAACATTTATTGATTGGAACAACGAAGCAAACATGATCTTAAGAATACCGGTAACCCTAGTAGATGATGATGGAGCCATAACATTTTTTTGTTGCTAAGGCTCTGATAAAAAGTTGAGCGGGGGCTTTGATTAATATTTTAAAATTAATGTACTTAATTGATGTTGATCAATCTTCGTAATAAAGCTCCTAATCTTCGTAACTAAAGCTCTTAAGGGAGGTCCTAACCTAAACCCATTTTTCAAATCCAAAAAATGGGGGAGGGAGGTCCCAAGCCCATTTTTCATTCTCAGAAAATGGAGGAGGGTTGCGATAGGTTGATAGCCAGCGTAAAAATTTTGCCACCCTTCATGAAATGGATCAAACACATTAGCCGACCCCAATTAATTTGGGATTGAGGCTATGTTGTTGTTATTCTTTGGGTAAAGCAACCGACCCCAACTAATTTGGGATTTAGGCTTTGTTATAATTGTCACATAATTTTCAGGATTTATTTTTAGGCTTTGTTGTTATTGTTGTTGTGTTGTTGATCCTAGGGATAAAGCAGATTGTTTTAACTGTCTCCATGTTTAATTGGTTAATCCTTTCTCTCAGGTTTTCGATAAAGATGTTGGGCATGATAAGAAATTAGGCATTGCAAAATTGCCTTTGATTGATTTGGAACTTGAAAAGCATAAAGAGATTGAGCTGAGATTGCTACCTTCACTTGATATGGTCAAAATCAAAGATGAAAAATATAGAGGGATGCTTATAATTGAGGTGCCGATTGCTTTATCTTTTCTTTTTCTTTTTTGTTCCTTATACTGTATGCTGCTTCTTAGTTAGGCGCAGCCATATTTATGTGCTGCCCAGTTTGTTTCTCAAAGGAGTATCGATCATCTAAAAGCCTCATAGAATTATTTATAATTTTAGTCCTATTATGTTAATTGCTTCATACTCACCGGTCAACTTGGAAATTTGAGCAGTACAAGCTGACCATAATTTTAAACTTTTTAAATATGGCTATAGAATTTTAGTTATCACGAAATGATAATCTTCATCACTGATTCACCATCAACATAAAAATTTTCGCATTAGTTTTGGCCACCTATATTGTTTTTGTTCTCCTTGAAACATATGTTACATAATTTATCATTTTTGGCATTTTCTTGTTCTTTTTGTACCTTCTACTTCCATGGTTTTACATTTTATCATGCGGCAATCATTTTTGGTGATCATCTGAGCATCTCCAATGGTAAATGTGGATTGGGGATGTCGATTGTCGCCATGTCATCAATGTGGAGGGGATGTCTAGATTATGTGGCATAAATACACATTTCATAGTGAAAATGGTCTCGAATGGGTACTGTTGATTGCACCTACTATTCATGGCGTGACGACTTTTTTTTAAACTTATTAAATTATATAAAAATAACTATTAAACGATTATACATACACATTATTCTATGTATAAAGATCAAAAACTTTATTTGGAAACAAAATCAAGGTTGTTTGTATTTATCTTTTTATATAAAAGTTATTTGTGATTATCCTTATTCCTTATATCTTGATAAATACAACAAAAAAAAAAACTAAAAAAAAAAGAAATGTAAAGATATGTATAAAAACAAAACGCAAATATATACTGTTGTTGCTATTTTTTAATTTCTCTTTTCATTCCCTACTTTTTTTTTTTTTTTTTAAGTTTTTCAATGACGTGGCATAGTGCACACTGTCTATTGCACCCTCTAGATCTAGAGGGTGCAATAGACAATGTCTACCTTTTTTATGCCACGTTATCTACACATTCTCAATCCACATCCCCATTGGAGAAGACTTTTTTCACACAATGTGTATTTTATCCTAGGTGGCACACATCCTCCCCCAATCCATAGCCCCGTTGGAGATGCTCTCATTATAAAGTTTTTCAGTTAAGTTTCATTGAAATGTCCTTTATTGTTAGTCCCTGTTGGCTTTTACAATTTTCTCGTTTTAGGATTTGCAATTTTCTACCTCCTATCTCATCCTTGCTGTGATGGTTATGTGTTGTTCAATGGTGTTCAATAACTCTACTTCATATGCCATTGCTATATGCGGTAGTGGTGGTATCTTTTTTTCAAAGAGAAATATATAATCACAGTCGAGCTTACCACACAATTCTATTGTTCAGTCCAAGTTGAACAACCTTTCTCTCGCTTAGTTGAACAGCCTTCATTTTGGAAAAAGTAGCTTAGTAATAGTTTGAATCAGCATCCCATGATCTCATTTGCGAAGAAGACTAGAAAGTGTTTTTGCAGAAGGTACCTGCAGCATGACAGAATCCCGCCACTGAGATCCCAGCATATCCCTTCATCTTAATCTCCTTTGTTACAATTGTGTACTAAACATAAATATCTTGATGTCATTCCGGTTAAACTTTCTTCGTTCCTTTTACCCATTTTTGTAGTAATGTCTTCCATGCATATTAATCTCCTTGCCAAACAGGTCCTGTACCATCAATTCAACAAGGAAGAGCAACTTGAAGCCCTGGAAGAGGAGAAAAGAACCCTTGAAGAAAGGAAAAGAATGAAAGAAGCTGGCGTGATAGGGAGTACACTGGATGCAGTTGATCGTGCCGCATCTTTTGTAGGGTCAGGAGTTGGGCTTGTAGGAAGTGGCATCGGAGCTGGCGTTGGACTCGTTGGAACTGGAATTGATACTGGAGTTAGCATGGTTGGGAGCGGCATTGGTGCAGGAGCTGAGTTTGTGGGAAGTGGTATTGGTGCAGGTGCTGGGATGGTTGGTAGCGGCATTGGTGCAGGTGCTGGAATGGTTGGTAGTGGCATTGGTGCAGGCGCTGGGATGGTTGGAAAGGGCATTGGTGCAGGAGTAGGAATTGTTGGGAGCGGCATTGGTGCAGTAGGGAGTGGCCTGACCAAAGCTAGCAAGTTCATGGGCAAGGGCTTATCAGGGCACTCAAGTAGTAGCAAACACAGTGAAGGTGCCAAACCAGATAGTTCCAAACAAAATTAGGGTCCCAAACCAGCACGATGTGATTCTATTATTCAATCTTTTTTGCTTCTATTCTCTTATTTTCTTTCTTTTTGTTGTATATCTAGCTCTACATGCCGCGCATCTCGACATTGCGGTTGTCCCTATTTTTGGAATCTAATTTCCTATTTCACATATGAATAAATTTTCTTATCGTTATGCAAGAATATCTATGCTCCTGTTATTTCAGATGCTGTTGTTCATCTACCTGGTCTAGTCATTGATGTAATTGAACACATTCACTGATAGAAACAATATAAAGATTTTATGAAATAAGCTTGGCAGCTGCTAGGAACAGCTAGAATCATTTTTATTTAGAGCTATTTTTATCAATTCTGCGCATTACCCATTGCTTATTCATTCAATAACTGACTGCACCTATTATCCTAACATGCATTTCATAATCGAAGGACCAAATGTGTGCAAAAAGTAATTGTAAAAGCTCCGAGATCAAATGTGAATAAATCAAAGTTCAAGAATTTAAGAAAAATTGTAAAAAATAACAACGAAATGTCAACAAATCAAAATTTGATGACCAAATCAAGAAACTTGTGAAGTTTTTATTTTGTCAAAAAGAAAAATTGTTGAGTTAGAAGACAATAATGTATTTTACCTTTATTTTATTTTTTTCAGATATGGAAATCCCTTTTTGACTCTAAATTTTAATGAGGGCCGCTAAGGGCATCCCACCAATTCATGAAGGCACCCTCTTATTGAGGGCACAAATCAAATTACCAAGGGCACCCAAAAATTAGGCCCGAAATCCCGAAAATACCCCTCGTGCAAAACAGAGGCACCCCACCACCCCACCACCGTCCTCTTGCTTGACTTGCCCTACTTCTCGTCAACGAACCAAATTAGCAATCTCGAATCTCAGTTGTCTTTGTTCCTCTCCGTCTCTCTTCGCTGTTGTAGGACATTTTTCGAGTTTGAAGGCTCCGAGTTTTGGTCGATTTCGTCTCCACATTAGGGCTCGGTTAAAGTTTTTCGTTCACACACTCAAGTCGTGAAATCGATCGTTTGAAGGTACGTTGATAATCTAATTAAGTTGCATTTGGTAGAGTAGTTGTTATGTTTGTGTGGCGGTGCATTCAATGGTGCATTTATTGAAAAGTCGTGGTTCTCGGCCACACAGGCCAGAGATTTTGTTTACAGTCTCGGCCAAGCATGGCCGAGACTGAGGGGAAACTTTTGGGAACTCGTGGTTCTCGGCCAGACAGGTGCTAGTATAGTTTACACAGTCTCGGCAACGAATGACCGAGAGTTATATTGTTATCTCGGTCACCACTTCACGAGAGCAACCATTAGTGTATAGTTTATGTTCTGTCGGTGTTGTACAACCGAGAGTGTAAGATAAATCTCGGTTGTCCATGACCGAGACTTTTATTGTCGTCTCGGTCACCACATCACGAGAGTAAGTCGAAGTGTATAGTTTATGTCATGTCGGTGATGTACAACCGAGAACGTAGCATTTCTCTCGGTTGTTCATTACCGAGACTTTTATTCCTTTCTCGGTGGATGTTGACCGAGACGTTTGCATAACTCTCGGTCCTGCGAGGCCGAATCAATCGCGTCCGTGAGAAACCCTATGTTGACAAACAAAATCATCAATTTCACAGTTTTTGATCCAAAAAACAGTTCCTTCAAAGCTTCATATGGTTGTCAAACATTGTTACTTCGCTGTCGGATGATGTCAAGACGCAAGAATCGATACACGCTCGGCAAACACAATTGTAGCTTTAGGTTTCACTTGTGATCCAAGGTGGTGGGGTGCCCCAGTTTTGCATTGAAATGATTTGTGGGGTTTGAGTGAGTATATATGAAGGGGCAAAATAGACATTTACATTTTAGATGGGAAAATGAGAAAAAATATGGGTGCCTTCATGAATTGGTGGGGTGCCCATAGCGGGCCTCATTCTAATCATTAGTCAGGTGCAACTAAATGTGCAATCAATTATCGGATCGAATACGTGCAAGCTCATCCATATTTGACCATTACCCAATGCTTACACTTTTTTCTTTTTTTGACGAATACCCCATGCTTACACTATTTCAAGGAAAATGATTTTATGTGGGTCGGTGCCACATGATGTATATCGAGTGTACATCTCGAGTCACATGGGGCAGCGTGTATAGTGGGGCACTGACCCAATCAGTGCATAATGAGTCAATATAGCAATGCCTTATTTCAAAAGTCTTGTTATCTAGATGTACAAATCTTCTTGTGAGCATGATGCAACAATCAAGTTTCGCCATCATTTTTTTTAGGACCGCTAAGGGCACCCCACCTTTTCATGAAGACACCCAGTTAATGTGGGCACAAACCAATTTACCTGGGGCACCCAAAAATTAAACCCGAAATACCCAAAATACCCCTCGTGCAAAACCTCTCGCACCCCACCACCCCCACCACCACCTTCACCGAACTCCTTGTGGAAGAATCCATTTGTTTTGAACCGACCCGGTGAGAGGAATCCCCAAATCGTGTTTTCCGTCCCTCGTGTGTGTTTCTCCTTCGTTGTACGAGTTTTCTGCAGTTTGTAGGGTCGGGGGTGTGAGCCGATTTCGTCTCCAAATTAGGGCTCGGTTGAAGATCGTCGAATTAAGTTACATTTGGTAGAGTAGTTGTAATGTGTGTGTGGCGGTTTGTTCAATTGTAAAAAAATTGAGAAATCGCGGTTCTCGGCCACACAGGCCAGAGACTGTGTCAACTGTCTCGTCCAAGCATGGCCGAGACAGAAGCTAATATTTTTTGGGAAGTCGCAGTCTCGGCCACGAAGACCGGAAGAGTTCACAACGTCTCGGTTACGCATGGCGAGAATACTTCGATTATCTCGGCGAGACATGACGAGAGCTACAATTAGTGATAGGTAATGTGCGTCGGTGGTGTACAACCGAGAATTTGCTCCTACTCTCGGTTGTACACTGCCGAGAGGTCGCGATAAGCTCGGTCGTGATAGGACGAGTAAGGCGAATGAAATGGTCAATCCATCTCGGTGGTGTACAACCGAGAACTTGCTATTGGACTCGGTTGTACACTGCCGATATATTGGACTCCTTGTCGGTCATGGGTGACCGAAAATATGGGTTGTTTGACGAACACACAGCTTGACCGAGACATCGAAAATGGATGAATTTGAACATTACTTTTTGTAAATTTTTTTTTTGGTATGTCAAACTAACTATACAAGAATGAAAATCCAAAGCACGACAATTTGCACCGAAAACTTAACTAATTATATATCTCCGTAACATTCAAACCGACTCTACAAGTGTCCATCCATAAGTAAACAAAAATCAAAATACGACACGACATTTGTATATCCATAGAACATTCGAAGTAATCTTGTCAAAATTTCTAAATGTACGACCATCAAGGTTTCTAGGTACAAGCTTTACACTACGGTGTATCTAAATCTACAACGGATATGGTGGCTTCATCAACGATTGCAATGGGCGCGATGTCTCGAAATACGAATCCATCTCGCCAACCTTTGGCGCGATCCTCAACGTCTCGATCCCACGATGGATATAAGGATGGCAACGGTGCATTCACACGCAACTTCACTGTCAAAGTGAACAGTAGAACATAAAAGATATTGTCACAAACCCGATTAAGGGGAAACAAAACAATTCACAAAAAATCATAGAACTTACCCTAACCCAATGAATATTCCTTTCATTTATCATTGCAATGATAAGTCGTTGTCTGCAACGACGACGGTGGAGCACTACGTAGAGGTAGAAATGTCGAGGCACTCCCATGCGAGAGGTTTACAAGAATGACATTGAATGCAGTGGATACTAACAATCCCATGTCTGGAAGTGTCAACCATTCTTTGAAAGATGCACCAACTTGCTTCTCTGGGCAATGCACCGCATTCTTGACAGTCTCGAAACTCGAGCCAAGCACTTCCCGCCAAAGGTCTTCATACCCGATAATCTCATCGTACATCCTTCTACGCACAATCCTCCACCCGTCTACATCGGCAAGGGCAAGCCCAGAGGCTACACACCGATATCCACAATTTCCATCGGAAACCACATCGATAATGCCCTCAACATGTGGCAACCAATCCGGTTCTAAGCAATGACCATAAGCCATGTTAGATGCACTTTGCGTGCGTCGACTGGCACGACGCATTTGTGGAACAACCTTGCCTTTCTTCTGCCTAGAAGTGGAGGCCTCTTTTGTGGAGTGGGAGGACTCAAATCCGCTCGGCAACCGTCTCGTCGAAGAATCGTCATCATCGTGTTTCCTCTTCGACACTGCCTCACCTCCGATTGGAGACCCCGGTGTCCTTCCCTTTGTCTTAATTTTCACCGGCGGCACAACACCCGGTGTAGACGAAGGTCGACTAATCTCCCTGAGCTGCTGAATTTGAGTCCTCCCACCCGCATCCTCAACTTCCTGCTCCCCCTTATCCAATCTTCCGGCAAATGAATGGCCGTCCAAGTTTTTTGCGGTGTCGTGATTGTGCCTCCCACATATAACAGTGACATACCACAAGGAGTCAGCATTTTCCTTTACGTTGATAAGGAAAAGGGCATCCACATTTCTTCGTACCAGTTTGAGTCCTCGACTTTTCATCATTTCTTGATTTCTTTGAAATTTTGGCCGCTTTCCCCTTCCCTACTCTCTGAGACAGTCCCATATATGTCCCAGACCTCTCACACGCAAGTTTCACCCTTCCCCTGCGCTTAATGCCCCCGACATCCGAGCGCTTCGTTACTAACACAAACTTGTTCTCACGACTAATCATTTGAAGCCATGAAATAGCCGCTTCTCTAGAGGGGAATGGCCTACAAGGTGTAAAAGTGTCCTTGTAGTCTGGAAATAGGGTAGAAACCGGCATTACCTGCAATACAAACAGTGTAACATTATAATCAACCAAAATGTACAGCACAATCACCATAAAACCCCAAAAAACAGGTTCTCGGTTGTACATGTCCGATACTTTATTCAGAGTCTCGCTCACGTACGACCGAGAGTTACTCAGTACTCTCGGTCGTACCATACCGTGACCTACGTAAAACCTCTCGGTCCTTTATGGCCAGAGACATTACTATACATCTCGGTCCTGCGAGGCCGAAACAATCGCGCACATCGACAAAAACTTCGGATAACCGCATAAAAAACACAATAAATTTGCAAAATTACCGTGAGTTCGACCTCCTCTTGCACAGTAGCAGTACAATCCTCCATTATATAGTGGAAACAAGTTCGGATTTGAAGAAATTACCAAACCCTACGTTGACAAACAAATCATCATTTTCACAGTTTTACACAACTTAACAGTTCCAAAAAACCATCATATGGTTGTCAAACATTGTTACCTCGCTGTCGGATGATGTCAATCCGCAAGAATCGATAAACGCTCGCCAAACGCAATGTCGCTTTATGGTTCAAGCTTGGTGGTGGGGTGCCCTTTTTCTTTGTCAAAATGGTTTGTGGGGTTTGAATCATTATATATACAGGGGCAAAATGGTCTTTTCCATTTTTTCTGGAATTTTTACAAATAAGTTGGGTGCCTTCATGAAACGATGGGGTGCCCTTAGCGGCCCTTTTTTTAAAGAAGGCAGGGTACACAATCAATTTGAAGTAAAAAAAAAAAGAGCAAGGCTTAGCGCACCCCTTTTTACTTAGTGCACCTCGATTTTGAGTGCACCTCAATTTGCATTTCAATTTTTGAGGACACCCCAACATTTTTACTAAAATACTCCATCCAAATTGAAGCACCTAACTCCAAAACCTTGTCGAGACATCCATTTTAGGTTCGGCAACATGTGGTCGAGACTTATCTTCTAGGTTAGGTGTTGTCAAACCGAATCTCTTTTGTGAAATTCGGTTGACACTGCCGACCTAAAGGTTCGGTGAGTTTCGACCAACTCTTCAACTAGAGGTTCGATGAGCTATGACCAACTCTCTAACTAAAGGTTCAGTGGGCTCTGACCGACTCTCCAACTGGAGATTCAGACCTGTGAGGCTGAATCACTTAATGATTCCCTACAAATCATAAGAAGAAAATGTGCGGATGGATGATGGCAGGGTGCAAAAAATGAGAGGAAAAGGGCAGTGAGGGGCATAAAGGTCATTTTGCAAGAATTGAACTTTTTTTAAGTTTGACTTTTTCATTGGGGGTGCACTAAGTAAACGATCGGGTGCGCTTAGCCGCGCTAAAAAACATTATTCTTAAAGTTGTTTTAGAGGCACGCTAAGGGCACCCCACCATTTCATGAAGGCACCCAAGAATTTTGTAAAATTTCCAGCGAAAATAGAAAAGACCATTTTGCCCCTTCATATATATTGATTCAAACCCCACAAACCATTTTGAAAAAGAAACAGGGGCACCCCACCACCAAGATATTTGCACGTAAACCATAAAGCGACATTGCGTTTTGCGAGCGTTTATCGATTCTTGCGGCTTGACATCATCCGACAGCGAGGTAACAATGTTTGACAACCATATGATGCTTTGATGGAACTGTTAATTTGATTAAAACTGTGAAAATGACGATTTGTTTGTCAACGTAGGGTTTGGTAAATTCGACAAATCCGAACTTGTTTGCACTATATAATGGAAGATTGTACTGCTATGGTACAAGAGGAGGTTGAACTTGAGGTAATTTTTGAAATTTAATGTGTTTTTATGAGGTTAATCAAATTTTTTGTCGATGTGCGCGATTGATTCGGCCTCGCAGGACCGAGATGTAGAGAAACGTCTCGGTCAGAAAGGACCGAGATGTCTACGTAGTTCACGGAATGGAATGAACGATACATAGTAGCAGTCTCGGTATGGGACGACTGAGACTACTGAGGAACTCTCGGTTGTACGTGAGCGAGACTCTGCTTATAGTGTCGGACCTGTACATCCGAGAACCTATTTTTTGGGGTTTTTTGGTGATTGTGCTGTACATTTTGGTTGATTATAATGTTACACTGATTGTATTGCAGGTAATGCCGGTTTCTACCTTATTTCCAGACTACAAGGACACATTTACACCTTGTAGGCCATTCCCCTCTAGAGAAGCGGTTATTTCATGGCTTCAAATGATAGGCCGGGAGAACATGTTTGTGCTAGTGACAAATCACTCTGATGCCGGGGGCATTAAGCGCAGGGGAAGGGTGAAACTTGCGTGTGAGAGGTCTGGAGCATATATATAGGGAATGTCTCGAGAGTAGGGAAGGGGAAAAAGCGGCCAAAATTTCTTTGAAAGCAAGAAATGAAGAAGAAGAGGAAATGGGGAGGACTCAAACTGGTACGAAGAAATGTGGATGCCCTTTCCTTATCAACATAAAGGAAAATGCTGACTCCTTGTGGTATGTCACTGTCATATGTGGGAGGCACAATCACGACCCCGCAAAAAACTTGGACGACCATTCATTCATTTGCCTAAGATTGGATAAGGGGAGCAGGAGGTTCTGGTGCAGATGACAAAGGGGAATGTGAAGCCAAGAGACATCCTAAATACGTTGAAGCAAAGAGATGTTAGAAACGTATCGACAATGCGGACAATATATAATGCAAGACAAAAAGTCCGAATTGAGGATGCGGGTGGGAGGATTCAAATGCAACAAATGTTGCACATCTTGGAGAAGAATAAGTGATGTCTTGGCATAGGAAACATCCCGATACGAATGTTGTCACCGATGTATTATGGTCACATCCCGACTCAATAAAGTTGTTTAGGTGTTTCTCATCTGTAATTTTGATGGATTGCACGTACAAGACTTGTACCTAGCTATGTTGATGGTTGTACATTTTGATTCTTGGAAACTTAGTTTGAATGTTATATTGATATATAATGAGTTAAGTTTCGGTGCAAATTGTCTTATTGTTGTACATTTTCATTCTTATAAAGTTAGTTTGAATGTTATATTGATATATAATGAGTTAAGTGTCGTATTGTTGTACATTTTGATTCTTGTAAACTATGTTTGAATGTTACGGAGGATATATAATAAGTTAAGTTTCGGTGCAAATTGTCGTTTCGGACCTGATTGTCCGTGCCCGACTGTACAGTCTTGGCCGTAGTCCACCGAGAACAAACGTGACGCATCGACCTCGGATTGCCGAAACTTCTCCCTCTCGTCGACCTATGCGCGACCATACGCAGGGATTCTCGGCCATGAGTTACCGCGAGTTTATCACACATCTCGTTACCAGCATACCGAGAGCATTCGGCGACATGTTCAACAACTGCACAGGAATAGCTCCTCGACCAGTGCCCGAACGAACTGGCATAATGTCGGTTATGACTCACCGATAATCTCAGAGAAGTTTCGTGCATTAGTAACCGACACATTGGAAAATATAGGATCAACAGACATTCTCGGCCAGGCCACACCGAGAATCCAGCGTTCGTTTCGGTTGGTCGCAACCGACAATTCAAAAGCGGTGTCGGACCTGAATGATTGAGACACAATCTGACCAAAAAAAATCTATGTTAACTAAACCAAAATGACCAAGATAGAAGCCAACATCCCGAAGATCAACTATAACAAATGTAGAACACCAAGTAATGTAAAACATATGTCCAAACTGTGATAAAACATCATCCAACATACAACTACTCTACCAAACTGTCATAAAACATGAGGTAACATTCATCCAACACACATCAAATGTATCAAACTGTCATAAAATATTCATCAAACATTCATCAAACATTCATCAAAGTATCCAAACAATAAAATAAATTTCTATGTTCCCTCAAACACTCTATGCTCATTGCTTTGGTTTCTTCAAATTCTTCCTTTGGTACTCCTTCCTAAGCATTCTCTTCGGAGGGCGAGCATCGACCGTGGCGGGCGGAGCATTGGCCGGGGTGGAGTGTGTAGAAGTGCTACCATGCTTTGGGGCCGCCTCGGGCTCGTTTCGGTAGGGACGGATGTGGAGGTTGTGCCGGTTGCGGTCGTCGGAGTGGTAGTCGTGGTGGTGGGACCTATACTCCTCCCCGAAAGGAAATTGACGATATCACTCGCAATTGTCCTCGCAGACTCAAGCATACACAACTCCGGCGGGAGGTCCATCCATCGTAATGCCGCGTCCAACGCACGCCTATTACACTGATGAAAATAATCGGGTTAGTGTTAATGTAAAACATATCGGGATAAAAACAAAGGGCATGTGGGCATGCATAATACATATAACCATTTCAATACCTCAAGTAGCTCGTTGTCTGCGATGGTTGTGGCGACCATGTCCTGGTCCTCAAGGCTCGGATTGGTGATCACGGGATGAGACACTTTGAGGAACCAAGGTAGGTAGTCCGGTGTAGCCAAAAACTCGAACTCTGCCTTGTCATCACGAACTTCGGGAGCCAACAAATGGTTCCTCCATCGCTCCCAATTGTCTTGCTGGAACCCATACTTGACCGAGTATTTGTTCGCAGATGGGCCTCGATGTGCTTCCAATGGACGGTACGGAGGATCTGGTATAGATTGCACGTGGCCAAACTGTCTCAGAATCTTCTCCGGATGGTAGGGCTCCACCACATCCATGTACTTAATCGTCCCACTGTAAAAGGCCATCGCGTGCACAAGTCCATTTTCCCTGTAATTCACATATGGGTCCCAGTGACCTAATCAAAATGCAACAACCATTGTTAGTAACAAAAAAAAACAAAAACATCATTCATCACAGGATGTGGATAACCATCTCACCTCACTTGGGCGCAACCTATCCAACGTCCTCCTAATGGACCCGAGCTTGTCAACATTCATCACGGTCTCGTGCTTTTGAATCCATCTGCAGACACGAGGTTGCACGTAGTCCATGTATTTCGCATTGGGTGTGGCGAGACCAAGTTTGAAATGGTCGTACACCCATCCCTGCAAATACATACAACGTTAGTGAGTCCGCAAATGCAAGTTGGCGTAAAAATGATACCAAAAACAATGTAAGTCTATTTTATAACAAACCTTAAGCAATGTGAGGTAGCTAGCAATCTGAGACACTTGCACTCTGGAGGCAGACCCCAAGTGTCGATACAAGTAGGCCAACGCAGCTGCACCCCATGCGTACTTTCCCACGTCGTCCAAGTCTTCAAGAAGCTTCAGCAGCGCGATAGACACCCGTGACCCACTCTTATCGGCAAATAGGGTGCAAGACAAAATATACAACAGGTACGCTCGGGCTGTGCATTCCATAGGAGGATAATTTGTGGGTCTCGAACCAGCTTTGGGGCACCATCGACTCTTCAACCAACATTTGCGCACTGTCAGCCCCTTGCTGATATTCACCTCCTCCTCAGCCTCATCGACGCTAACCCCAAGTAGTTTCGAGACCATCTTAATAGCGTCCGAACGAGATTCCTCCGTGTACCTCGCAAAGTTCTCAACTGCCACGACTTTGCCCGTCACAAGAATCTTCAGGAGGAAGCTCACATCCTCTAAGGAGATAGACATTTCACCAAAAGGTAAGTGAAATGTGTTCGTCTCCGGCTGCCACCGCTCCACAAATGTAGAGATAACCTCCTTGTTGGCCTTGCGGTATGAACAATCTATCAGCGTATTCAACCCAGAACGCTGAACAATCCTCTGAAGTCCCTCCGTGTCAGGGTGGCACGACTGTAAATCCCATTCTTGTATCTGAGCTCCGTGATTGATACACTTGAGAACCGGACGCTCTTGCAACAAAAAAAACACATCTCGTCATATTTGTGAAAAGCCTGAGTGTTAAATTACTCTGTTCAATGAAATTTTAATTACCTCATTGTTCCAAATCCCTAATGCGACATGATCCTTAAAGCTCTTCAACAACGCACCATCTATAGGACCACCGGGGAAAGGAGCACGCATTTCAACAGACACTTCTGGCTCTCCTTCATTATGGCCAGCTCCACCACTACTACTCCCGCCCACATTACGATCAGTTTCTGTCGTGTTCCCCGCCGCTGACGAGTCACTGCTACTAGACTCCGATGCATGACCCTCATCTTCCCCTCGGGCAACAACAACATCCTTAGGTCGCCGAGTGTCGATGTTCGAACCCTCATCGTGCAATTCTAACCTTGCACGATTTCCATCTACCTTAACCTTTCCCTTAACATCTTCGTTCTCATTCTCTTTCTCTTTCCGGTAAGATGCTGTCAGGGGTCTTCGGCCTCCTCGCCCCCGGTTGGCCCTCGACACCTCAACACCAGCCTCCTCCCTTGTCACCGGTGCTTTCGAACGAGCCATACCTGAAAACAGTACAACATATAAGCGCTTGGAACAGAACAAAAAAAAATTACTAAAAAAAAGGTTCAAAATCATTATTTTCTGATGTCTCAGTCAAGCAGGTTCGTGAAATAAACCATATTCTCGTTCACTCCTGACCGAAACCGGGTCAACTATCTCGGCAATGTACAACCGAGAGCAATGAAACATTCTCGGTTGTACACCACCGACATGGCATAACCAATTCAATTCCCCTCACTCTCGTCCTGTGCCGACCGAGTCGACTCTAACCCTCTCGGCATTGTACAACCGAGATATGTAGTACATTCTCGGTTGTACACCACCGACACAACATTACCTAACACTAATTGTAGCTCTCATCATGTCTCGACCGAGATAACACATGTAATCTCGGCCATTCGTAACCGAGACTCTGTGAACTCTTCCGGCCTGCCTGGCCGAGACGACGAGTTGCCAAAAATTTACCTTCTGTCTCGGCCATGCTTGGCCGAGACAATAAACACACTCTCTGGCCTGTGTGGCCGAGAACCGCGATTTTCCAATAATGGAAACCTTGAACACACCGCCACACATACATTACAACTACTCTACCAAATGTAACTTAATTAGACTATCAACGTACCTTGAAACGATCGATTTCGCGCCAAATGTGTGTGTACGACGAACTTCAACCGAGCCCTAATTTGGAGACGAAATCGCCCAACACCCCGAGCCTACAAACTGTAAAAACTTCCTACAACGAAGGAGAAACACGGAGACGGACGAAAACACACGATTTTCGGGAATCCTCGCAATGGCCGATCCTCAACGAATTCGTTCTTCCTCAAGGAGTTCGCTGGTGGGGGTGGTGGGGGTGGTGGGGTGCGAGAGTTTTAAACGAGGGGTATTTTGGGAATTTCGGGTCCAAATTTTGGGTGCTCCGGGTAAATTGGTTAGTGCCCTCATTAACAAGGTGCTTTCATGAAACGGTGGGGTGCCCTTACCGGCCCTCTTGTTTTATATGAACCCCATAATTTTGTAAGGGCAAGCCATTGAATTTGGGCATCTATTGTTTTGATAAGAGCCCACTAACGTAAATGTTGAAGCCCCAAATTACTCTTCTTGGTTGAGAAGGGAACTTTATCCACTAGGTGTTTCTTCATTGACATTTTGTTGACACCCTCATCCCTTCCATGAACTGAACCTTAGGTCTTTAGTCCTGCATGACCAAACTATACATGGTTGTGTTGGGGCATGTGCTCTATGTCAATCTACAAACATTGTTTATCTTATAATTTCAGTTAATAAAATAGAGGTTTTCGTTTGTTGTTTTATTATAATTGATCGCATGTTTACCTTATAATAATATATTGTTAGGTTTTGGGGTTCATATGTAGCAAAAAATTCAAAACAATTTTTTGAAAAAACCCAACAAGATCGAAAATAAGTTCTATTAAACTAAATCTACAAAAGTAAACTATACATTAATCCGTGATTTCCTTATCTGATTGTTCGATCTTTAAGACGTTCAAGCGCACATCCTCTATGGAAAATCCATACACGAACGATGACCAAAATTTAGAGTGCTAGCCCCAAGAGAGATTGAAAACGTTTTTCTTTCTCTCTCAAAATCTAAAGAACTCGAAAATAGTAAAAACAAAAATCGTATTTCGTTTTAGGGTTTCAATATCTATTTATATGTGTAGAAAAGCTCACTTAAAAAACCTATTTGTAATACAACTATTGTATTTAGGCTTAGCGCACCCCATTTTATATATCATATATAAATCAAAGAAAACATGCAAACGTTTAATAGAACCGAGCCTAATGCTCTGATACCATTGTTGGATTTTGGGGTTCAAACACAGTGAAAAATTCAAAACAATTTCTAAAAAACTCCAACAGGATCGAAATAAGTTCTATTAAACTAGATCTACAAAAGAAACCATACTTTAATCCGTAATTTCCTTCTCTAATTGTTCGATTTGCAAGACGTTCAAGTGTGCGTCCTCTATCAGAAATCCATACACGAATGGTGACCACAATTTGGAGTGCTAGTCCCATGAGAGATTGAAAATGTTTATCTTTCTTTCCCCAAATCCAGAGAAATCGAAATTTACAAAAACGAAAATCTTATTTCGTTTTAGGGTTTCAACCTCTATTTATATGTGTAGATAAGCCATCACTAAAATCCTATTCGCCATACAACTATTGTATTTAGGCAGTTTAACCAAATTACACATACGCCCCTATTAATAAGTTATCATATAACAAATCGTAAGAGCTTTTATGTCATGAACTTTATCATATAAAATTAATTACTCTAGACCAATTGAAATTGCACAATGTCATTCTTTGTGTACGACCCGATAGGTTCATGCGGCGTTGGCAGTGCACCAAGATTATTTTGGTACACAATTCATAAGCGGTCTCTAGCAAGATATTATGACTACCCAAGTAGCATGAATATCAAAATCGATACAACCTAATGAATAACATATATCATATCCTTTTGTCGTGGGATATCCTTTGATTAAACATAAGGCATGAAAAGTCACTCTTAATGTTCAATCGTACTAGTCTCGATCTTTAGGTAGACGAAAAACATCCAAGTGACATTGATCATATCAATTCACTTGGACTTGACCATATAATAGTCTAACATATCGAGGGATCCACTGATTTCTCTCTCTGTATGAGAAAGGCAAATTATATCCTGATTACACCACCTTCGCATATTAATCACATGGTAATCAATCACAATTTTTATAATCATTCGGTTAAAGACAACTTTTGATTGTGTCAAATTGCCATACTCCTAATATTGAAGTGTATGGTAACCTCGAGTCAAAGGACTAAATGATATACCTATCATGAGTAACACCTATGATTTAATCCATGTGGTGTTCTCATAACGAGTCGTTTCAATACCTAATACCCTAACAAATACTTATGATCTCGATTCGTATCCCTATACGCAGGATCATCACATGACCATCAATCAAGATTCACACTAGTCTTACTCAATATAGTTTCCAATATAATGACCGACTAGGGACATTTAGGATATTTTAACAAATACCCATGGATCTTATTATATGCAATCACTTACAATAAAACAACAAACGAAAACCTCTATTTTATTACCTAAAATTATAAGATAAATAATGTTCATATATTGACCTAGGGCACATGCCTCAACATCTACCACTTGCTTTTTCAATCATTCATGTATATAAAACCAAATGACTTAACATGACCATCATGTTTCGCTTGTGGAATAGCCTTCGTCAAAGGATCTATAACATTGTCTTCTGTAGAATCTCTGTAAATATTCACATCTCCCCTCTCAATGATTTATCGAATGAGATAAGAACGTCTAAGTATATGTTCGAATCGGTGGTGTGATCCTGGTTCTTTGGTCTGTGCTATTGCCTCGTTGTTGCCACAATACAAGCAAAAAGGGTTAGCTATACTCGAAACCACACCAAGTTCAGAGATGAACTTTTTGATCCAAACTGCCTCCTTAACTGCATCGGACGCTGTAATATACTCATCTTCTGTTGTAAAATCTACCACAATGTCTTGTTTCGAACTTTTCCATCTCACCGTGCCTCCATTCAAAGTACACATATCCTGACTCGATCTAAAGTCATTTATATCAGTTTGAAAACTTGCATCTGTATAACCATTTACAATAAGCTTGTCTTCCAAGCTTCCATAGACCAAGAATAGTTCTTTAGTCATTCTCAAGTACTTAAGAATGTTCTTTACTGTTATCCAGTGACTCTCACCAAGATCGGACTAATATCTTCTTGTTGTGCTGTCACAACCCGAAATTCTAAATCTCAATTTAATATCTTAATCAGAATCAGTGACTCGTGATGTGAGACCCGCATCAAGATACGTGTCTTGATCAAGGTAAGAGGGCTGAGGTATATTTTATATTTGTTGTAGTGTATGCCTAGTGTTTTGTATATATGTAGATTACTAAGTCACTCCTACTTGTGTATAGGTGTCAAGACGTGAATGAGGACGCACCTCAAGATGCGTGCCAGCATGGGACCGAGGTAGAGAGTGATAGCGGTAAGTTTATTTAGGCTTAATGTAACTAAAATAGTGATTTAAATGTGGCTATAATTGATTATACATTTAATGTACCTAAGTTAGCAAATTAAAACAATAGCCATGTGATGATCATAGAGATACGTATTGACATATCTAGACACCAAGTGAGTTACACATGTGTGTTAATTAGATTGAGTGAGTGGAAAATGTGTCAATATGTACATCATTAGATAGGTATCGAGATACGTGTGCACATGAGAATCAATGGCTATTAATCAACCATATCTATTTCATATAAAAAGCTAGAGATCAACTCATGTAATCAAACAAACTTCATTTCAATAACTTAGGAACTAAGTAAGCTTGCTTAGGAGAGAAGAAAAGATCGCTGGTAGGGAAATTAAAGAAGATCAAGGAGAAATCGGTGGATTTGGAGTAGGAGGTGTTGATCAAGCTAGGTGTTCATCAAACTAGGTACACATATCTCTATTTAAGTTTGAAACCAGTTCTAGTTTTTAGCCATTTTTAGAGGCTACATGAAAAAGTTTTTGAAATTGGTTGATATATTTAAATTCCTCATTTCAAGTTGATAAGCTAGCTATTAAGAAGTTATTCATTTGGTTTTGAAATAAAAAAGATATGAATTTTTGACGTTTTAAGTCCAAAATGGAAATTCTGTTTGCTGTATTATGAACCAACCTATGTAATTTGGTCATAACTTACTCATTTTAAATTGAAATGAACCCAATCTGGTGGTATTTGAAAGCTAACTCAATGGGGGAACAAATTTTTCCTACTAGAATTTTGTTGTTCAAATATTTTTATGTCCAAAAGTGCTATGAAAATAGGTGATTAAATGCATTAAGAAATTTTTGAAACTAAACTTGTAAATAGCATAATTCTCTAATTACTCATCCAAATATGCTCGTATTTTAGTAAGTTATTACTTGCTATGTTAGCTACTTTATGACCAAAAATCACGAATTTTGAAACTATATATTGGGAGAAATAAATTTTCTAAGTCTGCTGATCAAATTAGGTTCCAATTTGAGCTATGTTTAGTAAAATTGCGATGTCGCTTTCATTTTAAATCGGAATTATGCAAACCAAACCTTTTCAAAAATTTAAATTAGAGAACAAAAACCTTGTACAAGGGAAGAAGTTGAGATTTGGACAATTTCATACCTAAAAGTGCGTTGCAATATAGGTTAAAATTTCGATATTGTTTAGTCTTAAGGGGTTGTTTTGGGTTAATGTTCCTAAACCCATTTGACCTGACCTAAACCCAATTTATTTGGATTAGTTTGACATCAGGAACCTAAGAAAGAGTCTCGAGAGTTCGAATACGTGATACGAGGTATTGGGAGGTTGGAATAGCTTATGAAATCACGTGGATTGTAAGTAAACTGATTGAGATATTTATTTACATTTCATTCCTATTTACATGTTCATTTCCAGTCATTTGGACTGATTTACCATTGTATTCCATATGCCATGGCTTGATATCCTTTCTCATTTTATGAGGATGTTTTCATTGTATAGATTGTTGATTAAATGATTTTATTAACTCCAAATCATGTGCTATGTCATTTTTGAATGTTGATACATGTAGTCAATGAAATAACATGCTATTGTGGTGGTTTATAGTATTGTATAATGTATTTCCTTTGTGCATTAGTTATGCAATTGTTTTATTGGATTTCAAAACTATGTCACTAGATTTCCAGGGTGATCGGGATCCCTCCACTATTTTGCGCAACATACAGGAAATGAGTCACGGGGTTATTGGCAAGCATAACTTGGGTGACATCACAGGGTATGGGACCCGGGGTTGTTGGCAAGTATATATCGCAGGTGAGTGGCACCAACAAAATATTAAAAGGCCTCAGACCTTCAGTCACGGCCCAAATAGTTAATCTTAGTTTAATTTGTTAATCAGGATCAAATGACCCATGACGTGGGACCCACAGCGAGATACGTGTCATTACTGAGGCTACGTGGCTGAGGTAAATGTTATATTTGTGGTGATGCGTGCTTAGTATATTGTATACGTGTAGACTATTAAGTCACACTTACGTGTTGATAGGTGTCGAGATGTGAATAGGGACTCATCTCGATATGCCTGCCGGCGTGGGACCGAGGTAGAGAGTGATTATGTAAGTTGGTGTAAGCTTTATATTGGTTTTATAAATGAATTAAATGGATTATGGTTGATTAGGTGTTAATACACCTAAGTTAGTAAGTTGAAACCTTAGCCACTTGATATATCTCGAGACACGAGTTGATATGCTTCAACATTAATAGAGTTATTGTTTGGTGTCAATTAAACATGAACTAGTGGACATGTGTGAGTAGGAGGTCCACTATTTAAGTCTCGAGATACGTGTGCACTATATGATCAAGGGTTATCATCCAACCCTATCCAATTCAAGTATATAAGCTTGATCAACTTAAGCACCTCTCATACTCTCATTACCATTTCTTCATCGTGAAGCAAGGCTGCTAGAGAAGTGAAAAACTACTGGAGGAGGAAGAAGACATCAAGGAACCAGTGGAATTGGTGAAGGAGAGACCAAGTTAGCTGGTGATCATCAAATTAAGTAACTTCTCTATTCCATTAACACATGTCAATTTCATGAATTCATGTATTTGATGCTATGGGTTGCTGTTTTATGTTGTGAATGGTGTCTTGAAACTCTAGAGGTGTGTATGAGGAGGCATCATAATAGCCTATGTGTTGAGAAAACTCAGAATTATGAGAATTCTGGGTTCTGCAACACAGCGCGCTATTCACGGTAGGTAGCGCGCTATGTTGGTCATTAGCACGCTACACAGGGTCATTAGCGCACTACATGCTATGGCAGCATAAAAATCTGCAAGTCTTAAGAAATCCTTAAACATTTCAAAATAGTCTAATATGCTAAGTAAAGGTCCAAGCACACTAAAAAACATATGATATGATGTCAGGAACTTAGGGAAGTATTTCGGAGATTCAAATACAAGTTTCGAGGCGTTGGGAGGCCAGAGTAGCATAGGAAATTGCGTTGTATGTAAGTAAACTGATTGAGAGATTTATTTAAATTTCATTTCTATTCGTATGTTCATTTGGACTGAATTGTTTTTGTACTTCATGTGTCATGACTTGTTCATTCTCATTACATGAGGTTGTTTTATGACATAGTTTGTTGATAAAATGATTTCATTGACTCAAATTCATGTGCTATGTCATTATTGACAGTTATTACTGGTGGTCAGTGAAATAGTATGCTATTAGGTAGTTTCTATATAATGTTGTGAATCTATATCCTTTATGCATTAGTTATGCAATTGTACTTGTTGGATTCCAATACCGTGTTATTTTTTGAATATGAAAGTGGTTCTTGTATCTAAGGTCATTTTATGATAGAAATCCGACTGACATATGGGGCACTAGACTTTACAGGGTGATCGAGATTTCTCCACAATCTTGCACAACACACGGGGTTGTTGGCAAGCATAGTTTGGGTGACTTCACGAGTTGTAAGACTCGGGGTTGTTGGCAAGTATACATCCCAGTGATTGACATTTGGGATAATTATAAAGGTGTATTGTATCATGTAAGTACGACCTTCACAGAGATGTAGAGCACGACTCCATCCTTATATAGTGGAAAGGCTGATATGATGAAGATCACGACCGACCGACCCTAGATCATTACTATTTAGCCTAGGGCCAGTTTCATTTTGTTTAACTAAAATTTCTCTTTGCATGATATTCTTTCACCATAATTGCTATTATTATTATACTTTTTTTTTGATACTTTTTGCGTAATTGGGAATGTAAACAAATGCCTCTTGCTATTACTTTCTATTTTAAAGTACTCACCGTCTAGTTTGTGACAGTGGGTGTAGATCCATCGAGTAGCAGGCCAGGCAAAGAGAAGATCGGCTACTACCTCTTAGCCATTGGAGCACTGCTACACCAAATTTTATAGGTTTGATTTTTGATGTATTATTTTTATATGTATAAGGTATACTTTTGGGGTTATATATTATGGGTTGAGTGAGTAGTACCTTGACCAGCACATAATGTTATATATCATCGTTTCATTATATAAACATGTGATATTTGTTTCCTGGTTTTTCTACAAAGGTTAGGCTACATGTTTATAAGCTTCCGCTAGTTAATTAGTTAAGACTTCTGCATAACTTTTAAGTTAGTAAATTTTAACTAACTCTGATTTATGAATTTACATAAGATAGGTATATGTTTATATCTATTTGAAAACTAATAAAAAAGTTGGTAAGTAATAAGATTGTTGAAAAGGCTGACTAATTCCTTGTTAGGTCCTATATGGCAAGATTAGGCTTAATGACGGTATTAGGCCGAGCAGTGCCCTAATTTGAGAAGGGGTCGTCACAGTTGGTATTAGAGCCAGGTTTATAAAAACCTAGGTTACAGAACATATGTTTATCAACATTAAGATTGTGGTAAATAATCATTCCACAAGGTGATACCAAAGCTACAGTGTGTAGCCAAAGAATCAGCTTTTCCGATAAGTAACAAATAAAAATTTAAAATTAGAAAAATAGAAATCTTAGTTATGGAAAACCAGATAATCCTTGCCTGGAAACCATTAGTTGGGAAGTGAGTGAAAGTGAGTTGGGGATTTCTTAAATGTACATGTTAATTTTATGTATGTATATATGTGTTGTCTATGTAGTAGCTGATTCGCAATCGCTATCAACTTGCAGACATCGATAGAGAATTCACGCGACAACGGGGATGCAGGTGTGAGTGGTAGGAAGCCTTCTTTACCATCAGCATAAGACTTTTAGATGCTATCTAATCGAGTAGCTGCTCAAGGGCAGCAGTTAGCG
The DNA here is from genome assembly GCA_039657325.1 of Stephania cephalantha. Lineage (NCBI taxonomy): Eukaryota > Viridiplantae > Streptophyta > Magnoliopsida > Ranunculales > Menispermaceae > Stephania > Stephania cephalantha. The sequence goes on from CM077577.1 coordinate 24,571,842, forward strand.
GAGTTCATCGCTATGATGACTACACGTTTCGCTCCACCAGCACAGACACCAGTCCCTACTACTACGACTACATCCACATTACCGACAGTAGTGCCGGTAGTACAGTCTGTACCAGTTATAGCACCTCCAGCCATAGATATAGTTTTTACATCGTCTTTTACACCTCCATCTTCTAGCTCGTCGGCAGATGTTCAGTTGGTGAAGGATTTCATCAGACTGAAGCGAGTTTACTTTGATGATCAGTAAGACTTTGAGAAGATCGAGAAGTGGGTTTTGTCTCAGGAGAAGTTACATAGAGTCTTGAGGATTGAAGATAGACTCCGAGCTGAGATTTCATCGTACACGAGAGACGCCGATGTTTGGTGGCGTGCGACGATAGCTTCCAAGGAAGAGTTTGAGTCTTGGGATGGCTTCAAGAGGAAGTTTTATCAGTAGTACTTCCCACCTACCGTGATGAAGAGGCTGAGGAAGGAGTTCATGAACTTGAGACAGGGAGCTGACGAGACAGTGATGAGCTACATAGACAGATATGGCTATCTGAGGCAGTTTGCTGAAGATTTAATGATAGATGATTCTGATGATGTGTATTATTTTGGTGATGGAATGAGGCCATATATTGGATTTTATGTGGCCAGTTCAGGTGCCAGGACATTAGGGGAGATTTACCAGTGTGCACTCTCTCACGAGATCTATTATCTAGGTAGAGTTGCCATGGGACACCATTAATACTAGTATTGAAACATGACCAGGTTGCAGAGTATGAGAGGAGGAGACAAAAGGGCAAATGATCGAGGAGATTGGATAGAGGTTCCTAGGGTGCAAGGATATCTACAACAGTTGTACCATATGTATCATCTCTTACGCCTTTGCAGAACATTGTTGGTAGACCTCCCTTACCACCACCAGTTAGACCTACATTACCAGCTCCTACTACTACTATTGCTTTGCCAGATCTACCAACACCACCAATGCCACGTCAGCAGCAGCAAGGTGGTAGAGGCCAAGGTAGAGGTAGAGGTAGAGGACGGGATAGTTCCAGACAGGTGCAGAGACAGGCACATGCCCAGGATCAGGTTCAGGGTTAGCGTAAACCTATCACATGTTATTGGTGTGGTCAGGTAGGACGCGTGATTCGATATTGTCCACAGCCAGCAGTTGTGATTCCACCATAAAGTAGAGAAGGTGTACATATGGTTGCACAACATGATGCAGATGCTACACGGAGACTCATTGAGGCTATGGTTTCCATTTGTGGTAGAAAATCATATGTTTTGTTTGATTCAGGTTCTATAATATCTTTCATTGTTGGTCGCATGTTAGGCATCTTAGGGTTGACACTGGTAAAAGTTGGCGTACATTTGATTTTTAGTACTGCAGCTGGGGATAGAGTTTACCCTAATTGTCTTATTGAGAAATGTCCAGTACAGATAGGTGAGGTAGAATTACCTGCAGACTTCGGGGTGCTCGAGTTCTTAGACTTTGATGCGTTGTTAAGGATGGATTTGCTAGCATCGTATCACGCTCATATTGACTGTTTCGGTATGATAGTGATACTTAAGATCCCATGGCGTCCGATGTTTACGTACAGTGGTAGTTTACTAAGAGCCGATGGCACTCGAGGTCGACTTGCGACCAATGGAGAGATGGAGACTCTGGTATCGTTATACATCATAGTAGAGAGTTAGGGACCTAGACTGGCGGAGATACTAGTTGTGTGTGAGTTTACGGACGTGTTTTTGGAAGACTTACCTGATTTACCACCACCGAGAGAGATATATTTCATTATTGAGTTGGTACCAGGTACTAGACTGATTTCTATACCACCATACCGTATGGCTCCATGAGAGTTAGAGGAGTTGAGGAGTCAGCTGCAGGATTTGGGATAGAAGGGATTTATCACACCTTCTATGTCACCATGGGGAGCACCAGTCCTATTTGTGAAGAAGAAGAATAGTACTTTGAGACTGTGTATCGATTATAGATAGTTGAACAGGGTCACAGTCAGAAACAAGTATCCCTTACTACGAATTGATGATTTATTTGATCAGCTGAGAGGAGCGCAATATTTCTCCAAGATAGACCTGCGATTAGGGTATCATCAGCTTATGATCAGGGATGAGGATAAGTTTATGACAACGTTTAGCAGGAGATATGGACACTATCAGTTTATAGTCATGCCATTTAGTTTGACTAATGTTCATTCCATGTTTATGGATCTAATGCACTGAGTGATGAAACCATTTATTGACTGTTTCATGATTGTTTTCATTGATGATATATTGATATACTCAAGGACTTGAGAAGATCACGAGCAACACCTCAGGGAGACGTTGCAGAATTTGAGGGAGCATAGACTTTACGCCAAATTCAGTAAGTGTGAATTTTGGTTGTCAGAGGTCAGATTTTTGGGACATGATGTTGGAGTAGTAGACATTGCTGTAGATCCAGCCAAGATTCAGGCTATTACGGATTGGCCAGCGCCGACATCAGTTATGGAGATTAGGAGTTTTCTGGGGTTAGTAGGATATTATCGCAGGTTCGTGAATGATTTTTTGAAGATCGCTTCATCGATGACCAGATTGACCCAGAAAGACATCAGGTTTCATTGGTCTGAGGAATGCGATGAGGCATTTACTCAATTGAATAGATTGTTGACTAATGCACCAGTGCTGATATTGCCAGATATGGATATGGGTTCTTTGTATATACAGATGCTTCTCATATGGAGTTGTGTGTTGATGCATGATAGAGGCACGATGGCCTATGCATAAAGACGGCCGAAGATACATGAGAAGAATTATCCAACTCATGACTTAGAGTTGGCGGCGGTAGTGTTTGCTTTGAATATATGGAGACATCATCTGTATATAGAAGGTCAAACTCTATACTGATCATAAGAGTTTGAAATACCTCTTCACACATAAAGAGCTTAACATGAGACAACGTTGGTGGTTGGAATTTCTGAAAGATTATGACTTTTCTCTTGAATATCATCCAGGAAAAGCTAATGTAGTTGCAGATGCACTGAGTAGAATACCGACGCGAGATGTCGAGATTGTTAGATGCCATATGACACATGAGTATGGACTACTCGAGGCAGCAGCGATGATGACTCAGTCAGATATTCCTACCAACACTCGGGTGATGATTTTTGCACAGATGAGGCTTCAGACAATGTCTACTCAGAGAGTGTCAGAGGCTCAGAGAGCTGACATTTTATAACCAAGATTTAGTGAGTTAGCCCAGAGTACGGATTGTACTGACTAAACTGAGACGGTGGATCAGTGTCTCAAATTTAGAGGCAAATTGTGGATACTACAGTGGCAGAGCAGAGAGATGAGATTCTTCAGGATTCACACTGTTCCCGATTCACTATTCATCCAGGTAGGACCAAGATGTACCATAAAATGAAGATACATTTTTGGTGGCCTAGGATGAAAGCGGACGTATCGGAGTTTATCAGGAACTGTAGGATCTGCCAACATGTGAAGGCAGAGCATCGTAGACTTTGAGGATTGTTGCAGCCGCTTCCCATTCCACAATTAAAGTGGGAAGATATTGCCATGGACTTTATTAGAGGATTGCCCAAGACTGTCCATTGACACGATCCCATTTGGGTGATTATGGACAGATTGATGAAATCTGCGCATTTCATACCGGTTGTAGCTCATTACACATTTGACCAATTGAGTGTATTATTCAAGGGAGATTATTAGGCTGCATGGGGTACCATTGACTATTACGTCAGATAGAGACGTTACGTTACGTCCAGGATGTGGCGGAGTAAACATGAGCAGTATGGTACGCGCCTACAGTTTAGCACAACCTTTCACTCTCAGACTGATGGGTAGACTGAGAGGTTGATTTAGACTCTCTAGGATATACTTAGGGCTTGTGTACTTGAGTTTGGTGGATCATGGGATGAGTACCTGCCATTGTGTGAGTTTGCATACATCAACAATTATTAGGCTAGCATTGAAATGGTGTCATTTGAGGCATTATATGGCAGACCATGTCGCTCACCATCTTGTTGGGCTGAGCTAGAGGACTAGAACATTATAGGGCCTGAAATTATTGTCGGTCACACAAAAAAGGTACGATAGATTCGTTAAAGGCTTAAAAGAGCCCAAGAGAGGCAAAAAAAGTATGCAGACACGTATCGTAGCGATCTCACTTATGACGAGGGAGCTTTATTGTATCTAAAGGTTTTTTCTCGTAAAGGTTTTCATATATTTGGTTTGAAAGGAAAGTTAGCATCGAGATTTATTGGGCTTTTCAAGATCAAGAAACGGGTCGAAAAGGTTGCTTATGAGCTAGATTTACCTCTACATATGTCGGGGATTCATCCAGTGTTTCATATTTCTATGATTCGATTAGCCAAGTCGAAGTTAGGTGAATGACCGACTGTGAACTTTAGTCAGATTGACTTGAGTGAGGATATATCATATGAGCTAGATTTACCTCTACATATGTCGGGGATTCATCCAATGTTTCATATTTATGTATATTTAGTACTTTATATTAATATATTTAAATATAGAAAGTCCCTAAAATATATATTTAATTGTATTTATTGGTCATTTTCAGGTGAAACGGATTGCGCGGTTGAATTCATGGCGGAAAAATACTCAAAATGGAGTATTTTATATGCAGTGAACAGTTACATGAGGATATGCCTCAAGACACGCATTGCACAGTAGATTGGGTGTAGAGGAACGATCAAGTGATGCAGCTGAGGCACGCTTCATGTTGCCACACTTTCCCAGAAGTTCGTCGTCTCTTCTTGCGATTTTCTCTTCAAACCAGCGCCACAGGTCGATTATCTAATTGTCCAACTCGTCCTCACAAAGAACAATTTCAAGTTCCTTACAACAACAGCTCTCAGATGATCCTCGGGACCCTTACTGGTGCACTCTCCCACGTCGTCGCACGGCATTGTGCGAGTTTCTTCACCCGATATCAACTGCAACATGTCGAGCCCTCATGTACACACAGCGTCACCAGCAGCTTCTTCCACCAATCCGAACGTGCCATGTCAGCGGTCTCCATTTTTTTCACTAATCAGCTATTGACACGTGTCCTGACTCCGAATTTGAACGCCCAGCAGCCCCTGGATGTGCCTCGGCGCACTGTCACTCCACCAACCCCCAAAATTATTTTCTCTCACCTGTTGGACCAATTTTTAGTAGTTTTATATATTAGGAACCTTAGGTATTATATTTGGATCATCGACTATTATATTTTTAGCACCGAATTCTCTCGACGATTGCCTAGGTCAGAGGGGAAACAAGTCGGGATTATGGATTCATAACATATTATGCGAGTTTATTATATAATTTAGTTTAAATTCTCCTATTTCATTGTTGTCGATTTTAAGGAATATAGTTTAGATCTAAGGTATGAATGTGGCCAGTGCATGATTTTAGGTGGACAATCTATAGTTATTTGGACCGATAGTATCCGTGTAATTGTACTTTTGGACCAATAAAGTGACAAACACTCACCTGTTTGCCGTAAACCCTTTCGGTTCTCGAGTGTGCAACAATTGAATCTAGGTTAAACCGGAAGCGGATGCGATCCGATTATTTAGGAGTAGTATTCCCACGGATCCATATTATTGCGGTTAGTGTGTTAAACCCGATTGGTGGATGTCTAGGGTTTTTTATTTATTTATTTATAATTATAATTATTTTATTATTTTTTTAATAAATTGGAGCATCCCGTGAGTTTTGTTAGATTTGACTATGGATTATATTTTTTTAGCATAACATGAACATTTTTTTAGGAATTAACATATTATTAAGATTTTAGGTGTTTTGAGACTTGGTTGGGACATACCCAACTTAAGTCGCCGCATTAGTGGCGAGTCTTTGAGTAGATCCAAAACCTTAAACTTCATTCCATCATCTTGTTGATTTCGCCCTTAGTTGAAAGACTTCGGGCTCGCAAGACTTGATATGAATCTTTTGAGTTAACTCCTATGTTTACTAGTTCTTGCTCTTGTTATGATTGTTTTTTCATAGTTTCCTTAGTCACCTAGATATGAGAGATTTTGTGCATTCACTCGTTTTTAGAGACTTTCGTTATGCATGCATTTGTATCATCCTCTTATTCTTTCTCCATGTTCTATTCTTTTTCTTTTGTTGGATGAATTCCTTGACTTGTTTTGAACCTTAAGGACAAGGTTCGGAATAAGTTTGGGGGTATTTTAGGGATTGTAGTTGGACTTTGGATGGATTATTTGCGAAAGGCCGCAGGTGAGATCGTTTATTTTTTTATTTATGCGGTTATATGTGATTATCGGATGGTAATGGTGGTGTTTTATATCATTTCTTCCATTTCTTTCTCATTTCATTAGGATATGATACACTTTCAGGCATGTATTTAGTATAGTTTTTTTATTTTTTTTATTGTTTAGAGTCACCCGAAACTTTGTTCATGCCTTTGGTTGTGGATGAGTAAATTACAATTACCTTTTTGACTTGAAACTTAGGGAAAACTAGGAGAAACACTCAATGGAGTCCGTACACTGCATTTTTATAATTTCATGATTAGGGACTTAGTTGATGGTTAAGCTTTGTGCTAGATAACGAAAATGAGCAGACGGTCAAAATTGTGCAAGTGGTATTATTTTAACCCATATTAGGGAATTTGCTTGATTATAGTAGAAGTGAAGGGCTAACAAGAGTTTTCTTAGTATAAAGGGTCCCACAGGTTTCCATAGGAAATGGAGCAGGGAAATTTGTAGTGGTAAAAAGTGAGAAAATCGGTCCATAGGAAATGGAGCAGGGATCGTATTTGTTGAAAAAAAAAGAATAAAAAAAATTTGAATAAAGGCGGAAGTTGTGAAAACTCCTCAAATAAAAGATTTAGCTCGAGTGCTTTCACTAAATTAAGTGAGGTTTTAAACTTGCGTGCTTGAATGTATAGACCAAGAAAACTCGTGAGTAGTTGATGGCCTTTGTTTTGACTGAATCTATGTCTTCAAAGTGTGATCTTAATTGTGTTTGGGTTGCGAGTCTTATCATAAATCTGAAATTTCCTGAGTTGTTTGTTAACTTGGTGGCTATGTAAATCAGAGGAACTCCATGTATTTTGAGTCGGGTATAGGATTAGTGAGTCAGTGCATATTTATATTAGGAGTCTAGTTTAGTTTGTGTTGTCATCTACACCTTTGGTCGGGACGTGCAAAGTCTTAAGTTTGGGCGTATTTGATAAGTTGGTATTTATATATTTAGTACTTTATATTAATATATTTAAAAATAGAAAGTCTCTAAAATATATATTTAATTATATTTATTGTTTATTTTCAGGTGAAATGGAGTGCGCAGTTGAATTCGTGGCGGAAAAATACTCAAAATGGAGTATTTATATGTAGTGAACAGTTACCTGATGATATGCTTCGAGACACACATTGCACAACTGATTGGGTGTAGAGGAACAATCAAGTGACGCACCTGAGGCACGCCTTCATGTACACAGTGTACCAAACACAGTTGATTATGCCTCGAGATGCGTGTTTCCACACTTGCCCAAAAGTTCGCTGTCTCTTCCTGCGATTTTCTCTTCACACCAGCGCCACGCGTTGCTTTTCTATTGGTCCAGCTCGTCCTCACAAAGAACAATTTCAAGTTCCTTACAGCAGCAGCTCTCGGATGATCTTCGGGATCCGTACTGGTGCACTCTCCCACGTCTTCGCACGACTTTGTGCGAGTTTCTTCACCCAGTCCCAGCCGCCACGTGTCGAGCCCTCATGCACACCCAGCGTCACCAGCAGCTTCTTCTACCAATCCGAAAGCGCCACATCATCGGTCTCCATTTTATTCACCAATCAGCTGTTGATACGTGTCATGACTCCGGATTTGAACGCCCAACAGCCCCCGGATGTGCCTCGACACACGTGTCACTCCACCAACCCCCAAAATTAGTTTCTCTCACCTCTAGGGACCAATTTTTAGTAGTTTTATATATTAGGCCTTAGGTATTATATTTGGATCATCGACTATTATATTTTTAGCATCGACTTCTCTCGACGATTGCCTAGGTCGGAGGGAAAACAAGTCGGGATTATGGATTCATGACATATTATGTGAGATCTTTTATTTTATTATTTAATTTAGTTTAAATTCTCATATTTCATTGTTGTTGATTTTAAGGAATATGGTTTAGATATAGGGTATGTATGTGGCCAGTGCATGCTTTTAGGTGAACGATCTGTAGTTATTTGGACCGATAGTATCCGTGTAATTGTATTTTTTTATCAATAAAGTGACAAACACTCACCTGTTTGCCGTAAAACTCTTTTAGTTCTTAAGTGTGCAACAATTGAATCTAGGTTAAATCGAAAACGGATGCGATCCGGAAGCAGATACGATCCGATTATTTAGGATTAGTATTCCCACGGATCCATATTACTGCGGTTAGTGTGTTAAACCCGATTGGCGGATGTCTAGGGTTATGCATTAATTATGGAAGTAGTTAGTGGCGGACGTCCTAGCTATCGAGATTAGGGGAATGAGGAATTTCTGGCGGATGTCGATTTTCTATAGCTAATCTAGGAGAACTTAAATTAATAACTTTTTGGGAATGATTGAAGACCATGATGTGCCATTGAATCTTGATTCTGATTTGTGGAACCGTATACCTAAATGTTACTTAGGTGTTCATTAATTCAAAATTACTTTCGTTATTTTATTTATTTAGTTTATTTTAGTTTAGTCAGTTAAATTAATTTATTTCAAAACCACCGATTTCCTTTTGTTGTTTTTAACCATATAAAGACCACCAATCTCTGTGGGATCGAGCCTTTGCCACTATTCTACAAAATAGTTGGTTTAGGAATTTATTTTATTGACGCGTTCGGGGCGCATTAAGATCCTAGACAGGAGGGTACATAAGTTAAGAGGCAATTCTATCCCGAAAGAGTTAGTTAAGTGGCAATTTCATGAAGACTCGGAACTCACTTGGGAACGAGAAGACTATTTGCACGATAAATTTTTGTACCTCTTCGAGTTAGGTATAGTCTTAGGTTAAGTTTAATTTCGAGGAAGAAATTTCCATTAGTTGGGAAGAATGCCCAAATAGCTAATCTTAGTTTAATTTGTTAATCAGGATCAAATTACCCGTGACGTGGGACCCGCAGCGAAATACGTGTCATTACTGAGACTAGGCAGCTGAGGTAAATGTTATATTTGCGATGATGCGTGCTTAGTGTATTGTATATGTGTAGACTACCAAGTCACGCTTACGTGTTTATAGGTGTCGAGATGAGAATATGGACTCATCTCGATATGCGTGCCAGCGTGGGACCGAGGTAGAGCGTGATTAGGTAAGTTGGTGTAAGCTTTATGTTGGTTTTATAAGTGAATTAAATGGATTATGGTTGATTAGGTGTTGATACACCTAAGTTAATAAGTTGAAACCTTAGCCACTTGATATGTCTCAAGACACGAATTGATATGCTTCAGCGATAATTGAGTTATTGTTTGGTGTCACTTAAACATGAACTAGTGGGACATGTGTGAGTAGGATGTCCACTAGTTAAGTCAAGAAATACGTGTGCACTATATGATCAAGGGCTATCATTCAACCCTATCCAATTCAAGTATATAAGCTTGATCAAATTAAGCACCTCTCATACTCTCATTACCATTTCTTCATCGTGAAGCAAGGCTGTTGGAGAAGTGAAAAACTGTTGGAGGAGGAAGAAGACAAAAAGGAACCAGTGGAATTGGTGAAGGAGAGACCAAGTTAGCTAGTGATCATCAAATTAGGTAACTTCCCTACTTCATTAACATAGCTCGATTTCATGAATTCATGTATTTGATGTTATGGGTTACTGTTTTATGTTGTGATTGGTGTCTTGGAACTCTAGAGGTGTGTAAGAGGGTTCCCAAGGCATCAACATAGCCTATGTGTTGGGAAAACTCAGAATTCTGATTGCAGAAATTTGGGTCGTGCAACACATAGCGCGCTATGAACGGTAGGTAGCGCGTTATGTAAAGATCTGCATAACAATCTGTAAGTCTCAAGAAGTCCTTAAACACTACAAAAGAGTCTATTATGCTAAGTAAAGGTCCAAGCACACTCAAAATATATGATATGATTTCAGGAACTTATGGAAGTATTTTGGAGATTCAAATACGAGTTTCGAGGCGTTGGGATGCCAGAGTAGCATAGGAAATTGCGTTGTATGTAAGTAAACTGATTGAGAGATTTTTTTACATTTCATTTCTATTCATATGTTCATTTCCAGTCATTTGGACTGAATTGCCTTTGTACTTCATGTGCCATAACTTGTTGTTCATTCTCATTACATGAGGTTGTTTCATGGCATAGTTTGTTGATAAAATGATTTCATTGACTCCAATTCATGTGCTATGTCATTATTGACTGTATTACTGGTGGTCAGTGAAATAGCATGCTATTAGGTAGTTTATATATAGTGTTGTGAATCTATATCCTTTGTGCATTAGTTATGCAATTGTACTTGTTGGATGCCAATACCGTGTTGTTCTTTGAATATGAAAGTGGTTCTTGTACCTAGGGTCATTTTATGATAGAAATCCGGCTGACATACGAGGGTCACTAGACTTTCCAAGGTGATCGGGATTTCTCCATTATCTTGAGCTGCACACGGGGTATAGGACTCGGGTTGTTGGCAAACATAACTTGGGCGACTTCATGAGTTGTAAGACTCGGGGTTGTTGGCAAGTATACATCCTAGTGACTGACATTTAGGATAATTATAAAGGTGTATTGCACAGTGTAAGTACAACCTTCACAGAGATGTCACAGCTCCATCCTTATATGTGGAAAGGTTAATGTGATGTAGATCACGGCCAACCGGCCCTAGATCATTACTACTTAGCCTGGGGTCAGTTTCATTTTGTTATCTAAAATATAACTTTGCATGATATTCTTTCAGCATAGTTGCTATTATTATTATGCTTTTTTATATTTGTTGCATAATTGAGAATGTGAACAAATGCCTCTCAGTATTAATTTCTATTTTCAAGTACTCACCATCTAGTTTTTTTACGGTGGGTGCAGATCCATCGAGTAGCAGGTCAGGCAAAGAGAAGATCGACTACTACCTTTGAGCCAATAGAGCACTGCTTCACCAAATTTTGTAGGTTTGATTTTTGATGTATTATTTTTATATGTATATGGTATGCTTTTGGGGTTATTTGTTATGGGTTGAGTGAGTAGTACATTGACCAGACACATGATGTTATATATCGCCGTTTCATTATATATATACATGTGATCTTTGTTTCCTGGTTTTTCCACGAAGGTTAGGCTACATGTTTATAAGCTTCCGCTAGTTAATTAGTTAAGACTTCCGCTGCATAACTTTTAAGTTAGTAAATTTTAATTAACTCTGATTTATGAATTTACATATGATAGATATATGTTTCTATCTATTTGAAGACTAATAAAAAATTTGGTAAGTAATAAGATTGTCGAAAAGGCTGACTAATTCTTTGTTAGGTCCTATATGGTGAGATTATGGTTTAATAACGGGATTAGGCCGGACGGTGCCTTAATTTGAGAAGGGGTTGTCACACCCTTTGATATAGAGCTCAGTTCCATCCTTATATAGTGGAAAGGCTGATTTGATGAAGATCACGACCGACTGGCCATAGATCATTATTACTTAGCCGAGTGGCAGTTTCATTTTGTTTAACTAAAGTATCTCTTTACATGTTCTCTTTTCAGCATAGTTGCTACTATCATGCTTTTAGATACTTGTCGCATATTTGGAAATGTTAACAAATGTCTCTTAATGTTACTTTCTACTTTCATGTACTCTCCATCCTTTTTATGACGGTGGGTGCAGATCGATCGATCGACGACTACCTCTAAGCCAGTGGAGTGCTGCTACACTAGATTTTGTAGGTTTTGATTTTGATGTATTATATATGTATTTCATATACTTTCGGGGTTGTTTATTATGGGTTGAGTGACTAGTACATTGACCAGATACATGATGATATATTATCGCCATTTGTTATATATGTATACATGCATGTGATCTTTATTTTCCTGGTTTTTCCACAATTGTTAGGTATCACATTAAAAGCTTTCGCTAATTTGTTAAGATTTCCGCTGAATAAACTTATAAGTAAGTAAAATTTTAATTAACTTTGATTTATGAATTGACATATGATAGGTAAATGTCTTTTTGAAAAATAATAGGTAAGTAATGAGGTTTTTGAAAGGTTGACTAATTCCTTGTTAAGTCCTATATGGTGAGATTATGGCTTAGTGACGAGATTAGGCCAGGTGTTGCCCTAATTTGAGACATCTCATGCGCTCAAAGCATATGTTACATCAGGTCGGGTGCATAATGTAACAGCCCAGAATTTACTAATAGTAAATTAGTCCCTAATTAGAGTTAGTGACTTATGATGTGGCTCGAGAGCGGGTGCACGATCCGAATACTCAGTGTGAGGACTTAGTAGTATAGTATTTTCGAGTGATGGATGCCTAGTTTGATGTATATGTGTAGACTACTAAGTCACTCCTACTTGTATATAGTTGTCGAGACATTAGCGGGGACGCACATCGAGATGCGTACCGGCGTGGGACCAGCGTAGATAGTGAGGTGGTAAGTTTAATTTAAGTTAATGTAGTTTAATTAGTTGAATTAGATGTGGCTATAGCTTATTTACATTAAATGTAACCTAAGTTAGCAAATTAAAACAATAACCATTGGATACTCCTCGAGATACATGTAGACACATCAAGAGACCAATTAAGTATAAAATTGGTGTTAGCAAGGGAGAGTTAGTGGAGGTAAACCATGACGTAAGCTATTAGATTAGTCTCGAGATACGTGTGTACATTAAAATCAATGGCTATTAATCAATCTTATATATAATATAAGATTGATTAGATGAACTCATGCAATCCATTTCATTCTCATTCATTTACTTAGAGAAGAAGTAAGTTGGAGAAGAAGATCAACAAGGTTGATGGTGAATTTATGATGATTTAGAAGAGATGATCAAGCTAAGGGACTTACATCATTAGGTAAGCAAGTCTACATAACTAGTTAACAAAGTATTGAGAAAATTAAATGTATTAAATCAGTTTTGGTTTTTGTGTGATTTCAAAGGCTAGATGAGATTATTTTCAAAATTGGGTTACATATTTGGATTCTTTGCAAAAAATCATTAAAATTGCTATAAAGAAATTTGGAATTTAGTGTTAAATTGACCAAGTTATGATCAATCAAAATGTTAGGAGGGCCGCTAAGGGCACCCCACCAATTCATGAAGGCACCCTCTTATTGAGGGCACAAATCAAATTACCAAGGGCACCCAAAAATTAAGCCCGAAATTCTGAAAATACCCCTCGTGCAAAACAAAGGCACCCCACCACCCCACCATCGTCCTCTTGCCGAATCTCGACTTGCCGTTCTCTCCGTTTCTCTCATTGTCTTTTGGTCGATTTCGTTCACACACTCAAGTCGTGAAATCGATCGTTTGACACGTTGATAGTCTAATTAAGTTGCCGGTAGAGATTTTGTTTGTGTGGCTCGCAAGCATGGCCGAGACCACAGGGGCCGAGACTTTTTTACGGGAACTCGTTTTGGGAACTCGTGGTTCTCGGCCAGACAGACTAGTATAGTTTACACAGTCTCGACAACGAATGATTGAGAGTTATATTGTTATCTCGGTCACCACTTCACGAGAGCAACCATTAGTGTATAGTTTATGTTCTGTCGGTGATGTACAAACGAGAGTGTAAGATAGATCTCGGTTGTCCATGACCGAGACTTTTATTTTCGTCTCGGTCACCACATCATGAGAGTAAGTCGAAGTGTATAGTTTATGTCATGTCGGTGATGTACAACCAAGAACGTAGCATTTCTCTCGGTTGTCCATTACCGAGACTTTTATTCCTTTCTCGGTGGATGTTGACCGAGACGTTTGCATAACTCTCGGTCCTGCGAGGCCGAATCAATCGCGCCCGTGAAAAAACGTTTAAAAATTTGAGAAACCCTATGTTGACAAACCAAATCATCAATTTCACAGTTTTTGATCCAAAAAACAGTTCTTTCAAAGTTTCATATGGTTGTCAAACATTGTTACCTCGCTGTCGGATGATGTCAAGACGCAAGAATCGATACACGCTCGACAAACACAATTGTAGTTTTAGGTTTCACTTGTGATCCAAGGTGGTGGGGTGCCCCAGTTTTGCATTGAAAATGATTTGTGGGGTTTGAGTGAGTATATATGAAGGGGCAAAATAGACATTTACATTTTAGATGGGAAAATGAGAAAAAATATGGGCGCCTTCATGAATTGGTGGGGTGCCCATAGCGGGCCTCAATGTTAGGTGTATACTTGAGTTTTATTAAAAATGCATGCATGTTTTGATAGTTTGTATAAGTCCTAAAACACCTTAATTAAACTCGGGAAACTAGGGAACAATCTCGAGAGGTTTTTGGCGAGATACATGGTGTCGTGAGGCCGGATTAGCCTAGAAAATTTACGTGGATTGTAAGTAAACTGATTGGGATATTTCTCTCCATTTCATTCTTTCATTATTGCTTGATTGAACTGTTTGGCTTGCGGAATTTTTGGTGCTATGATTGGTGTGCTTTATCTTATTTTGTAATTGTTGTTAAATTATAATATGTGTGTTTAAGTTTATGATGTGGTTTGGGGTATACGCAGCTCACGCGTACCTACTATATTAGGTTAATGAATGATTAAGCGGTGACCAATTAGGGTAATACCGAAGTACTACGTGTACTGACCTATTACATGAGGTCGATAAGCCGTGTTTCACAACTATAAGGTAGTAATACCTATGTGCACTGATATATAAGCTATTACCTGAAGGGTAATATCTAGGCCAATGTGTGAAATGATTAAGCGACAACCTATAAGGGTAATATCGAAGTACTATGTATGCAGACCTATTACATAATGTTGATATGTCATGTTTCACAACTAATATGAAGAATGCTTATACATAAGCGGCAACCAATAAGGGTAATACCGAAGTACTATGCGTGAGGACCTATTACATGAGGTTGATATGTTGTGTTTCACAACTAATAAGAAGAATGCTTATGCATAAGCGACGGCCAATAAGGGTAATACCAAAGTGCTATATGTGTGAACATATTACATGAGGTCGATATGCCATGTTTCACAACTAATAAGAAGAATGCATATGCATAAGCGGCGACCAATAAAGGTAATACTGAAGTACTATATGTGCAGACCTATTACATGAGGTTGATATGTCGTGTTCCACACTCAATAAAGAGAATGCCTATGTGTACAACTAAATAAGTGACTACCCAATGTTAAATGATCAATAGGGTATATCTGGGCTAATATGTTGGATACATAATGTGACCACCCCTTCTCAAATTAGAGCACCGTCCGGCCTAATCCCGTCATTAAGCCATAATCTCGTCATGTAGGACTTAACAGCAATTTAGTCAACCTTTTTCCATTAATTTTTTCCTTACTAATTAATTTTTATAAACTTAAAAATTATTTAGCGAAAGTCTTAACAATTTAGCAGAAGTTTTTAGTATGATACCTAAGAATGTGGAAAAACTAGGAAATAAAGATCACATGCGTTTATATATATGAAACGGTGATAATATATCATCATGTATCTGGTCAGGGTACAATATCTCAACCCATAATATATACAACCCTAAAAGTATGTGGAAAACATATAAAAGTCATACAACTAAACCAAAAACCTACAAAATTCGGTGTAGCAGCACTCTCCTGGCTCAGAGGTAGTCATCGATCTTCTATTTTCCTAGTTTGCTACTCGATAGATCTGCACCCACCGTCATAAAAATGACGGTGAGTACAGGAAAGTAGAAAGCAACACTGAGAGACATTTGTTCACATTTCCAAATATACAACAAATATTTGAATGCATAATAATAACAATTATACTGAAAAAGAATCATGCTATAAGATACTCCAGCTAAACAAAATGAAACTGACACTCAACTAAGTAGTAATGATCTAAGGCCGGTCGGCCGTGAGTCCTATCACAATGCCTTTTTCCACTATATAAGGATGGAGCTGTGCTTTACATCTCTGTTGAAGGTCGGAGCTGAGCTCTACGCCTCCATAATCAATCACAAATGCTAGTCACCTGTGATGTATACTTGCCAACAACCTTGGGTCCCATACCCCGTGTGCTGCACAAGTTAGTGGTGAGATCCCGACATCCCTGATAGTCCAATGACCCCTGAGTGTCACGCCAATCTCTATTATCTCATGGCCCTAGATACAAGAACTACTTTTATATTTCAAGGAATGACACAGTTTCAGAATCCAACAATAGGATTGCATATCTAATGCACAAAGGAAATGGAATTTATAACACTGTACACCTGTCGAATCCCGAGTTTTCTAAACCTGTAATTACGATTAATAAAGGGTTAGGGGATCCTAATTATGGTTTTGGCTGCGAGTCGGGAGTTAAACACCGATGAATTTGAGATTTATAATTAATTTTATTATTCTATGATGTTTGCCTATTGTTGTGCATTATATATTATTTTATTTTGTAAAATTCAAATCGATTGAGTGAATTTGGTGTTTCGCGGGTTTTATCTCGAGATACGTGTCGAGACGGGTGCCAAGATAGTCAAAATATTGACATAAACATTAGTTTCGAGTTTCGCAACGAATAATTGGATTGAAGTTTAAAAATTCAAGTTTTGGACTTTAATTGGATTTAATGGGCCAACGTGGGCTTCACACCTCGATTCGCGTGCGAAAATGGGTTGTCCGAGAGTTTCACAACATATTTGTAAATTCTCCAATTTTTGGCGGAATTGGGGTATTTTTAGGGTTTAATTGGGACAAAAATTGAAGAGATAATCATGAAAATAAAAAGAAAATGGAAAATTACCCAAAAGGGTATCTGAATTGTATAGCTGAGGATAGAAATGGAGGGGCAAAATGATCATTTGACCCCTCCAATTCATTAAAAACGAAATCGAAAACAGGGGACTCCCCACTGTTTCATCGTCTCCATTCGTTCTTCGATATCACTGGTTTCTCTTCTCTCTCTCTCGTTCTCTCTCTCTCGTTCTCTCTCGTCTCTCTCACTCGTCTCGTATCTCTCGTTTGAATCTCTTTCCCTCTTCGAATCCAAAAAGAGGACTGTGTTGGTGTCGGTGGTGAGGTTGAAGGAGGTAATGGAATTTTAATTTTTCTACCGTAAATTGATGTTGGGACTAATTTTGTGTATATGTGATTCGAATTTGTTGTTGTGTAATTGGTTTTGATGGATAGGTGAGAGGAGGAGGAGAGTTTGGACCGATTCATGAAAAAATAAATAAATTACAGAGCAGAGAGAGACAGCCGAACCAGAGAGAAAGAGGAAGAAGACGACTTGAATAGGGGGAGAGGTTGGGGAAGACGATGGGGATGGCTCCCCTCATTAAAAAAAAAAAGAAAAAAAAAAAAAAAAGGTTTTAAATAGAAAAAATAAAATAAAAATCCCTGAAAATTAGGGAAAATTCAGAAAATTGGGGGATAAATTTTTTGAGGGTTTTTGGAAAATGAGGATTTTTGGATTTTCTCGAAGATTTTTACCGGGTATGTTTCTCGCAATGCGTGTTACGATACCTAAAAATGTCTAAAATTTGGAAAATTATTTTATGGCCCAATCTAGGTTATTTTTCGATTCTGAATCATAATTTGGAGTCAAAATTGAGATACGGACATCCAAGGATATGATTCGGAGAGATTTTGAGGTTTTTTGGTCGAGGTTGGATTGATAAATATATAATAAATTGGAAAAAATATATTTAAGCCTACACAATGTAATTTTTGATGTCGAACAACAATTTTGAGTCGAAAATGAAATTCAGGCATCGAAAAATATATGTTGGGAAGTATTTTAAGGGTTTCGAGACGCGATTGGTTTAATTTAACTACAACTAATTGGAAAACAATTTTGGAGTGGTTGTGGAATCTTATCGGAGTTGTAAATGAATTTTAGGACCGCAATTGGAACTTCGCGTGGATTAGCTTCCTGACTCGGAGCGCAAGGGAACGTTGTTATCGCGTTTGTAAGGTTAAGTAAATCCCATAGTAATATTTACATTGTATGAATATAATCTCGAATAATTTGCATTAATCCTTAATATTACATTTTTGTTGTACATGCGTACACGGGTTGGGAGAATAAGGCGTTTGAGTCTCCTTATGGGGTCTACCCGATCAGACATACAGTATTACGGGTATAACTATTTAGTGTCCATCTGACTGTGTGCACATGGTATATTAAGCTACTTGACTGTGTATTACATGGTAGAACTTATAGTGTTTATTTGACTGTGTACATGATATAACTATAATATGTTTGAGGGGCTAGAGACAATGATACTTTGCATCACGTGATTATCACGAGATCACGTTGAATAAGATCATACTTTGATAGACTCAAGGAACGAGACTCGTTCGGTTATTCTTCCCACGCATGAGTCCTTATTATTATTTTCGGAGGATATCAGTTGATTATGGTCGGATAACAAAAACGGGATCGATTCACGGTTGTATTTAAATTCTTTAGATTATATTTCTTGTTTAAATTCCTTGGATTATTATGCATTTGATTATTATAAGTGTACTGGATAGTGTGTGATTTACTTATCTGACATTATCGAATTTTTATAATTGGGTAATGACATGTTTTAGCGGCGATAAGAGAAAGGAAAAGCTTTTCGACTATTGGTGACTTGCTCAGTTTCTTTCTCTCTATGTATGTGATATTTTTTAATATAAATTATTTTATAAATGGGTTTTTGGCTTCGTGTGCGATTAGGATTTTTTTTGGAATTGTTATAATGGTTTTAGGACGGATTGGAATGCTGTGGAGCTAAGTTAATGATAGTTTATGAATTTTGAAAGTCCGAGATATGTTAGAATGAATAAATAATTTTTGTGAATGCAATATATATTGTTATGAGGTGGATTGGGAGTCCTTCGGCATTTCCACCAAACTGAGCAAGTTTGGTTGAAGATTTTTGAAGGCCGGGATTTTCGGTGTAGGTTTAAAAATAGAGGATATGCTATCGAAAATTTTTTACGAAATTTTAAGGATAATATAATCAATCCAATTGAACTTTGATGTTTAAGATTTATTTTTAGATATATTTGTTGTTGATTAAGAATTATATTTGTTAATTGAGACGATAGATCTTAATTATTTATTGATGGTAAGGTTAAGGCTGCTAGATTATCAATGGATTAAGGTAATCTAGGCCGGTCAGATGCCCTAATTAGGTGGGGTCTGACAATATTGATATTAGAGCTTAGGATTCTTAGAGAATATTTTTGTTTGAGGTTTAGTAGTGATTAGTTGGGAAGTAACACAATGGAACATGGTTAAAAAGTTTAAAAACTTTATGATTGTGTTATTTGTGTTTTATATTATCGAGATATCGATGTATATGGGCTTGCATAACCACTTTTCTTGCAAGTTTTGTTGCAAAAAATTATAAGTGGACAACAAGAGCTAGGTTAGGGATCTGGCGAGGATAATAGGGATCTGCATTGTGTGGATTCAAATACGTTTGAGAACTTGGCTGTGAAGATGTTACAGTTGTTGAATATCTTATGAACACATGTGGCAGCTTAGGCACTTGTGGTTCGTGTTGTTTAAGATGTTTCTATTGTCACTCCAGCCGCTCAGGAAGAGCAGGCTACCATTGCAATTCGTTTTAAAGTTGAATCGATTATTGCAGCTCGGTTCAGGCTGGTTCAGCCATGGTTAGTAGAATGTCACATGAGGAAAAGTAGGAAGAGTTTTGTACCATTATATCGACTACTAAACTGAACACTACGAGATGTTTGAGATAGAACTAGAGCCTATGTGACTACACGAGCATTTCAGCGCAAATCATGACGATATTAGGGTGTCGTGGAGTCAGGACATGGCTTAAGTTATGAGGGTTAGAAAAAGTTTACATTTAAGTTTGAACTAAAGTCTCTAAAGAAAGAGAAGAGTGGAGAACCATCGTTCTCGCATATGATACTTGTCTTCTCATCATATGTAAGTCGTAATTTTTTTTTCCGAATACAACCAGTAGACCATCTGAGATGACATTGATCGACTTAAGACTGGCTCGATCATAGTCTTTTAGCCTTCCGGTTGAAAAAGTACACCTTAGTCGCAAAGGAATGAATGTAAGAGCCGAGTATTTCAGAGATAAAGTGCAAATCAAAGATCAACACCTATTCAGGAATCTTTTGTAGGTAGTAAACTTGCAGTTCTATGTTTTGGGTGTGAAAAGTAGGGTCACATCAGCCGAGATTGTCCTCGGAATTCGAGTACAATTACGTGGTTTGGGTATGGAAAGAAAAGACATTACAAGAATATGTGTCCATAACTCTTAAGAGCATTGTCTTGTGTGTTACAGACTCAACAACAATATCAAAAATGTGTTCAAGTGGTGATTGGATGAGATTCAGATGTAAATCGTAATCTTATCAAAGGTTCGATTTTAGTTTGTGGTCATATGGTGATTGAGTTAGAGTTAACTCTAGTGTGAGTCCCTATTCATCTTGTACTCAATATAGAATTTGGGGATAAGGGGGATCCTCACTTTATTTGTGAGAAGTGTATTGCTGAGATCTCCAAACATGAGATGACCATTGATCTCTATGTGTTGGATTTACTGGAGTATGATGTGTTGTTGATAATAGATTAGCTAGTTATTAGGAAAGAAATGGAAACTCTTGTCGGAAATATAGTACAGATGTAAGATCTGAAATTAAACTAGAGGAAATTCTCATGGTTGTGAGTTCTCGGACTTGTTTCTTGATGATTTACCTTGAATTCCATTTTCGAGATAAATTAATTTTGTAATTAATTTGGTTTTTAGAACTAAACCAATAATTATTATGCCCTATAGGATGGCTCCGAATGAATTACGCGAAGTTGTAGAAATTAAGTTGCAAGAGTTGATGGATGAAGGACTTTATTCATCGAAGTAAGTCGTCATGGGGCGCACCAGTCCTTTTTGTGAAAAAGAAATATGGAAATTTGAGGCTCTACATTTATTAAAGACAGTGAAACATAGTAACTGATAAGAATAAATATACATTGCCTCGAATTGATGATTTGTTTGATCAACTGATAGGGCTAAACTCTTTTTTAAAGAGTTGTTTTCGTTCTGATTATCATCAGTTGATAGTTTGGGAAGACGATGTGCAAAAGACTGTGTTTAGTACCAAATATGGTCATTTTGAGTTTATTGTTATGTTGTTTTGGGTAGACTGGTGCTCTAGTTATGTTTATGGATTTGATGATGAGATTGTTTAGGCTGAGTCTAGGTCACTTTGTGATAGTCTTTATTAATGATATCTAATTATACTTTAAGACTTGCAAGGATCATGAACAATATCGTAGAGTTAGTCTCTAAAGTTTGAGAAATCATAAGTTGCACGCCAAGTTTAACAAATGCGAGTTTTATTTGTCTTAGGTGAAGTTTTTGGGTCATGTGGTTAATACAAAATGAATTTTAGTGTATTCAGCCAAAATTGAGGCTATCATTGGTTAGTCGGAACCTATCAAAATGACGGAGATACAGAGTTTTTTGGGTTTTGCTAGATATTATCATAGATTTGTGAAAGATTTTTAAAGATAGCTGCACCAATTACTAAATTAACTCAGAAAAATGTTCCATTTATTTAGTCAAAGGAATGCGATGTCGCATTTTAAGAACTGAAGAAGTGTTTGACTTAAGCATCAATTTTTATATTGCTTAAATTGGGGAAAAGTCTTACAGTTTATAATGATACATCAAAAGTGGTTTTGGGTTGTGTGTTAATACATAATGACAATGTAATTACTTATGCTTCTCGGTAATTAAATATTCACGAAAAAAATTATTATGTTCATGATTTGAAATTAGCGGTGATTATGTTTTCTTTGAAGCTGTGGAAACACTATTTATATGGGGAAAGTTTTATGCTATTTTCAAATCATACAAGTTTGAATTATTTATTCTCTCAAACATAATTGACTATGAGACAATGACGATGGTTTAAACATTTGAAAGACTTTAATTTTAGTCTTGAATACCATTCAGGTAAAGTTAACGTTGTTACTGACGCATTGAGAATGTTGAGTGTTGAAACATTGTGTGCAACTAGTCGATTGACTTATGAGTATAACTTATTTGAAAAAGTCATCATTATGACTTTGTCGGAGATTCCTGGGGATAATGATGAATCAATTTGCGCTCAGCTTAGAGTATAACTAGTATCTATTCAGAAAGTGATTGAATATTATCAAAATGATGTAGATTATAGGAAGTTCAAAGGGTTGGCTGATAATAGTAATAATCCAGATTAAGTTGAGTCTGTGGATTAGAGTTTGAGGTGTAGAGGCAGACTGTGGATTCCATCACTGACTGAGATTTAAGATGAGATATTGAGAGAATATCATCGGTCTAGGTATATCATTCATCTTGGCAAG
Source organism: Stephania cephalantha (assembly GCA_039657325.1). NCBI lineage: Eukaryota > Viridiplantae > Streptophyta > Magnoliopsida > Ranunculales > Menispermaceae > Stephania > Stephania cephalantha. Next base: position 24,594,342 of record CM077577.1, read on the forward strand.
ACTTAAACGTATCATGATATGGGGTGATTGTATTGGTGGCTAGGGGTGAAAGCTAACGTGGATGATTATGAGAGAAGATGTGAAATTCTCCAACAGGTTAAGACTGAACAGCGGAAACATAAGGGTACGTTGCGATCACTTTCCATATCGCAGTGGAAATGGGAACATATCGTGTTGGATTTTGTTATTCATCTGCCTAATTTTTGGAGGAGATATGATGCGGTCTATATTATTGTTGTTGAACTCGATTTAAGTCTACTCATTTTCTTTCTATGTACATTTCGATACCTTTACACAGCTGAGCTTGTTGTGTGGGCAAAAGGTGGCTCACTTGTTTGAAGCGTCGCTGATGATAGTTTCTGATCGTGATGCTCGTTACACATCGGGGTTGTAGCAGAGCTTGCAGAAACAACTCGACACTCAGTTACATTTCAGTACTATATTTCATCCACGGGTGGATGGTTAGACTAAAAGGTTGATTTATGTGTTGGAGGACATGCTCAGGGCTTATGTACTGGTATTTGGAGGCTCACGGGAAGAATATATACCTTTGAGTGAGTTCTTTTTATAATAATTGTTGTTTTTCGTGTATTGAAATGACTCCATTTTGAGCATGGTAATGGAGAACCCTTGTCGTTCTATTGCCGGTTGGGTTGAGCAGGAGGATTTAGTGGAGTTGGGGTCACAGATGGTTGGAGATCACATAAGTTGTACAGGAGATTCGTCTAAGATTGAAAATGGTTCGGAAAAGATACAAAAATTATTATGATCTCTATCACCGGTTTATGATATATAGCGAAGGAAATTGAGTTTATTTGAAAATCTCCTCTCGCAAAGGCCATTAGCGGTTTGGACAGAAAGGAAAGCTATATCCTTGATTAATATGACATTTGTTTACATTGTGAAACGAGTTGTGAAGGTTGTGTATGGATTGGTAGTAACACCTTAGTTAGCCGGAGTTGATGACATAATTCACGTATTTATGTTTAGGTGGAAGGAATCTGATTCGTATCATAAAGTTGAATGGAATCAGTTTGATTTGCAAAATGACACGTTGTATGAAGAGCTAACTTGGGAATGAGAAGCGTACATAAGAGAGTATTTTCGGATTCTTTTTTTTAGTCCAGTTAAATTTGGTTCAATTTTAATTTCGAGGACGAAATTCTTATTAGTTGGGAAGATTGTCAAATCCCGAAATTTCTAAACCGGTAATTACGGTTAATCAAGGATTAGGGGATCCTAATTATGGTGTTGGCCACGAGTCGGGAGTTAAACACCGTGAATTTGAGATTTATAATTAATTTTATTATTTTGTGATGTTTTGCCTAGTGTTGTGTATTATATATTATTTTATTTTGCGAAATTCAAATCAACTGAGTGAATTCGGTGTTTTGCGGGGTTTTTCTCTCGAGATACGTGTTGAGACGTGGCGAGATAGTTAAAATATTGACATAAACATTAGTTTCGAGTTTTGTGATGAATATTTAGATTGGAGTTTAAAAATTCAAGTTTTGGACTTTAATTAGATTTAATGGCCAACATGGGCCTCACACCTCGATTTGCATGCGAAAATGGGTTGTCCGATAGTTTCAGATTATTTTCGTAAATTTTTCAATTTTTGGTGAAATTGAGGTATTTTTCGAGGTTTAATTGGGACAAAAATTGAAGAGATAATCATGAAAATAAAAGAAAAATGGTAAATTACCCAAAAGGGTATCTGAATTGTATAGCTGTCAATGGAAATGGAGGGGCAAAATGGTCATTTAATCCCTCCAATTCATTAAAAAGGAAATGGAAAACAGGGGGCTCCCCACTGATTCAACGTCTCCTTCATTCGTTCTTCGATATCACTGGTTTCTCTTCTCTCTCGTTCTCTCTCGTCTCTCTCACTCGTCTCGTCTCTCTCGTTTGAATCTCTCTCCCTCTTCGAATCCAAAAAGAGGACTGTGTTGGTGTCGTTGGTGGTGAGGTTGAAGGAGGTAATGGAATTTTAATTTTTCTACTGGAAATTGATGTTGGAACTGATTTTGTGTATATGTGATTCGGATTTGTTGTTGTGTAATTGTTTTTGAGGGATAGGTGAGAGGAGGAGGAGAGTTTGGACCGATTCATAAAAAAAAAAAAAAAAAAAAAACAGAGAAGAGAGAGACAGTCGAACCAGAGAGAAAGAGGAAGAAGACGACTTGAATAGGGGGGAGAGGTTGGGGAAGATGATGGGGATGGAGGGGAGACCCCCTGATAAATAAAAAATAAAAAATAGAAAAAATGAAAAAATGTTTTAAATAGAAAAAATAAAATAAAAATCCTTGGAAATTAGGAAAATTCAGAAAATTGGGTTTTTGGATAAATTAATGGAAATTGAGGATTTTTGGATTTTCTCGAGGACTTTTACTGGGTATTTTTCTCGTAATGCGTGTTAGATACCCGAAAATGTCCAAAATTTGAAAAATTATTTTATGGTTTAGTCTGGGTTAATTTTTCATTATGAATCATAATTTGAAGTTAAAATTGGGATCCGGACATCTGAGGATATGATTCAGAGAGATTTCAGGGTTTTCTGGTCGAGGTTGGACCGATAAATATATAATAAATTAGAAAATTATATTTAAGCCTAGACATCGGAATTTTCGATGTCGAACAACAATTTTGAGTCGAAAACGAAATCCGGGCATTGGAGAATATATGTTAGGAAGTATTTTAAGGGTTTCGGGGCGCGATTGGGTTAATTTAACTACAACTAATTGGAAAACAATTGTAGAGTGGTTGTGGAATCTTATCGGAGTTATAAACAAATTTTAGAACCGCAATTGGAACTTCGTGTGGATTAGCTTACTGACTCGGAGCGCCAGAGAACGTTGGTATCGCGTTTGTAAGGTTAAGTAAATCTCATAGTAACCTTTACATTGTATTAATATAATTTCGTATAAATTGCATTGATCCTTGATATTGCATTTTTGTTGTACATGCATACACGGGTTGGGAGAATAAGGCGTTTCAAGTCTCCTTATAGGGATCTACCTGACTGTATTACAGGGTATAACTATTTAGTGTCTACCTGACTGAGTGCACAAGGTATATTAAGCTACCTGACTGTGTATTACAGGGTAGAACTTATAGTGTCTATCTGATTGTGTACATGGTAGAAATATAATATGCTTGAGGGGCTAGAGTGACTGATACTTTGCATCAAGTGATTATCACGAGATCACGTTGAATAAGATCATACTTTAATAGACTCAAGGAATGAGACTCGTTCGGTTATTCTTCCAGCGCACGAGTCCTTATTATTGTTTACTTACCACTTTTGAAGGATATCAACTTATTATGGTCGGATAACAAAAACGAGATGGATTCACGGTTGTATTTAAATTTCTTGGATTATATTTCTTGTTTAAATTCCTTGGATTATTATGCATTTGATTATAACAGGTGTACTGGATAGTGTGGGATTTACTTATCTGACATTATCGAATTTTTATAATTGGGTAGTGATAGGTTTCAGCAACGATAAGGGAAAGGAAAAGCTTTTCAACTATTAGTGACTTGCTCAATTTCTTTCTCTCTATGTATATATATATATATATAATATAAATTATTGTATAAATGGGTTTTTTAGGTTTGTGTGCGATTAAAACTTTATTTGGAATTGTTATAATGGTTTTAGGACGGATTGGAATGATGTGGAGCTAAGGTAATGATTGTTTAAGAATTTCGAAAGTTCGAGATAGGTTAGAATGAATAAATAATTTTTTTGAATGCAATATACAATGTTATGGGGTGGATTGTGCGTCCTTCGGCATTTCCATAAAGCTGAGCAGTTTTGGTTGTAGATTTTAGAAGGCCGGGATTTTCGGTGTAGGTTTAAAAATAGAGGATATGTTGTTGAAAATTTTTTACGAAATTTTAAGGATAATATAATCAATCAAATTGAACTTTGAGGCTTAAGATATGTTTTTAGATACCTTTGGGGTTGATTAAGAATTATATTTGTCAATTAAGACGATAGATCATAATTAATTATTAATGGCAAGGTTAAGGCTGCTAAATTTTCAGTGGATTAATGTAATCTGGCCGATCAGATGCCCTAATTAGGTGGGGTCTGTAACGGCCCGAATTTAATTCGCCGTTATTAATGACATGGTTGCAGACGCTCGTGAGACCCGCAGCTAGGCCAGGGCGCCTAGAAATAGGTAAATAGTTATTTTATGTGCTGATTTGTCTAATTTGCAATATTTATGTTGAAATATATTAAACGACATCGCGATGTGTGTATTTATGTTACTTTTGACGTGCGAGACTATGTGATAAAATTCGCCTCGATACGCGTGTCGAATTGGATACCGGGTAGGCTAAAAGACGAAAAATTAGGCCAGGGGAAAATAATATACACATGAAATGAATTAAATGAGTTAAATAATTAATATGTAATGCCCATTTGGTGGTTATGGTCATGGTTGTACGCGTATGTCGAGATTTAGGACGCAAAATCAGGCGTCGGAACGCCCGAGAGACGATTTATTTGGTTAAAGACAAGGGATAGTGTGATGTTGGAGTCAATTTAGGTGTCATTATGGGCTGAAAAATGGAGCAAATAGTGTCCATTTGATGGCATTGGGATGCACATGTGAGTAGAGATCATTAAATGATATAAAAACCAACTTTGACTTCATTTCCACCACCTTTTCTCTCTTTCTCACAAGAAAATCTGAAAATTGGAGATCAAAAGCAAGGGTTTGGAGCACTAAAAGTGATTATTTGAGGAACTTGGAGAGGTTAATTCAACAAAGCAACGTAAGATTCACTATCACCTAAACTTCCTTCATCTTTTGGTATGAATTTTTGGGGTGTTTGTGTGAATTTGAAATGGAGTGTTATGTGGCTGTTTCGGTGGGTTTTAAGTGCTATAAACTTGAGCAATATATGTTGTTGTTGTTATTGTTGTGGTGCTCAAAAAGTTTTCAACAAAAACTGTTATTCTGAGCCTCGGTAGCGCGCTAGGGAGGTCACTTAGCGCGCTACATGGCGAATATCGCGCTACGTTGAAGCATATAGCACGCTAGTGTTCTTCGAAGAATATCTAGCTGGCCATAATGTGTAGCGCGCTACCCAAAGGGCATAGCGCGCTATACATTGCATAATTTAGAATATTTATACTAAGTAACATAAAATACATCCAATTGACTAAAAATCAATTATAAATGGAAATAGGTTATTTCAGGCAGTAATTTGGATACTGGGGACTCACCGGAGCCGGGTAGGGGTTATTTATCGAGACGCGGAGTGTTGTTTGAGGTTGTAGTATCCCAACTGAAATTTCTTGAGCATTTACTTATTTTTGCTTTTGAATTCAAATTTTGTCTTTCAATACTCTATTCTTGGTTTTGCTTTAAATGGAAGGACGTTGAGGCTCTCCCTCCATACCATTCATCTGTGTATGTCCACTAGGTCATAGCTCGTGCGTCAGGGATCTCGGTGAATAGTCCAACCCGATAGTCGCGTCGGGGCACGTGTAGGTGCTCGTAGGTTCTACGTCGACCACCTAGCGGATCCAAATATTGGCCTTGCTTGAGTGGTACTCGCCGGCATTATTCCGTGGAGAGTCCGAAGTATAGCACTAGTCTGACCCTTGGCTCTAGGAACACACTTTGAGCTTTCACTATTACTTATCCATGCGATGATCACAGTTGCCTGTATTTATTTCTGCATGTTTATTTAATAGTTTTGTTTAAATTCAAGTATTTACTTTTAGTATTGCTCACTTAATTTCCTTGGGAATACTCACTTTGGACTCGTCATCTGCCTTTTTATGATGTTTGAGTGCAGATCCGAGTACGAGTCGTGGCAAGGGCAAGGTTGCAGAGTACCTGTGATTCAGAGTTATTGAGCGAGACTTGTACGTTTGTATTATAAGTATTTTGTTTTTATTTTGGGGATTTGGGATTGTGAGACACTTCAGGACCCTATATTTTTGATATTTTGAGACCTTTGAGGTGTATTCTTGTTCTATGATGACATATGAGTTTTCCACATTAGATATCCGAGTTAAAGACATGACTTTGATGTTTAACATTTTATTTGTCATGTTTAAAGATTTCCGCTGTGGTTTATTAAGGACTAAAACAATAATAAAACAGATGACTTGAGTTCTTTAACAATTTAAATAGTTTATTGTTGTTCATTGAGGTTAATGATGATTAAATGATGGATGAGCTTGCATGTGGGACACACCTGGCGCTGGTACGTCAGGTTGTGGGCCCGCATTGGCCCCCGTGGCGGTTCATTTGGAAAATAGGCCGCTACATTTTGGTTTCAGAGCAAGGTTGGTGAACTTAATGAAATTGAAATTCAACTCTGATACGATTACATTTGTGGTATGATTTGAGGATAAACTTGATGAATAAACTTTAGATGTAGAAAACCCAAAGGAATTGCCCAGAGTCCTAGTTGGGAAGTAATGTGAGATGGGTAGAAATCAGGGATATACGTGTTATGTTTTTGCCTATATATTACATATGATACACGTATATGCACTGAGGCTGACTAGACACTTGTTCTTTGATGCAAATACTGATGGACGGGCAGCCTTCGAATACTATTCAGCCTGAGATTGGGGATACCAGTGATCCGACTAGGCAGACTTTGACCTTGGAGTCATTGGCACAGACTGTGGATGATAGATTCACGTTACTGATAGACATGATGAGAGCTTGGGATGCTCGGGAGGCTACTACAGCTCTTATCACCATTTTGGCTACACTGATGACTACTACTCGTGCGATTGCGCTCCTACCACAAATGAGACTCAAAGTGCAGTGCAATATCCGAGACACCTACGGGGAGCTACGCCAGTTGTAGTACCAGCAGATATCGCAGTGGTCATTACACCGACTACTGAGCAACCGTTAGTGGCGTATACTTATGGGAACTTGATGATAGTTGAGGCTAAGAAGATGAAGGACTTTATTAGGTTCTCGTCAGGATACTTTAATGGAGCCGGGGACCCATAGATAGCCAGGAGGTGCCTGTTATCTCATGAGCGACTACACGAGTTGCTTCAGGTTGAGGAGATTGATCAGCCGAGATTATCGAGTTTTTACTTGAGAGCTGATGCTACGGTATGGTGGACTACTTACATAGCAACTCATCCTGCTGTTACTACCTGGGCAGAGTTCCGAGTGCTATTTATGGATGAGTATATACCTATGGAGGTCAGGGTCAGATTGAGGGATGAGTTTTTATCTTTGGTTCAGGGCGAGATGTTTGTCACTGTGTACATGAAGAGGTACATATATTTATTATCGTACTCCATGGACAAACTAGGTACCGATCGGTTATAGATATATTATTTTGTCCGAGGTTTGGACAAGAGGATTACTAGCATAATTATATCTAGTGGAATTTGTACATAAACGGAGATTTACGACAGGTCCCTCTCATACGAGACATACCTGGTTAAGAGTCAGCAGAGTCATCCAGCTTCGAGTTTTCGGTCTGATCATAGACAGAAGAGAGATCAGGACCGACAGAGACAAGGCCAGAGACCTCGCCGAGGTGATTGGCAGTCTGATCAGGGTCGCAGATGTGACATAGATCGTCGTGATGACCGAGATAGACGTGATGATCGCCAGGCGGCATATTCTACGGCTTTTGCACTAGTTGATCAGCCTAGACAATAGCATAGGCAGGATAGAGGTCAGAGAGGCCAGAGTCGAGGTCAGGGTCAAGCACAGAGTCAGATGAGTTCTGGCAGGTCAGAGACTCGTGCGTGTTACCGATGCGGTCAGGTTGGACATATTGTGGTAGATTGTACCACACCAGCACCACTACCACCATAGACTGAGCAAACAAGAGATAGGGTCCAGCTGCAGCTTTTGGGGTCGCACAGCCAGACAGGGAGGCAACCAGACAGCTTGTTGAGGGTATGTTATATGTTTATGGTATTTCCATACACATTATAATGGATTCTGGTTGCACACTGTCTTTTATTTCTGGACACATGGTAGGAGAGTTAAGGTCACCTGCACAAGACCTTAGTTATACTTCTTATTCTCAGTACGGCAGCTGGGGATAAGATTTACCATAACCGGGTTTGCAAGGATTGTTTTCTGGAGATTGAGGGACATCAGCTCCTGACTGATTTGAGAGTGTTAGAGTACCTGGAGTTCGACGCGATGTTCTATATGGATTGGTTATCATCTTATCACGCACAAATTAATTGTTTCAGCAAGACTGTGACGTTTATCATCGAAGGGATTCCAAAGTCTTAATTTGCCGGAGTTGCAACTGTATTACCTATCACTCGAGGCACACTAGCGACATTGCAGGAGATGGAGGCGTACGCGGCTATAGTTGAGCCAAAGCTTAGGACGGTGATTAAGGTTGAGGATGTCCCTATTTTCTGCGAGTTTTCAGATGTGTTTCCTAATGATTTGTCAGGATTGCCACCACGAGAGCTGTCGAGTTTATCATTGAACTGATTTCGGGGACTCAACCTATCTACAACAGGTCGTATATGATGTCAGCATCGTAGCACGAGGAGTTGAAGACCCAGCTTAGAGGATTTTTGCGAAGGTTTTCATTCACCCTAGCATGTCACCTTGGAGCTCCAACTCTTTTTGTGAAGAAGAATGATGGATCAATGCGGATGTGTGTGGACTACCTAAGTTCGAATAAGGTGACGATTCAGAATCGTTACCCACTTCCGAGGATTGATGAGTTACTCGATCAGTTGGCCCGCCAAGTTCTTCTCGAAGATCAACTTACGATCAGGATACCATTAGTTGAGGATTCACGAGGAGGATGTGGAGAAGATCATTTTTAGTACGCGTTACGGGCTATTCGAGTTTACAGTCATGTCGTTTGGACTGACTAACGCACCAGCAATTTTCATGGATTTGATGCATAGAGTATTGAGGTCATTTTTGGATTGATACATCATAGTTTTTATTGATGACATCTTGATTTACAAGAGATTCATGTGGAGCACGAGAGGCATCTCAAAGATGTGTTGGCGACGCCGAGAAAGTACACACTTTATGCCAAGTTCAAAGAAATGCGCATTCTAGCTCGAGTGAGGTAAAGTTCTTGGGGCATGTCATCGGGATCGGGGCATATCAATGGATGGTGACAAGATTCGGGCAATTATTGACTGGAGGACACCCGAGTCTCAGTATCGACATCCGGAGTTTCCGGGGTTTGGCAGATATTATAGGCACTTCGTGTAGGATTTCTCGATGATTACAAAGGTGTCGATGACGAGATTGACCAAGAAGGATGTTATATTTGATTTGTCACAGGAGTGTGAGGATACTTTTTGGGAGTTGAAGAGGAAGTTGACTTCGACGCCAGTTTTGGGCATTACCTGTAGCAGGTAGAGGTTTTTTAGTTTATACTGATGCGTCAGGCACCGGGTTGGGTTGCGTGTTGATATAGGACGGACACCCGGTGGCCTATTTATCTCGACGGTTGAGACCCCACAAAGGAAACTATCATCTGCACGATTAGGAGCTTGTGGCAGTCGTGTTTGCATTGAAGGCCTGGAGGCACTACTTGTACTGTGAGAGGTTCGTGTTATTTACAGACCACCAGAGTTTGAGGTACTGTTCACTCAAAGGGAGTTGAACATGCGACAGCGGAGATGGCTCGAGTTACCGAAGGATTATGACTTTGCAATTGAGTATCATCTGGGTAAGGCGAATGTCGTAGCTGATGCGCTGAGCAGGAGTGGCATCGAGAGCCAGACGGTACTGCGACATATTACACATGAGCACGAGTTGCTTGAGGCAGCATCGGTGTTGTGTGTGAAAGAGGTTATTGTTGAGCTACAAATTTACTGTCAGATGCGAGTTCCCACGGTGTCTCTTTAGCGGGTTGCTGAGTTGTAGAGAGATGACGGTCGGTATTTGTGGATCAATGGCTTGGCTTAGGATCCAAGGTGCACTAAGTAGTCTGAGGGTTCAGACGGGTGTTTGAGACACAAGGGTCGTTCGTGGATACCGCCGGTATTGGAGCTCAAGGGCAATATTCTCGAGGATGCACACCGGTCGCGATATACAGTTCATCCTAGTCGGACCAAGATGTATCACGATCTGCAGAGATTGTTTTGGTGGCCAGGGATGAAGGCTGACGTGGGTAGATACGTCCGGAGTTGTCATATTTTCCAGCAGGTGAAGGCTGAGCACATGAGACCAGCCGGGTTGTTACAACCGTTGCTCATTCCTTAGTGAAAGTGGGAACACGTGACCATGGACTTCGTCAGTGGCGTTCCGCAGACTATGAGGATACATGACGCAGTTTATGTAGTTATCGACAGGTTGACGAAGTTATCACATTTCTTATCGATCGCCATGAAATATTCAATTACACAGCTGTGTATTATCTTTGATAGAGAGATTGTCAGATTGAACGGTGTACCGGTATCCATTGTTTCTGATAGAGATTCGAGATTTACTTCGAGGCTTTGGGAAAATATGTAGGAGCAGCTTGACACTCGTTTACAGTTCAGCACTGCCTACCATCCTCAGACTGAGGGCAATCAGAGCATTTGATTCATATTCTCGATGATATGCTCAGGGCGTGTATATTACAGTTTGGTGGATCGTGGCAGGATTATTTGGCTTTATGTGAGTTTACTTACAACAACAGCTCAGGGTAGTATTGGGATGCCACCGTTTGAGGCACTTTATGGTAGGCCCTGCAGGTCACCACACATGTTGGGCGGCACCGGAGGATACATCGGCTATATGGCCTGAGGTTGTTGTTGACCATACTGAAAAGGTGAGACAGATCAGGCAGAGGCTTCAAGCGGTGTAGGATAGGCAGAAGAAATATGTGGATAAGTACCTTGGAGGTCTGAGCTACGAGGTTGGGGACTTGGTGTATTTGAAGGTTTTGCCCTAGAAGGGTCATCAAAGGTTTGGCATTAAAGGGAAGCTGGCACCAAGGTTCATTGGATCGTTCAGAGTTGAGGAACGCGTCGGCAGAGTGGCATACCATCTGGAGTTGTCACCGCAGTTAGCAGGGGCACATCCAGTATTTCACATTTCCATGTTGAGGCTGGTTAGGTCGGGACCGAGGCCTATGGTCGATGCACATCACATTAATGTGCGACCTGACGTGTCATATGAGGAGTAGCATGTGGAGATCATGGATATGAGGACTCAGACTTTGAGGAATAAGGATATTTCGAAGGTTTTGGTACGTTAGCAGCATCACAGGACCAAAGGACTTACCTGGGAGCTTGAGTCTACTATGCGACGACGATATCCCCACTTATTTACCTGTAAATGTTTAAGTTTAAATTTAATTTCGGGATGAGATTTTACATATTTGGGAAGAACAGTAACGGCCCGAATTTAATTCGCCGCTATTAATGACGTAGTTGACAAATTTCGTACGCTCGTGGGACCCGCAACTAGGCCAAGGCGTGCCTGGTGTTACGTAAATAGTTATTTTGTGTGTTGATTTGTCTAATTTGCGATGTTTATGTTGAAATAGATTAAACAACATCGCAATGTGTGTATTTATGTTATGTTTGACGTGCGAGACTATGTGATAAGTATTCACCTCGATATGCGTGTTGAAGCGGGTACCGGGTAGGCTAAAAGACGAAAAACTAGGCCGGAGAAAAATAATATACATGCGAAATGAATTAAATGAGTTAAATAATTAATATGTAATGCCCATTTGGTGGTTATGGTCATGATAGTACCGTATGTCGCGATTTGGGACGTGAAATCGGGCGTCGGAACGCCCGAGAGATGATTTATTTGGTTAAGGAAAAGGGAGAGTGTGATATTGAAGTCAATTTAAGTGTCATTATGGGCTGAAAAATGGAGCAAATAGTGTCCATTTGATGGCATTAGGATGCACATGTAAGTAGAGATCATTAAATGGTATAAAAATCAACTTTGACTTCATTTCCACCACCTTTTTTTTCTCTCTCTCTCACAAGAAAATCCGAAAATTGGAGATCAAAAGCAAGAGTTTGGAGCACTAAAAGTGATTATTTGAGGAACTTGGAGAGGTTAATTCAACAAAGCAAAGTAAGATTCACTATCACCTCAACTTCCTTCATCTTTTGGTATGAATTTTTGGGGTGTTTGTGTGAATTTGAAATGCATTGTTATGTGGCTGTTTTGGTGGGTTTCAAGTGCTACGAACTTGAGTAATATATGTTGTTGTTGTCGTTATTGTTGTGGTGCTCAAGAAATTTTCAACAAAAACTGTTATTCTAAGCCTCGGTAGCGCGCTAGAGAGGTTACTTAGCGCGCTACATGGCAAATAGCGCTAGGTGAAAGCATATAGCGCGTTAATGTTCTTCTTTTCTAAGGACATCTAGCTGCCTAGAATGTGTAGCGCGCTACTCAAAGGGCATAGCGCACTACACATTGCAGAATTTAGAATATTTATACTAAGTAACATAAAATACATCCAATTGACTAAAAATCAATTATAAATGGAAATAAGTTATTTCGGGCGGTAATTTGGATACCGGAGATTTAGCGAAGTTGGTCCGGGGGTTACTTATCGGGACACGGAATGCGGTTTGAGGTGTGTAGTATCCGAACTGAAATTTCTTGAGCATTTAATTATTTTTGCTTTTGAATTTAAATTATGTCTTTCAATACTTTATTCTTGGTTTTGGTTTAAATGGAAGGACGTTGAGTCTCTCATTCCGTACCATTCCTGTGTGTATGTCCACTAGGCCATAGCATGTGTGTCAGGGATCTCAGTGAATAATTCGACCCGAGATTTGTGTCGGGGCACATATAGGTGCGTCATAGGTTCTACGCCAACCACCTAACGGATCCAGATACTGGCTTTGCTTGAGTGGTACTCACCGGCAGTATTCTGTTGAGAGTCCGATATATAGCACTAGTCTGACCCTAGGCTCTAGGAACACACTTTGAGCTTTCACTATTACTTATCAATGTGATGATCACAGTTGATTGTATTTATTTTTAAATGTTTATTTAATAGTTTTGATTAAATTTCAGTATTTACTTTCAGTATTACTCACTTAATTTCCTTGGCAATACTCACTCTAAACTCGTCATCTGCCTTTTTGTGATGGCTTGAGTGCATATCCAAGTACGAGTCGTGGCAAGGGCAAGGTTGCAGATTACCCGTGATTCAGAGATATTGAGCCAGACTTGTACGTTTGTATTATATGTATTTTGTTTTTATTTAGGGGATTTGGGATTGTGAGACACTTCAAGATCCTATATTTTTGATATTTTGAGACCTTTGAGGTGTATTCTTGGTCCATGATGACATATGAGTTTTCCACACTAGGTATCCGAGTTAAAGACATGACTTTGATGTTTAACATTTTATTTGTCATGTTTAAAGACTTCCGCTGTGATTTATTAAGGATTGAAACAATATTAAAACAAATGAGTTGATTTCATTAATAATTTAAACAGTAAATTGTAGTTCATTGAGGTTAATAATGATTAAATGATGGATAAGCTTGCATGTAGGACACAGCTGGCGCTGGTAGGCCAGGTTATGGGCCCACATTGGCCCCCGTGGTGGTTCATTTAAAAAATGGGCCGCTACAGGGTCTGACAACACCACTACCTAATAGCATACTATTTTATTTGGCTAAATGTCTCAACAATCAAGAATGACATAGCACATGATATAGATTCATTGAAAGTGTTAACCAACAACCGATGCAATGATAGCAAACTCACGGAATGAGATGAATCAAGTCATGGCATATGGAGTATTAAAGGAAAATTAGTCCAAATGACTGGAAATAAATAATAAAACAAGAATGAAATGTAAATAAATATTTCAATCACTTTGATTAATATTTATGCAAATTTCCTAACTATTTTGGCCTCCCGACACCTTAAAACTTATATCCAAACCCTCGAGACTCTTCTGTAGGTTTCTGATATCATTTAATATGTTTTTGAGTGTGTTTGAACCTTTAATTAGGGTATTAGACTTATTTAGATGTCTAAGTTTATGTTAGGAAACTCAGTTTTTTAGGCTGTCATAGCACCTAGCGCGGTTGGTGACTTGATTAGCGCATTAGTGATCTCGTTAGTGCATTACCTCTTCTTACTAGCGCGCTATACACAGTTAGCGCACTAGCTAGCATGTCAAGCGCGCTATATGCAGGAAAGTTTAGAATCCCGCACTTAGAATTCTGAGTTCTCTTCACACATAGATCAAGCCCAAAAACTTGGGACCTTTAATACACCAACCAAAGATCCAACACAACTACCAAAATCATTCACAATAGCCATACATCAATTTTATCCTAAATTCATCAAATTGAACTAAATTAATGGTGTATGTTTTAATTACCTAGTTGATGAACACCTCCATTTGATCTGTACACCTTCAAACTTGCTGATCTCCTATGGTTCTTCTTCTCCATCAAGCTTACTTTTTCTTTAAGTCTTTGAATTGAAATGAAATGGTTGTATGAGTTGAACAATTCAATCTTATATACATATAGATAAGGTTGATTATTAGTCATTGATCTTAATATATATATATATATATATATATATATATATATATATATGTATCTCGACTGATCTAATGGCCTACACCTTGCCATAATTCCCACTAACTCCCTCCAAGTAACATCAATATCAACTCAATTGGTATCATGATGTGTCAACGCGTATCTCGAGAATCGTCACATGGCTATTGTTTTAACTTACTTAACGTAGGTATATTTAATACAAAATAACCTTAGCCATATTAATACTACTATTTAAGCTACACTAAGCCTAAATAAACTTACCATATCACTTGCTACCCACGATCCCACGTCGTCACGCATCTCGAGGCACATCCTCACTTACGTCTCGACATCTAAACACCGATAGAAATGACTTAGTAGTCTACACATATACAAAACACTAGACATACATTACAATAATTATAACATATACATCGGCCACACCGCCTCGGTTAATGCACGTATCTTGATGCGAATCCCACACTACGGGACACTGATCCTTATTAAGGAAATTAAACTAGGATTAGAAATTTTGGGTCGTGACAAACAACTTATTAGGTTTGGTTCTTTGATAAGTATTAATGTCGATGTCACATTGTTTAACTATGATGTTTAGTGACAAGTTTATGTTTAAGTATTGTTTTGTAATGAATGTATGTATTGTGAGTTTTTATCTTGATTTGTTTGGAAATGTGGATAAATGTCTCTCGTGTTACTTTCTACATTACTGCACTCAGCGTCCTTTTTATGATGGTGGGTGCAGATCCATTGAGTAGCAGACCGGTCAAGAAAAAGATCGGCGACTACCTCTGAGCCTTTGGAGTACTGTTACTTCTGACATTGTAGGTTGATATTTTGGTATATGACTTATATATGTTTTCTATATACTTTTTGAGTTGTATATATTGGGTTAAGTCATAGTTTCCCGTCCAGACACATCTAATTACATTGTTTATCATCGTTATATTGGTTATATACATGTGATCGCTATTTCCTGGTTTCCACAATATGTGTTTTTGTTAAGTCTTTTGCTGATAAGTTTAAAATAATAACAACTTATTAATTAACTGTAAAAAATAAAATGAATTGTAAAATAATTATTTTCGGTGCGAATAACTAGGTAAATAGGGTGACAAGGCTAACTAACACATTATTAAGTTCTACATGGATAATATTAGGGCTTAATGATGATATTAGGCCTAGCGGTGCCTTAGATTAAGGGAGAGGCCGTCACACATAACATGTCATACATGATAGATCCAATAGCTGATGCATATGGAATCGTATTCATGTGCTCTCGCTTATCATTAGTCTTTGGACATTGAGTCTTGCTGAGACTTATACCATGAGACATTGGCAATGACTCTCTTTTAGAGTCTTGCATATTGAACCTATTTAGTAGCTTTCAATATAAGCACTCTGACTTAGATCGATCAGCCTTTTTTATCTATCCCTATAGATCTTAATCCGAATGATGTAGGCTGCATCTCCTAAGTCCTTCATTAAGAAACACTTACCTAACAAAGACTTGACACTCTGCAAGGTTAGGATGTCATTTTCAATGAGTAATATATCATAAACATACAGTACCAGGAAAACAACCACAATCATAATGACCTTCTTGTATACATAAGGCTCATCTTTATTTTTTATGAAACAAAATTACTCAATTGCTTCATCAAAACGAAGATTCCAACTTCGAGAAGCTTGCTTTAATCTATGAATAGATCTTTGAAGCTTGCACACCTTCCTAGAATTCTCATTATGAACAAACCTTTTAGGCTGTATCATATACACGTCCTCAAGTAACTTTCCATTTTAAAAAAGCTATTTTGACATCCATTTGTCATATCTCATGTCATGATATTCGACTATGGTAATTAGAATTGTAGTGGATTTAACATGGCTACAGGAGAAAAAGTCTCATTATAATCAACACCTTGAGTCTGTCTGAACCTTTGCTACTAGTCATGCTTTATAAGTATGCACAATGTCATCCGTGTTAGTTTTCTTCTTGAAAACCCATTTACATCTAATGGTCTTACCACCTTCAGGTAAATCAATCAGGTTCCAAACTTAGTTATCATATATGGATTGCATCTCAAAATTCATGGCACTAGGCCATTTATCTGCCTCAGGGCTAAACATAGCCTCATGATGAATAGTAGGCTCATTTTGATCCATAAGAAACACCTCACTATTATCAGTAATAAGGAATCCAAACCTTTTAGGCTGATGTCTTACCTTATCAGACCTACACAAGCTTTGTGATACCTGTGGAGCTTCAACTAGTTCAAAACTTGGTTGATCTCCCACTGGCGGTTGAGCGTTTATTTGTGGTTCTTGAACTTCTTCAAGATTTACTTTATTCCCATTGTTGTCTTTTGAAGTAATTTTTTTTTCAATAAAGACATCATTCCGAGCAACAAACAATTTGTTCTTAATGGGATTACAAAAGTAGTATTCTTTAGTTTCTTTAGGATAACCAACAAATACACACTTGCCAGATTCAGCTGATAATTCTAAGAGTTGTCATCGTACGAAAACCTCACAACCCCAAATCTTAAGGAAAGATAAACTTGGTCTTTTCCAAACCATATCTCTTATGATGTTTTACCAACTGCTTTAGAAGCAACACAATTTAGTTTAAACATGGCAGTTTCTAAGGCATAGCCCCAAAAGGAAATAGGAAGATCTGCATGACTCATCATAGATCGAGCCATATCCAATAAAGTCTGATTTCTCCTTTCTGAAACACCATTCCATTGGGGAGTTGCTGGTGGAGTTAATAGTGAGACTTCTAAGATGATCATCAAACTCTTAGCTCAAATATTCACCACCTCGATATGATCGAAGTGTTTTAATAGTTTTACCAAGTTGATTTCACATTTCATTCTAAAATGTTCGAAACATCTCAAAAGATTCACCTTTATGTTTCATGAGATACACGTAAACCATATCTGCTGAAATCATCGGTGAAAGTAATGAAGTACTGATAACCACCTCTAGCAATTGTGTTTATAGGACCGCATACACCACTATGTAATAGACCCAATAAATCATTTGCCCTTTCATTGTATCCAGTAAAAGGACTCTTTGTCATCTTACCTGGTAAACAAGATACACATGTTTCATATGATTCAAAATCAAATGAATCTAAAAGTCCATCTTTATGGATATTAGAAATGCGTTTCTCATTTATGTGGCCAAGAAGACAATGACAAAGATAGGTTTGACTAAAATCATTTGACTTGAATCTCTTTGTATTTACATTAAGAATATGAGTATCTATGGACCTTTTCATGTTTAGAATATAAAGATCATCACACAAATCAACATTCGCATAAAAAACGTATTTACGAGAAATAAAGCATTTATTATTCAGAATAATGAAATTAAAACCATCCAAATCCAAACATGAAACTGAAATGACGTTTTTGCTCAAAACAGGGCATAATAACAATTATTTAAATCTAAAATAAGTCAACTAGGTAAAATTAACTCATAGCATATGTGGCAGCCCTGCGCCCCGAGGCCATAGGGTAAGCTGTTGCGCAGTCCCACAACCCTGCTGACGTTTGTCGCCACATCAATGATCCTCGGTATGCATGTTGTTCATCGTATTCTTTATATTATTTGCAAATTATTTGAGATATACATTAAATTACAAGTATGGCTTGTGCTTTTCAGAGTTGCAAGTAGGTAACCAGTAAATTTACAGCGGAAGTCTTAAAGTGCATAAGCATGGATTTTCATTAACTTTCAAGTTTTATAGAGCATTAGTCCTACTGTGGAAAATTCGAAATATAGTACACTGTATATCAGGCGACAAAAGTAAATATATATATATAAAGTACAGGTGTCTCATAAGTCTCCCATGAACCCAAAGTATATAACAAAATACTAAAATAAACACTTACGAATAGTATGCCGAACAGTGGGCGAGCTCAGAGATAGTCGCCAAGAATCTCCTTACCCTTACTTGTAGAAGGATCTGCACTTTACCATCACAAAGAATAGATGACGAGTCTAGTAAGTAAAATCCCAAGGAAATTCACAGAGCATTCATATGATAAAGTAAAAGAAATCCAAAATAAACATGCAGAATGTGAACAGACAACTGTAAATGAATCATTGCATGTGCAATTAACAATAAGACTAGACCATAATTCAGATACCCTATTTAGGATCACAAGTGTGGGCGCACCCAATTGGCCCATCAGATATACACTAACAAGATAAAGTAAAACAATAATGAAAGTAAGTAAATACTCGAGTGACGTTCAATTGGATTTACAAACCTCAAATACGCGCTCCGACTTCCCCAAACTCCCAAATCCGACCCCGCCTAGCTCCCGGTACGTGAGCTACGGTCCCCTTAGTCCCCTGAAGTCCAAATGCATCATTTTAATTGATTTATAGTCATATTAAGTGAAATTATTAATATTATACTAAAAAGTAGAATTTTATTTCAAGTTTTTAGTTGTCACATTTTTCGAGTTACACCGGGGTTCTAAACGCCCGAAAAGATTCTCAAAATCTGATGTTCTACCTTTTCCCTATTCCTTATATTTTCTCTTATTTTTTAGATTTTTCTGTAATTTTCTATAATTCTTTATCTATTTTTCTATAATTTATTTTATTTATAATCTAGTTATAATAATTATTTAGTGGGGGTTGGGTCCACCTGAATCGGGCTCGGTTCGGTTGGGCCCGATTCAGCTCAACTAGGCCGAGCCTGCCCCAGCCCTGCCTAGGGCTCGCACGCGTGCGTGGGGCCCTCCCATCCCCAATGTGAAGCAGCAGAGACGAATTGAAATTCGTCTCTACTGCTTGTTCACTCCCTTCAAATTCTTTTTTTTTTTCTTTTCTATATTTTTTCTCTTTCTCTTCTTCATCATCAAACAACCCAACAAGAACAACAACAATGAGAACAACAACAAAAACAACAACAACAACAACAACAAAAAACCACCATTAAAAACCCAAAATCTTAAAATCTTATTTTCATGGAAATACAAGTTGGAAAAGATGAAATCGATGGAAAGGGAGTGAATTACCTTGATTGTTGACACTTCAATCTACTCTATATCTCCTTCAAACCTTTTTGAATTGGTAACTCCAGCCCCTCCCTTGTCTCTCCCTCTCAAATCTCTTGAACTTATATTTGCTTGCATGTTCGAATACCCCACTAATGCGCCTATTTATATTCTTGTGAGATTTAATTTTTGCCCTTGATCTAAATGTGTACACTCATTAGCTAAGTCACACATTCTAGTGACACACACACACACTTGTACATATCTAGCCTGTGAATCATCATTTTTGATCATCTCCATGAAATCTATGGGTCTACATTAAATAGTAGGGGTGGGCAGTGGTTTCCATAAAACCACCCAAATCGCTTAAACCGTCCAAACCGCATGGTCTGGTGTGTTTTATAAAACTTGAAAATCGCGATTCTGCAGTTTGGTGGTGTTTTTCATCTATGAAAAATCGCGGTTCACCAAACCGTAAAACCACCCCAAACTTGGAATTGAGTTGAAGCTTTTTAATGTTGTTTTAAATTTGAAAACGAAGTAAGACTCATAATTTTGATTGATTTAATGTGTTTCATTGTGTTTTTATGGTAATGTATGGACATCTATATGTTTGTTGCATGTTTTGTTAATGGACATGTATGAAATGTGTGGCATTTTTTATTTTTTATTTTTTAAATGTGTCGCAAGAAAATTGCAAAACCAAACGAACCAAACCGACCAAACCGCGTAAACCGTGGTCGGTTTGGTTGCGATTTTGAGGGTTCGCGGTTTGGTTGTGGTTTGCAAAACGACCAAACCGTGAACCCTTGGTTTGGTCGCGGTTTGATGGTTTTCACCACCTAATCGTGGTTTGCCCACCCCTATTAAATAGATCAAACTATAGTCCTATTTTTAATTTAATATATTAAATTCCATAGCATATGCACATTAATTCATATGTAGGCTATTTAGGGTTTTAAATTTAGTGTACTACCACTTTCTATATTACGCAATTACTCAGCACCCAGTGCCCCGCGTCACGGCACACATCTCGAGGCGTGCAAATCCTTGATGTACCCGATAATTATGTCTTAACCTAATGTTTGATTATCTATTTTATGCAATATTCACCTTTGTTCTAGTCATTTTATTTAAGTTAGCATTATAAGACTTAGTGTACCCGTACTACGCCTACTTGGTACCTGCGTCGACACGTTTTACGAGACGTTTACACATCACACAGTCTCACACGGTATGGCAATATAAATACACACATGCGATGAGTTATGAAATAAATAATAACTAACATCGCACTTATGCAACTAACAAATACAAATAAAGATTTAATCACAGTCGAGAATGTTTTATCCTATCCTGAACGTCCACGTGGGCCTGTCATGGCGTTTGAGTATGAAAATAACCTAAATAACGGCGTCAATAAATATTGGGCCATTACAACATCCTACAACCAACGCAGTAACCTTTGCTCTATTTCCAACTCGTAAGATGACTTTTCCTTTCTTTAACTTTCTACTTTTGGTGAGGCCCTGCACATTAATACAAATGTGATATCTACATCTGGTATCCAATACCCAAGAATCACTAGTAGACAAGTTAACTTCAATAACATAAATACATGAAGCAGTAGTGGCACTACTCTTCTTTTTCTTTAGATCTTCATGATAGAGGTTGCAATTTCTGAACCAATGCCCAGGTGCATTGCAGAAATGACAGTTTCCTTATTTTTCCTTTTCCTTCTGGGACTGTGAAGTAGAAGCAATGTTAGGCTTGACTTGTTCCACAGGCTTTGTGACAGTCACAACAGCCTTGGCAACTTTAGCCTTGCCTTTGGCCTTCTTCTTCATAGCCTTTCCTTTCTGAACCATCAACACATTATCAATGAGTTTCTTGACATTCTGCTCAGCAATTTTAAGCATCAAATGAAACTCTGAGATAGACTTCTCCATACTATTCATGTTATAGTTCATTACAAATTGTGAATAACTATCAAGCAATGAATTTAGGATCAAATTCGTAGTCAACTCTTGCTTTATGGAAAATCCAAGTCTGTCAAGATGGTCAATATAGCCCTTCATTTTCAGAACATGAAGACTAATTGACGCACCCTCAGCCATTTTGCAAGAATGAAGTTTTTTAACTGTCTCGAACCTTTCTTGTTTAGCCTGCTGTTGGAACATTTTCTTCAGCATCATAGCCATGTCGTAAGCTTCCATATGTTTCATGTCCTTCTGAAGTTCAGGAGCAACGGTTGCCAACATAATGCATGCAATATCAGTTGAGTCATTGACATGCTTATTATGTGCATCCTTCATGGTTCTTAAAAGCATTGGCTAATGATTCCTCAGGAATAGGATCATCCATGACATACAACTTGTGTTCATGCTTAAGAACAATTCTCAAGTTTTTGAACCACTCAAGAAAGTTTGCCTCAGACAACTTATCCTTCTCAATGATGGATCGCAGTTACAAGCGATTAGTGTGATTTGAAGAGGACATATATCTACAACAAAGATAACATAAAAGTTCATTTAGTATAGAGGAATAGACTCCCACTAAATTAACAACCTCCTAAAAATACTATATTAATTCAAGGGACTGAAATATATGTTTCACCTAATTCCAAAACAATTAAGGCATGACACTTTGAATTAGGTTGTTTAGGTAGGTACCTTTTTACCAATTACATCATATGTAACTTTTAGTTTTTTTATGAGATTACGACATTTTATGTCTTAGAATGTTTTATCTCATCTTGTGTCTAAAACCCAAAATCGTTTTGATAGTTTTATCAACTCTAACCATTTCAAACAATAGAGTAACCGTTACTCAACTTGCTTCACCAAAATAACACAATACGCTCTGCAGAGACTGACCCATATTAATGCGATCAAAGCCTTGACAAGTGTTTTAGAATGGATGACACTTGACTTAAAATTTGGAAGAGGGATTTTTTTCTTTGTTTTAGTGATCATAAATTAAAAAAGATAAATATCATATATTACAATACATATACAATCATTAAACAAATTAGGAGATTCTACTAATATTGACTATTATACGAATTTCCTTGCACTACGAATAGTTACTAGCGGTCCCACTGGCAGGTCAGCGAGTTTTTTTAGACAACGAATATCAGTTTTGAAATTCGAAAATTGCTTAAAATTTCTCATTATTTTAGTCAGTCCAATTGATCAAAACTACCCTTTATTTAAATTGTGAAAAATATTAATTAAAATATTTTTAATTAACTTGGGCCCACCTCTAGCTTAATATCTTATCATAATCTAATTAGAATTTAAGATACTTTGAATCCTTATCCAATACGATTTTGTTATATATCTCACCTATCTTATATTTGTAATTCTTACATGATTGCAAGTTTATCTCTTATTTAATAGAAATATACTAATAAATAACCACAATGACATATATGATCAAAACCAATTTTGATTCTTATTCATTTAAAACAAGCTATTGAATAAAAAAATGAAATATTAATCATGCATTCAATACCATAATCATATTAACCGAATCATGATTTCTATCATAGAGACGTACATAATTATTAAACAAAAATGAAATATGTATTCAACACTAGAATCACATTAACCTAAACATGACTTCTACCATGAATTTGCATTGTTCAATATTAAAAACACATGTTTATCAAAATATTCTAAACATGAATTCTATCATTAAATCAAATCATACGTATGTATCAAATACATGAATTAACAATATGCTTTAAAACCAATTCTCGATAACAATTATTACATAACCTAAATGTACATCATATATACATTAATCAAGATCATGTTTTCACACATATATTATATATACATCAAAGAAGACATGCAAACATTTAATAGAACTGAGCCCAAGGCTCTGATACCACTATTGCGTTTTGGGGTTCATACGCAGCGAAAAATTCAAAATAATTTTTTGAAAAACCCAACATGATCGAAAATAAGTTCCATTAAACTAGATATACAAAGTAAATCATACCTTAATACGTGATTTCCTTCTCTGATTGTTCGATCTCCAAGATGTTCAAGTACACGTCCTCTATCAGAAATTCATACACGAACAGTGACCACAATTTGGAGTACTAGTCGTAAGTGAGATTGAAAACATTTTTCTTTCTCTCCCAAAATCCGTATAATAGTCAATACTAGTAAAATTTTCTAACTTGTTTAGTGATTGTACATGCATTGTAATATATGATATTTATCTTGTTTAAATTACGATCACTATAACAAATAAAAATCTCTTCCAAATTTTAAGTCAAGCGTCATCTATTCTTAAAAACTTGTCAAGGCTTCGATCACATCAATATGGTTCTGCCTCCGAAGAGTGTATTGTGTAATCTTGGTGAGGCAAGTTGCGTAACGGTTACTCTATTATTTGAAATGGTTAGGCTTGATAAAGCTATCAAAACGGTTTAAATCTTTAGGCACAAGATGAGATAAAACAATTAAGACATAAAATGTCATAATCTCATAAAATAACTAAAAGTTATATATGATGTAATTGGTAATATGTACCTATCTAAATAATCTAATTCAAAGTGTCATGCCTTAGCTGTCTTAGAATTATGTGAAATATGGATTCTCGTCCCTTAAATTAATATAGTGCTATAGGAGGGTAATTAATTTAGTGAGAGTCAATTCCTCTATACTAAAATGAACTTTTGCGTAATCTTTGTTATAGATCTATGGCATCTTCAAATCACATTAATCCCTTGTTACTACGATCCATCCTTGAGAAAGATAAGTTGTCTTGGACAAAATTTCTTGACGTTTCAAAAACATGGGAGTTATTCTTATGCATGAACGCAAGTTGTATGTCTTGGATGATCTTATTCGTGAGGAACCAAAGACCATTGCTTTAAGAGCAGTGAAAGATGCACATATTAAGCATGTCCACGACTTAAATGATGTTGCATGCATTATGTTGGCAACCATGATTCCTGAACTTCTGAATGACATGAAACACATGGATGCTTACGACATGGCTACGATGTTGAAGTAAATTGACGCGCACCGAATGCGTAAATAAATAAAGTTCATAAACCAACTATTTTGTAGAATCAAGATTCAATGGCACATCATAGTCTTCAATCCTAAGTCTACGATTCCACAAGTTAGAATCAAGATTCAATGGCACATCATAGTCTTCAATCCTTCCCAAAAAGTTATTAATTTAAATTCTCCTAGATTAGCTATAGAAAATCAACATCCGCCAAAAATCCTCATTCCCCTAATCTCTATAGCTAGGACGTCCGCCACTAACTACTTCCATAATTAATGCATAACCCTAGACATCCGCCAATCTAGTTTAACACACTAACCGCAATAATAAGGATCTCGTGGGAATACTAATCCTAAATAACCGAATTGCGTCCGCTTCCAATTTAACCTAGATTCAATTGTTGCACTCAAGAACCGAAAGGGTTTTACGGCAAACAGGTGAGTGTTCGTCACTTTATTGATCCAAAAGTACAATTACGGATAATCGGTCCAAATAACTATAAATTACCCACCTAAAAGCATGCACTGACCACATAGATACCCTAGATCTAAATCATATTCCTTAAAATCAACAATAATGAAATAGGAGAAATTAAATCAAATTAAATAATAAAAATCATAGATCTCACAAGTTATGTCATGAATCAAGAATCCCGACTTGTTTCCCATCCGACCTAGACAAGATTTGATTAGTCGGACATTGTGTAGAGAGCCTTTGGCATCCCCAAAATAAAAAAGTCGATGATAAAATATAAAAATCAGTGTTAAATAATAAAACCTAAGCTCCTAATGTAATAAACTACCCAAAATCGATCCTTCAAAGTGAGAGAAAGCCAAATTGGTGGTATCTTTATTGACATGTGCGTCGAGGAGTATTCGAGAGCTGCTGGACATTTTCTGCATGGCTTCCGGATATCTGGCAGCATCTGGTTGGTGGAGTTGTTGGAGACTGCTGACGTGGCAGACTCGTATTGGTGGAAAACTCATGGAATACGTGGTGGACTGACGGGCTGGTGACGCGTGGCATCATGGAGAGTTGGTTGAGAAATCTTACTGCTCGACTGAAAATATGGGAGAGTGCACGAAACGCATCTCAAGGCGTATGGTTGGCTACTCAAGCGAGGAAATTGTTGTTGTGGACGAGCTGTGGTAATGCTGTCGTGGCGTGCTCCTGTTGGAGAGAAGACTGCACTGTCACATGTTTGCCGAACAAGAGGTTGCCACATGTCCCAGGTTGGTGCGTGAGAAGAGAAAATCGAATGAGTTGTGTATCAAACTGGGAGTCCTCACCGCACGTATCCCGAGGATAAATCAATGGCTTCTAAAACCGAGTAACTCACGTATGTAACTTCCTGCGTTACTTGGCATGCTGTCACCTATTCCACCAATTGCGTAATACGTAACTCGAGGCAAATCTTCCGGCATGACCGCATGTAAACACTCCATTTTGAGTATTTTTCGCCCTAGATTCAACCGCGAACTTTGTTTCACTTGAAAATGAGAAATAAATATAATTAAATATATATTTTAGAGACTTTCCATATTAAATATATTGAAATAGACTAATAAAAACTTATAAATACTAACTTATCAAATACCCCCAAACTTTAGAATTTGCACGTTCCGAGTAAATGTTTAAATGACAACACAAACTAAACTAGACTGTTAATATAAATATGCACTGACTTAACTAATCCTACACCCGATTCAAAATTCATGGAGTTCCTTTGATTTACATAGTCGCCAAGTTAACAAGTCACTCAAGAAATTTCGGAGTTATGATATGTCAAAACTCGCAACCCAAACACAATTAAGATCACACTTTAGAGACATAGATTCGGTCAAGACAAAGACCATCGACTACTCACGAGTTTTTTGGTCTATACATTCAAGCATGCAAGTTTAAAATCTCACTTAATCTAGTGAAAGCACTCGAACTAAATCTTTTATTTAAGGAGTTTTCATAACTTCCGCCTTTATTCAAAAAAAAATTTATTCCCTATTTTTTCCACAATTTTTTTTCAAGTAATACGGTTCCAGCTCCATTTCTTATGGATCGATTTTCCCATTTTTTTCCACCACAAGTTTCCCTGCTCCATTTCATGTGGAAGCCTGTAGGACTCTCTAAATTAAGAAAACTCTTGTTAGCCCTTTTCACTTTCACTATAATCAAGCAAATTCTCCAATATGGGTTAAAATAATATCACTTGCACAAGTTTGACAGTCTGGTCATTTTCGTTATCTAGCACAAAGCTTAACATTAACTAAGTCCCTAATCATGAAATCATAAAATGTTGTGCTACGAACTCGATTGAGTGTTTCTCCTAGTTTTCCCTAAGTTTCAAGTCAAAAATGCAACTATAATGTACTCATCCACAATCAAATGCATGAAACAAAGTTTCGGGCGACTCTAAACAATAAAATAAAAATAAAAAGCTATACTAAATACTTGCATGAAAGTGTATCAACTACTAATGAAACGAGAAAGAAATATGAAGGGACAAGAAATGAAAGAAATGATATAAAACACCACCATTACCATCCGATAACCGCATATAACCGCATAAAAAATAAACGATCTCACATGCGGTCTTTCGCAAAGAATCCATCATACTCAATCCACAATCCCTAAAATACCCCCAAACTTATTCTGAACCTTGTCCTTAAGGTTCAAAACAAGTCAAAGAATACATTCAACAAAAAGAAAAAGAATAGTAGTGAAAAAGAACATGGATAAATAAATAAGAAGATGATACAAATGCATGCATAAATAAAAGAATCTAAAAACTAGTGAACGCACGAAATCTCTCATGTCTAGGTGACTAAGGAAACTATGAAAGAACAATCATAACATTAGCAAGAACTAGTAAACATAGGAGTTAACTCAAATAAGTCCTATCAAGTCTTGCGAGCCCGAAGTCTTTCAACTTAGGGTGAAATCAACAAGATAATGAAATGAAGTTTAGAGTTTTGGATCTACTCAAAGACCCGCCATTAATGCGACGACTTAAGTTGGATGTGCCCCAACCAAGTCTCAAAACACCTGAAATCCTAAAAACATGTTAATTCCAAAAATATGCTCAAATTATGCTAAAAAATAAAATCCAAAGGCAAACCTACAAAACTCAGGGGTGCTCCAATCTTCCAGTGCTAATCAATCATAACATACCACCTGTAAAAATCCAAGAGACCAAGTTAGAGTTTTATTAAACATAAAAAACTAAAACTGAAATAAATGCAAGAAATAAAAATGAAGCTGGGCTGCCTCCCAACGAACCGCCTTTCTTTTAAGTCTTTGACTAGATTTGGCGTGATTGATCACATAATGCCCTCTCCTTTAGAGATATTAACAACGAACGACGCATCTACGTATTCGGGCAATGAAGCATGCACGTCTTCTTTCAGATTTAGGAGCTCATTCGGGACTTCCAACACAAAAGATTCCATCGCATCAGGATCGTCCAACACAAAGGTGTCGGTAATGTAGAAAATCTGTGAAAGCTCCTTTACTTTCACCCCTTGTAAGGTTTACCAAATGTACATGGGAGGGTGGGTGGTTTCACCAACACCAGAGGTTGGTCTTCCTCACTCTTTATCTGCGGCTTCTCTGGCCTGCATGAAATGACATCAATTTTTATAACGACCCATTTTAATAATGTCGTTAATAATCTCAAAATTGCAGACATGGATGCCAGCTCAGATCCACGTGGACACCGCGGGTAGGCTAGGACACACGTCGACCTAGGTACACTGGTTTAATTATGTGTTGGATGGCTTAATTGCGGTGCAATTTATTCAATTACTGGTTAAATACATCGCATGTGTATGTTGAATCACGAGAGCGTGCGAGGTTGTGTGACGGGTAGCTCCCTCGAAGTGCGTGCTAACGCGGGTATCGAGAGGCGAGACACGGGTACACTAGAGAAAACTCTATAAATTTACATAAACAATGTCAAGGTTATCAATTTGGCATAATGAATATAACTATGGTTATTAAATTGAGATGATTAATGTAACTATAGGCTTATTAAATTAACTCGAACAATAGGCTATGGCACACCTCGAAATGCGTGTCGAGACGCAGGACACCGGGTATGGGTAGCCGAGGGTTGGTGTGACCATGAGTTGGTTTAATTTGATAAATAAAACACTAGCCATATGGTTGGATAAGACTTGATGTAATGTGACATTAATAGAATAAATGAAAGCTTATAGTTTACATTAAATAAAAGAGGCCATGAGATGAACATCTAGATTAACATAGTGAGTGAGATTAGATGATGAGTGTCCTATTGGAGTCACTATGAAGTATAAGACAACATGCTTGTGAACCACAAGATATGCCTCGGGATACGTACACACAATTGATTCCAACTAACATATATATAAGAGTTAGTGGAGTATTTGATCACAACACTCACATACAAAATCATGCAAACCAGTAGATCAGAGGAAGAAGAGAGGATTTGGAGCTGGGAATTCAATAACCTAGGCATCAAACCAAGTAATCTAACTTAGGTAATCTTTTTCCTCATCTCCTACACTTTAAATTGAACTCATTTTCATATGCTTTGGTGGAATTTTGAATTTTCTGATGTATGCTCTGAGTTGTGAAGGAAAGTTGATCAATTTCATATTATTAAGATCGTATTATTAGAGGATCGATCACTGGTCTAACTAGAATTTCTAGTTTTGATGAAATTGGAGAGTGTGATGAGTGCATGAATTTGTGGAAATTTATGTACATTGAGGTTTCTGGAGTGTTCTGAGTCATGGATTGAAGTTATTTTGATGAGGAGAGGATGAAAAACCAGTTAGAATAGCTAATTGAGAGGGCTAAGACAGAATTCTAGAATTGAGAATTCTGTCCCAGAAGGCAATTAGCTCGCTAATTGGAACTATTAGCGCACTAACTATCCTGAGTGTGTCGTTGTTCTTTGCAACAAAGAACAATAGCGCGCTAATTAGAATTTCTAGCGTGCTAATCCCATCTAGCGCGCTTAGTACACCCCTTTAGCGCGCTAACTCAAAACTAGCGCACTAGGTAGACAAATTAACGCGCTAATGATAGATTAAAATGGGAATTTAGGACTATTTTAGAGATTTTTCACCTAATACATATCTACACCTTTGTAAACAAACTAAACTGGTAAAAAATGGACTTTAGGGACTTAGTGGACTGAAGCTCAGTGTCTGGGAATTTGACGGTCGAGTACGGAGTCCTGGGAGGTCGGAGAGCGGTGTGAGGTTTGTAAAACCCAGCTGAAAAACTTTGAGTATTTATTATGTTTATATGTTGTTTCTATTATTCATTGTTGTTCATTTTTTATTTGGATTTTGGACGTGGGTTGAGGTTACTCCCTCAGATTTCCTTGTTGTGTGTTCATGAGGCATTGGACTGTAACACGTGTGACCCGACCCTCAGTGAATGGCGACCTGGGCTTGCCTAGGTGCATGTGTCAGTGAGTTAGCGGATTTGGCCAGCGCCGTGAGGGACCAAGTGTTGGGCTAGTTGGACGCGACCACTGGTGGGAACTTGGTGACCCGAAGTATAGTCTAGTCCCTCTGGAGCGAGCACGCACATTTGTTAGCTTGTCTGTTGTTTATTCATGCGATAAGCCATTTACAGTTGCCTGTTTTACATTCCGCATGTTTACTTGACAACATTCCTTGTATTTCCTTTATTTAATTATATGAATGCTTAGAGGAGTTCCTTTGGATTTTACTTACTGTACTCGTTATCTGTCTTTTGTGATGATTGAGTGCAGATCCTAGTTGGTATGGGACAAAGAATATAAAGATGATTTACTAGTTTATCTAATATTACACTTGTGGACACGAGTTAAGAGACAAAGAGGACGGGAAGGTGCCAAACACATGTAGTTGGGTCGGTCGGCAAGGAGTACACAGAGACACGTCACCCCTAGGCGGCTGGGGCTGCCACAATTTTCATCTCATTTTCCCCCTCATCTAGTGCAATGACAATTTCTGGCTCAATTTGAAAGAATTCACGTCCTTCCGCTGTTTCTCTCAAATAGTCCTCCATCTCTGTAATCTCATTCACCTCAAAATTTTTCATGTATCAACACTCACATCCTCCTCTGATTTAAAAATTGGTTGTGTACTACAAAAATCTTCCTCGTCAGTCATATTCTGATGCCTGACATTAAATTGAATAAATTGAGTTTCCAAATCCTTCAAGCCTGGAATCTCAAAGTTAATTTGTCGAAGCTCTTCAGAAAGCTGTTGAAACTGTTGCTGATTATCTATCAATTGCTTCATCATATCTTCCAAGGAAGTGCTTTTGTTGAAACTGTTGGTTCTGTTCATGCTGAAGAATCTGTGGATTTGACATGAGCCCAAAGAAGTCAGGTTGTGGCGATGCATAGCTAGAACATTGATAATTCTCATACTGTGGATAATACGGACAATTATATGTGGAATGAGAATAATCTCCACAAATTTCGCAAACCTCGACCTGTTGCACAAAAGAATGCATGTTAGAAAATTGATATCCATTATGTGACATATATCCCCTATTCACATTATAATAATGTGAGTATTCGAATCAACCATAATTGTAGGGGTAGGAGGAGTCCATCGCGGGGTTGCCTGCATACATTCTAAAAGCCAGGGACTAGATAGACAAAATAAAAAAATTAAAATAAAATAAAATAATAAAAAATAATAAAAAACACCAAAGAAAGAAAAATACAAATCCCCAGCAACGACGCCAAAAATTGACGCGCGCCGAACGCGTCAATAAAATAAAGTTCTAAAACCAACTATTTTGTAGCATAGTGGCAAATGGTCGATCCCACATAGATTGGTAGTCTTTCTATGGTTAAAAACAACAAAAGGAAATCAGAGGTTTTAAGGAAAAATAATTTAATTAACTAAACTAAATAAAATAAATTAATAAAATAATGAAAACAACTTTCAAAACAATTAATGGGTATCTAAGTAACACCTAGGTCTACGGTTCCACAAGTTAGAATCAAGATTCAATGACACATCATGGCCTTCAATCCTTCCCAAAAAGTTATTAATTTAAATTCTCCTTGATTAGCTATAGAAAATCGACATCCGCAAGAAAATTCCTCATTTCCTTAATCTTGTTAGCCAGGACGTTCGCCACTAACTACTTCCCTAATTAATGCATAACCCTACACATCTGCCAATTGTGTTTAACACACTAACCGCAATAATAAGGATCTGCGGGAATACTAATCCTAAATAATTGAATCGCGTCCGCTTCCGGTTTAACCTAGATTCAATTGTTGCACACTCAAGAACCAAAAGGGTTTTACGAAAAATAGGTGAGTGTTCGTCACTTTCTTGGTCCAAAAGTACAATTACGGATATAATCGGTCCAAATAACTATAGATTGTCCACCTAAAAGCATGCACTGGCCACATACATACCCTGGATCTAAACCATATTCCTTAAAATCAACAACAATGAAATAGGAGAAATTAAATCAAATTAAATAATAAAAATTATAGATCTCACAAGTTATGCCATGAATCAAGAATCCCGACTTGTTTCCCCTCCGACCTAGGCAAGATTTGATTAGCCGGACATTGTGTCGAGAGCCTCTGGCATCCAAAAAAAGATTCGATGATAAAATATAAAAGTCAGTGTTAAATAATAAAACCTAAATTCCTAATATAATAAACTACCCAAAATCGCTCCCTAAAAGGGAAAGAAAATGAAAGAGGGCCGCTATGGGCACCCCACCAATTCATGAAGGCACCCAGTTGTTGAGGGCACAAAGTCATTTACCAAGGGCACCCAAAATTGAGGCCCGAAATCCCCAAAATACCCTCATTCAAAACAGAGGCACCCCACCACCCCACCACCGTCCTCTTCAACGAGCCATACTCTCTCGAACCCACATTTTCTCTGCTATTTGGATTTGTCTTCGTTCCTCCCGTCTCTCTCTCTCTGTTGTAGGCGAAATTTCGAGTTTGGAGGCTCTGTGTTTTGTTCGATTTTGTCTCCACATTAGGGCTCGGTTCTAGGTTTTCGTTCACACACTCAAGTCGTGAAATCGATCGTTTGAAGGTACGTTGATAGTCTAATTAAGTTGCATTTGGTAGAGTAGTTGTTATGTTTGTGTAGCGGTGCATTCAATGGTTCTCTCGATTGGAAAGTCGTGGTTCTCGCCACACAGCCATAGATGTTATTTACAGCCTCGCCAAGCATGGCCGAGACAGTAGGAAGTTTTTGGGAACTCGTGGTTCTCGCCACTCGTACTTAGAATAGTTTATACGCCTCGCAACGAATGGCCGAGAGTAATTGTTATCTCTGGCCACCACATCACGAGAGTAACCATAAGTGTATAGTTTATGTCCCGTTTCGGTGATGTACAACCGAGAATGTAGCATTGCTCTCGCTGCCCATTACCGAGACTATTATTGTTATCTCGGCCATGCGCCACCGACATTTTTATGGTTTTCTCAAAAGTGCATGACCGAGACTATAGAAATGGAAGATTTTGTTCTTTTTTTTTTGAATTGTTTTAGATAGCGTAACGCCGTGTTTGCTCTCTGGCGCTCTTGACCGAGACTTATGTATAAGTTTCGGTCCCGCGAGGCCGAAACAATCGCGCCCGTGCAACTTCGACTGAAAACATGAAAAATCAGAAAAAAAAAAAAAAAAACAATAAATTTCACCAAACACCTCTTCTTGTTCCTCCTCTTGCACCATTGCAGTACATTCGTCCATTTTATAGTGGAAACAAGTTCGGATTGGTCGAATTTACCAAACCCTACATTGACAAAATTGTGGCTTTATGTTTCACTTGGGATCCAATGTGGTGGGGTGCCCCAAAATTGATTTGAAAATGGATTGCGAGATTGGAGAGAGTATATATGAAGGGGCAATAGAGTCATTTACATCAAAGTGTAATTTAGAGGGGAGAATGACAAAAAATTGGGTGCCTTCATGAATTTGTGGGGTGCCCATACCGACCCTCAAACGAAATTGGTGGTATCTTTATTGACATGTGCGCGGAGGAGCATCCGAGGGCTGCTGGGCGTTTTCTGCATGGCTTCCGGACATGTGGCAGCATCTGGTTGGTGAAGTTGCTGGAGACCGCTGACATGGCAGACTCGTATTGGTGGAAAACTCATGAAATATGTGGTGGACTGACGAGCTGGTGATGCGTGGCAGCATGGAAAGTTGGTGGAGAATTCGCACTGCTCGACCGAAAATATGGGGGAGTGCACGAAACGCATCTCAAGGCGTATGGTTGGCTGCTGAAGGGAGGAAATTGTTTGCTGTGGACGAGTTGTGGTGATACCGACGTGGCGCGCTCATGTTGGAAAGAAGACTGCAGTGTGATTTGTTTGCCAAGCAAAAGGTTGCCACGTGTCCCAGGCTGTTGCGTGAGAAGAGAAAATCGTAAGAGTTGTGCATCAAACTGGGAGTCCTCACCACGCATCCCGAGGAGAAATCAATGGCTTCTAAAATTGAGTAACTCACGTGTGTAACTTCCTGCGTTACTTGGCATGCTGTCACCTATTCCACCAATTGCGCAATACGTAGCTCAAGGCAACTCTTCCGGCATCACCGCAAGTAGACACTCAATTTTGAGTATTTTTCCGCCCTAGATTCAACCGCGAACTCCATTTCACTTGAAAATGAATAATAAATTTAATTAAATATATATTTTAGAGACTTTCCATATCAAATATATTGAAATAGACTAATAAAGACATATAAATACCAACATATCATAAATGTTCCAACAGCAGATTATGCAAGAAAAGTTCGAGACAGTCAAGAATCTTCATTCTTGTAAAATGGCTGAGGGTGCGTTGGTTAGTCCTCATGTTCTGAAAATGAAGGGCTATATTGACCATCTTGAAAGACTTGAATTTCTCATAAGCTAAAAGTTAGCTACTGATTTGATCCTGAATTCATTTCCTGATAGTTATTCACAATTTGTGATGAACTATAACATGAGTAATATGGAGAAGTCTACTTCAGAGTTGTATTTGATGCTTAAAATTGCTGAGCAGAATGTCAATAAGCCATTGCTAATGTGTTGATGGTTCAGAAAGGAAAGGTTATGAAGAAGAAGGGCAAATGCAAGGCTAAAGTTACTAAGGCTATTGTTGTGACTGTCACGAAACCTGTGGATCAAGTCAAACCTAAGGCTGCTTTCACTTCACAGCCTCCTAGAAAGAAAATGAAAAATAAGGAAATTGTCATTTCTGCCATGCACCTAGGCATTGGTTCAAAAATTGCAGGCTCTATCTTAAAAATCTAAAGAAAAAGCAGAGTAGTGCGACTACTGTTTCAAGTATTTACGTTATTAAAGTTAACTTATCTACTAGTGATGCCTATGTATTAGATACTAGATGTGGATCTCACATTTATATTAATGTGCAGAGTCTCACTAAAAGTAGAAAGTTAAAGAAAGGAAAAGTCATCATACGAGTTGGAAATTGAGCAAAGGTTGTTGCGTTGGCTGTAGGATGCTGCGAGTTAATTTTACCTATTGGACTTGTTTCAGTTTTAAATAATTATCATTATGTCCCTGCCTTGAACAAAAACATCATTTTAGTTTCACGATTGGATTTGGATGATTTTAATTTCATTAGTGCGAATAATAAATGCTCTATTTCTCGTGAATAATAAATGCTCAATTTCTCGTAAAAACATTATCTCTCCGAATGCTGATTTATGTGATGGTCTTTATATTCTAAACATGAAAAAGGTCCTCAGATACTCATATTCTTAACGTAAATACAAAGAGATTCAAATCAAATGATTTAAATCAAACCTACATTTGCATTATCGTCTTGGCCACATAAATGAGAAACATATTTCTAAACTCCATAAAGATGGATTTTTAGATTTATTTGATTCTGAATCATATGAAACATGTGTATCTTTTTTACTAGGAAAGACGACAAAGTCACTACAAAAAACAAAGAAATCGTAAACGGAATTTTCCGTCTCGATTTGCCTAAATTCCGCCTCTAATTGAAATCGAAACTAATAGAAACTAATAAATTCGTCTCTAAAATCGTCGTTGCTAATTCAATCGTAAACGGAATTTCGATTCCGTCTCTAATCGAAACGGATTAGAGATTTTAATAAATTCCGTTTCGATTAGAGACTTTAATAGAGATGGAAATTAGAAACTAATAGAGACTAACGTAAATGGAATTTTTTTTCAAAATGGTACATTTGTAATTGCATTCCGTCTCTCGATTCCGTTTAATCGAAACTAATCGAGACTAAATAATAAAGTCATGAATTCGTCTCGATTCCGTTGCTAATCTAAACGAATCGAGACGAATTTTTGCATTCGTCGTCTCGATCCGTCTCGATTAGCAACGGAATCCGAGACGAAACCATTATTTCCGTCTCTCGATTCCGTTGTTAATCGAGACGGATCGTAGACGGAATTTTCAATCCGTCTCTAATTCCGTTGTCGATTCAAAGATATATTCCTCGAAAATTAGAGACTTAATAGCAACGAATGTTTGAATTCGTTGCTAATCCGTCTCTAATTTTCCTTTTTGTTTTATTTTCAAACATAAACATAATTCAATTGGTTCTCCAACCTATAACTTGAAATTACAACCATAGACCTACTCCATCGCCTACACCCTCCAACAACTCCTCAAAAGCTAACATCCCCCAAAAAGCAAAATTTGACATTCATACATCGACAACGTATATCAACAAATATTCAAATGAGAGAACAAAAATGTAAAAATTAAAAATTGAAAATGATTTATATATCCAAAAAAAATTGTATAGTATTACAAATGCTCCAAATTTCTAAGTATTCACAAAACCACCAATCCTATTGTTCAACAACCACAAAAAAAAAAAAAAAACTTACAATCCTATAAATATGCACAAAAAGAATTATCAATCGAAAAGTCTTGAGATGTTCTTCAACACCACCGCATGCCAAACAAGGGAAAAGAATTATCAATCGAAAAATACACGTATGTTCTTCACATGTTACATTACATCAAGAATCAATTAATGAAATTTTATGGGAGGGGGAATCAAGACGATCAAGAAAAGTAAAATTAGACAAATCAAAGTTGAGGAAAAATTCAAAATTATGATGTAGAAAACAAAGCTATCGAATTTGTCATCTACAAATTATTTATACATAGCATACAAAAGAATGGGTGCACATATAAACACGACACCATTCATTCCAAAAAAGATGCTAAGTAGTCGAATAATCAACCTAGATAAACTTTAACATGGAGAATGACTCTAATCCCAAGTGAAATCAATATTTAAGAGCATAATGTAAAAAATAGGAAACCGCAACTTCATTTCAAGCTAAAGCATCCACATTTTATGGTTTTAAAAATAAAAATGAGTTTTGATACTGATCGCTTCACAAAGGACAACTCATTTTAGGCAACAAGAGAACCAAGATTAGGTAAAACCAAGAAAATATTAACAACTCATCGCATGTTCATAACAAATTACAATTAACGTATTTAATCAAGATTGCAATACGAAATTCTAAACATAGTCATTTTTTGCCCTAACAAAACGTAGCAAAGCAGTAAACATTATGTTATCAAGAAAATTAGCAAAGGAACACAAACATACTTAAAAATGACATGAGAAAAACAGATCGCATCCATCTTTATAAAAAAAAAAAAATGTTTGAAGATCCCACACCATTTTCTCATAATCGAAGGAGGCTAGTGAAAGATTTGAAGTACACAAAATTCAAAGAGAGAAACTTACCGACGTCCCGAGATTTCACGCAATGCTTCACCAACGAGAAGTAGAATCACCCATCATACCGACATTGTAACCCATATCTCTCAAGTATTCCGCAATTGTAATGCCTACAACAATCACACACTCATTAGTTTCGATAGGAGCAACACGAAGCATTATATTATAGTCAGAAAAATATGGCACTTACAAACAGATCGAGTAAAGAAAACGTTTCGATACTAAGAAGAGTATTCAAGTATCAAAAATAAGGCAATGGAAATGAACCAACAAAGTAAGCATATACTAGAACTTTGGGGTTTCAGTGGAGCTTAACAACTGCTTCTCATATGATATACTAGAACTTTCGGTACCAGTGTATATGGACGCCTCCCTAGCAGCCACAGGCATGTTAGAAGTATTAGCTACAAGTGTAGTTCGCTTCATAACAGATTCCTCACGACCATCAGGCAATGTCCTTGTCAATTGAGGAAAATCCATAAGAACCTGAAAAATTAAGGGATTACAGCTTCAACCTTCAATGCATAACAGTTTATGATAAGCAACATAGACATCACATACCTCTGCCATTTCATTTCCTCTTTCTCCACAACCAACATACACCACAGTATCAGAATTAGAGTACTGCATTTACCAAAAAAAATTAAGCATAAATATCAAAGTCCAACTACACAACTTAATGTAGTAAGACAATCAAGAGAAGAAGATGAGTAGGAGCTCATAAAAATGGACAGCAGAGTGCTTTTTAGAAACTAGCAGCACCATAAAAAAATGAACCTGCATTACAACATGAAACAACAGAGTGCTTAGTTCAGCAGAGTTCTTTTTCGAACTGATCAAGTTTTCAAACTTAGTTCAACATAAAAATGGACAGCAGCACTATAAAACACGTTTCTAACTGATTCAAGTTTTCAAACTTAGGAAAATGAAAATACAATAAAATGAAAAATGTAAGAGAAAGATGTTACAACTAAAAATTTCAAAGGAAAAAAGTATCTGATTCGCTTTGGCACTTAATTCAGCAGAGTGCTTTTTAGAAACTATAGGTGTAAAAAAATGATACTAACGGACTTCGTATTCAAGTGAATTAAAGAAGAAAAACAAAAACAAGAATGCAAGAGAATAATATCATCTATTAAATCAAATCATAAGCATTACTATATGCTAAAAGACACTAGAAACTATTTAGCATGGCTGTTTAATCTCCTCCATGCATGATCTGGTGGGGAAGCACTATCAAAGTCCAACTACACAACTCATTAAAAAAATCAGTGATCACAATAAACAGATTAACAGATATTACCCAAGTTTTGCAAAGACAAATAAACCAAGATTCTATCATAGTTTAGTGAATTTAAAGCCATACACACATGTGGAAGCAATAAAACTACTCTTCCATCTATGATGAATAGATCCATCTATTGAAACAAACCCATAGTGATTTATGATGAATTGATCATTTTAGAATGTCATTTATTTAGTCCTCAGGCACAATTTGTTTAGCCTCATGGAAAATGGACTCATGGTTTTTGGAATCTTATCATACTCATGGAAGTCTCCATCCAGAAATCAAGAAAACCAATTCTACACTGAAATTAAGTACCATTTTAACAGAAGACAGAATTTTCTTTAATTGGAAGGTAGATCACAACTCACAACATGGAAACACCACCATGACACCATCAACAACTTCTACTACTACCAATACACATCTCATCTGGCTCTTTATCTCTATATTCTCTGTCTAAAGCCATACATGGCCATTAGCAAGTCAATTATTCAACAATACCTTCGAATATACATTTAACAAAACTAAGGAACATGCAATTGAACAAAGATGATAAAGGCAAGGCAAAGAACAAGCAAGGAATGCACCTTAATGACCATTTCAGTTAGAAATGAGAAATAACTACAGCCATAAAACAAGGCAGTCAAGATGGCCATCAAAAGAGATAAATATGCACAGTGCACATATCAAAAGTCAAGCTATCAAAAGTTCACGTTTCTACTTAAGTCAAACAAACAGTTTATGTAGAGTGAACAGCTTTCTACCTTTAAAATGAAAGCTTCACATTTCTCCTACTTATTTTAAGGGTCAAAGACATATATGTTTGATGCATTTCATGATGACAATGGATCAAACATATATAAGTCTTGAGACGCATTAATTAGGGGAGATTTAAATGGTTTGAAAAGCTCACCATCAATTGCGCTAAATCGAGCACAATGGAAGAGTTCGATCCATTCAATCGACCCCAATTATTAATTGGGTCTGAGGCTATGTTGTCGTTGTTCTAAAGGTCAAAGACTTCTACATTTGTAATAACATGTGTAACAGAAAAATAAAGTGAAGAATAAGGAGGAGGATTAAAAAAAATAAATGCAAATGTCATCTCACCATTTGGAGAATAAATACTAAGATGAATGGGAACACTAGAGATTTGTTTGCTACGCCCTGTCTCTCGATCAGTTTCATCAGATATCTCCTTTCTCACAGCAGCTGTATACATACCAGGAAATTAGCACATGAAAAGTAGAACAAAACAAGTGAAAACCTTGGAAAACAAACAAAAAACACAGCCTAAAATTAAAGATCTAAATAGATTATTAGATTTCAAAAAAAAAAAAAAAAGACAAGTATGTGACTCGTATATTAACATCATATATGCATGCATAATAGATTTTAACATATATTGAATCATACCTAAACAACCGTACAAAAGAGCGAGGAAACTTCTTTGACATCGAGATATTTAGTAGTGTTGGATATGAGTTATCAAGGACTTTAATGGACTGATTGAAGTGGAAATCATAAAGAATTAGACTTAAAGTGCCCCTTTAAATAGAAATCTTTCCTTGGCATGTTCTATTGGGTTTACCTGCAAGGAATATACTATTGATGTAAAATCAGCTAGGGAAACTTGCTCTAATTACACATTCCTATAAGATGGAATTAGTTAGAACAATTGCAAGACAAGAAATGGATTTGATTGGTAAACATGAGGAATTAAGGAATATTTTCATATAGTGAAAATGAAACTACTACCATGTTGGAAACTTAAACCAATTAAGTAAGTGCATAAGACATACATACAGTTAATACATTGAATATAAGTTTAAGTAGCGAGTAAGATTTAAAGAATGGAATGCCAGTTCAACTAATTCTTATTTGAATACATCTAGACTGGACATTATCATAGACTCACATTGGTAAATAATAGTAGGAGTTTGAATATTACCAGGGTGATAGGGGACCAAAACATCAGTGGAATACTTGATTGATATTTTCGTTCGATTGTGAACTTGGCAGGTTAGTTAGGCATGGAAATTAAAATCAATTAAGAGACTTTTCAGAATCTAATGAACAAATAAAATGCTCAAAGAAAGATTACCTTGTCATCAGGCGAAAAAATCACAACATGCAATCTCTTGAGCAGTTGGGAATGGTCATAATAGGTTGAGTTCTCATCGACATTATGAGAAACTTGAATAAGATCAAGAAGTCTGGAGAAGCCATCTTTGGGAATACTAGAAGAATCTGAATACTTAATCCCTCGGTATCAAGCGCAAAATCTTTACTTTGAGAAGAAATAAACAACAATGTATTATCTATAATATGGGGAAGAAACACACATGACACAAACCTTTGATGAATTGGCGTGCTTCCTCTTTGCTGGAAGGTTTTTCTCTGATTTTCCCTTCATAAACGACCACCTAAAAACAAATAATTAAGCAGAAAGTTATAAATTCAACTAAGTTACAAAAGGTTACATCTGATTCAAGCATGATGATTCAAACAAGAAAATGGAGAGGAAGGAGAATTCGACAAGTTCTACTGCATGGAAAGAAGTAACGCTTCCAAGTATTACCATACTTACTTGGAATGAAGATAATTCATCCTGCAACATGCCATATTTTCCTGCAACATTGCGAGGCTCTCTATCATTACAGACTTTTCTTGTTCAAGATGTTCAAGGCTTGCTTGTATGAATCGCTATCTCGCTGAAGTTTGCTATTGTATTGTTGTAAACCGTGTTGTAATCTTGCGAATTTTTATATGAAGCATGTCCCTCCTCAAATATGTAAAGCAATTTTGAAAATAACTTCATTTACCCTATAAGTCAAAGAAAAACAAAAACTGAACCTCTAATTTTAAACAAAACTTTGCAAACTAATTGTGTAGATCTACTTACCAACTTGTACACCACCCCTAGCTTGATCATCTCCTTAAAAATTCTCCAAAATCTCTCTACCTCTAATATATAAATATGTATGTCATACTTACATGCGCCTGCGCTTGTCCATAAAACTTTCCGGGCGATCCGAATAAGCGCAAGTTCATATTTCCAAGTTCCAATTGCAAAATTTCACAAGCCATGTTGAGAGCACAGTTGCTAACTAGCAAGGCAGCATAAGCAATGGTAGAAATAAAATTGTCGAAAAAGAACATACAGAACTAACATTATGCGTCCACTCAAAACATACCTAAATGCAATGTCTTCTACAAACATTCAGTAAGTACCTACAAGAAAATTGTTTAACAGCAAAAATGGGAGGGAAGAAAATTGAACAAATTGAAACAAAAACTGAAAAACACAAAACCAAACACGAAAGATCGAAGCTTTCAAGACCAAACAAAACTCTACCAAAACCCCATTACCGAAAACACAAAAACAAACCCTAGACACCACAAAACCCCAAGAAACTCACATGCAATCTTCGAGAAACCAAACAATAAAAAAATCTGAAATCGAAACCCTAGAAACCAAAAACAGAACTCACATCGAGAATCCCCAGCAAGTCGTCGACCGAGCTGGGGGTCGCCGAGGCGCGTCCGGCTTCGTTGAGCTCGAGCTCCAGTTCCTGGTCCGTCATTTCTCCGAATCTCCGCAGACCCTTCAAAACCCTATCGATCACGAACTCGATTTTAGACTCCACGCCTCATCAAAAAACCCTAGAACGAACCCTAGAAACCAAGACGGAATCGGAGGGGACTAAATCTAGGGTTTGGTACGCGAAATCGATTCAGACGAACAACATGGCTATTGGTGAGAGTGAGAGTAGAGAGGTGCGAGAGAGAGAGAGCAGAGAGCGGCAGAGAGAGAGAGTGCGGTGACGGTGAGAAAGAGAGCAGAGAGCGGCGACGGTGAGAGAGAGAGAGGAGAGAGCGGTGACGGTGAGAGAGAGCGGTGAGGGAGAGAGGTTTGTTGAGAGAGAGAGAGCGGTGAGGGAGAGGTTTGTTGAGACAGAGGTTTTGAGAGGTTTTGAGAGACAGAGAGACAGAGAGAGGTTTTGAGAGACAGAGAGAGAGCTGAGTGATTTTAGGGAGAGACGGACAGTTGTGGGTATGTAGATCAAGCATGCACGAATCTCGAGACATAATGAACGGTTGAAAAAAAGAAAGTTTTGGTGGGAATGTTGGCGCCATTTTTTAGAGACGGAATTTAATTCCGTCTCTAATTCCGTCTCTAATTCCGTCTCTGATCCGTCTCAAATCCGTCTCTGAATATTTCCGTCTCAATTCCGTCGCTAACTTTTTAATTTAGAAACGGAACTTATTCCGTTTCTAATTCCGTTTTGATTTAGAAACTAACTTATTTCCGTTTCTAATTCCGTTTCGATTTGTCGTTTTTTTGTAGTGAAGATTTGGGGTTGTAAGGTTTTCGCACGACGACAAATCTCAGAAAAACTATCAGCCAAATATACCAAATGTATATTTGTTGGTTATCCTAAAGAAACTAAATGATACTACTTTTATATTCCCACTGAGAACAAAGTGTTTGTTGCTTCGAATGTTGTCTTTATGGAAAAAAAGTTTATTTTAAAAGACAACAATGGGAATAAAGTAAGTATTGAAGAAGTTCAAGAACCACAAATAAACATTTAACTGCATGTGGGAGATCAACAAATTCTAGTTAAACCTCCACATGTAGCACAAGGCCCGCGTAGGTCTGATAGGGTAAGACATCAATTTGAGAGATTTG
Source organism: Stephania cephalantha (assembly GCA_039657325.1). Lineage (NCBI taxonomy): Eukaryota > Viridiplantae > Streptophyta > Magnoliopsida > Ranunculales > Menispermaceae > Stephania > Stephania cephalantha. The sequence goes on from CM077577.1 coordinate 24,637,633, forward strand.
AGTTTCTTATTACTGATAGTAGTAAGGGGTTGCTTATGGATCATAATGAGCCTACTATTTATCAGGAGGCTGTGTCTAGCCCTGAGGTAGATAAACGGCTTAGCGCCATGAATTTTGAGATGCAATCCATGTATGATAACAAAGTTTGGAACCTGGTTAATTTACCTGAAGGTGGTAAGACCATTAGATGTAAATGAGTTTTCAAGAAGAAAATCAACATGGATGGCAATGTGCATACTTATAAAGCACGACTAGTAGCCAAAGGTTTCAGACATACTTAAGGTGTTGATTATGATGAGACTTTTTTTCCTATAGCCATGCTTAAATCTATTAGAATCCTAATTGTCATAGCCGCATATTATGACTATGAGATATGTCAAATGGATGTCAAAGGAGCTTTTCTAAATGGAAAGTTACTTAAGGACGTGTATATGATACATCCTGAAGGGCTTGTTCATCCTGTGAATTCTAAGAAGGAGTGCAAGCTTCAAAGATCTATTTATGGATTAAAACAAGCTTCTCGAAGTTGGAATCTTCATTTTAATGAAGCAATTAAGGAATTTGGTTTCATTAAAAATGAAGATGAGCCTTATGTATACAAGAAGGTCAGTGGGAACATGATTGTTTTCCTGGTACTCTATGTTGATGATATATTACTCATTGGAAATGACATCCTAACCTTGTAGAGTGTCAAGTCTTAGTCAGGGAAGTGCTTCTCAATGAAGGACTTAGGAGATGCGACCTATATATTTGGGATTCAAATCTATAAGGGTAGATCTAAAAGGTTGATCGGTCTAAGTAAGGTGCTTATATTGACAATGTACTAAATAGGTTCAGTATGCAAGACTCTAAAAGAGGGCTATTGCCAATGTCTTTTGGTATTAGTCGCAGCAAGACTAAATGTCCGAAGATCAATGATGAGCGAGAGCGCATGAATATGATTCCTTATGTATAAGCTATTAGATATATCATGTATGTCATGTTATGCACCCGACCTGATGTATCATATGCTTTGAGCACCACAAGCAGATATCAATCTGATCCCGATGAGAGTTACCGCATAGCAGTAAATAAAGTTTTTAAGTATTTAAGAATGACTAAAGAAGTGTTCTTGGTCTATAGAAGTTTGGAAGACGAGCTTGTTGTAAACGGTTAAATAGATGTATGTTCTCAAATTGATATAGATGACTTCAAATCACACTTTGGATATGCGTTTACTTTGAATGTAGGCGCAGTGAGTTGAAAAAGTTTGAAGCAAGACACTGTGGCAGATTCTACAACAGAAGTTGAATATATTGCAGCGTTCGATTCAGCTAAGGAGACAGTTTGGATAAAAAAGTTCATCTATAAACTTGGTGTAGTTTCGAGTATAGCTAACCATGTTTGCTTGTATTGTGACAACAACGGGGCGATAACATAGGCTAAATAACCAAAATCACATCAAGATCCAAACATATACTTAAACGTTTTCTTCTCATTTGAGAAATCATTGAGAGGGAAAATGTGAAGATTTGTTGAGTTCCTACAGAAGACAATGTTGCAGATCCTTTAATGAATGCTCTTCCACAAGTGTAACATGATGGTCATGTTAGGTCATTAGGTATTAGATACATGAATGACTGGCCCTAGTGCAAGTGGGAGATGTTGGGGCATGTGTCATAGGTCAATCTATAAACATCGTTTATCTTATAATTTTAGTTAATAAAATAGAGGTTTTCGTTTGATGTTTTATTATAAGTAATTGCATGTTTACTTTATAATAAGATCCATGGGTATTTGTTAAAATATCATAAATGTTCCATGTCGGTTATTATACTAGGAACTATAAAGAGTTAGACTTAGTGTGAATCTTGATTTATGGTCATGTGATGATCATGTCTATAGGGATACGAATCAAGATCATGAGTACTTGTTAAAGAACAAGGTACTGGACTGACTCGCTATGAGAACACCACATGAATTAAGTCATAGGTGTTACTCATGATAAATATATCATTTAGTTCTTTGACTTGAGATTACCATAGACTTCAATATTATGAGCATAGTAATTTGATATAATCAAACGTTGTCTTTAACCGGATGATAATAAAAATTGTGATTGGTTACAATGTGAATAATATGTGAAGGTGTGTATAATTTGTCTTTCTCGTATAGAGAGATATCAGTGTGACGACCCCGTCTCAAATTAAGGTATCGCCCTGCCTAATCCCATCATTAAGCCCTAACCTCACCTCGTAGAACTTAACACGAAACTAGTTAGCCTTTTCAAAACCATTTACCTACTTACAAATTATAAGTTCAATACGTGTTTTAATGTCTTACGTAATATAATAAATCAGAGTTAGTAAAAATTTTGCTTATTTAAAAGTTTATTCAGTGAAATTCTTAACAAATTAGCGAAAGCATTAATGTGATACTTAACAATCGTGGAAAAACTAGGGAATAAAGATCACATGCATATATATAAGAAAATGGCGATATATAACAACATGTGTCTGGTCAAGGTACTAATCACTCAACTCATAATATACAACCCCAAAAGTATATGATAGGTAAATAAAAGTAATACATCAAAAATCAAAACATACAAAATCTGGTGTAGCAGTGCTCCACTGGCTCAGAGGTAGTCGTCGATCTTCTTTTTGCCCGATCTGCTACTCGATGGATCTCGCACCCACCGTCGCAAAACTAGACGGTGTGTACGGGAAAGTAGAAAGTAATACTAAGAGACATTTGTTCACGTTCCCAAATATGCAACAAGTATTTAAAAGTATAATAATAATAACTATGCTATAAAGAGAACATGCAAAGAGATACTTCAGCTAAACAACATAAAACTGACATATGGCTAAGTAGTAATGATCTAGGGCCGATCGGCCGTGATCTTCATCACATCAGCCTTTTCACTATATGTGGATAGAGCTAAGCTCTACATCAATGTGAAGGTCAGAGTAGTGCTCTTTCCTTTATAACCTTTCGCTGGTGCCAGTCACGTGCGATATATACTTGCCAACAACCCTGGGTCCCATACCCCGTATGTTGCACAAGTTATGATTGCCAACAACCCCATGAATCATTTACCGTATGTTGCGCAAGATGGTGGAGAGATCCCGATCACCCTGGAAGTCTAGTGACCATCGTATGTCCGCTGGACCTCTATAATGTAATGACCCTATATACAAGAACCACTTTCATATTTCAAGAAACAACATGGTTAGAGAATCCAATAAAGCAATTGCATATATAATGCACAAAGGAAATATATTACAATACTATGTAACAACTACCTAATAACATATTTCACTGACCACATGTATTAACAATTAATAATGACAGAGCACATGAATTGGAGTCAATGAAATCATTTTATCAACAAACTATACCACGAAAGCAACCTCATGTAATGAAAAAGAACAACAAGTCATGGCATATGGAGTACAAAGGCAATTCAGTCCAAATGACTGGAAAATGAACATATGAATATGAATGAAATGTAAAGAAATATCTCAATCAGTTTACTTACAATCCACGTAATTTCTTATGCTATTTCGGTTTCCCGACACCTCGAAACTCGTATTTGAATCCCCGTAGCTTTTCATTAGGTTCTTGATATTATATTGTAGGGTTTTTAAGCGTGTTTGGACCTTTACTTAGGACATTATACTGTTTTATAATGTTTAAGGATTTTTTGAAAATTGCAGTTTTTATGATGTCATAGACCTAGCGCTCTAATGACCGGGGTTAGCGCGCTAATGTGTCATTAATGTGCTACCAATCCTTATCTAGCGCACTAGCTTATCCACCTAACGCGCTATGTACAGTAAAACCCATAATTCTGCAATCAGAATTCCAAGTTTTCTCTACACATAGGTCATGTTAATGCCTAAGGAACCTCCATACACACTTTTTGAGTTCCATGACATCAACCACAACATAAAACAATAACCCATACATCAAATTCACGAATTCATTTGAATCGAGCTAACTCTATGGTGTAGAGAAGTTACCAACTTGATGAACACTAGTTAAACTTGATCTCTCCTTCACTAAATCACGAAGTTTTTACTATTCTTCTTCTTCTCCAGTAGCTCTTCCTTCTCCAGCAAGTTTCCTTCTCTCTTAAGAAATCAAAATGAAAGAGTTGAGTTGCTGGTGTTGACCAAAAGCTTTATATTCATGAATTGGATATGGTTAATTGATAGCCATTAATCCTAATGTGCACAAGTATCTCGAGACCTAACTAATGGTACACCTATTAACACATGTCCCACTAACTCATGCCAAATGACACCAATAAGTGACTCAATTGGTGTTGAGATATGTCAATACGTGTCTCGAGAAATATCAAGTGGCTATTGTTTTAATTTACTAACTTAAGTGTACTTAATACTAAATCAACCATAGCCTCATTTATATCACTTATAAAAGCAATATAAAGCTTATACCAACTCACCATATTGCTTTCTACCTCGGTCCTACGCTGACACGCAACTCGAGGTGCATTCCCACACACGTCTCGACATCTATTCACAAGTAGGAATGACTTAATAGTCTACACATATACAATACACTAGGCATTCATAATTACAAATATAACATTTACCTCGGCCATCTCGACCTCGGTCGCGACTCATATATTGAAGTGGGTCCCAAGTCACAGGTCATTTGATCCTAATTAAAAGATTAAAGTCAAATTAAATATTTGGGTCGTGACAATCAGTGGATCCCTCGATATGTTTGGTTGTTAAATGACCAAGTGCAAGCGAATTGACATGATCAATGTCATTTGGATGTTTTGATCAATGTCTTTTGGATGTTTTCAGTCTACATAAAGATCGAGACTAGTACGATTGAACATTAAAGGTGACTTTTCATGCCTTATGTTTAATCAAATGATACCACACGACAAAATGTTATGATATATGTTATTCATTAGGTTGTATCGATTTGTTATTCATGCTACTTGGTTAGTCGTAATGGCTTGCTAGAGACCGCTTATGACTTGTGTACCAAAATTGTTTTGCTTCACTGCCAACATCGCATGAACCTATTGGGTCGCACACAAAGAATGTCTTTATGCAATTTCAATTGGTCTAGAGTAATGAATTTTATATGATAAAATTCATGACATAAAAGCCTTTATGATTTGTTATATGATAACTTATTAATAAGGACGTTTGTGTAATTTGCTTGAATTGCTTAAATACAATAGTTGTGTTACAAATATGTTTTTTAAGTGAGTTTTTCCACACATATAAATAGAGGTTGAAACCCTAAAACGAAATACGATTTTCGTTTTTACTATTTTCGAGTTCTCTGGATTTTGGGAGAAAAAGAAAAAAGCTTTCAATCTCCTTTGGGGTAGCACTTTAAATTGTGGTTACCGTTCGTGTGTGAATTTTCGATAAAAGGCGAGCACTTGAACATCTTGGAGATCGAACAATCAGAGAAGGAAATTACGAATTAAGGTATGGTTTACCTTTGTAAACCTAGTTTAATGGAACTTATTGTCGATCCTGTTGGGGTTTTTCGAAAAACTGTTTTGAATTTTCCGTTGCGTATGAACCCCAAAACGCAATAGATTGATCGACCATGTACAACCAATCAAAATAGATCCCATTTATTTGTATTAAATTGGTCATACAAGGTCGAATGAATACATATAAATCGGTCATGCATGACCTAACCATACATGATTGGTCAGCCATGTATGACCGGTCCAAATGGATCACATGTCCAAGTATTCAATCGGTCACACATGACCGACTAAACATATATAGTCTAGTTATGCATAGCCAAACAATATAAGATTGTTTGGCCATGTATGATCGACTTACAACATGTAGTTCGGCCCTACGTGGCCAAACCAGAGGCAGAACCCGTGTTTTGAACACGAAAAAAGGAACAAATCGAAGGAAAACTCAAGAAATACCTCTCCATCTTGCACATATGCACCTCCTACACGTTTTGTAAGGTCAATAGCTACCAAATAACCCAAACGAACAACGCCTTACCAAACAAAAAACTTTGTTCAAACCCCATTAATGCACATAAAAACAGTAGAAATACAACATTTTTCATTTTAAAAGCATGAAGAAATCGACTCTTACGATGGTAGTAGGCTCTTAAATTGCAAGTTTGCATCGTCGGTGATCAAAGGGGATTGTCGGAGTCGAAGTGCACAATAAGAGAAAGTGGCATGTGAGTGATTATGGGGGTTGTGAAAAGTAACTAGATCATTTTGTTTGAGGGCAAATATAAAATTAAGTGCCAAAAAATTTGAGTCTTGCCTTTACAAAATTGTGGGCTGCCACGTAGAACAACCCTCATTCTTATTGCAAACCACACGTGGGATCAGCCACCTCAAGACGCTGACCTACCATACTAGCAAGGAAGGATACGCTGCCTCCTTTTCTCCCGCCCAATTTCTCAACCGACTCTCTAGTCTTCTTCCCCACGTCTGAACGCTTCCTTAAGACCAACGATTACATTTAACACACACACACACTATTTCCATGTTTTTCAGATGCTCCTCGACTCACTCTATTACAAGATTTGATTTTCAACTAACTACGTAGACGAGGCTGAATTGTGTGTTTGTTCGGTCAATGTCAACGTAGCGTAATCCTTATTAGTCCATACGAGACGGCACGTTGTTCCATTTCTAAACTTTACCCGCCTTAATTTTCTACCCCCTCCCCCTTCCCTCCCCTTCCCTATGTCTCCACCACCTCCACCTAACCCGCCGCAGCAGACCTTCTCCTGCTTCCTCTGCCTCTCCCTACTCCACTGGAAGCGGTCATCACCTCCGCCGGATCCGAGCAAGCCTTGCCGCTTCTCCTACTCCGTCCTCCGCCGCGCCACCTTGTCCTTCTCCGCACACACCCGCCTCGGCCAAGGCGGGTCCGGGACGGTCTTCCGCGGCGGCCTCCCCGGCTGTGGCGATGCTGCCATCAAGTTCATGGACTCCTCCGGTCTGCAGGGCCAGCGGGAGTTCGACAACGAGCTCTTATTCGCAGAGAGAACTCGCGGATCAGACAACATTGTCAAACTCATTGGTTTCTCTTCAAATTCTAAGTACGAAAAAAAGGACATTAAAGAGAGAGAGCGTTTGGTTTTGGTGTATGAGTTGATGCGCAACGGGAGTTTACAGGACGCTTTGATCAATAGGAAGTTTGAGGAGTTGATGGATTGGGAGAAGAGGTTAGAAATCGCCGTCGACATCGCCAAGGGTCTCGAGTTTCTTCACTTTAGGTGCCAACCGCCCATCATTCATGGAGATATCAAACCCAGTAACGTTCTCTTGGATGGCTGTTTCAAAGCTAAGATCTCTGATTTTGGCCTTGCTCGGGTGAAAATTGAGGAGAAAGATCAGGGTAACAACAATGCCTCCACGTTGGAGACCAATAGGCTTACCAAGGATCACGAAGAGACTGAAAGTGTTGATAGTAATATTAGTAATAGTAGTTTGGAGAAGAAATCACCAGAAAGTTTTATGAAGGTTTTGGACAGATCGGTGGCATCACCCGACTTGTTGGCCAACAAGAAGAATGCATCGACGCAAAGGAAATTTGATCAGATTACTTATCAAACTGGGGAGTCTGAGACCGAAAGGTTAATGAAGGATTATGTGATGAAGTGGGTATTGACCAACAATCCGGCCGCCACAACGGAACACGATAACAAGCTAAACAAAACCACGAAAATGTCAAAGAGTGGTGAGAACCAGACGGCAATAAAATGGTGGAGAGAGGAGTACTATGAGAGGCTGTCTATGAAGAGGAGCAACAAGAAGAAGAAGCAGGGGCTCGGGTTGAGTAATGGAAGTAGAGGGAGTGACGATTGGTGGCAGAGTTACGATCACGAAGACACAGAGTTTGAACAACAGAACAAAATGAAGAAGTCCAAGAGCCAGAGAAGGGGAAGCTGGGGTAGAATTGATTGGTGGCTAGATGGGTTCAGTGAACTCAAAAGAACTACTAAATGGGCAAGTACTGAAACAACAAAAAGCAGCGTTAGCAGCACTCACAGCGTGAGGGGTACTGTTTGCTACAATGCACCAGAGACCTTCAGTGGTGGTGTTGAGCAGATATCTGAGAAATGTGATGTCTATAGCTACGGCGTTCTGCTGTTGGTGTTGATCTCTGGCCGTCGACCTCTTCAGGTGAGCGCCTCGTTCCCTGATTCGAGCCTTGAACGGGCGAACCTTGTCTCGTGGGCACGGAGTCTTGCCTGCAAGGGGAGGGTTCTTGAACTTGTGGATTCGAATATCCGGTCATTGAATAGAGAACAAGCAGTTCTATGCATCAAGGTTGCATTGCTTTGCCTGCAGAGGTCAGTCACAAAGCGGCCTAACATTAAAGAAGTCCTGGACATGCTTTCTGGAAAATGTGACGCTCCGGCTTTGCCATCGGAATGCTCTACTTCAGCACCAGTCAGGTTTACCTTCAAGTCAGTGACAAAGTACTCTTCATAGTTCACAGTGATTCGAACTGATTTTTTCCCACGAAATTGTGTATTTCTGCACAAATTAAGTACTCGAACTCATCAGTACCCTCTAAGATGAGGCCATTTTTGTCATACATTGGAGAAAAACCATGTATGTATCTCAATAAAATGAGACATTCTGAACACATGAAGCATATAAATTTTCCGAAAGAATCAATCGTGAACCATACACTACTACACTGATCCACTTGTTCTATTAGCAAAGAAAGTTTCATTTCAACTCAATATTATCACATAGAAACAGCACAATGGCTGAACAGAAAAGAAACGAATGTCATGCACTGCACTGCCAATTCAAGGTGAAGTTCATCCCGTGTTTATAGTTGATGGTTACAACAGAGTGTATCTTCTTGTATCCTGCGTCGTGAACTCATTTTCATCGAAGGGAGAGGCGACCATTTCAGGATGTTGTTCCGTCATCTGTTCAGTTATTGGCTGCTTGCAAATGATAAGATTGGCATGAAAGAGACTAAGTGCCAAATCAGCAAATGAACTACAATGGCACACCCACTTCTACAATCAATACCAGCTAGCTGGATGTTGCACGTTTCTGAATATAATTTAAGGAAAAAAAAGCATCATAAGTTGGCATCGTTGCTTGATATTGCGAGTATCTTAACATATTTCACAAAGAAAAAAAAAATCTGCGATAGCCATCTAACAATTGCTGAAGCGAGTTAGATGAAACTGCAACTTACCTCTTATCACCTTGCACTACACTTGACGATTCCATAGAAGCCCGCGATGACCCCGCTGTCTGTCAAAGGTTGTCCTTAAAACTTAGAGGAAAAAGGAACGGGTCCATGCTACATCGAAGGAGTATATAAACCATAAAACTAGTGTAAAACAAAGTTTTATTCTTTTCTTTAGAGTAGTGTAAACCAAAGTTAAAATTAGTTGGCTCCAACAATAAGTATATGAGTCATAAACCAAATATTTCATAGAACGGTAGAACTATAACTAAGTGCAAGCACTTTTTCAAGGATGTCGTAGTAATCATAATTCTTGTCTCTCAATTTATATTTCCTGTTTCCCAATATAGCCAATTCACATACGTGGTTTTATAGTCAACATAATACGTAAGAATTTGATGCTGCTACAATTGATGGTTATAGTAGGTCCGCATTTACTGTAGTGCGAAACACTACGTTAGCAGACAGGTTGCGCATGAGCTAGTGGATCAGGCAAAAGTATAATTAAGTCAAACTACTGACGACAAATCCAGATCAATGCATCATGGCAACAATATGCTCCCAAACATATCCCCATTTCCATTGTAAACATTGCAAATAAATGTCGGTTTGACATGGTAACTATATTATGATGAGTGAGTTACTAAAACCACCAACCCAAAAGAAATATGCAGTCATTAAAGAGCCCACCAGATAGGCAACCAACCAAAGAATGATGCATTCCTCAATGCAAATATGAGTAAAAGCAATGCCTATCAACTTTCCAAAAAAAAAAAAAAAAAAAAAAAAAAAGGAACAACAACAACAACAAAGAGATTACTAATAACATTACTCAATTAAGAACTTCTGCTTTTAAGCCACCCACCGCAAACGGGTACCCCTTTGTTTAATGTGTTGATCAGGAAGACAAGCCCACCATTTATGTTAGGTACTCAAAGAAGCACAAGAAGTATCGCGAGACACATGGCTACTAACTAGAAGTATTTGGCGGGAAGATCCAGATCAGAAACAGAGAAGATTTTAAATGAATAAGAATGTCGTCCTCTATACGAAGAGTTAATAGAATTTTGTTAGGACAGTTTGATAGCCTCTCGAAATTCTACCAATGAGTCTATGTTCTTTTCAGTTCTTATTTTGTAATTCAGACCGTAACTCAGTTTTGGCTCAATAGTCCCAAATCGGTCCCTCAATTGGATTGATTCCTTGTCTGAGACTCAGTTTGTTAATTGAATCCCATTGAGTTTTGTACGAATGGTGCATTCCTTAATGCCAATGTGTGAACTGAAAGGCACATCTACCAACTAATAAAAAAACGAAGAGATTACTAATAACATCCCTCGATTAAGAACACTTAAAGAATTGACCTAGTTTAAAACCTCCATTCCTACAAAAATGGGGCCACATTCAAGGTTCATACGTTCCCCCAATGGGAAGAATCAGGCAAAGAGCTAAAATTGATATGGCTATCAATATGAAAGAATATAAATGAACTAATACTTAACGTTAACTGAATTGACAAGTAGGAAGTACAACTAAGACAATGTTCCCTAGAACACACGCAAATGGTATATATTACCCAACTGACTTGCAGTAAACCAAATAATTGAAAATGCTTTGTAAAACACCAAGCAAAATCACCTGGTATTTCAACAATTGCTTATTTGTGCAATTCAACCAACAGAAAGAATGAATAGTGTCAATCCTTTTTTTTTTCCGACTTCGTGTCAATCCTTCTTTGGATCCAAAAAAATATCCAAATTAAGCAGTCCTTAAAGCATAAATACAAGGAAACAACCCTTGTAGGATCCATTAAGTGGGTATTACAAATTATATAATCATATAATACTGAAAATAGTGTAGAGAACTCGAATCATAAAGAGACAAACATGTATAGATGGAATCGTTCATACACCAGTAAAACTAGATGAGACACGACAGGAGATGTATAAAAACCACTAACCATATATTGAGATGGATCAATGTTTCTTCCACAGGCTTGTTGTAGATATTCTTCATATGTCTGCAAGGTATTAAAATATCCAAAAAATAAATTTTCATTTTTTTCCGGATAAAAATCATCTTTCATATATTTGAAAAAAAAAAAAAAAAAAAAGGTTTTGAATGCACTCTAAGATTTTGTAATAGCATTGAAAGGAAAGTTAGCCAGCCCTATGAAAACGAATTTATACCATCCCAGTCAAATTCAATAAATAATCATCATACACAACAAGTTGTCTTCTTTGCCGCAATCCAGAAGGCACTGTTGTATTTTGTAGTCCTAAATCTCCACTACTATGAGTTTTTCTCAAATATCTTTAGCCCTTCCTCGCTAAAGCAAACAAAGAGCTAAATTCACCACATCCAAGCTATCATGAGGACCTTAAATGGATGTTCTCACTAACTACAATCTAAGGTTATCACTCAACAATTGATAATTGTTTTGTATCCTAACACATTAACAGTCCGTTTGGTTTGCGTTTGGTCGAAGTTGGGGATTGCTATCAAATCCGTGCACGCAGGATCAGTTTGAGCAGGGCGGCTGCTTGTTTTTTTTCAGCCACCTAATATGGGTTTTGTTACGCTTTAAGAAATTTCAATGCATGAACTGAACGCGTGATGCAACACGTCATCCTGATACTAACTTTCCAGTCACCGAACCAAACGGACTGTAAAGAGTTAGTTACAAACATCTTGAGGAAACACAAGCAAACCAATGGAGAAAAAAATGATTGATTGTTTCATTTTTTGGTATGATGACATGTCGAAACATGCAACACCAATTAGATGACAAGTACATAAACGACATCATTTTTGGAGCATGCTCTAGGTGTTCGTTCTTTTATTTTTGATATGAAAGAAACCTGTGAGGCTTGAACTCCCGACCTCCTATCCAAATAACCCCATAGGGCCCTTACCAAACCAGTGAGCCATCATCCGCTTGGTTGGTCTAGGTGTTAGTCTTTTGATAGAACACAACTAAGAAACAACACATATACAAATTGTTCATAGCTGACACAAGGTCGCTTAGTGGCAAGCTTCGACTCTAGGTCTCGCATTGATCATGACAAAGGATGTGACGGTCAATTTACATCCCTGAAGCCGTTTACTCCGTCTTCCTTCCATTCCTTTATCTCCATCACATAATCTAGGACGTCGTCCACATAATCAAATGCCTTGGTATAATTAATCTTTAAGGCTATGACTCTTTTTCTCCCTTATTGCCACTCAATGGTTTCATCTACAGTGATGTGGATGCATAGCGTCAAAATCTCATGCAATGTGATCTTAACATGCCTATCTCCAACTGGTCCTCCCTAAACATTAGAGAGATTACACTGCGATACAAGATTTAGAGGATGAATTATAACTTAATACTAAAGAACCAAAAATGTCTACAAAACAATCTAAAATTAATAACTCCCACTGAAACTAAACAACCAAAAGTAAGATCCCCATACGAGCATTATACTTATGAAACTGCTCGGGTGCTAATGTTTTATTAAGCAGATCAACAGTTATGAAGTTCGTAATAATGTATTTTTATAAACAACGGTTCGCTCTGAATTCTTTAATTATTTCACAAGAAATTAAATGTCATAATCTGACTTTATCAGTTTACTGTAGTTGGAATGCGCAACAGCTAATTCACTGTCACAAAATAACTATAGCGGTTTATCAACACTTGTTCGCTAAAAGCAACCCCGGACAAAAACTCAGCAATTAGATCCCATGATTTGATACCTCATAACATGTAACAAAATCTACCATCAAGATAAATAAATCTATAATTTTATATTCTTCAACACTTCTTATTTAAGTAGATATTATAACTAAAACAAATTTCAACTAATCTTGGCATCCAACCAAAAAAAGTCATACTCAACATATAGAATGATTTCAAGCTACTCTGACCTCTGATACGTGAGCATGCATCAGTTTGTCCTTAATAAGTACCATGAGTGATGTAGCAAGAAATTTACCAACTGCTCGCTACAAATAAATATATAGATTTTTCTACCAATTCATTGATTCCACGAATACCGAATTGAAAAAACACGTTTCTAACTTGTGATGGAACACACAAAATTCAGAAACCAAAAACGAACAAAGAGATATTCTCTCTCAAAAACTCAATTTTATTCATCAAATAATCAACCCCCTAAATAAAATACGATCAAGCCTTTATATATATTAGGCCTAATTAAGTTAACACAATATTTGACTCCAAGTAGAATTCCTATTCTAAAAAAAAATCCAAGTTAATCTAACTATGACACAAAATCTAACAATCTTATCTAATAAATAAGAAACCCTAATCTAACACAAACTCTGATTTGCATCAATGAGACTTGTTTTGTTGCTTTCCAATGATCAAATCATGGGTTGCTCAAACATATCTGCCTAGCATCTTGTATCATATGCAATATTCGGATCTAGACAAACATAATATAGGTTCTTAAGGTTATTAAGTTACTCTTTCTAAACAATTTAGTGAATGAAAGGTACGTTAATATTGTCTTGAGTTGTTCTTGTGTTGAAAAATATCTATAGCACTTGTGGGAATATCAATATATTCTTTTTCAAAACAATTCCCTAATCAAATCTCCTTCCGCAAACACATCATCGCCAAAGAATTAAGCATTTTTTTTACAAATCTTAAAAGCAACTTAATAATGAGAACATAAAAATGTTACCCTATAGATTTTTATTTAAAAAAAAAATAAAATCAACTTAATGTGTCAACAATATTTTGGGCCATGACATAGCTGAATTGTCATTGAATCAATTTCTATTTACACCTTGACTACTTTAAGTGCAAGAATTAATTAAATAAGGCAACAATATCTATTAAGCAAAGACTAACCTAAATTGATGAAGAAAAATAACCAACTAATTTTTAATCATGAAATACACCAAGATTTCCTTTCCATACACACTCGAATATCAAAATTTAGATGATGCATCAAATGTTGCACAACGACTTGGAGCTGCAAGCCACATGAATCCCAAGGAGAATGCCAGTGACCTCCTAAGATCACAAACTGCAAAAAAGACCCAGAATGGGGACTTTGAGGAGAACACTTATTTGCCTAAGTTAGATTGGAAGACGGAGGCGTTTCAGTTATAGTAGAGAGCATACCTTTTCCTTCGACGACCAATCTATTAATATAGACTATGGTTTACCCTTGTTATTTCCAATCCGGATCCTTGCGTTATTTGTTGCTTTTGGTAAGATTTTCTACCCATTTGAATTTATCACATTTCCCTAAAAATCTGGGGAATCCTCAAAATTGGGAGATCTTCCGTATCATATCAATATGAAATTTGGGCATATCTTAAGGCCTCCTCGAAATGTGCTTACATGAATCTCGAGGTGAATTATAATCTAGGCAAATCTTAAAGACTTCTCGAGATGTGCTTTCACAAATTTCAAGGTGAATTACAATCTATATTATACTATATGCCCCCCACTCTTGCACAAAAAATTAATTTTTGTGGAGTACATATGTATTTTTTTTTTGCACTATTTATAAAGGAGGCCTATGTCGTACACTATGTGCGTTACATAGCCGGTCCCAAGTCCGGATAAAGGAGGTGGACTCTGACACCCATTTTTCATACCGAAAAATGGGTAAGAGAAGTCCCAAACTCATTTTTCATACCCGAAAAGTAGGGGAGGGAGGCCCCAAGCTCATTTTCCATTCTTCAAAAATGGAGGAGGGTTGCGATAGGTTGACATCCAACGTAAAACTTTTGTCACTTTTCATGAAATAGATCAAACATATATAAACGTTGGGGCGTTCCCACCTAGCGACGCGCTGCATCGGAGCCCGAGTGTAGTGAGAAATGAGCAAGGGTTTGTTTCACATCGCCGCCTGGGTGTGAAGAAAAATGAGCAAGGGTCCCACACATAGGATGTGTGTGGGTAAAGAAGCTAGTCCCTTCACATCGTCGCCCGGATGTGAAAAAAAAATGAGCAAGGGTTCCAACACAAAGAACGGGTGTGGGTAAAGAAGCTAGTTCAAAACAAACACGAAAACAAAAACAAAATCATAGATACGGATATTAGATCTTTTAGACAAAATACAAATAGAAAAGGAAAACAAACACAAAGGGGAGAAAAAATTCGTTTAGGAACATGGAACTTAAGAACACTTACAGAGAAGTCAATAAAACTAGTAGATACTATGATTAGAAGGAGAATCAATATTGCTTGCCTCCAAGAGACAAAATCGGTAGGAGAAAAGAGTAGAGAAATAGGAAGCACAGGGCTTAAATTGTGGTACACCGGTATAGATAGAAAATGCAATGGAGTAGGAATTGTGGTGGATAATGATTATAAGGATAAGGTCGTAGAGGTTAAAAGAATGGGGGACAAATTGATTCTAGTTAAATTAATTATTGGAGACGAAAAATTTAACATACGTAGCGCCTATGCACCACAAGTAGGATTAAGCGAGAGCATCAAATGCAAGTTTTGGAACGATATGGATGGATTTATGCAAAACATACAATTAGATGAAAAAGTTTTTATTGAAGGAGATTTAAATGGGCATGTCGGGGCAAGTAACAATGGATTTGAGAGATTTCTTGGAGGTTTTAGTTACGGTAATAGAAATGAAGAAGGAGAATCAATCTTAGAATTTACTTCAGCATACGATTTTGTCTTAGCAAATACTAGTTTTAGGAAGGGGGAGTCGCATATAATTACTTTTAGTAGTGGTCATAACAAGAGTCAAATAGATTTTCTTCTAACAAGAAAAATAGATAGAAAAATATGTAGAGACTGCAAAGTAATACCTGGTGAAGCGCTTACTACCCAACATAAGTTAGTAGTACTTGATATTAAGCTAAAACGACGACATAATATGAATAAAAGAGTTAGTGACCCTAGAATAAAGTGGTGGAACCTAAAAAATAGTAAACAAGTAGAGTTTAGAAAAAAACTATTAAAGGAAAATGTTTGGAATCTTGACTTAGATGCTAATACAATGTGGCTAGAAACGAGTAGTTGCATAAGGAGAGTGAGATCAAACGTATTAGGTATATCAAAAGGCTTGGGACCACCAAAGAAGGAAACATAGTGGTGGAACGAGGATGTCCAACGAGCAATTAAGACTAAAAGAGAGATGTATAGGAAAATACCTAAGTGTCAAGATGAAGATGCGTACAATCAATATAGAGAAGCTAGAAAACAAGCTAAAAAAGTAGTTAGTCAAGCTAAAACAAATTTCATGGAAGATCTATATACAAGGTTAGTAATAGAGATGGCGAAAAATATATATATATAGGCTAGCCAAATTAAGAGATAAAAATAAACAAGACCTAAGTCATGTAAGATGTATTAAGGACGAAAATCAAAATGTTTTAACGCGCGAGGATGATATTAAGGAGAGATGGAGAAGTTACTTCGATAGTTTATTTAATGATGGCCAAGTTGATACTATAATAGATAAGAACTCACACCAAGAAAGAAATGTAAACTATACACGCAATATTAGAATTATAGAAGTTAAAGAGGCATTGAAAAGAATGAAAATAGGGAAAGCATGTGGCCCAGATGAAATACCCATACAGGTTTGGAAATGCTTAGGAGAAATTGGATTGACTTGTTTAACAAAACTTTTCAATAAAATTCTAAAATCAAAACGGATGCCGATGGATTGGAGAAGAAGCACGCTTGTGCCAATCTTCAAAAACAAAGGAGACATGCAAAGTTGCTCAAACTACCGGGGAATTAAACTTATGAGTCACACTATGAAACTTTGGGAGAGGATAATTGACAATAGGCTAAGGAGAGAAACAACAATATCAGAGAACCAATTTGGCTTCATGCCTGGGAGGTCAACTATGGAGCCGATTTTCCTTGTAAGGCGATTGTTAGAAAAATATAGAGAAAAGAAAAAAGATCTTCATATGGTATTCGTAGATTTAGAAAAAGCATATGATAGGGTCCCTAGAGATGTTCTTTGGTGGGTTCTAGAAAGAAAATGAGTTCATGCTAAATACATAGACACTATTAAGGATATGTATGATGAAGTACTAACGAGTATAGAAACATTTGGAAGGGCTACAAAAAAATTTTCCATTACGATAGGACTACATCAAGGATCGGCTTTAAGTCCATATCTATTTACTTTAGTTATGGATGAACTACCTATGCATATTCAAGAGGATATATCATGGTGTATGCTATTTGCAGATGATATTGTCTTAGTGGATGAAACAAAAGATGGAGTGAATAGGAAACTAGAACTCTGGAAGAATATATTAGAATCTAAAGGCTTTAAGTTGAGTATGACGAAAACTGAATACATGCACTGTGAATTTAGAAACACTAGACATTGAGATGGAGTGGTACAATTAGGGGAAGTAGAAGTTCCTAAGGTGAACCACTTTAGATACCTAGGATCAATCATATGAAATGATAGTAATATTGAGAATGATGTCACACAAATTCAAGCTGGATAGAAGAAATGGCGGAGTGCAACAGGGGTGATTTGTGATCGAAATGTTTCTACTAAGTTAAAAGGAAAATTTTATAGGACCGCAATTAGGTCAGCTATGCTCTATGGTAGTGAATGTTGGGCGGTAAAGCAACAACAATTACATAAAATGAACGTAGCAGAAATGAGGATGCTTAGGTGGATGTGTGGTAAAACTCGTAAAGATAGAATAAAAATATAGAAATTCAAAGACAAGTAGGAGTAGCACCAATTGATACAAAGATTAGGGAATGGCGGTTTCGGTGGTTTGGTCACTTGCAAAGATGGCCTACAAATGCCCCCACTAGAATACGTGACTCAATAGAAACTGTAGAAATTCGAAGAGGTAGGGGTAGACCAAAGTTAACATGGGATGCATTAATTAAAAGGGATTTGAATGGTTTGGAAAGCTCACCATCAATTGCATTTAATCGAACACAATGGAAAAGTTTGATCCATGTAGCCGACCCCAATTAATTTGGGACTGAGGCTATGTTGTTGTTGTTGTTTGCATTATTTATAAAGCCTAAGAATACCTCTTTATCTTGTTGGTACTATTCATAAAACCTAAGAATACAACTTCGACACTATTCAAGTGTTGCACATCTCGAGGCGCATCTGATGGCTTAACTTAGCTACTTTCGTAGAAAAAGACAAAAAGCTTCTTTGCCTTTTTACTATTCATCAAGCCTAAGAACTTGGATATTCATCAAGCCTAAGGACAAATCTTTGGCACCATTTAAGTATTGCGCATCTCAAGGCGCATTCGACGGTCTAACTTGGATAGAGCAAAAAAGCCAAAGAGAAGTCCTTAGGCTTAGTGAATAGTAACAAGCCAAAGAGAAGTTCCTAGGCTTGATGAATATTAACAACCCAAAGACCCTTTTGTCTTTTTCTATTGTAGTAGCCAAGTTAGGCCATCGGATGTGCCTTAAGATGTTCAACACTTGAATAATGCCAAAAAGTGAAAGACGAGTCCTCAAACTTGAAAAAAGAAAATCAAAGGAGACGAAAAGGAGGAGATTGAAGACAAAGAGATTACACTTGAAGACCAATGGTGGAGTTTTCCTATCCTTCTTTTGTTTTTTAATATTTGCTTTCTTTAAGAGGTTGAAAGAAACCTTGACTATGACTATTTCTTTCTTTATATTCCAAATTACCTCACTAGGTTTAGTGAAGTAGTTTAGAAGGATGTTTTAGATTTCTTGTTGAATACTTGATGTTTCTTTGATAAACTCTTGATTTCTAGTTGTGTTTTATGCCTATTTCTTAATACTTTTAATTTGATTGGCCACTTTATTAAATAATTTTGCACTTGTAACGCACTCAAGAGAGGAATTGTTGGTAAAGCATAGGCATAATTCTATTGATTGGGACTATGATAGGAATATACCTGGTGATTTAAGAAGTCTTTAAAAGGATTCACGAAATTTGAATAGTCTTGCATGTTGAAATTGACATAGGAATATAGCATAATTTGTATGTTTAGATATTTCTAGATGATTTATGGAGAGCTTTTCAAGCTCTCCATTCTCCACAAAGTGGTTAACAGTCTCAAACAAACCTCTAGATGAATTCACAACATCCTAGATTCACATCTCACTGATACCTATCTCTGTGAATTTTTCTTTTATAGATAGTTTAGGAGTTAAATTTAATTCTCGTCTATCTTATGTTAAGGTTCTTGTTATTTGTTGGATGGGTATGGCTTATTGTGATAGGATAACTTAATGCATTTTTCATGAGTAGCACGGGCCCTATACAAAGATTACGTACGCCAATAGGTTTCCAAACATTATCTGTGATTTTGACATTACTAGTGCTTAATAAGTTAAGCTCTGTGGGACGACCTTGTTCTCACTGCTGCTATAATTTGACCGCGTCCACTTGCTTTCAAGAACAGTATTCAATCCATAAAGTGAGAAAACCAATGTAATACTCCTATATGCACAAATTTCCTTCAGTGTAATTTGCAATGTCATGTTCAAGGTGAACGCGTAGCCGAACGTTTCTGATATTGATGGTAAATTTTCTTGAGATAATCCCACAAAGCTTTTGATGTCTTACAACTAAAAGGCTGCAGATTGACAGCAACGGTTTGTTCCATGTTTAGCAATAACCAACTTCTGATTCATGCATCTTTGGCTACCCATCAACGACCTAGGTTGGATCGGTTGGCTGCACAATGGTGCCATCTATGTGTCCCCAACATAATTCCTTCCCTCGAAAATAAATCTAGAATTGAAACTTGAAAGTGATCCAACAACTATATCACAATAGTTTTACACAAGATATTCTTTTTCCAAGAACCAACCAAAATTAATACTCGCAGAGAAAATCATGACGAACAATGAGGGTCCCTGATACCACAACATAACATAGGAAATAATGAAACACAAGACAAAATTTTGTGTCTTTGTTTGGATGCCCAAAGCTATCTCTTCCTTCAATACATAGAAAATATACAGCACATCAGATCCCTTAATAACAGCTATAGTATCTCCAAATCACAGCAGAATATCCTAATCAAGATATAGTATATATTTATAAAAATATGTAATACAACTATAATATCTAGCCAATTACCATTGACAATTTCTAATACTTCACATATCAGACGTCAGGACAATCTCATGTAGATTCAAAAGAATTGCAAGCAGAGGAGGCAAATGGTTCAGGTTTTTAGTCAAATCAACTTGCAAGTTCAGAAGGATATTCTTAGTGTAGAAGAACGTAACAACAATGAGCAGCAACATTAGAAAAAAAAAAGAAAGAGAAAATGAATACCTTAAGCTATGTTTAGAAAAGGATCTAAAATCTAAAAAAACCTGGATACTTTTGACGAAACCTTGTATTCTTGGCTTTGGATACCAAAAAAATAAAGGATTCCTGTTTGTTCCTGTTTGTTTAACACGAAGCAAAATTTAAAAATTGTTCTCTGATTCAAAGACGAATACAACAGTAAACATGGGCTTGGAAAGAAAGAGATTTTTACTGTTTTACAAGTTTCCAAGCCAAAGAAACTGTTTTTTAAGATTCCAAACCTGATGCAGCTCCAAAATTATTTTTGAATTTAGATAGGAAAATGCAGCTCCAATATAAAAAGCAATCACAAAACATATCTATACATGAAGGAAAAAGAGCAGTAATAGTTCATTACCATTGAAAGAAAATCATCCTCTGACAGTGAATCCATAATAGTGCACCTTTTGCTAGACAATTGCCAATCATTAGTTGGGCGCAGCATACCCCTGTAACTTAGCTGATAAGTAGAATTTCTATGCAACAACAATGTTTCCAATACTAACCATTAGACCCCTAAGTGTAGCTTACTAACTTTCATGGTTTCGAAAATCGGTAAACTTCGCCGAAGTTCGGGCGAAGTTTGTCGATGTTGAGGTAAGCGAAGCGAAGTTCAAGGGCAGTTAAAAAATTGCAAAACTTCGACTCAACTTCTGCTAACTTCGACCGAACTTCGAAAACTTCGATGAAAGTTCATAAAACATGAAGTAAAATTGTTATGTTTCGTGGAAGTTGAACAAACTTCGACTGAAACTTCGACGGAAACTTCGGAAACTTCGATGGAAGTTGATAAAACAATATTTATGCATTATTGTTGTATGATTAAGTATATTCCTAGCATCTTTACGAAGAAACTTGAGTTTTCTAACTTTAAAGTGAAATTTTGTAAACTTCCGTACACCGGCGAATTTTTGTCAAACTTCCATCGTCGAAGTTAACTTCCTCGAATTAATTCTGAATTTTAAGTGAGCGAAATCATAGGCGAAGTCGGAGTTTCGAACCTTGCTAACTTTTTCTGAATGGATCCTGCAGTAAATTTGCGATTTTGTACTTGAATATCACTACTGTGGGGTTGTCCTGCATTTTGGTACAGCAAAGAAGGATGTAACCATCCTGCATGTGATGGAAGTGTGGTATGAGCATATCCTTCTGGAGACTCCACGCAAGGTTTTCCGAGAAGCTCATCCATAAAGTTATTGCTGCGTCAAATCATAAGGCTTTTTGTTAATTATAAAATAAAAATAGTAAAATAAATGTGGAAGAAAAAGCACGGACATCATATCCGCACCTTTTCCTCGTTGAATTGACATTGGAATTTCCATCAATTAGATCACAAAGAGCCTCACCAATCTCTGGAGACAACTCCTGGAAAAAAGCATGTTAATCACCGTCACATATTCAAAAATCTGCTCCTCGAGCCACTAATCCAAAAAAACAAAAAATAAAAAAATAAAGGAAGGAGTAGGAATACCTGGCAGTCTCTGCTAATTTTAACTGGCTTGTAGTCATTTAACGGATTCTTAAGATGAAGTGTCTTCTGAAAAGGCAAATTATTCAATTGCAACCATTTAACTTTAAAAGTAGATCCCCATGGATTGCTTCCACCAGACAACCCAGTCCAGACGTTATCACGCCTCCAACCAACAGAAGACATCATTTGGGCGTATCCTTGGAAATAACCACTCATGTTGACACTAAATATTAGAATCACTCTCTCTGAATTCTGCAGAGACAATAATTATTCCATTAGTAACAAATAGGAAATGCACCAATTTGAGATGTAGTAAGATCTAAACTCTTACATGAAAGGCTTCCTCCAAAATGTGTTCGTTCATAACTTGTGTGGCCCATATTCCCTTTTCAATTGAAAGTTGAATATTCTGATGGTTCAAACTTTTAATGACAAAATATCTTGTTCCATGTTGTTTATGTACATCCTCACCATCCAAATTCTCAACCAGAGTAGAAGAATATACTTGTTCTTGAACTCCATGTTCATAACACCTCTCCTGATTCCCGCAACTTGTGCTCCCTAACGAAGGAAAGTTTTAACCTTATGTTATAATAGTTTTTCTAATCCAGATTAGCAAAAGCAATGTCAATAACATGTAGGGACTAAACTAGTTGTGTAAAAAACATTAAGGGCATCCATCATTGTAACCATTGCAGTGTTTAGTTTTATATCGATAATCAAATAACTAGGAAAAATCAAATTCGCATTCTAATATAGTTTTCTATAATAACAATCTTTAAACTAGAAGCACCAATTAATCTGAAGGGTTTGGTTTTCACAGCACAATTGAAGACCTGAACAATATAAATTGTTCAACGAATCCAGAGTTCCCTCAATAAATCACATTCACAATTTTCTGGAAATAGTGTTACAAATCTGTCCTAGCATACAGGCTGAGACAAGAAATATAATAACTAAATGTGAAAAAAAGACAATGTTAATGGAGTTTCTAGAATTATTTGTAGCATGTTTCAACTGAATGACTTACGATTCTCTCCTTGGAGATTCACTTAAAAATTCTTAAACAAGAATGCACTCAATATTTCCATCCAAATGCCCCATAATTACATCAACATAGAAAACAATGAGGTTTTCTTCAGGCATTTGTATTGAGTTGCAGATTCAGTCATTGACATGCATTCATGGAAAATTTTTCTTTTTCAAAATGATTTCTTCAGTGTGGACGTGAAAATCTACTAATGACCTGAAACAACAATCAGGCATTTCGCCTAATCATTTAGTAAGCCTTTTCTCTAGAGAGCTAAGGAGAAAAAAAAAAAAAAAAAAAAAAAAAAAAACACACGATTACTATGCAAACATACTGCTGCAACTTTTATTCATTAAACTAACATGCCTAATGAGAAAAAAAAAGAGTGTGCTAAGATGAGAGATTCAGATTTTCCTTTCAAGTCCAATTTCAAAGAAAAGGAAGAAGGGAAGGATAGCCACTGCAAACAAGGATGTGCATGATTAAATGAGAACATAAAAATTAATATAAAAAAAAAACACACACACACACAAAAAGAACAGCTATACATTCCAAAGACTATCACCAACTTAAGAAAAAAAAAAAAAAAAAAGCAAAAGCCATTTAAACTAATTACTTGGATCGTCAAAATTCTCAATATCATTTTTGCATCTAGTGAGAGATGAATCAACCACGGAAGTAGTTTCTTTAGAAGCGTCGATGACAAATCCCTAGTTACATCCCGTATCAAGGAGAAAAACAATAATTCAGTTACAAGCTTAGCATATGACGTGAGATCACCGATGATAGAACTTTGAATGCTAGATTTTATTATCCTACAACCACTACACCAATCCAAAGATCTAAGATAAACAAGCAACCCCGATACAACAACAATAACATAGCCTCAGTCCCAAAGTAATTGGGGATAAACAAGCAACCGTGATATCAATGCATAAAGAAGACACCAAATGCTTCCCATTGTTTGTCAGAAGAAGAGTCAGTAAACTCACTCACAAGTCATCAAAAAGTCAGAACCAGTGAACACAATCAGATAGGTGCAGATTTTATAGACATATGAATAATAAGTTTATCCTAACACTGTATGGAGTACATATGCCAGCATCCTGACAATCATCTAGATAGATCTGTCAGATATGGCAATAACGACTACTATTCATATCTCATTAAGTTAAATTCATCTTGATTAGCTTCAGTTTTAGAAGAACTGTGGCACCCAGTTATTCAAAAGATCATTACACGGTTTGGTGAATAGATTTCATATCCAAGAGAACCAATAATGAAGTTGCCAACTAGGGGAAAAATTGATCAAAGATTTCTATTTATCATCACCTTGTTTGTGGTCTCGTGGAAGACTTGGCATATTGAAGAATACAACCCAACTGTGGATCTATGGCGTTCTATAAGATCTTATCAAGCATATTTCTATTTGTGTCGATCTCTACAATGAGCTTATTGAACGATACTTGTTCGAGGTGCTCGAATTCTTTCTTCTTCTTCTCTTTTTTTTTCCTGACTCTCCGAACTTGGGAGTCTGGGCACTATGTCTTTCATTTTGCATCAGGCATTCAACAAGTTGTACCCTAAACATATGGGTCTGAATTTTTAACACAAAAGACATGTCCTAAACTTGTTGGCTTAGAAAACTTATTTTCTTTCTTGGGATATAAGCCACATACATATTCAACTTAAACCTCTCATACATCATTTAGAAAGAATATGAATTAATTCTAGATCAAAGATATGAAGATTAGACATGCAGTGCAGTATATCTTTCTTCCATCCTTTTGTAGAGATCCTCTATGCTTTTGAGCAAGCACTGCTCTTATGGAAACCTAGCATTCCTTTCAATGCTAATCCTGAAGAATCTAAGGCTGGATCAAACTAAGAGATGTGGCCTTTTACGTAAAAAATAATGTATTTTCAGCTAAACTATTATTTTAAAACCAACTTATAAATACATTGTGATTTAAAACTTCTTATGGCATTTTTTATGCTAATTATATTATAAGTTTTAGGCAAAACTCATCTTTGGTCCCTAAACTTTGTGTTTTTTATGCTTTTGGTCCCTAAACTTTGTGTTTTTGTGTTTTTGCAGTATAAAGATCCTAATCTTACTCACTCACCCCTATTTATACTATCTTATTCCCACTAACTCTATAAGACCTAGATGTGGGATCTTATCATATTACTACACATTTGGTCCTTGAACTTTCACAAAGATCTACATTTAGTCATTCCACCATTTAAAGTGTTAAATTCCGGAAATGCGGGTAATAAAAGTAACGTGTGACTAGTCAAAAAGAGTAAAGTCGTTTATACTACTAAGCCGAACGACTCACATCGATCAATAAAAGTCGAAAAAAAAAAAAAATTTCCCCCAAAAACGTAAAAACCTCAAAGTTCAAGGACCAAAAGCATAAAACACTCAAAAGTTCAGGGACCGAATGTACAAAAATGAAAGTTCAGGGACCAAATTGATACTAATAAAAGTTCAGGGACTAAAAGCATAAAAGTCTCAAAGTTCAAGGACCAAAAAATGTGTTTTGCCTAAGTTTTATAACTTTATCTTATCTTTACAACTTTAAACATTTTCTTTTCTTTTTCTTTTGCTTATAAAATTATGGACCGCTTCTCAGCTAGCCTAATTGGCAAATATATCCTAACATTTGCCTCATATTGCAAATGTATCCCAAAGTTTCAAGTTTGGTGTAAAAACTCTAAATTTTCATTTGATATCAAATCTATCCAAATGGCTAGATTTACGCCACGTTGTATGTCAAGTTAATAGGAGCTTATTTAGTGTAACCGAACCGTCAAGTGTTATCATCTAAGTCTCCTTTTCAACATCTAAACCTGAAGCACAAGAAAACACACCAAAACCCAAAAAACAACAAAAATAACTAAAAACAACAACAAAAAAAAAAAAAAAAACAACAAAAAAAAAACAAAACACAAAAACAAAGAATCCTCAATCTCAATCTATTAAAAGAAAACCATTGAAACTCCACGATCACAAGAACACAATCTTCCAAAATCAACTTTAGGTGCGCATAAGTTTTGGGTTTCAAACAAAACAAATATAGGAATTACGGTGGTTTTGTATTGAGCTCTAGCTTGTCGATTGTTTATTTTCTCAATATTCTCATTAGTCCATCAATTAAATAGTATTTTGAATTTTCCTAAACCCTATTGCAGATATGCAAGAAGTGAGACGTGCAATTCAAACACTCAATGTAATATGATACATATTGCATATATGCCACTCAATAGAATTGTTCCACCAAATACATTTTGGTGGAGCGCGATTTTGATGAGTAATTTTGATGCTACTCCATTTCATTTTCGATTTTGGTGTTACTTATGGTTCAAGGAGAAGAGGTAATGAATTGGGCCTTTTGATTTGAGGGAAAACAATGTCCCTTTTTTTTCCTTCTTTTTGCAGGTTTTTTGATAGGGGTGACAAAATGAGTTGGCGTGCCGTATTCATGTCAACCTGTTTATAACACTAACCCACATAAGCTCAACCCTAACACTAACCCGTTTATTTTTTGTATTATTGTGTCAACCCATCAAACCCGTTTACTTAATATTTTATTTAATTTATTATTTTATAATTTGATACATGTTATATAAAATATAAAATTATTTTCAAAATAACACCTTATTCTAATATCTAATTCAAATGACTATTGAAACTATGCAAATTATTTTTTTCTAAAAAATAATAACTCTTTATTATGTTATTAGAACTTCTAAAATTGTAATTCTTCCATTAATATATTAAAATAATAACAAATATACATTATATTATTTTTTTAAAAGAGTTAAATGAGTCATAAATGGGTTATCGTGTTTAGTCGTGTCAACTCGTTTACGACACTGACTCGTATAAGCTCAACACTAACCCGCTAATATTTCATGTTGTTGTAAGAGGGTGAGAGTTCGAGTCCCATAACGGGCAAGAAAACTTGATTTCTTTCTTATCAAAAAAAAAATCCCGTTTTAGCCATGTCGTGTTATCGTGTCATGACTCATTTTGCCACCCTATTTTTTGACTTTGAGATTTGGTGATGACTTGAATGGGTACTATAACGGTTCCCTTAAACAATGAAACGCTCTGTTAGTTGGAACACCACGACTTGGTGTGAATCTAGCACTTAATACAGATTTTGATATCAAATGAAACTTAGAGGGCCTTTGGCCAAACTTAGAACGTTAGGATAGAAATGAGGCAAGGGTTAGGATATATTTGTCTATTCGGCCTTTCTCGGTTACGTGATTCGTCCTAGTACTAAGACCGTGCTAAGCTTCTCTACATTGTTTCAATTTTACTTGACGTCTCTTGGATAAAAAAGTAAAAATTACATAACTTTTTGTTGACAAATAAGGCATGCGCAAGTTTTTAACTAAAACGATTTATTACAAAATAAATCTTTGATTCTCGATTTAAGAAACCTTATTTTTATTTTCGACGCCCTGCTATTTGATGACCACGTAGCATAATTCTATTGCATCTTAATCATAATACAAACAACAAAAGGTTTGAATCAAAAGTTCTTTTGTGTTCCTATAGCATAATTCACCAAAGTTCTTCAAAGAATGTCCTAGGTTAGAATTGAGTTTTACACTCAATCCCAAACCACACCATTAGAGACTTGATTGTATCCTAAAGGCAAGTTTCAATTATCTCATTGTGTATTCGCAGTATCGACCACAAGGGAGAAGTCTCATCTAAAAGAGAGCAATCACATGTCTTCAAGTCTCTGTTTGGAATTCCAAGTTTGTTTTGTTTTTTCCATCCGAATAATTTTGTCCCAACAATTCTTACATTTGAAATTTGAAAAGATGTTACCACATCTCTTGTAGTTGGAAAAGAAAATAATAACTAGCCATTCTTTATTACATTGTACAATACCACACATAGAAGCCTTCGTGAATTCAGATTATCTAACAACAAAAGACAGATTTCCAATATGAATTCTTTAAAAATAATATAGTGAAACCAACATTTGAAATTTGAAAAATTAATAATAGTAGTCTATCGAACTTCTTTTGGAATTATGTTTCAATCTCTAAATTAGTTCCTCATAAAAAAAGAGAAAAATCCCAACAACTTGGCATTTTGTAAAAGTTCCAACTTGAAAACAAGAAAACAAAACAGGGAACCTCCATCTTCGCATATTTATTAAGTACACCATATATACAATACCAAATAGATGTTTTCCCAACAACTAATGCAGTCAACATGAATTCCTGGACTCTCATCTATAACAACTGTTATTTACCATTTTTCAATGTAAATATTTGTTAATCATTATATTATAGGTCTTCTTGTTCTTCTATATGATAAGTCTCCTGTTATCACTTATGAGCAAAGGCACAAAATGGTAGGGACGAAAAGCACAAATGAAACCACCGTAGGAGAGTTAGAAGCTACATGGCTAAAGATCATTAGCATCAAGAATATCAACAGTTAGGCATGGCACAATTCACTTATATGGAAGTATAAGAGACAACGAAAGACTCTTGAAATTCTTGCTTATTGTTGTTCTTAATTTTTTTTTCTTAGTCTATAATTTTCTTTTGGTAAGATCTTTGTATTATATAATATTAAGTATGCTTAGGTGGTTAAGTAGGTGTAAGAAAACATAAATAACTTAATTTACATGTTAAGTGATCTAAACAACACATGATGGCAAAATTGGAAAGAACAAAAGAGATGGCTTAATATAGGTCATTGAGATGGTCCTAGCACTTAATATGGTTAGATGAGATGAAGGGCCTTGATTTGGTCACTTAGTTCTAGTCTCTTAACCTATATATACAGTCCTAATCCACTCTTTTACATGAAATGCTTTTGAAAATGAAAATGGTTTTGATGGTTTGGGAGATGGTATGGATTCCTTGATTTGATTTTGGTTTAGGGAATCACGCTACTCCTCTTTGTCACTGATTTGAACAAGAAATCAAGGGTTTGATGTGGTTTTTAAATGGTTTAACATCAATTTCGGATTTCACCATGTTTTGTACAAAAACTAGGGTTTGTGACTTTGATTTCAATCAAATCTCGTTTGTAACGGCTATTGATGGTTGGGATTGATGGAATACATGATATTGGACAGTTGAGTATGTATTTGAAGCCCAAAAGGAGTGGTAATCGATCGGGCAGCCGGGAGAGAGGGAAACCATAATATATGGGCTTCCTCTGACGGCGTCGGATGCACAAACACAGTGGGTCTGGCGCCTTTGTGGCGTCGTGTTTGTAAAACACATAGCGTCGCGACGACATCACACACTGTTAAAAGTTGTTAAAAACAAGATTTCTAACGTCGAGACAAGGTCCGGGGCGGTGGTAACTGACCCTGAAAAGCGTGACATTAATTCGAAAGGGATTAACAATGTTCTCTAAGTCTTAAAAACATTTGAACAACGTATCTCAAACAAACTTGGTAATGATAATGTACAACCTATACCAATGTAGACACTCAAGGAGGACATGTCAGACTTTTTGGAGTTAAGGAAGTTTGGATAGGATAGCAACATTGAGGTAAGTGGGGGTCGCTTTATTATCAATCATGTCATGCTATTAGTTACTAAGTTTCACGATAGCAATTGTTTATACTTGCTTGGAATCTATCTTGATGATCTTCAATTACTGCTTTGTAACTTGTCCCTTTTGAGCTCTCTATTTTATGAATGCATTTGGAGTTGAATGATGAATGCATGCTTATACAATTCGGACTGAAGGATTGGCAGCCACCGGTACCTTCCTCCATGATTATTATGGCTCCCCATTACTAGCTCACGTACTCTAGCGATGGGATGACCATTATGACTCCACGTTATTGCCTTACATACTGTAGTGGTGGGAATGTCATTATGTTTATTTGTCACGGGGACCGCATACAGTGGCGGTGGGACTCAAGGGTTATTTATATAAAGTTTCCACTTCTCTTGATTAAATGGAGTTCATGGTCTTCGAAAATCTTTGTTGATGTCATCATGTTTGGGCAATGTTTCTTTTATCTTGCATTATATAGTATGCTTGCTTATTATGACTTGAAATGCCTGAAATAATAATAGGTTTCATAAAGAACAATTGTTGCATGTTAGTTATTATGCAATAAGTATTACTTGGATGATTGATGGTAAAGTGGTCCACCGCTTTGCTGAGCCCGTTGATTTTATTGCTCACCCCTATTTCTCTCCTCCAAGTACTTCACCATTTGCGAGGATAAAGGAAAAGGAAAGGCCATAGTGTAGAAGCTCTTTTCTTGTGTTGCAAGGTTGAGATACTTTTATGAGTTTTATCTATTATGTTTTGATCTCATTATGTATTAAAACAAGGTTTCACATGGGTAGTTGTATTTTGTGCCCATACACTATTGTTTAGTTAGTTTGTAAGACTTCTACTTTAATTTCACAGCTTGGTTAGGCATTTGAAGGCTTTTATTTTTGCACCTTTATGTGCCTTAGTTGTCTATGTGTAGAATTTCTTGCTATGTTTCCGCAGGTTAAGGCTTACCGGATCATCGCCCTACTCGCTGGGTTATCTCTAGGGGCTCGGCGATGGTTTGGGTTAGGTGACTCGGGTCCGCAGGGACTCGAGTCGTCACAATCTTAGTCTGTGATTCAACCTATAAGTAAATTCTTCTACAGAAACTGTAAACTTTCTAAATGCAAAAAATTACATTGTTTGAATGTTTTCACTAATCATTATCATGCTCTGATTAACAACTAAACCCATGAAAGACCACTAACCACAGCACACTGTACAACCTAATTTAGTTGTCAATAAACCATAGGCGCGAGACCATAAAATATAAACAACAGTCAAACAACTGATACAACTAGCATTTCAGCATGGTAAATGTTTTTTGCATAATTGAGGTTAATATCTTGTCATTTGTTCAAATGGTGTCAGCTTCTATCATAGAAAAATGGTACATGTTTATCTTCTTGCTTAATATGAATTTAGATCAGAAAATGGGAAAGATCGTTGTGACATTTGTCACTTTTGATGACAACTACATCTTAATTATCAAATATATCAAAACTTGAAAGAAGCATGCCCAAGAGGGTCGATGTTGTTTGTTTTCAAAAGCGTAAGGAAAAAAGATACATGCAATTGAGTAAATATGAGTTTACAAGGCATTGCATAAGAATTTCTCTAGCACCGTTTCGCTTAACTGGAGCTAATAACTTAGGCATGGCCTTCACGCCTTACCAACATTGCATTTCAAGTACCGTGTCACGGACTCGCAAACTCATATGAATTGTCAGACCAATAAAAATCATGCGCAAGATTTTATTTTCATCCCAACATCTCTCCATATTTGATTCTAAGATTACATGGAGATTGCAAGGCATCACCTAGGCATTTTGAGGCAAAACTGCCTAGGCGAAGCAGTCTCCTTCTAAATAGCTTTTAGAAAATTAAAGGAGCTAATTACAATTAAATTTGATAATATTAATATCTACCCAATAGCAAATATTAACACAATTAGTGTTACATTAGGACCAAAAGGCTTATTAGTATTCTTGAAGCATACATTGAATATGGATTACAATTACTAATAGACAATTAGTGTAACTTAATGAACTATGAATACATAATTAATTATTCAGGACCTCTAAATAAGTATTTTTTTTCTTCGCCTAGGCATCACCTAGGCACCATCTAGGCACCACCTCACCTCAGCGAAGGAAATCGCCGCACGATCGCCTTGGCGCTTTACAATCATCTTTTGATCATGTCACTCTCTCCCACATTTCACAGTATGAGACTAATGAAAACCTCAAACAAGTAACTATAGAACTTTGAAGACCCATTCAGTTGACATAACCATACACATATAGTAGGAAAAAAGTGAAGAACCAAATGTTTGTAGATTCTTGCATCTTACCCTTGAGGAAAAAGTGGAATAATATTAAAGCTCACAAATAAAAAAGAGCATGATTGTGTAGGTACAATCACAAAAGCCAATATAGTACTTACCTCGCTGTTTGACTTCT
This sequence comes from Stephania cephalantha, assembly GCA_039657325.1. Lineage (NCBI taxonomy): Eukaryota > Viridiplantae > Streptophyta > Magnoliopsida > Ranunculales > Menispermaceae > Stephania > Stephania cephalantha. The sequence continues at coordinate 24,669,640 of CM077577.1, forward strand.
TCACAGACATTCTTCAAGGAGCAAACAACCTCCAAGACTTCCTATCCAATAAACGAGCACCTATTGCCAACCATGGTATTCATTGAGTAATATTGTGCCATATTAAGGGCGGATGCAAGCAAATTGGATGCAGACCACGTCATATAGTTATCAAATGGTTGCGATCAAAAACCAAGGAAAAAGAAGAAAAAACAGGTGAATATTTAACAAAACTCCTACGAACACATTAAAGGTAGTGCTTGGTAAACTAAAGAATTTTATGATTTCTTACTTTCTAAGAAAATTGCATCAGAGGGTGAAAAAGAGGACTGATACCGGAAGGGCATAAGATTGTGTGAGTTTGAAAGTGGTCAAGGAGAAAAAATGAAAAAGAAAAGTGACATGCTTATTCGAAATTTTAATAGTGTCAAGTAGATTCAAGGTATAAAATATATATAAGCCAATGATCATCCCATAGACCTACTCCAGATCCACCTTCAAATTGAGCTTCAAATGAGAGGGGACTTCAACAAAAGAGTACTATTTGGTAACTTTCCAAACTCTAATTTAAAGAAAGGTCAATACTACTAGAATCACGCTAATTAATTGGTGAATCATATGGTACACAATCTGGATCAATTTAGCAATGTTAAGGCAGTGAGATAGTCCTTAAACTGTCTAATCGGCTAGGGTTTAGGGGTTAGGGGCTATGCAGATCAACAACAACAACAACAATCCCAAATTAGTAAGGGCTAGGCATAAAAAAAAAGAATTATTTAGACGCTTTTAAATAAATAAATCATGTCATTATTTTAGAGGCCCTTCAACAAAGAGCTAAATAACCATTAACAACCATTAATCGTTTATAATAAAATCATCAAATGGCCGCCTGTTTGGCCATGCTTACATGGTTTAATTCTGTCTTATTCTCATTTAATCATCAATTTATCAAACCTTTAAGCACAATTCAGGATTATTTAGTAAATACTAATCTCTATTTAAATCTTAAACTCAAATATGAAAAAAGTGATAAATTACTCTCCAATATTTCCAATTAGACACTGATTACCAAACACTAATCTTTAAAGCAGCACTAATTCTTAAGCTTTATCTTATCTGATATAGATAAAACCAAAGCGACAAATTGCTAATAGTTTCAGATTTACCAAAATTAGAGTTTAGCAAGCACTGAAATCAATTAAGTAAGGATTTTAGTGTAGTGCGTGAAAGAACTAAATAGCATCTCGAATAACCAATAGTGGTGGACAAGAGATTGGGGCTGGTGGTAATCGCAACAGCCAAAGCAAGGGAAAGCGCACCTTCGAAAGAGGAGGAGAAACAAATTATCACAAACGAAGATCTTCAATCGCACAGCAGTAGTAGAAGTATTTCTGTATCGGAAGAACAAAAATCAGGTAGTTTCTCTAGACGAAATAACAACAGCACAGCATGTTAGCACCGACGAATGGAGAAAGTGGCGAGGGCGAGTGAGATTTTTTTTCCTTTTTGTTTTACCTTTTCAGGTTCAAGTTCTAACTTCTACTTTTTCGCAAAAAAAAAAAAAAAAAAAAAAAAAAAAAAAAAAAATCCAATTGTTTTAAATTGAGTTGAAACATGCTAAGAACTAGAAAAAGAAAATAAAAGATTAAAAACTTCTACTACTACAAAAGATAAGAGAAAAAATGAGATAGTTTGAATGAAAAGTTTTTCATTCAACTTTGTGTGATTTTACAATGAGGTTGACACCCTTTATATATGTCATTTGGTGATGATAAATATACTTAGACAATGTTTACAAGTAACACAAACATTACATGTTATACAACTCTTCACAAGCAACATTGACAATAAATGAAATAGTGAGTACATTGGATATGAATACAAGTAAGAGCAATGTTTGATATTACAACTCAATGACAAAGTCATGCTTGACAATGTGGTTATCCAAAATCTTGGTCCATTGTTCATCCATATCATAACACTCCCCATTGGATGACAATTGCTGAGAGAACGTGTCTCGTCAAAACTTCTACTAGGAAAAACCCTGTGAGAAAAATATAGTAAAAGAAAAAGAGTACATTGTTCTTATATATCTTAAGATGAGTATAATATTATTACGATTGCCTCATTAAAAACCTTGCTAGGAAAACTCAATGGGATAAAACCATAGCTAAGGGAAAAAAAGATCAATACGCTAATCAATAACTCACCCTCATGTGAACATGGGTGAAACATGTTCTGTTTCTTTACTTGTAATGTCCTTAAGTTTACGCAAGCCAATATCATATGTAAGCCTCTTAAATGTCGTAGTTGGTAAGACTTTTGTGAATAAATCAGCAAGATTATCACTCGATCAGATTTGCTTGACATCAATTTCACCATTTTTCTGAAACTCATGTGCATAAAAGAATTTTGGTGAAATATGTTTTGTTATGTCCCATTTTATAAATCTTTTCCCTTAACTGTGCGATACATACTGCATTATCTTTATATAATATGGTTGGAGAATCTTTTATTGATGGTAATCCACATGATTCTTGAATATGTTCAATCATGTTTCTCAACCATACACATTAACGACTTGCTTCATGAATTGCAAATAATTCAAAATGATTGGAAGAAGTAGCAACCATAGTTTGCTTTATTGACTTCCATGAATGATACAACAGTATTACCACAGGTGAATACATATCCCGTTTGAGAACGAGCCTTGTGGGGATCATATAAAAATCAAGCATCGGCATAACCTTGGAGATTCAATTTTACTCCCTCGAGTAAAATAAACTCATGTCACATGTTCCTCGAAGATAAAAACATGTTTGACATCATTCTAATATCTTCGAGTTGGTGAAGAGTTGTATCTTGCAAGTAGATTGACAGCAAAAGCAATGTCAGGTCTTGTACAATTTGCAAGATACATAAGTGCACCAATTGCACTTAAATATGGTACCTCCGGACCAAGTAGCTCTTCATCACTTTCATGAGGTCGAAATGGATCTTTATCCATTTCAAGTGATCTGACAACCATTGGAGAGCTCAATGGATGTGCCTTGTCCATATAAAATCTTTTTAATATTTTTTCAATATAATTTGATTGATGGACAAGTACTCCGCTTGGAAAATGTTCAATTTGCAAACTAAGACAGAGTCTTTTTTTTCAAGTTCTTTCATCTCGAATTCCTTTTTCAAGTATTCGGATGTTCTAACGATGTCATCGTGGTTTCCCACTATATTTAAATCATCAACATATACAACAATAATCACAAATCCTGTTGATGATCTTTTAATGAAGACACATGGGCAAAACAGATTATTTACATATCATTCTTTAAGTAAATAATCACTAAGACGTTTGTACCACATTCGTCCGGATTGTTTCAATCCGTATAAAGACCTTTGTAAGTTTACTATCATTGCCTCCTTAATTAACAACTATTTATCGATGTTGTATATTTTACGGCTGTATCCCATCTATATCCGGCTTAAAAGCTTAAATGGTCATGATAACTTTTAAAACCTAATATCAACAAACACATGATCAAGATGTTCATAGCATTACACTCAAAATCAATAAAAATTCTAACCATTGATTTTTTATCTTTACAATCTATTCATGTTTATAGCATAACATTCGCACCATATGATCCATTGATCCCTAAGATTAATGAACTAATCACACTTCATTGAAAAAACATGCACATAGTGGTAGTCATTGAAGTCAGAGATTAAAAGAATAACTTCTATTAAATCAATAAAAAAAATATCCGAATCACCATACGTGAGTCTTCAATGTCTTATCTTCCACAATTCTTCTTAATACTCAAGAATAAAGTAAACGTGTGCTACTCTATGATATTGGTTGCTAATCTATGGTAATTGGTGCGTTTACCACATTCTAATATCAATTTATACTCATATGAAATGTTTGAAAACAATTAAAAAATCTACTAGACAATTTAACACGAAATAAAACTGTAACTTTCTATTTTCTTCAATCTCGGTGCTGTGTGTATAAACCCACGACGCCGTGATAGCTTCGGTCACTCTGTGTTCAAATTCTCCATTTAGTGGTCCCGACGCTCTGTATGTCTGTCCCCGGTGCCGTCCCCTTTGCTCCACGGCGCCGCCACTGCGTCGGCCATACTTGCATCTTTTCTTTCTTTGCTTTACTCTCCCACTTCATGCCTTCCTTACCACGATGTGCACCTTCCTTCCCATAAAAACACATCCTTGCCACGACGTCAAACCATCTTTTATGTACTTTAGCTCTGTTTCTTTGTGAATTCATCCATTTACCTCCTTTATGCCTTGTATACCTGAAAATACATAGATATCGTCAATTCAAGCCCCATTTCGGGGTATTTATACTGATTATACAACTAAATTAAACTTATTTATAAGTCTAAATAATCGATTGTCACATTCTTTCCTCGAATTCAAAGCAATGGCCAGCTGCAATATATCTTTCCAAGTTCTTGATTGATTGTGATATCTCATCATCCATCCTTTTCATAGCTTGCTTCACATTTTCCATCTCTTTCTCATGCTTTTCATGGCGTTCTCTACTGCTCATGTCCATGGCATGCAAGAACTTCTCAATTGACTTCAATAAAGTCATCTCTTCATTCTGCCCTAGTTTCCCTTATTAGACTTGTTGATCGAAGCCTGAAGGTAACTTTAATGCGCTATTAGGATTTCCATATGAGAAGTTGGGGTTGTTGTTGTATCCTTGATAAAACCTTTGAGTAGCTATTCCTCTTTGCCTGAAGTTGTTTCCATAGCTCTAGTTGTTCATGAAGTTGATCTCCTCAAGCTCCATTCCTTGTTGCATGTCCATTTGATTAAACACCATGGATTGGTGATTTATGGGTTGCTGTATAGCTTGCACTTGTGGACTTTGTTGTCCCATTTGAAGTTTCGTCATTTGACTGCTCGGTTTGGATAGTTATGCCATGATCGCAACTTGCGAATCAATCTCATATTCGCCTGCTGATTTCCTCACTGTGGAACAAGTATTGGCTGTAGAGTTTTGAGACATAAGATCTAAGAAATCTAATATTCCATCCTTATCCTTTGTTAGTAGAGAACCATCTTCCACGACATCTACTACTTTGTTTAGGTGTTGTGATTCATTCAATAGTAGAAAAATATGTAGTTATGCCCATTTCACGTATTCATGTCTTGAATATCTCCTCAATATCTCCTTGATTCTTTCCCAAGCCTTGCCAAGAGGCTCGACATCTTCATGCTTGAATTAATTGATTTATAGTTTCCTTCCACTGACTTTCACTGGGGGAAATAACTTTTCTAGAAATCTTTCATTGATTTTAGGCCATGAAGTCATACTCCCTACGTTCAGTCTTTGGAACCGAGATTTCACTTTTCCACCCAATGAGAATGGGAAAAGTCTCATCCTGATTACCTCATTTGTAACTCCGGTAATGTGCACGGTGTTGCACTTTTCCAAGAAATTCTCTACATGTGCAATTAGATCTTCATTCGCTAGCTCGTTGAATAAGCTATCTTGCACAATGTCGATTAGAGACAGTCTCAGTTCGAACTCGATGGTGTTGGCTTGAACCCTCATCACTCTATTGTAAGTCTCTTGAAATTTTGATTTGAAGTAGTCACGAAGACATCTCTGTCCTTGCATTCTTTTCCGCACTACCAGATCACCTTTAGGTTGGTTTTCCCTCGGCCCTATTATTGGTTTCGTGCTTGATCCTCCGCCATCTTGATTCCTTTATTTTTCTTTCCTTTATTAGTTCTGTCAATCTTAGGGTCGTAAGGCACTAAGTCCTTCTCTCCTTTACTATGCATGCACTAATTCTCCCTGAAAAGAAAACACAAAAGATCAAGTGCAGATTGTTAAACTTGAAACTTAAACCTTTTATTTTTATTTATTTATTTATTTCTTATATTAACTAGAAAGTAAATTACTTAAACTAAAACTTAACAATTTCGTTAACTAACTAAGTTAATGTGGCTACCTATCCCCGACAATGGTGCCAAAAACTTGGTCGTGACCACAAGTATAACGACTCGATTATAATAATAGTGTAATCAACTTACGTTGATTACATATATCATCCTCAGGGAAAGGTGTGTTGCACTCAGTACACCTAGTCATGTTTACTTTATTGCTAAGGAAATTCCTTTTAATTGGTTTTTAACTAAACTTTCTATTTTAATAAAATAATGTAAATACTTGTTCTCTTATATTAAGAAGATCTTAGTTCACAGCTTCACCTAGGTAATGAATAACTATGTTTTTCAACTCACTTCCTTCATCTTCATCATGTGTTTGTGATGCTTAATTAAAATAGACATATTTCCTTCAAATCCACTTCAACCCACTCATAATGTGTAAACTAGAACTCACCTATCGAAAAAAAGTTCTAATGTGTAAACTAGAACTCCACCTATCTGTATGAATAACAAAAGTTCCTTATGGCCATGGTAACCCCTAAAACCCATAATCAACAAACACATGATCAAGATGTTCGTAGCACTACATCTAGAATCAATACAAATTCTAACCATTGCGCTTTTTAACTTTATAATCCATTCAAACTACTTTAGCATAACATTCATACCATAGGATCCATTGATCCCTAAGATTAATGAAGTATTCACACATTATTGAAATAAATATGCACATAATTGTATTCACTAAAATGAGGGATTAAATGAAACAACTTCAATTAAATCAAAGAAAACAATACCAAACAACCACGCGTGAGTCTTCAATGTCTTCTCTTCTAAGATTTTTCTTAATACTTAATAACAAAGTAATATTATATAAAACTATTATAATTGGTTGCAATCTATGGTGTTGTATATGTTTACCACGTTCTAATACCTATTTATACTCCTAATACACTTTTGAAAATAATTAGAAACCCTAATAGACAATTCCACACGAATTAGAACTCTAAACTTTCTATTTTCTATGTCTCAGTGCTCTCCATAAATGATCCGGTGTTGTGTGTAAAGTTACGACGCCGCGAAAACTTCGGACACTTTCTATGCATTTTTCCTTCTTATGAGACTCGGCGCCCTCTGTATACCACTTCGGCGCCATCCTTATGACCCACAGTGCCACCACTACACCGTCACTGCTGGACACTTTTTTCTTCTCTTCCTGGTTCTTCACTCCTTACCCATGTTTTTTAACCTTCTCCCATGGCGTCAAACATGTTTGCCACGGTGTTTTATGCATTTTATCCATGTTTCTTCACGAAATCAATTTATTGTCTCCTTTATACCTCGTATACCTAAAAACACATAAATCTCATCAATTAGAGTTCATTTTGGGAAATTTATACTAAATATACTACTAAACTAGTCATCTATATAAGTCTAAATAATCACTTATCACCGATACCCACTCATGTAGTTTTGATGTAGCAATGTTTGCAAAGAAGGGTACAAGCTCTTATTAGGTTGTTCTTTAAGATGCAAATGATGCTTTTTGTAGCGATATTTAAGGGACAATAAAAGGGGGTAATCAATCCAAATTAAGCTAAAGCTATAGGGTTGAGGGAAGCTCTGAGTTGGCTAAAGCAGAGGAATGAGGCGAATGTGGTAGTCCAAGTTGATGCTCAGTTGGTTACCCAAGCATTACATAGCTAGGCGAATGATTTTTCATATTTTGGCTCCCTAATTTCTGATTGTAGGTCATTGTTAACGGGTTTGAGGTCATATTGTGTGGTTCTAGTACGTAGATCAGTGAATTTAGCTGCCCATGTAATTGTTAATGAAGCTAGTTTTTTGTTTGGTCCTTATGAGTGGGTAGTTGCACCCTCGTTTCTTCATGATGTACTTTCTAATGATTTGAAATAAAGTTTTCTGAACTTATTATTTGTTGAAAAGTCAGTTACGCAACTCAAACATACATGATTTTTAAATAAAGAAAAAAAGCACCAAACATACATACAACGCGTATATCTCGACATATATATGCATTGTCCACCATTGTCAATATAGGTGGATTCACTTATACCACGAAATTAGTATTTTAACAGATTGCATCTTTAACTGTTTGGTGCCAAATATTTCCACTTAACAGTTCTTCCCAAATCCATTTGTAAACCCAATATAATACTCTCTTACGTCTGCATATTTTGTTGCCAATCCGTCGCAAAAATCTTAGGAATAAAAGCCACTATTGGGCAACACATGTCTAACACTTGTTTTTATTCAGTGACTGAATATGATCCAGCTCATCTCATGGATCGTTGATTCGATTTGAGGAGTTTGTATAGTTGCAAACCAACTTCACACAACTTTAAACATAGATGCAACAACAACACTTTTATTTGCAGAAGTAAAAATGTATGTGAAGCTCAAGGCGTTGTTGATGCAAAACTTACAACATGGAGACATAGGTGGTTGGGGCATGCGCCCTAGGTCAATCTATGAATATTGTTTCGATTACTATTTTGGTTGATAAAATAGAGGATTTCATTTCTTTATTATAATTATTGGTTCGCATGTTTACATTATAATAAGATCCATGAATATTTACCTAAAAATTTTAAATGTTCGTAGTCATTCGTGATTTTACTGGGAACTATAATGAATTAAGACTAGTATGATTTTCTATTAATGGTCATGTAATGTTCATGTGTACCTTTAATATATTCAATATCAAAATCAAATATACTTAATATTGCTTGCCAGCGAGCAAAAATCTGTTTTGAAACCAAATTCTTTACATCTTTCAAAAGAATTTCTTTTGCAGACTTCAATCAACACGAATCAAAAACTTTTGATTTAGAATATCTGATTGAAATTTTTGAACACAAAGCACGATTGCTAAAACTTCCTTTTTGACAGTCGCGTAATTACGTTGAGCTTGATTCCAAAGTTTAGAAGTGAAACAAAAAAGTTGCTCAGTCCCACCGGGGGGTTTTTGAAGGAGGATACCGCCATAACCAGTATCAGATGCATCAGTTTGAATGATTTTAAAATAAGTTGGATTAGCCAAATGAAGGCATGGAAGGGCTTTAACCTTTTGTTTTATTGTTTGAATTGCTTTGGTATGCTGAGGAGTCCAGATAAATTTAGAATCCTTCTTTAATAATTCCTGTAATGATTTTCTATCAGCTGCTGCATTTTGATAGAAATCAGAAAGGTAATTAAGGCAACCAAGAAATCGCTGTAATTGATTTTTGTCAGTTAACTGATCAGGAAATTTATCAGCAAAATTTATGACTCTGTTAGCAGGAGTAATAGTTTGATTTGAGATTTTGAAACCTAAGAAGGTAAAATCTGTTTGAAAGAGATGCATTTTCTTTTGAGATAGCACAAGGCCATTTTTAATAATGAGTGCCTGAAAGGTATATAAATGTTTCCAAATGTTGATCAATAGATTTAGAAAATACCAAAATATCATCTATGTAAACAAGGATGAAATCATGGTAAGGATTGAATATATCATTCATAATTTTCTGAAATTCAGAAGGAGCATTCTTTAAACCAAAAGGCATAACATTCCATTGATATTGTCCGAATGGAGTGTTGAATGCAGTTTTGTACCTATCAGAAGGATGAACTTGAATTTGCCAAAATCCAGATTTGAGATCAAATTTAGAAAATACTACTGCAGCAGTAGTAGCTTTAATAAGATCATTCTTATTTGGCAAAGGATAACGAATTGTTTTGAGCACTTTATTCAAAGGTTTATAATTGATGACTAATCGAGGAACACCTCGTTCTAGTTCAGGAGCATTTTCAACATAAAATGCAGTGCAACTCCATGGAGATTGAGAGGGAGTTATTAATTTTTTCTTAAGTAAATCTTTAATTTCATTTTGGCAGAGATCTCTTAGACGAGAATTCATTTAAGAAGGATTTGCTTTAGTAGGAATTTTTGATTCATTAAATTCAGAGATATAAGGGAGGGAAACAATATGTTGTTTACGATCCCAAAAAGCAGAAGGAATTTCAGAACAACATTTCAGTTGTATATTAGATTGAAAAGTTTGCAACTTGAGTTGAAATAATGGTGATTGTATAATTTGATCAGTTTTGAGAATATGAATCTCATTTTTGAGAAAGTTAATATGGTTTTGTTTGAAATCAATTTGATTTATAATTTGATTTAAATATGTTTCTTTAGGAGGTTCAAGAAAAGAAAATTCAATTTCAATTCCGTGAAGAGATGTTAAAATTCCTTTTGATGAAACAGAAAAAGGTTGAATTTTTTACAAAAATGGAGTGCCTAATAACATATCATGTTTTAGGCCTTTAATAATAATAAAAGAAGTAGGAATACAAATAGATTGATGATAAATATGAGCTTTGGAGAATTTATATTTAATTTTTGTTTGTTGACCATTGGCCACATAAATATGATGATCTTCATCAGTTAGTTCACAATATTTCAAAGGTACTAATCCTTCACGAATACAGTTTAAATCAGCACCAGAGTCAATTAATGCATTGCATTTATATGAAAAACCTTTGAGGGCAAAAGTAATAGGGGTGAACCATATTTGATGTGTATACCGTGTCAATGTTTCAATGAAAACATTATCAGTTTCATAGTTATAAACAACGTCAGGATTAAAGGTTTCGAGGGTTGAAATCCTATGGGATAAGGTTTGAATTTCAGCTTTCAACTGATTAATTTCAGTTTGAAGAGACTGAATAGTTGCTTGATTTTTATGGGGTTTTTTACCAACAACATTAATAAGGCTAGAAAATGTGTATTTGTTAGGATCGAGAGCTAATTGCTCTTTAAGTTTTGTTTGCTTTCTATTAGGAGTAGAATCTTCTACAGGTTCTTCAGAAGAAGTCATAGAAGGAATTAATTCAACAAAATATTTAAACTTCAAAGAAGGATCGGTTATGTTTTCACCAATAGATAGAATAAGTTCCTCGTGAGCGGTTAAAATATTAATTTCAGAAGAAGAAGACGTATTAGGTATGTTTGAGGGACAGTGACATGCACTAGAAGATGAATCAGAAGATGAATCATAAGATTCAACATCGCTGTGATGAATATTGTGAATTTTCTTTTCGTAAGTTTTTAAATGACATTTATTAGCATAATGTCCAGGCTTACCACAAGTAAAGCAGACATTTTTCTTATGCTTAGATGAAGGACGTGATTTAGAAGACGATTTATGGAATGTTTTAGATTTTTGCTTAGTATTCCTTTTTGGATGAGAATAATATTGGCTTGATGATTTTCTTTGATATTTTTGAGTGTTAGGTTTACGAGCTTTATAAGCTATTGGAGTGATATCCATAGAATGACCATAATCATAGCAAAAGTTGCTAGATCATGTTTGAGTGAAGATTTTTCTTTCTGAAACTGATGTTTTATACGCATATCATTACAGATAGAAATAACACAAGTTTGAACATAGTGTGTGACATCGCCATAAGATAGCACTGTCCAGTTCAAAGTACCATCATTCTGGGATTTAATATGTTCTTTAACTTTATTAGCGAAGAAAGGTGGTAATCCAGCAATAAAACGTTCTTTCCAAAAATCTGTGTCATGTTGTTCTGTTAAAAGATAGAGTTTATAAAAGAAAGTGTCTTTATACCAGCGATAATCATTTAAGGTTCTACATCGTATATTTTGAAGTTGATCACGAATTTGCTCATTGAGCGAATCAAGATGTCCTACAAAATGCAAAATTATGTTGGCCATTAAAGTATCAACATCATTTGGTTGAGGTTTTCTGTTAGAATCCAAAATAGGATTATTATTGTTATCAGTGAGAACAGAACTAAGTATTTTATTACGACCTTCGGTAGTCATAGCATAATGCCACCCTCCATAAAGTTGTCATGTAAAACCGGCAATAATAGCACGAGCTATTTGGTCTTCATGATGTTTATGAATAGAACAAGCTTTGGCATAAACATGCATTTTTAAGATAACATCTAATATTTGGTATTCGGAGAGACCATCAATAGTCCAATCATAAATATATGATCCATCATATTTTTGATTGCGCGGGATTTTTTCTTCAGTAATAATATCGGCAGGAGATGGTCTTGAATAAAATTGCTTCCGTAAAGGATAGCGATTATTTATAGGAGAGGAATGATGTCGCATAATACGATTCACAAAATTATGTGAAGATTCTGAATGAGTAGAATTAGATTCGGATGGCTTGGAGGAATCTTGTTGCTGAACTGTGTCAGATAACTGATCAAGCGTAGCAACAATAGGTAACTTATCTTTAGATTTATTAGCAGGCATTGACGATGTTTGAACAGCAGGCGGAGTCGAAGAAGATGATGGAGAAGATTGTTTTAAATTTAGCTTATCTAATTGAGATGTTATGATATCAAGAAATTCATCCGAATATTTAGATGTTTTTGGAGCAAAAGAAGATAAATCAGTTGATGTAGTGGATGGAAAAATAGATTTTTTAATAATTGGAGCTGCTACAGAAGTAGGGAAAGGGATATGTTTAGGAGAGGATTTAGCAATAGTTGCATTTGTTAAAGTAGAAAGATATATATTAGTAAAATTATTTTGTTCAATGATATGAGTAAGATCATGTTTTGTTATGGGGCCATCATCCTCAATCGTGGATTTAAAAGGAGAGGCTTTAATATTATCACTGATTTTGAAAGGAGCCAAAGGAGGATGAGGTTGAGTGAATTTTGTACCAGTGATACTTTCCTAAACGGTATTAACTTGATGTGATAATTTAGGACATTGATGAAATAACCAGTCAAAAAATGGTAAATTTTCTTGATTTGTTTTGACATAGTCAAAATATTTTCCGCGAAAAATAGCTTGTTTTTGAAATGGAATTAATTTGCAAAATATTGGTTTGAAAGGATGAGTTAAAAACTCTTGTTTTAAAGAATCATAATCCATTTGAAATTTAGGAGGTGTTTCTTCGTCCACTATAGAAACAACATTAATATGATAATCAGCAAAATCATTTATACTAACATTATCTTCATGAGTTGAAGAAGCATATACATGATATGCAACACCGACTATAGGTGGAGGAGGAGGAGGAATCTCATCAGAGGTATTTGATGGAGTAGGATTAGCATAACGCTTTGACTTAGAAGAAAATGAAGTAGAGGTTGATGTAGATGTAGATGCTCTAGGAGCAAATATAATATCTACATTACCATCGTCATGTGATATAATTTGATTAATTGTTTGAGACACTTGTCTCTTTTGACATTCTTCTTTATTTGTATCTTTTATTGTCCATTGATGAGGAATAGAAATATCTTTCCATTTGATTAATTGAGTACGATCAACTGTATTATTTTTGACATTAGTTAGGAAGAGGGTAGATGTTCCAATATGCAAATTTATATATGCAACATCAGGAATAATTGATTGCATTAATTTATAAAAGATACGGTAAACAACCGCAACATTATAAATGATACATTTCATTTTAAAACCTTTAGTATGAATGCCTAAAACAACTGCTTCATGTGATAAATCATCATGAATACAAAATGAGAAATTAGGAAAACAATTGAAGTATATAGGTCCTTCGAAAGATCGCTTCTTCAATCATTCCTAAAATAGAATCAATAAATTCTTGATGACGTTTATCTCGGACAGAGACTAACACAGAGGTATCAAGTCCTAATGAAACTAGTGGCTTTATAGCAACTTGGATTAATCCAATATGCATGAATTTATGAGTTTCTCTATATTTCTGAATTTTTTCAGGAGAGATGAGATATATCTCTTGACCTTCATCATTGATGGATATTGTATCTTCTTCTAATTTGACTATAAAGTCTTGATTTTTAGAAAAAGATCCTTTATGATATACAGAAATTGGTTCAACTTCAGGAATATTCCAATTTCTAAGGGATTGATCAATATTTGAATAAGAAATTTAAGAAATATTTTTTAGATCTAGTTTAGAAACCTTTTTATTAGACATTTTAGATGGGTTGCCAGAAGATTCAGAAGAAGATCCTATTTCAATTTTTATCGAAGGTGATTTAAATGATAGGGCTCGGGTTAATTTTTTACGAAGACTACTCATAGTTTTGCAAATAGGTTTTCACACTTGGTCAACGAATTACTGCCCGACTTACACTCATTTCTGAGAGACTTAGAACGTGACTAAGAAAGCGATAGAAAATCGGCGATACAAAACCACGAACAACAAAGAAAAAACGTAATCGCGAGCGATATCAAACAAATCAACAATGATAAAATTAAAGAGGAAATCTACTAAAACGGATGGCAAAACATAAAAAGTATAAATAAAATGATAGTAAACACTTACAGTGATATTAGGAGCACTTATGGCTTTGATACCAATTGAGAGTCCAACTACGTAGTTATAACAAACAGGGTAACGTTTATACTGATGGTTTGGGTTATGAACAAGAGGAATTAGAGTAGTCTCACAATGATCAGAGAGATAATAGGCAGAAAGATAGTAATATGGAACATCAGCTAAATAATAAAATGACTCTATGATTATATTATAGATGGAGAATAGGTTACACAAGAATACAATAGAACATAAGAACACTAGACAAGATCAAACACTTAGAAACTTGCTTACACCAAGAAGGCTCTAAAACTCGATTGCCTTAGACTGAAAACTAAACTTAGTATATATAGACGCATTGCCGATGAAAAGACAATCCTACAAAACAAACCTTTCGCAAAAGGAAAAGCCAAATGACTATTCACAAAAGCAAAAGAAAGATGACTGTAGCACTTTAGGAATAGTGTTTGACTCTTCGCAAAAGTAAAAGTTAATGTACAGTACTTGACCCTTCGAAAAAGTAAAGGCTACACTGTAGCTGCTTTGACAAAAGCTGGAAAAGAGAAATGATTCTCATTGTCAAAAAAAGGCTAGCAATTAATGACAATAGCAATAATGCTAGGAAGCATGTGTAGAAAAGATGAGCGGCATGAGCATGATGGCTGGACAAGTCCAGGAAGCATGGGCTTGAACAAGTCATATGGCATGGGCCTGAATTATGTATGATGATAAAACAAAGTATAATATGAGATCGGAGCTGAATTAAGAAAGATCCATAAATCGGAATGAACATATTCAGGAAATCTCAAGATGTCTGGATATTTGACGTAAACTCTAATAATAGGTTTACCCAAAAGATACCATAAGGCAAGGAGGAGATGAAGATCTTCAGTTATCCATAAAAAACTTATGTTACAAGGGAAGATTTTCATAGCACAACGAACATGAGAATTATCCCATTCAATTTCAACTCTATTGTTGAATAATTCTTGATAGAAAAGATCAACCAAAGGTTGTTGAATTGCAGGATTTAGGATAGCTTGAGCAAATGGGAGACGGCTAGTCATAATTTTGTATCAGAAAGTTCATAAATGTTATCATCTGAAACAGATCTTGTAGAAGATGAACATTTTGATTCAACTTGATTAAGGCGGTTATTCATTTGTTTTAATTGATCAAGTATAACTTGTGCAATATCAGGGTTAAGTAATGAAGATGCCATATTAGGTAAAGAGGATGATGCAATTTGAGGTTTTGGTTTAGAAACCACTTCTGTAAAACTTGATGATAAAGAAGGGAACTCACTGAGTTTAATGGGAGTTGTAGGTTTGGAGATAAATGCATAGTTGAATTTATCCTACCATTTACATGAGATATCTTGTGAAAGTTAGGTAAATGTTCCAAGGTTATTTTTAGTAACTTCATGAGTAGCATACTGCCATTTAAGTATCCATGGAATTGAATGTTGATGAAGGAAATGCAACAAAGACATTTTTGATTCTTCATATTTTTTCAACACAGTTGTAGGAAAAATGTCAGCAGAAGGTCCGAACTTAGTCCACCAGTCGGTCATAAACCATGTAGGTAGAGAAAGTTTCATAGATTTCTTTAATGTTATATACCAAGAATGATTAGTTGTTGGGTCTTGATAAAATACAACATTACGCCATGCATCCATGTAGTCTTTATAGTTTACAGTAACTGCAGGTTTATCTTTAGCAATAGTCATAGACTGATACATGAAAGGACTATCTTTGTATCGAACCTATCGTTCAAAGAACACCATTCTACAGGAGTTAGAACCTTTTGTATTTTTAATTTTGAATAAACAATTTCATCAGAATATGGTCTTGTGAAATGTTCAAAATGAACTGATTGTGTATGAATGAGTAAACTCTCATAAAATTTGATATTGGTGTGAGGACGAGATGGAAAATAGTGAAGGCCAGGAGGCATGATTAGGTTAACTTGTGTGTCAAGAGTTTTATCAAGAAGGTAATTCTCAAGGATGAGAAGGAGATATCTATTAGTCAATAGATATTCGGAGTGAGTGACAGGATCAGATAGAGGTTTGAAACGATTCATCGCAGGGGTTTTGCCTTTATTCATGATCTCTAAACAATTTATAGATGAAGGAGAAGTGAGAAATTCTCTTGATAAGAAATCAGGAAGAGAGTTATCAGTACCTTTAATATATTCAATATCAAAATCAAATATACTTAATATTGCTTGCCAGCGAGCAAAAATCTGTTTTGAAACCAAATTCTTTACATCTTTCAAAAGAATTTCTTTTGCAGACTTGCAATCAACACGAATCAAAAACTTTTGATTTAGAATATCTGATTGAAATTTTTGAACACAAAGCACGATTGCTAAAACTTCCTTTTTGACAGTCGCGTAATTACGTTGAGCTTGATTCCAAACGTAGTTATAACAAACAGGGTAACGTTTATACTGATGGTTTGGGTTATGAACAAGAGGAATTAGAGTAGTCTCACGATGATCAGAGAGATAATAGGCAGAAAGATAGTAATATGGAACATCAGCTAAATAATAAAATGACTCTATGATTATATTATAGATGGAGAATAGGTTACACAAGAATACAATAGAACATAAGAACACTAGACAAGATCAAACACTTAGAAACTTGCTTACACCAAGAAGGCTCTAAAACTCGATTGCCTTAGACTGAAAACTAAACTTAGTATATATAGACGCATTGCCGATGAAAAGGCAATCCTACAAAACCAACCTTTCGCAAAAGGAAAAGCCAAATGACTCTTCACAAAAGCAAAAGAAAGATGACTGTAGCACTTTAGGAATAGTGCTTGACTCTTCGCAAAAGTAAAAGTTAATGTACAGTACTTGACCCTTCGAAAAAGTAAAGGCTACACTGTAGCTGCTTTGACAAAAGCTAAAAAAGAGAAATGATTCTCATTGTCAGAAAAAGGCTAGCAATTAATGATAATAGCAATAATGCTAGGAAGCATGTGCTAGAAAAGATGAGCGGCATGAGCCTGATGGCTGGACATGTCCAGGAAGCATGGGCTTGAACAAGTCATATGGCATGGGCCTGAATTATGTATGATGATAAAACAAAGTATAATATGAGATCGGAGCTGAATTAAGAAAGATCCATAAATCGGAATGAACATATTCAGGAAATCTCAAGATGTCTGGATATTTGACGTAAACTCTAATAATAGGTTTACCCAAAAGATACCATAAGGCAAGGAGGAGATGAAGATCTTCAGTTGTCCATAAAAAACTTATGTTACAAGGGAAGATTTTCATAGCACAACGAACATGAGAATTATCCCATTCAATTTCAACTCTATTGTTGAATAATTATTGATAGAAAAGATCAACCAAAGATTGTTGAATTGCAGGATTTAGGATAGCTTGAGCAAATGGGAGACGACTAGTCATAATTCTGTATCAGAAAGTTCATAAATGTTATCATCTGAAACAGATCTTGTAGAAGATGAACATTTTGATTCAACTTGATTAAGGCGGTTATTCATTTGTTTTAATTGATCAAGTATAACTTGTGCAATATCAGGGTTAAGTGATGAAGAGGCCATATTAGGTAAAAAGGATGATGCAATTTGAGGTTTTGGTTTAGAAACCACTTCTTTAAAACTTGATGATAAAGAAGGAACTCACTGAGTTTAATGGGAGTTGTAGGTTTGGAGATAAATGCACAGTTGAATTTATCCCACCATTTACATGAGATATCTTGTGAAAGATAGGTAAATGTTCCAAGGTTATTTTTAGTAACTTCGTGAGTAGCATATTGCCATTTAAGTATCAATGGAATTGAATGTTGATGAAGGAAATGCAACAAAGACATTTTTGATTCTTCATATTTTTTCAACACAGTTGAAGGAAAAATGTCAACAGAAGGTCCGAACTTAGTCCACCAGTCGGTCATAAACCATGTAGGTAGAGAAAGTTTCATAGATTTCTTTAATGTTATATACCAAGAATGATTAGTTGTTGGGTCTTGATAAAATATAACATTACGCCATGCATCCATGTAGTCTTTATAGTTTACAGTAACTGCAGGTTTATCTTTAGCAATAGTCATAGACTGATACATGAAAGGACTATGCTGTATCGAACTGTTCAAAGAACACCATTCTACAGGAGTTAGAACCTTTTGTATTTTTAATTTTGAATAAGCAATTTCATCAGAATTTTGTCTTGTGAAATGTTCAAAATGAACTGATTGTGTATGAATGAGTAAACTCTCATAAAATTTGATATTGGTGTAAGGACGAGATGGAAAATAGTGAAGGCCAGGAGGCATGATTAGGTTAACTTGTGTGTCAAGAGTTTTATCAAGAAGGTAATTCTAAAAGATGAGAAGGAGATATCTATTAGTCAATAGATATTCGGAGTGAGTGACAGGATCAGATAGAGGTTTGAAGCGATTCATCGTAGGGGTTTTACCTTTATTCATGATCTGTAAACAATTTATAGATGAAGGAGAAGTGAGATCAGGAAAAGAGTTATCAGTACCTTTAATATATTCAATATCAAAATCAAATATACTTAATATTACTTGCCAGTGAGCAAAAATCTGTTTTGAAACCAAATTCTTTACATCTTTCAAAAGAATTTCTTTTGCAGACTTGCAATCAACACGAATCAAAAACTTTTGATTTAAAATATCTGATTGAAATTTTTGAACACAAAGCACGATTGCTAAAACTTCCTTTTTAACAGTCGCGTAATTACGTTGAGCTTGATTCCAAAGTTTAGAAGTGAAACAAACAAGTTGCTCAGTCCCACCGGGGGGTTTTTGAAGGAGGATACCGCCATAACCAGTATCAGATGCATCAGTTCGAATGATTTTAAAATAAGTTGGATTAGCCAAATGAAGGCATGGAAGGGCTTTAACTTTTTGTTTTATTGTTTGAATTGCTTTGGTATGCTGAGGAGTCCAGATAAATTTAGAATCCTTCTTTAATAATTCATGTAATGATTTTCTATCAGCTGCTGCATTTTGATAGAAATCAGAAAGGTAATTAAGGCAACCAAGAAATCGCTGTAATTGATTTTTGTCAGTTAACTGATCAGGAAATTTATCAGCAAAATTTATGACTCAGTTAGCAGGAGTAATAGTTTGATTTGAGATTTTGAAACCTAAGAAGGTAACATCTGTTTGAAAGAGATGCATTTTCTTTTGAGATAGCACAAGGCCATTTTTAATAATGAGTGCCTGAAAGGTATATAAATGTTTCCAGTGTTGATCAATAGATTTAGAAAATACCAAAATATCATCTATGTAAACAAGGATGAAATCATGGTAAGGATTGAATATATCATTCATAATTTTCTGAAATTCAGAAGGAGCATTCTTTAAACCAAAAGGGATAACATTCCATTGATATTGTCCGAATGGAGTGTTGAATGCAGTTTTATACCTATCAGAAGGATGAACTTGAATTTGCCAAAATCCAGATTTGAGATCAAATTTAGAAAATACTACTGCAGCAGTAGTAGCTTTAATAAGATCATTCTTATTTGGCAAAGGATAACGAATTGTTTTGAGCACTTTATTCAAAGGTTTATAATTGATAACTAATCGAGGAACACCTCGTTCTAGTTCAGGAGCATTTTCAACATAAAATGCAGTGCAACTCCATGGAGATTGAGAGGGAGTTATTAATTTTTTCTTAAGTAAATCTTTAATTTCATTTTGGCAGAGATCTCTTAGACGAGAATTCATTTGAGAAGGATTTTCTTTAGTAGGAATTTTTGATTCATTAAATTCAGAGATATAAGGGAGGGAAACAATATGTTGTTTACGATCCCAAAAAGCAGAAGGAATTTCAGAACAACATTTCTGTTGTATATTAGATTGAAAAGTTTGCAACTTGAGTTGAAATAATGGTGATTGTATAACTTGATCAGTTTTGAGAATATGAATCTCATTTTTGAGAAAGTTAATATGGTTTTGTTTGAAATCAATTTGATTTATAATTTGATTTAAATATGTTTCTTTAGGAGGTTCAAGAAAAGAAAATTCAATTTCAATTTCGTGAAGAGATGTTAAAATTCCTTTTGATGAAACAGAAAAAGGTTGAATTTTTTGCAAAAATGGAGTGCCTAATAACATATCATGTTTCAGGCCTTTAATAATAATAAAAGAAGTAGGAATACAAATAGATTGATGACAAATATGAGCTTTGGAGATTTTATATTTAATTTTTGTTTGTTGACCATTGGCCACAGAAATATGATGATCTTCATCAGTTAGTTCACAGTATTTCAAAGGTACTAATCCTTTACGAATACAGTTTAAATCAGCACTAGAGTCAATTAATGCATTGCATTTATATGAAAAACCTTTGAGGGCAAAAGTAATGGGGGTGAACCATCTTTGATGTGTATACCGTGTCAATGTTTCAATGAAAACATTATCAGTTTCATAGTTATAAACAGCGTCAGGATTAAAGGTTTCGAGGGTTGAAATCCTATGGGATAAGGTTTGAATTTCAGCTTTCAACTGATTAATTTCAGTTTGAAGACACTGAATAGTTGCTTGATTTTTATGGGGTTTTTTACCAACAACATTCATAAGGCTAGAAAATGTGTATTTGTTAGGATCGAGAGCTAATTGCTCTTTAAGTTTGGTTTGCTTTCTGTTAGGAGTAGAATCTTCTACAGGTTCTTCAGAAGAAGTCATAGAAGGAATTAATTCCGCAAAATATTTAAACTTCAAAGAAGGATCGGTTATGTTTTCACCAATAGATATAATAAGTTCCTCGTGAGCGGTTAAAACATTAATTTCAGAAGAAGAAGACGTATTAGGTATGTTTGAGGGACAGTGACATGCACTAGAAGATGAATCAGAAGATGAATCATAAGATTCAGCATCGCTGTGATAAATATTGTGAATTTTCTTTTCGTAAGTTTTTAAATGACATTTATTAGCATAATGTCCAGGCTTACCACAAGTAAAGCAGACATTTTTCTTATGCTTAGATGAAGGACGTGATTTAGAAGACGATTTATGGAATGTTTTAGATTTTCGCTTAGTATTCCTTTTTGGATGAGAATAATATTGGCTTGATGATTTTCTTTGATATTTTTGAGTGTTAGGTTTACGAGCTTTATAAGCTATTGGAGTGATATCCATAGAATGACCATAATCATAGCAAAAGTTGCATAGATCATGTTTGAGTGAAGATTTTTCTTTCTGAAACTGATGTTTTATACGCATATCATTACAGATAGAAATAGCACAAGTTTGAACATAGTGTGTGACATCGCCATAAGATAGCACTGTCCAGTTCAAAGTACCATCATTATGGGATTTAATATGTTCTTTAACTTTATTAGCGAAGAAATGTGGTAATCCAGCAATAAAACGTTCTTTCCAAAAATCTGTGTCATGTTGTTCTGTTAAAATATAGAGTTTATAAAAGAAAGTGTCTTTATACCAGCGATAATCGTTTAAGGTTCTACATCGTAGATTTTGAAGTTGATCACGAATTTGCTCATTGAGCGAATCAAGATGTCCTACAAAATGCCAAATTATGTTGGCCATTAAAGTATCAACAACATTTGGTTGAGGTTTTCTGTTAGAATCCAAAATAGGATTATTATTGTTATCAGTGAGAACAAAACTAAGTATTTTATTACGACCTTCAGTAGTCATAGCATAATGCCACCATCCATAAAGTTGTCCCGTAAAACCGGCAATAATAGCACGAGCTATTTGGTCTTCAGGATGTTTATGAATAGAACAAGCTTTGGCATAAACATGCATTTTTAAGATAACATCTAATATTTGGTATTCGGAGAGACCATCAATAGTCCAATCATTAATAGATGATCCATCATATTTTTGATTGCGCGATTTTTTCTTCATTAATAATATCGGCAAGAGATGGTCTTGAATAAAATTGCTTCCGTAAAGGATAGCGATTATTTATAAGAGAGGAATGATGTCGCATAATACGATTCACAAAATTATGTGAAGATTCTGAATGAGTAGAATTAGATTTGGATGGCTTGGAGGAATCTTGTTGCTGAACTGTGTCAGATAACTGATCTAGCGTAGCAACAATAGGTAACTTATCTTTAGATTTATTAGCAGGCATTGACGATGTTTGAACAGCAGTCGGAGTCGAAGAAGATGATGGAGAAGATTGTTTTAAATTTAGCTTATCTAATTGAGATGTTATGATATCAAGAAATTCATCCGAATATTTAGATGTTTTTGGAGCAAAAGAAGATAAATAAGTTGATGTAGTGGATAAAAAGAGATTTTTTAATAATTGGAGCTGCTACAGAAGTAGGGAAAGGGATATGTTTAGGAGAGGATTTAGCAATAGTTGCATTTGTTAAAGTAGAAAGATATATATTAGTAAAATTATTTTGTTCAATGATATGAGTAAGATCATGTTTTGTTATGGGGCCATCATCCTCAATCGTGGATTTAAAATGAGAGGCTTTAATATTATCACTGATTTTGAAAGGAGCCAAAGGAGGATGAGGTTGAGTGAATTTTGTACCAGTGATACTTTCCCAAACGGTATTAACTTGATGTGATAATTTAGGACATTGATGAAATAACCAGTGAAAAAATGGTAAATTTTCTTGATTTGTTTTGACATAGTCAAAATATTTTTCGCGAAAAATAGCTTGTTTTTGAAATGGAATTAATTTGCAAATTATTGGTTTGAAAGGATGAGTTAAAAACTCTTGTTTTAAAGAATCATAATCCATTTGAAATTTAGGAGGTGTTTCTTCGTCCACTATAGAAACAACATTAATATGATAATCAGCAAAATCATTTATACTAACATTATCTTCATGAGTTGAAGAAGCATATACAGGATATGCAACACCGACTATAAGTGGAGGAGGAGGAGGAATCTCATCAGAGGTATTTGATGGAGTAGGATTAGCATAACGCTTTGACTTAGAAGAAAATGAAGTAGAGGTTGATGTAGATGTAGATGCTCTAGGAGCAAATATAATATCTACATTACCATCGTCATGTGATATAATTTGATTAATTGTTTGAGACACTTGTCTCTTTTGACATTCTTCTTTATTTGTATCTTTTATTGTCCATTGATGAGGAATAGAAATATCTTTCCATTTGATTAATTGAGTACGATCAACTGTATTATTTTTGACATTAGTTAGGAAGAGGGTAGATGTTCCAGTATGCAAATTTATATATGCAACGTCAGGAACAATTGATTGCATTAATTTATAAAAGATACGGTAAACAACCGCAACATTAGAAATGATACCTTTCATTTTAAAACCTTTAGTATGAATGCCTAAAACAGCTGCTTCATGTGATAAATCATCATGAATACAAAATGAGAAATTAGGAAAACAATTGAAGTATATAGGTCTTTCTGAAAGACTGCCTTCAATCATTCCTAAAATAGAATCAATAAATTCTTGATGACGTTTATCTCGGACAGAGACTAACACAGAGGTATCAAGTCCTAATGAAACTAGTGGCTTGATAGCAACTTGGATTAATCTAATATGCATGAATTTATGAGTTTCTCTATATTTCTGAATTTTTTCAGGAGAGATGAGATATATCTCTTGACCTTCATCATTGATGGATATTGTATCTTCTTCTAATTTGACTATAAAGTCTTGATTTTTAGAAAAAGATCCTTTATGATACACAGAAGTTGGTTCAACTTCGGAAGATTCCAATTTCTAAGGGATTGATCAATATTTGAATAAGAAATTTAAGAAATATTTTTTAGATCTAGTTTAGAAACCTTTTTATTAGACATTTTAGATGGGTTGCCAGAAGATTCAGAAGAAGATCCTATTTCAATTTTTATCGAAGGTGATTTAAATGATAGGGCTCGGGTTAATTTTTTACGAAGACTACTCATAGTTTTGCAAATAGGTTTTCACACTTGGTCAACGAATTACTGCTCGACTTACACTCCTTTCTGCGAGACTTAGAACGTGACTAGGAAAGCGATAGAAAACCGGCGATACAAAACCACGAACAACAAAGAAAAAACGTAATCGCGAGCGATATCAAACAAATCAACAATGATAAAATTAAAGAGGAAATCTACTAAAACGGATGGCAAAGCAATAAAAAGTATAAATAAAATGATAGTAAACACTTACAGTGATGCATTTTTGAAGGCGTTGTTGATGCAAAACTTACAACATGGAGACATAGGTGGTTGGGGCATGTGCCCTAGGTCAATCTATGAATATTGTTTCGATTACTATTTTGGTTGATAAAATAAGGATTTCATTTGTTTATTATAATTATTGGTTCGCATGTTTACATTATAATAAGATCCATGAATATTTACCTAAATATTTTAAATGTTCGTAGTCATTCGTGATTTTACTGGGAACTATAATGAATTAAGACTAGTATGATTTTCTATTAATGGTCATGTAATGTTCATGTGTATATGAATACTATTAGATTGTGGCTCAAATTAAAATTAATTGTCATATAAGATATAGTATCACTTTTAGTAATTGCTTTATGTTAGACAATGACTTAAATTAGTAAGTGATATTTGACTTAGAATACAAATTAGTATGTGAGAGACAAACATGGAAACTTATGTTTGTGCTTATCATAGACTAATTGAAGTTGTACATCTGGGTGGTCAAGTTGCTTGGAAGTAAGTCTTCAATATTTTCTCTTGAAGTCCAAGTTGTGTTTGAGTGTAACACATTAATACGGTGCCATTAAGAGGTGTATGTGGTTAAGTGTTGAAGCATAGTGTTGAGTGACGCACACCGAACTCATCAATAAAATAAAGTTCTTAAACCAACTATTTTGTAGAATAGTGGTAAAGGGTCGATCTCACAGAGATTGGTAGTCTTTCTAAGGTTAAAAACAACAAAAAGGAAAAATCTGGGGTTTTAAATAAATTAATTTAACTAACTAAACTAAAATAAACTAAATAAATAAAATAATGAAAATAACTTTCAAAACAATTAATGGGTACCTAGGTCTAAGGTTCCACAAATCAGAATCAAGATTTAATGGCATATCATGGTCTTCAATCTTTCCCAAAAATTATTAATTTAAATTCTCCAAGATTAGCTATAGAAAATCGACATCCGCCAGAAATTCATAATTCCCATAATCTCGATAGCTAGGACGTTCGTCACTAACTACTTCCCTAATTATTGCATAACCCTAGACATCCGCCAATCAGGTTTAACACACTAACTGCAATAATAAGGATCCATGGAGATACTAATCCTAAATAACCGAATCGCGTCCGCTTTCGGTTTAACCTAGATTCAATTGTCACATACTCAAGAACCGAAAGGTTTTTAGGGCAAACGGGTGAGTGGTCGTCACTTTATCGGTCCAAAAGTACAATTACGGATACAATTGGTACAATTAACTATAAATTGCTCACGTAAAAGCACACACTGGCCATATATATACCCTAGATCTAAACCATATTCATTAAAATCAACAACAATGAAATAGGAGACATTAAATCAAATTAAATAATAAAATAATAGATCTCAAAAGTTATGCCATGAATCAAGAATCTTGACTTGTTTCCCCTCCAACCTAGGCAATGATTTAATTAGCCGGACATGATGTCGAGAGCCTTCTGTATCCCAAAATATAAAAATCGATCTCCTAATAATACCTAAGTTCCTAATATATAAAACTACTAAAAATTAATTCTGAGAGGTGAGAGAAACTAATTTTGGGGGTTGGTCTCATAACACGTACGCCGAGGAGGATCCGATGGCCGCTTAGACTTTCAATTTGGAGTCCTGTACACGTGTCACTCGCTGGTTGGTCAAGAAACTGAAGACCGCTGACGTTGCGTGCTCTCATTGGCGAAAATTTGCTGCAATGACGTGCTGGTGCATGGAGGATGCGACACGTAGAGCGCTTGCAATGGGAGAGAAAGCTCGCTCGGCGAAACGGCGAAGAACAAGGAGATGGTGCAGCAAGCATCCCGAAGAAGAACTGATAGTTGCTTTGGAACGAACAAGGAGCTGCTATACAAGTGAAGACGTGCCATGTTGAGGATGGAGACGCTCTGGACCAACGAGAAGCTGACACGTGGCATGCTGTTTGGTATGATGAGGAGAAATTCGGTTTTGTGACCGAAATTATGGGAGAATGGGCTTTCGAGGACATTAAAGAGCTTTGGTACACTATGTACATGAATGTGTGTCTCAAATGCGTCACCTGGTCGTTCCTTTACACCCAGTCAGCTGTGCAATGCGTGTCTCGAGGCATATCCTCAGGTAACTATTCACTTCATATAAATACTCCATTTTGAGTATTTTCTGCCCCGGATTCAACCGCACACCCGTTTCACCTGAAAATGAACAATAAATATAAATAAATAAATATATTTTAGAGACTTTCTATATTAAATGCATTAACATAGACTAATAAAAACCTATAAATATCGACTTATCATTGAGGTGCTTATCGTGGAGCCGATAACAATAATGAGGGTCGTGCATATAGGCGTGTTCATGGGTATGTACGTGACATGCTAGGATGTAAGATTGAATCTCGCTGGGGTTTCTATTCGTGTTTGGATGGAGTAGGTTTTTCCTTTGTGTACTAAACTATTGATAGTAGACTGTCTTGTTTCTTACCTAAGATATTTTTCCCTGATTTTGGATTTTCCACTTAAATTTTTATGTTCATATTTTCTCTGTGGTTTATTTATCTTTGAGTGTATTTATGTGCCTGTGTTCTTGGGTATTTCACGGTGATTTGCCACAACAAATTGGTATCAAAGCCAAGATTCATATATGAGGAGGTTACACTATTAAGGTGAAGTTTCATAGATGTCAAAATACACAAGTGCGATGAAGTTTCATGTGGAGAAGTTCGACCAAAAAAATGAATTTTGGCTTGTGGAAAGTTCAAGTCAAAGATTTGTTGGTTCAATCTAGGCTCTGTTAAGCGTTGAAGGTTCGTAGGAAAGAAAGTGATGAGAATTAGGAAGAATTGGACTTGAGGGCGGTGAGTGTCATAAGACTCAATTTGGCAAAGAATGTTCTTTCAAACATAAGGAATATTTCTTCGGAGAAAGGTTTTTGGGAGAAATCAGAGAGTATGTATATGACGAAAAGTATGTCAAATCATTTCTACCTGAAGAAGTGGTACCATCACATGAAGATGGATGAAAGTACAAGTATTATTGATCATCTTAGTGCTTTTAACGAAATTTTCTAAAAACTTGAGGAGTTGGGAGAGCAAGTCAGTGATGAGGATCAGGCGTTCAAACTCATCTGGTAACCTCCGCCTTTGTTCTAGCACATGAAGCCAACATTGATGTATGGGAAGGAAACTGTCAGTTTAGCAGAGGTCATTTCCATGTTAATATCTGAGGATAAATTGATGAAAGGTGAAGAAAATGGTTCATCTAAAAACTTTGGTTTGGTAGCTGCTGGGAAGGGTTCCAAAAAGTACGGGAAAGTGGTTTGTTGGAGATACAATTAACCAAGGCATCTCAGGAGAGACTACATGAATAGAAAAGGAAAAGGAGTGGGTTTGGCAAAAAGCTCCGACTCAACAAATGGGGATTCCGATGTTGAAGATGATTACGCATACAAGTTTTTAGTTCTCAAAACTGATAGTAATTATCCTAAGTGTCCAGCAAAAAATATGATTGGTGATCAGGAAGGAGAATGGGTAATTGACAGCGGGGCCACAAGACATGTGTGCGTATATAGGGCATAGATCAATACTTATGCAAGCTGTACGGGTGACAAAGTTATATCGATGGCTGACGGCTCTCTACGACCAATATTGGAGTCGGTGATGTTTAGCTGAAATAGTTTGACGAACGCGTCATAACGTTTTGGAATTTCGACATGTGTTGAGTTGTACTCAAAATCTAATTTCTCTTTCTGAATTAGATTCGGATTGTTATAAGTATTCCGCGAGAGGTGGAGTATTGAAAATATTCTGAAAGTCTTCATTAGTCATGAAGGCGTGAGGAAAAAGAACTTGTTTAATTTGGTGTGAAAACATGGAGCAAGGTTTGAGCCTAAAAAATTGATAAAAAGTGGGTTTCAATTATTGATAAGTTGAAATTGGTTGGATTTAACTTGGGTCGTTCTTGGTGTTGAGGATGGTGGCCCGAGTGCCACAAGAACAAGGTGGTGATTTTTGCTAAGATGAAGATTTATTAGATTGTGGCTCAAATTAGAATTAATTGCCGCATAAGATATATAATTACTTTTAGTAATTTCTATATGTTAGGCATTGGCTTAAATTAGCAGGTGGTATTTGGCATAGACTACAAATTAGTATGTGGGAGACAAACATGGAAACTTATGTTTGGGCTTAACATGGACTAATTAAAGTTTTATGTGTGGGTGGTCACGTTGCTTGGAAGGAAGTCTTCGATTGTGTCTTAAAGTCCAAGTTGTGTTTGAGTGTAACACATTAATACAATGACATGTATTATGTAAAAGACTTGAAAGAATTATGCATTCTTCCATGCATGTAGCGCCTATTAATAGGTATATGTGGTTAAGTGTTGAAGCATAGTGTTGAGGTGCTTATTGAGGAGCCGAGAGCAATAGTGAGGGTCGTGCATATGGGCGTGTTTATGGGTATTGTTGGGATCATGAACCTTTACTACATCGCTTGTTGTAGTTATGACTGAATTGATGCAGAAAATACTCCGAACTTGATGAATTGAAGACTTTGTTGATTGAGGCTAGAGTTTAATACTCTATATCCTTAAGACAATAATGCCCCGCAAGTCGTGCTCGCAGTTTGTAGCACTTGCCTCCCAAGATACAACAATCACGATCCTATGACTATAACACTTTAGACCGTAGGAAAAGTGGATCAAACTGTTGTACTCACTCTCAATTAGAATAATGATTTTAAAACCGTAGAGAAATTAATAGTTTTGTAACGTCCGAATTACGATCGTTAATATCCGAGATTAACACTAATCCTAGTTTAATTAATCAAGTTAATCAGTAGGACATGTGTCCTCACTCAAATCCATTTGTCCCACATGAAAAATGTATGTCTCCACTCACTAGTTATTATTTATCCTAGGACTCCTACACATCTCCATACAAATAAGTGGTCTCTAATTTGTTTATCCAAACTATAGTCTCATTAGTCCATATCAATTAAATTTACAAACTTGAATACTTAAATTCATGTGATTTGTGTATTTAGTCTCATTTTTTACACATTAGCGGTCCCACTAACTCCTGACTACCCGACACCCAGTGCTCGTGCCTACGCGCCAATCTCAGGGCAAACACTCGTCACACGTACTCGCCCGATAGCAACGTACACAAATGCGATACAATACAATAATATAATGTTTTTAAATACTGCACATAAACGACCATCATCAATAAATAACATATTCCCTCAGTTCTAATGTCCGAGTCAACCGAGTTGTCCACATAGCGTCCAAATTACGACCGTTAATCCCTGATATTAACGCTAATCCTAGTTTAATTAATTTGGGCCGTTATAATTTTTCCAAAATGTGGGGTGAGAGAGGCTCGAACTCTCAGGGATTTGACACGTGTTGAGTGTGCACAATGATTTTCTGTATTTTCTTATTATTTATAATAGTAGTAAATGTGATATTATCTCCACATGGATTTTGCAAATCTCTTTAGAATTAAGGCTACCCTAAAGTTTTATTGGATTTAATTTTCTTTGATTTAACTAATATAATTAAAACGGGAATTAAACACTATCAATCTAAAAACAAAACAATCAATTAATTAAAATACTTAAATTTTAAACAATTTAAATTCAATAAACTAATCTAATGCAATTCAAACAAAAAAATCAAATATTCAATATAAATTAAATATCTAAACAATATATCTTAGATAATGATATGTAAATTGTCATATCTTGACATTTTCATTAAAGCATAGTCATAATCAATCATCATAATTATATAATGAACCTAAATCATTAAACTCTAATCACAATAGGTTGATAACCCTTAACATACTATCGGCTTTTCTATATTTAATGAAAATAAGCCATTTCCTTATCCTTGTAACTCTACTTATTGGATAAAACACAATAAAATAGAAATATGCTAGTATTAACACTCAATAAAAGTCATACCTAATCCAAACTAAATAAAAACCAAAAATATGCTAGTCATTGAATAACCTAGAACACAATCACCTAGAACATTCACTCAGGTAATTTTGTCCTATAGATTAATCATAGTTACTATTTTTATAATTGTTGTCAATAATCATAGACATAGATTTAGATACTCTATACTAAGAAACATATTGACCACTATGCACTCAATACAAAGAATCATTAGTTGTAATATGCAAAAACAACTTATTAAAACTGTGATTGACGTGTATGATTGGTTTAAAGCATTAAGCATATAAATTCTATATTACGACTAAATTAATGAACGGTTTACAATCATGTCTAGAGTATTATTTAGAATAATAAATTACTCACACATAATAACAATAAAAAATAATTGAAAGACATTAATGTAAAATACCTTTCTTGAATAAATCTTGAATTTCCAAAAGTAATGAATTCAAACTTAATTGAAAAGACTGTAAAACTAATAAAAAACTAATAGAGGGCTAAGAGAAAGTTTTATTTCGAAGCCCTAAGATTATATTTATAGTTTTCCTCAGTATACATAGTATAGATAAGCTCAAATTCCTTGTTCTTATCTACTTAAACATGTCACTAACCTCAACGAATCCAATTTATTCACAAATCGCTGAGAAAATAAATGGATTTAGCTCTCTGTGCTCCATCGATTCATCCAGTGATTCCTAGTGTATTTTCCAATTCGCTGATGATTCGATGGCTCTTCTCTACTCCCGATTTCGCTAGTGATTCCTTTGTAATTCTATATCGCTGGCTTATCGCTGGCTTTGTTCTCTAGTTAACTATTTTGCTATTCTTTCTTTTTTTTTTCTTCCATTTCTTTATTTTTCTAATAAAAGCTTGAAATCATAAAAATAAGAAAATGCCTAGTGTAATATAATCATTTATATCTAAAATTAACCTAAATTACATTATAAAATATGTCTAATTATTGACTAGTCAAATACCCCCAAACTCAACACTTTGCTGTCTCGAGCAAATGAATACTCTCAATCATATTCTTTTTTCATTCTTTATATCATGATTTCAATCTAATTCATCTTAATTTTAAATAAAAGAAATTCTAAATAGAAGTGATCTTCAAATAGAAACATATTACCCACAAGTAAATGAAAGTTATGATAGAACATAATGATTTAGACAAAACAAACCATTCTTTAATGATAACTCAACCACCCAATGCAACACCCCTTTAGAACTTAAAGTTCAATACCAAGGCCAATACATAATATAGGTTTTCTCAATATCCACTGACAAGCATCAAGCTTATGATGACTAGTATATAATCTCAAAACACAAAAAACACTAGACTAATCTTAATTTTGAAAAGTACTTTTTAAATAGTACCACAATCAAAATCAATATGAATTTTGCCAAGATACCAATGAATATATTGTTTTAAAATGTGTTAGATTAAGAAATACTTCACTCAACCCTAGCTTCAAGCACTCGAGCTAAATCTTTTCTTTGAAGATTTTAAGAAAATCCATCTTTTTCATCTCTTATTTTTTTCTACTTCATGCTAATTATTATTATTTCATTTGACTTTTGAGTCCCTACTTCATTTCCTGTGGACATTCTCATATTTTTTCACTATAGATTCCCTACTCCATTTCTTATGGAATCTATAGGACTCGCCATATATTGGTAAAATCTTGTTAGTACTTCTCACTGTCCAGTAAAGTTGAAGAAAATATTCTTTCTAACTTACAAAATTTATTGGTTTCTAACCCATTTCTTCTTTCAATTGTGGCATAATGATTTTCTATATATACTATAAAAATACTTAATCAATAGCCTTTGTATCATAAGATTTTTAGAAATTTGTCTTGTTCATCTTGTACTATTGTTTCGATCTTCTATCCATTCTCATGACTAACACAAGGTAATCAACCTAGTGTATACATCAACTAGTTAAGTTAATAAAAATGGTATAAAAACTTATTCCATCTATCATATAATTCATTTGGGTAATAAAAATATCACTTCCATTCAAAAACTTATCATATATTCATTTTATTATATTATATTCCTAACTAAAAATAAAGTAAAATGAAATTCATACTTACTTGAATTCGGAAGATATTTGAAAATTTTCATCAACTCACTTGAATCGGATCAAAAGTTTAAACTTTGCATCAGTTCTGAACTTATCTTTTACATTTCATTTCTTTCCTTGCTTTCTTTGTTATGATTCACCTAAAATACCCCAAACTAATTCTAAACCTTGTCCTCAAGGTTTAAAAACTAAGTCGAGTTTCCAACAAAACAAATATACCTCATAAAGCATAAACGTATTGATATGTGTAGTAAAAATGCAATTAAATAGACTAATATGTAATTTTATAAACTTTAAATGAATGGAATGCAAATGGAACATATTTCATTCATTAGCAAAAACTTAAGCAAGAGCAGTACATTTAGTCATTCATTCATTCATTCATTTCATACAAAAGAAAATAAACTACACATGGCGGTGTTTAGAAGTAAATATATCGTTATCTTCATTATCTTCATCCATTCCTGCAGAAGGTTGTGAAACATAACTATCAGCTGGGTTGTAAGTCCTAGTTGGAAATTGCAATTATAAGGATGGAATGTCGACGCTTCGTCTCTTGCAAACCACAGTCATGCCTTCTCTCAGACATAGAATGATAAAGTTGTAAAGTCCTCTCGTTTGTTACTATCATTTCTTCATTTCAGTGAATTTTCCTCTAGCTACACATAAGTGAAGAAAATATGGTTCGAAAAAATCCTCCCTTCCTAGGCTGTGACGAAGATGGTGTCGAACTCATATCAACACTTGGCATATTCACTCGAGGCATCAATCTTGCTGCTTTCCATGCATCTTCTTTTATTTTCCTTTTATTTTTTTCTATGCTGCTCAGCCTTCTTGATTCTCTAGCATTTATCCCATAAAATGATTCTCTTTCATCCTCCAAGTCATTGTACTTTACCATTTTCTTATTCTTCTTACTCCCACATAATTTATTGTCTTCTCAGACAATACATCAAAATCAGTACCAAAACCCACCCTTGCTTGCCTACACAGTTGAATGATCAAAATTGGGAACGGTAATCATTCGTTCTTTGTAGTCTTCATTGCTACCTTCATAGAATCGTGTATAATCTTCTCAACATCGATATAACCCTTCTTTGACACTATATGATAAAGTAAAGCAGCTATAGTGTTCTTCACTTTAAAGTGTTGCTTGGTTGGATAAAAACACGCATCAATAATATAACTCCAACTCTTCGTAATTTTCCTAAAATAAGTGGCTTCAATAAACTTCGGGTGTCTTTCAATATCAAGTATAAATCCATTTCTCGGAGGTATCTCCAATGTGTCTTGGATCATCTCATAGGGATATTCCTTATTGACATAAATGACATTCGGGTAGTCCTCCTCTATCCTTTGTTTGTTTCTTGGTAGACCAAAAAATCTATTCAATCTCATAGGCGAAATATCAATTTTCTTCCCTTGCACTACTACTTTATCCCATTCCTTACTAACATGCCCGTTTGCATAAAATTGTCACACAATTTCCAAAAATTCTCTTTTTCCTCTACCCGCATAGTTTCTCAGAACTAGCTCCCATCCTAGATCTCTAGTGATGCTCACAATCTTATCCTCATACTTGCTCATATTCTAAATATTGAGCCTCCCTTAGGAATTATAACTCTCTTCTTATCACTATATGGCTTTCTCTGAGCTCTAGGTCTCACAAACATAGAAAGTTCATAAGACATTAAATGACTAGGGTCTAGATTCTCAAAATATTCCTCCTTATTAGATGACAATGGGGATTGTTCTTTAAGCTCAGCCCTCACAGGTCTAGGTTCTCTAATACTAACCCTGATAGGTATAATATTGATTGGGTGGCCTGCATACTTCTGCTTGGGTTTTTCTTGCACTACCTCTTCCCTTTATCCTACTTACTACTCCTACCACGTCCTCTACCTCCTCCGGTCATAGAAATACTCAACTATAATGAAATAGGTAAATTGAAATCGTGCATTTGAAAATTTCAAACTATAAAGGTAAGAAAACAAGTTTGTGAAAAGGTTTTATCATTGAATCTCGAAAGAGTTGAAAATAGTACGTCCAAAATATCTTTGTCGAAATATTCCTATCATAAATATGTATATATTGGAAAAAATCATAGAAACTCCCAAACTCATTAAAAACCCATATTCAAAGTGAAATTCATATCTAAACCCATTTTTTTTAAAAAATATTTGCAATAAAAATTCATCAACCACATTCGTTGGAAATATCATCAAAAATTGGTTTTTCAAAACATAAAAATCAAAAGAATGATAGAGTATCGATTTATTACCTTATTAAGAGTAAATCTTCCAAGTAATATGCTCTATTAGTACCTCAGACTCCTTCTCCAAGCTTCAATTCAAAAAATACCCACCTAAGCCCTAACTTGATTGTATGAACTTAATTTCAAAATCTATAAGGTTTAATAACTCCTAAACAAGGTGGAATACACTTAAATAAGCTATAATTCAAGCTTCAAAGGATTGAATATGGACAAAAATCGATTAACAATGGAATTGGTGCAAGGGTTTTAGGTGTGAAAGGGTTTATGGTTTGGCGATTTGGGATTCTATTTTTAAAAATACAGATTCGTGCTCAACGAATCGAGGTTTAAGTGGATTTGCTGGCTATTTACTAGTTAAATTGCTGAGAATTGGTATCGGTAGTCCACCGACTAGCTCATCGATTCCTAGTATAAACATGAATCACTTACAAATCATTGATCTATTTTTACACTGAAAATTTTGCAAACCGCTCCTGATTTTCCCGACCATTCCCAGTGTAATTTGGTATCATTGGGAAATCGCTGACCAATTTTTATTGTTTTTCAAATATACCAAATATTTTACTAACATTTCACACATATTCATCATATTTAAGGTTTTATTGATCAATAATCAACAATAAATATTCAAAAATGAAATTTCGATTTGTAACTAGGAAACATTATACTACTAACTAACAACTTTTATTAAAGGCAAATATAATTCAACTGAAAGACAACTCGACCATCCCCCTCTCAATTGGAAATATCCCAAAATAAAGTTAAAAGGAGAGAGAAAATAAATATTTTAACTATCCTAAGTCTATTAATACGGAAAAACATTGGCTCGATCAACCCCCTTATATGAAATTTTTTGGAATTATATTTCTAAAATATCCATATTATAAGTGTCAAAAGTTGAGAGAATATAGAAATAACTAACTAATCCTAATACTAAAACTGAAAGTAAAAATAAAGTACGGGTTGTCTCTCATAGAGCATTGTTGTTTATAGTCATTGACTTGACTTGATAGATGAGATCACTTATCGTTCAGCTTGAGCGAGTCAAACTAAACGTCAATTGATTCTTCATCATTCTTGGCATTTTCAACTTCATCATTTTCAACATCCGTATAACATCCTTCAATAGGTTTGCTAAACTCGTGGTAGTTGTCCTCTTCAGGGTAATCATCAATGTAGTAATTCTCCCCTTCATTGCCATCATCATAATTATTACTATTGATGTAATCTTCCATCTCGTAACCACCATGAAGACACATATAATCATTTCCCATTTTAAGTATAACTATATGTTTTGCTATATCCAGAACAGCTCCAGCCTTCTTGAGAAAAGTTCATCCCATCAATATCACGTCATCCTTTTCAATCTGTGGTACCATCAAGAAATTGGTGATGTACTTGAACCATCCCACTTGCACTGGCACATTCATCGACATTCCTAGTGGAAATATCTTATCACCATTTTCTTTATTGACAACAAAAAGTGGTATAAAATCAATCTTCAACTTGACATTTTTGCACCATTGTTTTGGTAAGATATTCATATCAATTCATTTGTCAAGTAGAACACCAAGAAAACTGGCTTCATTGACCAGCACGTGGAGGAAGAGTTTCTCTAAACCATCTTTGTAAATTTCATTCAGATGTCCTAGATCATAAAGCTTTAGTTGCTCATCAGTAAATTCTTCTTCCACCGGTTGCTTCCCTGCTTGCTGTTGCACTTCAGGTTATGGTTCTTCAAGTTAACGCTTATTTGATTTCTTATTCTTATTGTGCGTCTTTCTATATATCCAAATCTTAATTGTTTCATCCTTAACGGTTTCACTTGCGTTGAGGTAAACGTTGAACTTCTTTTTATTATGTTGAGGACTTTGTTTCTTAGGCACGAGATTGATGATCTACATAACCTATTCAACAAAATTTTTGTAATAAGGTTTTAACCTATGACCAATTACTTATTTTTCTTGTTTCAAAGCTTTCTATTTCTACTGCGCCATGAGTCAATAAATTTATAATCATAAAAGGTCTTATCATGAAATGCTTTGGTTTTATCTTTATTGAAGTTTTCCAAGAATAATTTAAGTCTGGAACAAAAAAGTATAACTTTACTCCTACTTGAAAATCTTTAGGAACTAATTTCTTATCATGAAATGCTTTGGTTTTATCTTTATAAATTGATGCATTTTTATAAGCGTCTTTCCTAAGTTCTTCTAATTCTTGAAGACTCAACTTACATTGGTTTCCTGTTTCATTATAATTCATGTTACATGTTTTTATTGCCCAATAGGCTTTTTGTTCTAGTTCTACTGGTAAATGACATGCTTTTCCAAATACTAATCTATAAGGTGTCATACATACGAGTGTCTTAAATGTTGTTCTATATGTTCATAATGCGTTTTCTAATCTAAGACTCCAATCCTAACGTGTTGGACTAATCGTCTTTTCTAGTATTGACTTAATTTCTCTATTTGAAG
Source organism: Stephania cephalantha (assembly GCA_039657325.1). Classification (NCBI taxonomy): domain Eukaryota; kingdom Viridiplantae; phylum Streptophyta; class Magnoliopsida; order Ranunculales; family Menispermaceae; genus Stephania; species Stephania cephalantha. The sequence goes on from CM077577.1 coordinate 24,706,823, forward strand.
TTTCAGCTTGTCCACTAGTTTATGGGTGATATGCAGTAGATGTCCTATGTGTGACGTTATACTTAGCAAGTAGATTAGCAACTAATCAATTACATAAATGTGAACCTCTATCACTAATAAATGCTCTAGGTGCTCCAAAAACTTTAAAAAATTTTATGTAAGGAAATTCACCACTATTTTTGAATCATTAGTTTTAGTAGTTTTTGCTTCTACCCACTTAGACACATAATCTACAGCAAGTAAAATATAAACATAACCATTCGATGGTGGAAAAGGTCCCGTGAAATCTATACCCCATACATCAAACACTTAATAAAAAAGAATAGGAAGTAAAGGCATTTGATTTCTACGTCCTAAGTTTCCAGATTGTTGGCAATTTGGACAAGATTTTGTATAACGAAAACAATCATGAAATAAAGTGGGTCAAAAGAATATGTAATCTAAAATTTTGCGAGCAATTATGCTTGGGCCAAAATGTCCTCCACTGGCATAAGTATGGCAGAGAGATATAATTTATTATACTTCCGACTGTAGTATACATCTCATAATTATTTGGTCGGTGCAAAATTTCTATAAATATGGATCATCCCATAAATGATGTTTAGAATCCTTTTTTATTTTATTCTTTTGAACTCTCGAAAAATAAGGTGATACCCTATTGGTGGTAAGATAATTAACTATATCAGCATACCAAGGGCCATCAGTCTTTATACTATACAAATTTTCATCCAAAAATTAATCCCTTATTGGTATAGGTGGTTCTCTATTTTCTAACCTACTTAAATGATCTGCCACTACGATTTTGACTCTTTTCTTATCTTTTACAGTAAGGTCAATTCTGTAGAAGTAATATCCATCTTATTAGTCTTATTTTAGAATCTTATTTTGTCATTAAGTATCACAATGCTGCACGATCTGAATAAACTATCACTTTTGTTCCTAATATATAAGGTCTAAATTTTTCTGAGGCAAACACTAACGCTAAAACTTCCTTTTCAGTAGTGGTAAAGTTCAGTTGGGCTATATCTAGTGTCCTAGAAATATAATATATAACATGAGAATATTTTCCTACTTTTTGACCTAAAACAGCTCCAACTACATCGTTACTTGCATCACACATTATTTCAAATGATAATGACCAATCTGGTGATTTAATCACCGGTGTGGTTGTTAAAAAATCCTTTAATTTATTAAATGCTATCTTGCAATCATTGGTAAATTCAAAAGGAACGTCTTTTTGTAAAGATTTTGCATAAATGTTGTGTTATTTTAGAAAAATCTTTAACAAATCTTTTATAGAATCTTGTGTGGCCAAGAAACGAATGTATTTCTCTCACTGTAGTGGGTAAGGTAACGTTTTGATTACTTGAATTTTTGCTGCATCTACCTCTATTACTTATGTGACACTATATTTCATAATATAAGTCCTTGATCTACCATGAAATGAATTTTTTCATAATTTAACATTGAATTCTTCTATATGCATCTCTTAAGCACTTTAGTTAAGTTAACTAAACATTTATCGAAAGAATTACCAAAAATACTAAAATCATCCATAAAGATTTCAATAATTTTTTCACATAATCAAAGAAAATACTAACCATACACTTTTGAAAAGTTGCAGGTGCATTACATAATGAAAAGGCATACATCTATATGCAAATGTACCAAAGGGGCAAGTAAAAGTTGTTTTTTCTTGATCTTTTAGGGCTACATGTATTTGATAAAATCTTGAATTACCATCTAGACATTAATAATGAATTCTTCCAGCTAATTCTTCTAATATCTGATCTATAAACCGGAGTTGATAATGATCTTTCCGAGTTGAGGCATTCACCTTCATATAATCTATAAATACCCCCAACCGTTTTGGATTCTGGTTGGTACTAATTCTCCGTGCTCATTTGTTATTACAACAATTCTTGTCTTTTTAGGAACTACTTGGACTGGGCTTACCCAATTGTTATTAGCAATTGGAATTATTAGTTCTGCATCTAATAATTTTAATATTTCAATTTTTACTACGTCCATCATAGGCGAGTTTAATCTAGGTTGAGCTTGTCTAGAAGCTTTTGTGTCAGTTTTAGATTTATCCTATGCATACATTTAGTTGGAATTATTCCTTCAATATCTGCTATGGTCCATCCTATTGCTCCTTTAAATTCTTTTGGTACATTTATTAATCTATCTTCTTCGAAACTTGTCAGTTTATTAGAAATTATCACTGGTAAATTACTATAGTCCCCTAGATAAATATATTTCAAATGATCTGGTAAAGTTTTTAGATCTAATTCTAGGGTTTTAACTATAGATGGTAAAAGTTTTGAATGAGATCTAGATAAATCTAGGTTTAATTAAGTTATGGTAGTTCATTGTATGATTCCAAAGTACTTATAAATTATCTATTTTGTTTCCTCATCTCTATCATCATTTTCTTCTTAATCTTCTATTACCAATTTCAATTTATCTATTTTATCTTTTCTAAAAGATTTGTCTATTAATGAGTCTATCATATCTATTGTGCATAAGGAAGAGACATTCATTGGGTATTTCATTGGGTCATATATATTAAAACTCAATGTATCGTCATCTACTCCCATTGTTAATGTTCCATTTGAAACATCAATCTTTGCTTTTGCTGTTTCAAAAAATGGTCTTCCTAAAATTAGAGAAGTTATATTAGAGAAATTATCTTCTTTCATGTCTAAAACATAAAAATATGTTGGGAAGACTAAATCATTAACGTTGACTAATACATCTTCTACTAACCCTATCGGTTTAAACAATGGATCTATCTACTTATTGTAACATTATACTAGTTTCTTATAAATTGACACGTGTCGAGCGTGCACAATAGTTTTTCGTATTTTCCTATTATTTGTAGTAATGTTAAATGGGATATCATCTCCACAGGTTTTTTTGCAAACTTCAAAGGAAAGTATTTTTTCTTGTTTTTCTTAATTTAGTTAATCTAATTAAATGAAAATTAAATTATCAAATAACTAAAATCTATAACTACTAACTTAATTAATAAAATTAACTAAACTAATTCAAACAATCTAAAGCAAACTAATTAAACAATATTCAAATTTATTATAAATATAAATATCTAAACGAACCCCCTCTAAACAATGTAGTATACTTGGATTACTTTCAAACACTAGAATATAACATTACTTCATAATATAGTTATAATCATAACACATGGAATCTTGGAATCATTAAATCCTAATTCATAATAGGTTGATAGCCTTTAGCCAGCCACAAATTTTCATAAATTCAATGGAAAAGCCACATTCTTATCATTGTAAATATACAAATTGGATAAAACGCAACACCATAGAGATACGATAGAATTAACACTCAATGAAATCATGCCAAATCTAAGCCAATAAAAATTAGAATATGCTAGTCAATAAATAACTTAGAACACAATCATCTAGAACATCTACTCGAGAAAAGCCCTATAGATTAATCCTAGTTACCACTTCTATAATTGTTGTCAATAATTATATACATAGATTCAGAATCAAAATACCACAATGCACATTTGCAACTATGCATACAATATTAATCTTCATTAGTTGTAATACGCAAAAACAACTTGTTAAATCTGTGATTGACGTGTATGAATAGATTTAAAGCATTAAGTATGTGATTCCTTAATTATAACTATCTAGCAATCCAAAGTATATACATGTCTAAGGTTTGTTTAGATTGACTAACTACTCACTAATGCTGGAAATAAATAACATAATAATATAATTAAAAGACATAATAAATACATAAATCAAAGGTCCGATGTAGCTTCAAACAACAACTCAAACTAACAAAAGACTTATTGAATATGTAAAATAGGTCGGGGAGAGAGTTATTTCGAAGCTCTCTGATTCTATTTATAGTCTCGTAAGTGATATATATCCTAGATAAACTCAAATTCTTCATATTAATCTATAAAAAATCGTAACCGACCTTAGCAATTTGTCAGCGATTCTTAAGTTATACACAAATCGTTGAGTCAATTACTGGAATTGGCTCTCTGTTCTCCACCGATTCAGCTGGCGATTTCTAGTATATTTCTCAATTTGCTGAGGATTCGTTGGCACTTTCCTGCTGTTGATTTAAATGTCGATTCCTAATGTAAATGCAAATCGTTGGCCAATTGCTGGACTTCTTTTTCAATTGACTGTTTTGCTCTTCTTCATTTTTTTCTTCCATTTCTTCATATTCTATTTAAATCCTAAAACCACAAAACAAGAGAGTACCTAGTGTAATATCATCATTTATATATAAAATTAACTTAAATTACACTATAAAACATGTCTAATTATTGACTGATCAAATATCCCTAAACTCAACACTTTGTTGTCCCGAGCTAATGAATACTCTAAATCATATTCTATTTTCATTCTTTATAAACTGATTTCAATCTAATTCATCATAACTTTAAACAATTGAAATTCGAAATAGAAGTGATTTTTAAATGGAAACATATTACCCAAAGGTAAATGAAAGTTATGATAGAATAGAATGATTTTAAACAAAATGAAATATCCCTTAATGATAACTCAAGCACCCAACGCAATACCCTTTAGAACTTAAAGTTCATTACCTAGGTTAGTACACAATATATGTTTTCTCAATCTCCACTGACAAGTATCAAGCTTATGATCAAGTATCAAGCTTATGATGACTGGTATAGAATCTCAAAACACAAAAACTACTAGATTATTCTTAATTTTAGAAAATAGTGTATAATAGGACCAGAAGCAAAATTGATCAGAATTTTGCTAAGATACCAATGAATATATCATTTAAAAAGTGTTATATTAAAAAACATTTTTCTCAACCCTAGTGTTAAGTATTCGAGTTAAATCTTTTCTTTGAAGAGTTTTGGAAGATCCATCTCTTTCATCTCTCATTTTCTTTTCTACTTCATCCTAATTGTTTCTTTATCATATATTTCTTTTGCTTTTGCTTTTGCTTTTGCTTTTGCTTTTGATTCCCTACTCCATTTCTTATGGGATTTAAAGGACTCTATATATATTTGTAATCTCTTGTTAACACTTCTCACTGTACACTAAAGTTGAAGAAAGTATCCTTTCTATCTTATAGAAATTCATCGGTTTCTAACTCAGTTCTTCTTTTAATTGTGGATAATGACTTTCTATATATACTATAAAATATTAATCAATAGCTTTTATATCACAAGATTCTTATAAATTTGTTATGTTCATCTTGCACTATTGTTTCGATCTTCTACCCATTCTCATGACTAACATAAGGCATTCAATTTGGTGTATATATCAATCAGTAAAGTTAATAAAAAAGATATGAAAATTGATTCCTTCTATCATAGAATTCATTTGGGTAGTAAAAATATCACTTCCATTCAAGAATCTATTATACGTTCATTTAAGTTATCATTCTTTTCCTAATTAAAAATAAGGAAAAATGAAATTCATACTTATTTGAATTCGGAAGAAATTGGAAAAATCTCGTCAACTTACTTGAATATCAGATCAAAAGTTTGAACTTTTTGAATAAATTTTGAACTTATCTTCTACCTTTCTTTCCTTTCCTCGCTTTCTTTTCTATCATTGTCATACTTCACCTAAAATACCCCCAAACTCATTCCAAGCCATATCCTCAAGGTTTAAAATGAAGTCGGGTTTCCAACAAAACAAATTTCCCACGTGAAATATAGATGAATTGATATAATCATAAATTGGACAATTAATATAAAAATAAACTCAATATAGGATTATCAGCAGACAGAGTGCATAAAAATAAGTATGAATAAACATCACCGTTGTATAACAATTGTATCAAATCACCAATCACTGATCACAAAGTATAGCACCACCACAAACACAAAGTATCACCATTACCGAGTTACATAGAAGACCTCAAACAATATCACTCAGAGACAACGAAGATAAATAGAATAAGGAAATCAATGTCGTCGTCTGAAATTCGTATCGTCATCGTCCTCCACTAGGATCAATTCTCTGGGATCGGTAACTCACAATAGGGTCATAGAGGTAGTAGTCCTGACCTAATAGTGTTGGAACATTAAGGCTACTACTAAGTGGTAGCCTCATCTGTGTAGATAGTGCAGGAACCTCTGCGCCTCCTTGACATCTATATATCCTAGACATTGTTTGCTCCATCTTGAGAATACTCCATGCTAAGTCCCTCTGGTTCTCGAATACCAATTCTTAGTTTCTCAGAGTTGTCATTTGATTGCGCAGAATTCCACCCATGAAGGCCAACTCTGACTCTTCCATATATAGTCTGTCATAATCCCTAGCAGTCTGCCCCACATTCGGATCATGTCTAGCTTTTGACATTTCCTCCAATATTTTCCTCTTGTCATCTCTAATTTTCCTTCCATGCTATGTCTCTCTTCTAGCTATCTCACATTTCTCTCTTTCACCATCGGTGTGTCCATAGCCATTTACTCTTCCATATATCTCTATAGCTTCATTCTTAATGGTCTTCTCCAGTAGAACATCCATATCGAGCCTTGACATGTTCACTTGATCTGCTTTACAAAAACACGTGATCATTAAAGGGAAAGGTAGTCCGTCATTCTTCTTCATGGTGATGGCAATCCTAATCAAATCGTAGATAATTTTGCCAACATCGAAGTATCCTAATCCCATGACAATGTGGTAAAGTAGTGCAGCCTTATAATTCACTATCTCGTAATACTGCAGGCTCGGCTGTAAGCTGACATTGATGAAATAAAAACAAACTTTCCTAATTTTTCTAAAAAATTTGCCTCTAATTTCATGAATTTTCTAAATCTCCCCTAATTTTTATTGGTGGGGGTAATGGTACTTAATAGTGTATTCGGGCTTTGAGTACTCATCATTTTATTTTTGGAGAAATTTCGGCTAACCAAAATATCGATTTATTCTTGCAGCGAAATAATCCACCGTCCTTCCTTGAACTTGTGACTCGGTCTTACTATAATTTTCATATGAATTTGCATAAACCCTTCTCACTAAGAACATCCTCTAGGTCAAAGTGGTTATAGTCCCTAGCCAACAAACTCTAGTTCCTGGCCTCAATGATATTTAGGATCCTAGATCTGTATTTCAACTCATTTTCACATTAAATCCCCTTTTCGGGATCAACTTCATATCATTCACTAAATCATTCTTAAATTTTTCAAAAGCCTTCTCATTGACAAAGTTCTCATTCCTAAGTACATAATTTTTCACCCCTGTTGGTATCTTGTTCAACTTCTTCTACTTCCAAATCCTCTTATACATAATCATCCTCTATATTAAAGCTAAATGATAAAGGTGGAATACACTCTCTATGTGGTCTAATCCTAAGTGTGTTAAAAGAGATTGACGTAGGTTGGATTTGGGAAACTTTGGATTTAGTCTTTGTTTTCTCTACTAACTTCCCTTTTCATTTTTCCTCTCTTGAACCTTTACCCTTTCCTCCTCCAGCCATTTGGATAAGTACAAGTAAAAGAATGAACCTATAAAACCATTTAAAACCAAATTTGTCAAAAAAGTGCTTGGTAAAATTCAACTTATCTATCTAAAAGGAGAAATTCATCGAAAAAGTCTTTTATAAATTGAGAGTTTGAGATTTATATGAAAGTTATTGATAAAACATCTTTGAGAAAAAATAATCATTCGTAAGTAATTCAAATCATGCGATATGCATACACAAAACTGCTAAACTCATTTAAAACTTGCTCTTAAATTAGCTTACGTATAAAATTCGGTTCATTCACCATTATTTTAAAAAATAGTTCGAAAATTTGATAGCAATAAACAAATCATCACACCACTCCATACTAGTATTGTAATTGAAAGCATTCGATATCAAAATCATTTTAGAGAAAAATTTTGAAATTTGATTCCTAACCTAATAACAATCCAAAATCGATGAAAAACCAAAAATTTAATCAATAAAAGATTAGGTTTTTATTGATTACCTTCTTGAAAGCGATTCTTTCAAGATTGGAATTCTAAACTCTTCTCTAGAGCACTCCTCTAAGCTCCAATTCAAATTCCTTTTGCTCAAGCCCTAGGTAGCTCTACACTCTGAAAACTCACCAAGTTTTGGGTTGAATATGTGAGATTGAGGTGAGAATCATTTAAATACACTAAAATAAGCTTCGAAAGGTTGAATCTAGTCGAAAATTGGTCTCTTGATCAAAAGGTTGCAATGGTTTGTGAGTGTGAAATGGATAAATGTGGCGATTTGAGGTTTCTATTTTTAAAAACTCGTATTCGTTCTCAGTGAATCAGGGTTTAAGTGGCTCAGTGATTTGTCCATCAAATTCTATTTATAAGTTCAAATCGGTAACAAATCGCTAACTTATAAATTTGTTGAAAATTTTGCACACTGCCGTCGATTTTCTCAGCGAATTCTAGTACAGACTGGATTCTTTGGGAAATCACCAGCTTATTTTTACTGTTTTCCAATTAATTGATTTTCCCATATATTTATCACATATATATAAATCCAAGAAAAATATAGAATTATTTAAGATTATCAAAATTTAACTATGATATGTATTAAATAATAATTTCATTACTATAAATAGCTTATTAACATAAAACTAATGCATAAAACTAATATAATTATGAAAGCAAATTGGCTCGATCAACCCCCTAACTTAAAATTATTTTGGAATTAAATTCCTAAAATATCCCCATTATAAGAGTCAAAAGTTGAGAGAATATAAAACAACTAATTATTCCTAATACTAAAGCTGAAAGTAAAGATAAAATATGGGTTGCCTCCCATATAGCGCTTTTGTTTACTATCGTTGGCTCGACTAAACCACTCAGTTCTGAACTGGTTATATAAATTTAAGTATAGGATTATCCACTCTAGTGTCATTCTAGAAAGTGATTGCTCGGCCATGCACCTTAATGGTGATTGTCTTGTTCAGATTATCCATGACAGCTTGCGAAGTTGCTAAGAAATGTCATCTTAAGATTAATGGTGGATCTTCGTTGATGAAGTGTGACATAACCAAAAAGTCTGTGAGAATAATGTACTTGTCAATTTGAACTATTACATTAGCAACCACGCCTATTGGTTTTACTGAATAACCGTTTGGTTAAGTAACTTTATCAAAAGTAAGTACATCCAATTCCTGTTGAGTATGAAGAAAGAAGTGAATTAGCAGGTAGTTTGCTTTGGAACCTATATCACAAATAGCTTTAAAATACCAAGCCCATTTGACTTTTATGTTTATGCATATATCTCCTGGATCATCGAGCTTGACAATTGCTAGATTTTTCTTTTTCCTCTTTTTATATTCTTTGTAGATTTAAATTCCTCCATTTTAAGATCGTTCTGAACATTGTTCGGTTGCTTAACCCTCAATTCTCGAGTTATTATCTTTTGATTTGAAGTGTCTCCAACTTGCTTATTCTTGGTCATAGCACTTTCGTTTTTCATTGTTACTACATTAATAACATATACTTCAGCTTCATGACGATTTAATTCTAAAAATTCATTATTAAATTTATTAGAATTTTCATAGACATTTTCATCATTGAAATGGAAAGTGACAATCTTATTTTCAAATTTCATAGACATTGTTCCTTCAAAGATATATAACTTTGTTTTAGCTGTTTTAAGAAATGGTATTCGTAAAAGTATGGGCAAAGATTTAGATGATATCGAGTCCCCCATTTTCATGACATAGAAGTTAGCTGGAAATACTAAGTCATTTACTTTTACTAAGACATCTTCTAATAAACCATAAGGTTTAATAATTGTCTTATCAGCTAAGGTAAGATTAATAGGTGTATTAGTCAATGAACCTATTTTGAATGACTCCTATAGCTTAAGCGACATAACATTTATCGATGCTCCAAGATCACACATAGCAAAATCTATTAAAGAAGTCCCTTTTGTAATATGAATTCCAAACATTCCTAAATCAGAACATTTCTCATGTATTTTCTTTTTAATTAAAGCAGACACCTTTTGTCCTAAGTTTTCTTTATATTCTTCTAAAAATTTATCCTTTGATTCAGAGAATTCTTTCAAAACTTCATCATAATTAGAAAATTGCATAATTGATTGATTCAATGTTTTATTGATTTTATTTTTCTAAATGCTTCAAGAATGCCTTCATTGTTTTCTTCCTCCTTAGCATTAGCTAATCGTTGTGGAATGGTAGAATATGAATACATATCTTCATTCAAATTATCATAACTCTTATCATTTTCATCCTTATCAATTATTTTATACGTTTTGCAAAGATTTTTCATATACTTCAACACTGGCTAAATACTATGGGTATAGCCTTCTAGGAAAAGGTGTATATTTCAATTGTTCAGCCATCCATCCTCTAGTAGGAATGACATTAGCCATCATTTCTTTTTCTTCTTCTTCAATAGTTTTATGAGCTTTTTTTATTATTTTGTTTAAGTGTCCTTTAATTTATAGGTATGTCTTTTTTATCATTGAATAAAACATTAACTTGTGCTTGATTAGTAAGGGCAACACTTGCTTAAGCAGGTGCTTTAGCTTGATTACTTTATTGCGTACTTAACTTATTTATTTGTAAATTCATTCGACTTACTGATTTTTCAGTTCATTAATCGCAGTATCAAACTTAATTTGGTTTTGAGAAATTTGTGTAAAGTTTTGATGACTTTGGTTCATAAAATTATGCAAGATTTGCTTTAAATTTGGATTCATAGGTTGAGTATTTTGTTGAGATTGCTGATTAGGTGCATATTGCATTTGAGCTCTTGGTATACAAGTATTATAATTTTTTATTTTGATGACCATGACTAAGATTTGGATTTGGTCTTCCTAGATAATAAGTATTATTATTATTATTATTATTATTATTATTATTATTATTATTATTATTATTATTATTATTATTTCTTGGAGGATCAGAAAATTGGTTCATCATTGCATTAACCTCTTCAGGATTTTCTTCATGTAGAGTAAGACATGCATTCGCAGGATGTGTAGCCTCATTACAGAATCCACACAAGCTTTAACTTGATTAGATATATCATTATTTAACTGCTTAACCATCTTAGATAATTCATTAATTTTATCATCAGATGCACTATTTCTTTTACTATCAACTTCATAGAGTTCTTTCTTGAGGATTTAACCTTTTCACCATATTGCTTAGATTATTTTGCTATTTTATTAATTGCTTCTTTTGCTAAAGTAGGTGTTGTTTCAAATAAAGATCCACCAAATACTATGTTTAATAACCTTTGTTCAAAGTGATTGTGTCCTTCATAAAAATATTCTAATAAAGCTCTTTGAGTAAATTCATGTTGTGGACAAGAAGAAATTAATATTTGGAATCTATCACAAAACTCATTAAAGTTTTCTATGAAAGCTTCTAACTTTTGAGTCCATGTAGCTATTGAATCTTGTGGGAGATAAAACAACCAATCTTGTGCTTGATCTTTCAATGCAAAAGGGAAAGCCTTAAGTTTGACTTGTTCTAAAGTACATTCTTTCGATTTTATCCCACTAACTTTATGTTGATACTCACTTATAAATTTATGTGGGTCTTCATTGTCTTTACCATAGAAGTTAGGTAAGGCACTAATAAATCCTATTCTAAGTTCAAATTCAGGAAATCTACCGGGTATGCACACATAGGCTCATAAGCTGTAACATTTTGATTTGCTTGTCTAAAAGAGTTCTCTATTGTTGTTATTATTGATAACTCTATTATCATTATTATTATTAATGACATTGTCATTAATATCATTTTTGTTATCCTCCATCCTATTAGCTAAATTTTCCCTAAGTTATTGTCTTAAACTCCAATTAAACGTTTTATCTATTTCAGGATCAAACGGATGTAAAGATCCTGTAGAATTAACACGACGAAGTGTGTAGACCATACAAAGTCTAAAAACCCTAAGAAAATATTTACAAATCCTCAGCAATGGCACCCAAAATTGACACGTGCACAATAGTTGTCCATATTTTCTTATTATTTGTAGTAGTGGTAAATATGATACTGGTCTCCACATGGATTTTGCAAACTTCAGAGGAAAATATTTTTTTCTTGTTTTTCTTAATTTAGTTAATCTAATTAAACGGAATTAAAATACCAAACTATTAAAATCTATAACTACTAACTTAATTAACCACATTAACTAAACTAATTCAAACAATCTAATGCAAACTAAATTAAATAATATTCAAATTCAATATAAATATAGATATCCAAACAAACATTTAAACAAACCCCCTCTAAACAATATAATATACTTAGATTATTTTCAAACACTAGAATATAACAATACTTCATAACATAGTTATAATCATAACACATGGAATTTTGGAATCATTAAATCCTAATTCATAATAGGTCGAAGCCTTTAGCCAACCACTGATTTTCTCAAATTCAATGGAAAAGCCACATTCTTATCATTGTAAATCTACCCACTGGATAAAACGCAATGCCATATAGATACGATAGCATTAACACTCAATGAAAATCATACCTAATATAAGGAAATAAAAACAAGAATATGCTAGTCAATAAATAACTTAGAACATAATCACATAGAACATCCACTCGGGAAAAACCCTATAGATTAATCCTAGTTACTACTTTTATAATTGTCATCAGTAATTATAGTCATAGATTCATAATCAAAATAACACAATATGAATTTGCAACTATGCATGCAATATTAATCTTCATTAGTTGTAACATTCAAAAATAACTTGTTAAATCTGTGATTGACGGTATGAATAGATTTAAAGCATTAAATACGTGATTACTTAATTATAATTATCTAGCAATCCAAAGTATGTCTATGGTTTGTTTAGATTGATTAACTACTCAACATGCTGGAAATAAATAACACAATAATATAATTAAAAGACACAATGAATAAATAAATAAATACCTCTGAAAATAAATCAAAGCTCTAATGTGGCTCCAAGCATCAACTAAAACTAATAAAAGACTTATTGAATATGTAAAACAGGTTAGGGAGAGAGTTATTTCGAAGCTCCCTGGTCCTATTTATAGTCTCCTAGGTGATACATATCCTAGATAAACTCAAATTCTTCATATTAATCCAAAAAACCTATAACCAGCCTCAACGATTTATTAGCGATTCCTAAGTTTATACAAATCGTCGAGTCAATCACAGGAATTGGCTCTTTATGCTTCACCGATTTAACTGGTGATTTCTAGTATATTTTTCAATTCACTGAGAATTCCCTGGTACTTTTCTACTGCTGATTTAAGTGGCAATTCCTGGTGTAAATGCAAATTGCTGGCTAATCGGTGGACTATTGACTATTTTGCTATTCTTCTCATTTTTCTTCCATTTCTTCATTTTTCCATTTAAATCCTAAAATCACAAAAATGAGAGAATAACTAGTGTAATATCATCATTTATATCTAAAATCAACCTAAGTCATACTATAAAACATGTCTAATTATTGATTTGTCACAAATTACATCCATCATTTGCAAATAAATAGATAAAGACATAACATTTATGGAAGCTCCTAGGTCACACAATGCTTTGGAAATTCCTATATTTTCAATCGTACATGGAACGAAAAATATTCAAGGGTCAAAATATTTATGAGGTAATTTCGTTTGAATTAGTGCTGATACGTGTTCTCCTAGGCTTTCCTTTTCATTATCTTTAATCTTATTAATGCATAAATCTTTTATAAATTTTTGATAATTTGGGCGCTTTTTGAATGATTTCAAACAGAGGTATATTAACTACTACTTCTTTTATGTATCAAAAATTTAATTTTCTTCCTGCAATCTCTTAGCATTTTTATTATCTTCTAAAAGATGAGGGAATTATGATTTTTCATTAGTTGTTTTGTCTTTATCAGGCTCATCACCCTTTTCATTGGGGATCTTATTACTGGTTTCTTCAATTTCTTTCTCTAATTCTGCTTCTGTTTCTTTTCTAGAAACTAATTGGTCTGGCATTTTAAGTTCATCCATCTTCTTACCACTTCTTAATGTTATGACTAGTACTTTTTCCTATAAAGTAGGATAAAGTTGAGATGGTAATTTCCCTTGATTTACAAATTCATTCATTTGTGTTACCATTTGACTCAATTGGTTTTTCAACTCAGTCATATTATTTTGTAATGTTTGAATTATTTGATCTTTTTCTCTTTCTGAATATTCAATGTCTTATACCTTTAGTAACCTTTATTTTTAATATGATTACCTACATTTCGCTGTGAGTAAGTTGTATAACTATTAAAGTTAGAAGTGCGATTAACAAATCCATCGTATTGGTTCATTATAGCATTAGCTTTTTCAATTTTGGATTGTTGTCTCAAAGGGCATTCATCATTAGAATGACTTAATTCATAACAGAAAACACAAGGCTTTACTTTGCTTAATCCATGCTTTAGTAATAATTCAATCATGGCTTGAGCTCATCTATCTTATCATTTGAGGTCTTATATGTCCTTCTATTTATTTCACTTAGACTTTTCTTGATTAATTCACTATTCTCACCAGATTGCTTAGATTGTTTAGCCATTTCATTTATAACTTCTCTTGCTAAAGTTGGTGTCGTGTCGAGCAAATACCCTCCACATATCGTATCTAAGAATATTCATTCTAAGTGATTTAATCCTTCATAAAAATATTGCATTAAAGTTTTTCTGTAAATCCATTCATTGGACATAATGAAATCAATCTTTGCTACCTACCCCGAAATTCATTTAAAGTTTTTCTAATTTCCATCTTAGCATTACTAATTTCTATATAAACTAATTTGTCTTGCTAGGACATATTGATCAAGAAAGACTTGTAACATATCTGACCAATTGGTTATGAAATTTTGAAGGAGGTAAAATAACCAATCAAAATCTTGGCCTTTTTATATAGAAGAAAAAGCTTTTAATTTAACGTAATCTATTTCTATATCCTTAGGTTTAACGTGCTTACTTTGTATGAAGAATCCTTAATGAACTTTTGAGCATCTTCATTATCTTCACCATAAAAACACAGTAAGAATTTATGAATCTGAACTTCAATTCGAGTTTCGAAAATTCTATTGTAAAAGTCATACACATAGGTTCATAAAGCTGTGACATTCCTATCAGATTGCTTAAAAGTTAGATTTTCCTCGTATTCAGACATTATATTATATTCAACAAGAAGGTTTCCAAGATATTATTTTAAAAATCTCCAACAACGGCGCCAAAAACTGATACATGTCAAGCATGCACAATAATTTTATGTATTTTTAATTATTTATAGTAGTGTAAATGAGATATTGTCTCCACAAAGATTTTGCAAATCTCTTTAGAATTAAGGCTACCCTAAAGTTTTATTGGATTTAATTTGCTTTAATCTAACTAATATAATTAAAATGGGAACTAAACACTATCACTCTAAAAATAAAACAATCAATCACTTAAAATAATTAAATTATAAACAATTAAAATTCAATATACTAATCTAATGCAATTCAAACAAACAATCAAATAATCAATATAAATTAAATATCTAAACAATACATCTTAGGACAATGATATGTAAATTGTCATATCTAGACATTTTCATTAAAGCATAGTCATAATCAATCATCAAATTTATATAATGACCCTAAATCATTAAACTCTAATCACTATAGGTTGATAGCCTTTAGCAAACTATCAATTTTTCAAAAACACAATAAAATAGAAATACGATAGCATTAACACTCAATAAAAGTCATACTTGTAACGGTCCGCTCTAATTAATCCCGATTAACTGACAAATTACATATTAAGATCTTAAGCTCAGACCCACGTGGACGTCGCAGAAAAGTCCAGGGCACGCATAACGAGGTAAAATTTGTTATTTTTGTATGTGAGTGTTATTTATTTTACTATTATTAAATAATTCGCGTCGCATTATTTGATATTTTATTGGTCGCGTTGTGCGCGAGTAGTGACGAGAGTGTACGACGTCGCGGTGAGCGCGTAACGCCGGTGTATGGGATATCCTGAGATTTAGCAGTCACATCACACATCACATCACCTTATCAAACCCATCACTCATCATTACTCCCTCTCGATCACTCATCATTACTCCCTATCCTCTCCAAATAAAAAAAATCTCTCTTTTAAATCGGGTAGAGAGAGAAAAAGAAAGAGAGAGAGAGAGAGAGGGAAAGGACGTTGAGAGAAGGAAGAGAGAAGGAAGAGAGGAGAAAGAGAGAGGGAGAGAGAGAGAGAGAGAGATAGAAGAAAGAGAGAGATCGACAAGAGAGAGAGGGTGAGAAATCGGCAAGAGAGAGAGAGGGAGAAAGAGCGGCGACGGGAGATAGGGGTGGCTCGCGGCGAGGAGCGAGGCCGCGGACGGATGTTCCAGCTGCGGCGAGGCGGCTCAGCAGACGCGACGCCCTCCAGCAGCGGCGCCGGTGGACTCCAAAGAAGCGGCGCGGACGGCGGAGCTCACCAGCGACGGACGACGAGCAACGGCGATCGCGGGAGGTCGTGGAGCGGCAGCAGCGGTAGCGCCTCCAGAGCGCGACGCCGCTCCAAAGAAGAATGCCGATCCAGCAAGCCGACGCCGGCAAGCGCGCAGCAAATGTGATGGCGAGGCGGTAGCGGCGCCGGAAGCGGTGCGGCGAACGACATGGAGCACCGGCGCGGTGGCGCGTTGCCGGAACAATCGATCCCCGGTATGATTCGAAAAGTGTGCCAAGAATCGAACTTTTTGGAATAAAAATTACACATTTTGATCTCACATTATAAATTCATTTAATGTGACTCTAAAATGATGAAAATTGTATAATTGGACACTAGGGACTTATGATACCATAGTCGAGTGTCGGGTACGTATCTCGAGGCGTGTGTGTGGCGTTTTGAGGGCGATTTGCGATTTATTTGAGGTAAGTAAACCCACGAGAAAATTAGTTAAAATTCATTCATAGCACTTACTTTATTTCACATTTCAATTATTCCATTGTGCTATTTATTGCTGTTCATTCACTGTTCATCCACTCCCACGTGTGTATGTGTGTTTGTCGACGGGGTCGGGCATGGCACGGACTCACACCCCGGGGCTAGCTACCCTGCGCTGTTCGAGTAATTAGCCATGTTAGGGCTACGCGGTGAGTATTCTCCGCGAGACCCGTAGGTTGAGAGATGTTTGACGAAGACCTAAGTCTACGTCATGGGTTCCTCTCGAGAGATGTTTGGATGGGGTTCTCCCATTCAAGGGTTCCTCTCATTCGACCGTGAGATGTTTGGCGAGGTGGTCGTCATGGGTTCCTCTCGGTTTAGCTAAGACGATTCCCGAATGTCGACCGGGTTCTCTGTCACGCTACACTCGTGTCTAAATTCGACTTCTCAACGACTTATTTTCATGCGAATTTCCTTATTTTTGTCCTTTATTTAAATTGCATGAATTGTAGCCATTTTATTGGATTTCGTGAATATTAGCTAACGTTCTCTGGGATTTACTCACCTGGGATTTGTCATTATTTTTTGTGACAAATCGCAGATCCCGCGACGAGCCGAGGCAAGAGCATCTTAGGTGACTACGTCTAAGTTAGGAGAGCCCGTCGGTTGTTCTTGCGTAGGTGGTTGTATGTATCTATTTACTATTTTTATGAAATTTTTGGGAAGGACTTGTATACCTGATACATGTATATGCTCACCTTTTGTACTTTTGTCCCTCTTGATATACATGGTATCTAATGCCGGGTTTCCACACTATAGGGTGATTTATACAATGCAAACCTTTCATTTCTACGGTGTTTACTTGCTTCAAAGACTTCCGCTTTGATGTTTAACTTATATTAATTTAATAAATCGCGAACAACTTAACATAGTCAATTTAATGTAAATATTGATAAAAACACTCATAAATAATAAGTTAAGGTGAATAAGATACGTATAAAGGTTTAGGTCGTGGGCAGTTAAAGATAAGCGTGTGTGACGTGACATGCTTGGTGACATGTCTAGCGACGTGGCGGTACCCGGTTGAGCCGAGGCAAGGGCATCTTAGGTGACTACGTCTAAGTTAGGAGAGCCCGTCGGTTGTTCTTGCGTAGGTGGTTGTATGTATCTATTTACTATTTTTATGAAATTTTTGGGAAGGACTTGTATACCTGATACATGTATATGCTCACCTTTTGTACTTTTGTCCCTCTTGATATACATGGTATCTAATGCCGGGTTTCCACACTATAGGGTGATTTATACAATGCAAACCTTTCATTTCTACGGTGTTTACTTGCTTCAAAGACTTCCGCTTTGATGTTTAACTTATATTAATTTAATAAATCGCGAACAACTTAACATAGTCAATTTAATGTAAATATTGATAAAAACACTCATAAATACTAAGTTAAGGTGAATAAGATACGTATAAAGGTTTAGGTCTTGGGCAGTTAAAGATAAGCGTGCATGACGTGGCATGCTTGGTGACATGTCTAGCGACGTGGCGGTACCCGGTTGAGCCGAGGCAAGGGCATCTTAGGTGACTACGTCTAAGTTAGGAGAGCCCGTCGGTTGTTCTTGCGTAGGTGGTTGTATGTATCTATTTACTATTTTTATGAAATTTTTGGGAAGGACTTGTATACCTGATACATGTATATGCTCACCTTTTGTACTTTTGTCCCTCTTGATATACATGGTATCTAATGCCGAGTTTCCACACTATAGGGTGATTTATACAATGCAAACCTTTCATTTCTACGGTGTTTACTTGCTTCAAAGACTTCCGCTTTGATGTTTAACTTATATTAATTTAATAAATCGCGAACAACTTAACATAGTCAATTTAATGTAAATATTTATAAAAACACTCATAAATACTAAGTTAAGGTGAATACGATACGTATAAAGGTTTAGTCGTCGTGGGCAGTTAAAGATAAGCGTGCGTGACGTGGCATGCTTGGTGACATGTCTAGCGACGTGGCGGTACCCGGTTTGCCTCGGAGTTTGGGGTCATCACATACCTAATCCAAACTAAATAAAAAATCAGAATTATGTTAATCATTGAGTAACCTAGAACATCCACTCGGGTAATTTTACCGTATAGATTAATCCTAGTTACTACTTCTATAATTGTTGTCAATAATCATAGACATAGATTTAGATACTCTATATTAATAAACATATTGGCCACTATGCACTCAATGCAAAGAATCATTAGTTGTAATATGCAAAAATAACTTATTAAAACTGTGATTGACGTGTATGATTGGTTTAAAGCATTAAGCACATAAATTCTATATTATGACTAAATTAATGAACAATTTATAATCATGTCTAAAGTATTGTTTAGAATAATAAACATAACAATAAACAAATGATTGAAAGACATTAATGTAAAATACATTTATTGAATAAATCTTGAATCTCCAAAAGTAATGAACTCAAACTTAATTGAAAAGACTGTAAAACTAATAAAAACAAATAGTGTCAAATCTCGAAAATTTTAAACTGGAAATTACGGCTAATCCGAGATTAAAGGAGACTAATTATGGTTTTGAGCTTGAGTTGGGAGTTAAAATATCGATGAATTAGAGATTTATAATTAATTTTATTATTTTGTGGTGTTTGCCTAGTGTTGCGTGTTATATATTATGTTATTTTGCGAAATTCAAGTCGGTTGAGTGAATTCGGTGTTTCGCGGGGTTTTATCTCGAAATACGTGTTGAGACGGGTGCTGAGATACTCAAAATGTTAAGTTGAATATTTGTGTCGAATTTCACGATGAATAGTTGAATTTAACTTAAAAAATTAGAGTTTTGGACATTTATTGGATTTAACGAGGTGACGTGGGCCCCACGTCTCGAAATGTGTGCCAAGACGGGTTGTCCGAGAGTTTTGGAGTGATTGGGTAAATTTGCCAATGTTTGGCGAAATTGTGGTATTTCTCGGGGATTTATTTGGATATAAATTGAAAAGATAAACACGAAATTAAATAAATGATTAATAAATTAGTGGGCGTTTAGTGACACGCGGGGTCGAGGTTGACACGCGTGGGACGTACAATAGTGTGCACTTCCGACGATCGTTGTCTCACAAGCAGTTTTACAATTTTTGGGCTCGAAAATACATAGGAAAATATAAATTTGTATATATATATAAGTTATATATATAAATATATAAATGGATCCTATAGTTGTGGAGTAAATAAAAATGTACATTGGATGTGCCTCGGGATGCGTGGGACGCGAGTATCGAGAATATGAAATGAGGTGGTATGGTGGTAGTGGTGTGAATATTTGTGATGCCTCGAGATGTGCGCTGCCCAATTTCAAGGAAAGCATTTGATTTAAATTATATTTTTGATGTGCCTCGACTTTCCTTACTCACAAATCTCGAGAAAAATTATTATTAACCAAATGTAAGGCTAAGTTTCATGGGTTAGTGGTGATTGTTGTATCGGTCTCGAGTTTCACAAGTACGTATCTCGAGGAAATCAAAGTTTAAAATAAAATATTTGATATGCCTCGAGATTCATGCGGTACGAATCTCGAGGAAATATATATATATCTTCTTCCCCAAAATCAACCTCTCTGTTCGAACAAGAGGAGAAGAAAAAAAAACGCGGGGAGAGAGGAGAAATGAGAGAGAGAAGATCGAGATCGAGAGGGAGAAGGAAATCAAGGGAAGCTTTTGAATTGTTGTAGGTCGTTGTTTGTTGTTGTTGTTGGTTGTTTTAATGGCGGATCTTGTTTTTGGGCGTTGTTGTTGTTGTTGTTGTTGTTGGTTGTTGTTGTTTTGATTGATTATGGAAGTAAAGATAAAGAAGAAGCAAGGGAGAGACTCTTGTGATCGATCCCCTGTTGATTATGGGGTCTGGCTATTGCCAGACCCGATTAAAAAAAATATATTTTTCTCTCTGTTGTTAACAGAGACGTGAGAGAGGAAGGGGACTCCCTTCCCCCTTTACAAAACATAATCTATACTATTATAATAGCAATCCCAAAACGGTTAACCGTGAAGCCTTTTTGGCTAAAACTTCCAACAATGCCCCTAAGTGTTTTGATGCGTACATTTAAATTCGGGATAAAATAGTAATTTAATTGATAACTACAAATTAATAGGCGGTTTTGATTTTAGATGTGCGGATGAAAACTCAATTAGTTTTCAAAAGTTTTTAAATTAGTAGTCAGTTTCCTAACAAAGTGGGATTTGGATGATTTTTTTTTCTCTCTCCTCCACCTTTTTACTCTCTCTTCCCCTCCACGTTTCTCTACTCTCTCTTTCCCTCAACGTTTCACTTTCTCCCATCCACAATTCTCTCTCTCCACTCTATTCACGTTTTCTTCCTCCATGTGTTTAATTACCCTCTCCACATCTTCACGTTTATCTTCTTTAAAATCACATAACAGTTTCCAAGCAAATCACTTTTAATCCCTTAAAAGTAGCCTTCACTTTTGGAGCAGTTTTCTAAACTGCTTCTCTCCCATAGTATATCTTTTTCAAAATCCATCTAACATTATACAAAAAAAAGGAATTATCGAACAACAATGGATCAGACACAAACTTCATTAACTCAATCTATGCGTTCTCCGTTAAAGCCGAGTCTAAGAGATTTTCTTCCCCACCTGCCACCAACAATGACTTGGTATGTAATCCTAGAACCAGATTAGTAAGTGATTTGGTTGTTACTCTTTATTTTCATCTCAATCTTTTCTTTTCCTGATTAGCATTGTTGATGATATGTGTGGAATTAATTTGGGTATCCATTTGTTTGTAAATCAATATAATTTTTTTAAAGCCTGGAATCTTTGTAATTTAAATTGGCAATAATTAATGGAATTTTAGAGAGTGTTGGTTTACAATTTAATGGTGAGTATTTGGTGTGTAATTAATGCAAAGTTGGCTCCTTTGTAGATTTGGAATGTTGCATTCATGGAGGTGGGTGAGGTTGCATTATTTTGAATAGAAAGGTTGGTTAGTTGGGGCTTTTGAATGTTATCCATTCTCTTTTTTTTTTCCTTTTTTTTCATATGGTTTTTTTAAGATAGTTGGATTGGAGTAATGTTGATTTATTTTTTTAATCAGTTACTCTAATTTATGCTGGTGGATCTTTTTTTAGAAGATACAAGAAATTCGATTTGAGCTAAGTAATAGCCATGTCCGAAGAATTCATCTATGTGAAATTTCTCTCCTAAAACGCAGCCAAATTAAGTTTGATTTGAGCAGAGTTGATGATGTTTACATCAGAGCCACTTGAGAAGAGGTCGGTGCAACAAGTTCTCGCTTATAAGATCCGACCTCTCAGGTTGTCACAAAATAAAAGCATCACCAATATTGTAAAGTTCGTCTCTCACAAAAACTATTTTGTATTCGATTCCCATTTCGAACGGCGATGGAGAAGTAGTGTAGCATACAAGAAAAGCAAAAAGGTTGTTATTGTGGGCATCCAGGGAGTCTGCAATTGAGAGAGATGGTGCTCTGTTAGTGGGGATCTTGATCAATTAATCGACTATTCTGCAAGGGCTGGAAAGTCTTGGAATCAACTTCGAACTTAATGAACCTCTCAATACATGATGCCCTACTCCCTTTTGAATAACGATTTTCGAAAGGCTCGATTTTTATTTTTATTTTTTGAGTTGAATAGCTCAGTTTTATGTTACCCTTATCTTTATTTTTTGAAGATGTCTCTTTTAAGATGCTTTTTTTTTTTGGGTAGATGATTTTTAATTAGTACTAATTACGTGTGAAATTTTTGGTCAAATATGAACATGTGAATTTCTTTCGGTTCAATGGAACATGTGATTGATTGCCTTGAAGTTAGCCTTATCAAAAAAGAAATTGTTCATAACCAAAAAGAAATTTGCTACAAGTTATAACTTTCACAAGACAATTAGAACAACAACAAGAACACTTAAAATTATTTTTGACAAAAATAATCTTATAATTAAGATTAACAAGTGCCGCCTGAAAGAAAAAAAAGATTATCATTAAGAGAATTTTCTTTTGATTCAGACGCAAAATTAAATTTAAAACTAAGAGTATAGAGATATAGTTGTATCATGTTTCTATTTATTATTAAGTGACTCAATGAAGTTGTACACTCATTCACTTGATGCTTCAATTTTTATTTGTTTCGATACCCACAATTGATATGATTTATGTGTATCTACATAAGGTATATATATTCTACCTTTTTTTGGTAATTTTTTTTAAATGTTTAATTTGGGTTTGTATTGGTAATAAGAGGTGTTGTGCATCACGTGCGGAGCACGTGCACGTTGACTAATCTATACTATTATAATAGCAATCCCAAAACGGTTAACTGTGAAGCCTTTTTGGCTAAAACTTCCAACAATGCCCCTAAGTGTTTTGATACAAATATTTAAATTCGGGATAAAATAGTAATTTAATTGATAACTACAAATTAATAGGCGGTTTTGATTTTAAATGTGCGGATGAAAACTCAATTAGTTTTCAAATTTTTTTAAATTAGTAGTCAGTTTCCTAACAAAGTGGGATTTGGATAATTTTTTTTCTCTCTCCTCCACCTTTTTACTCTCTCTTTCCCTCCACGTTTCTCTCTCTCCCCTCCACAATTCTCTCTCCACTCTATTCACGTTTTCTTCCTCCATGTGTTTATTTTATTGAAAATCACTTTCTTCTTCAAAATCACGCGCATAGCGCGTGCCCATTGACTAGTATAAAATAATAATAATAATAATAATAAATAATATATATTGTTTAAAAATAGGAAAAAAACAAGTAAATAAACCCCTGAAAAAAATATGAAAAAAATGAGGAATTGATCAGAATAATATAATTTTGATAATAGAAGGGAAAAGTTAAAAATTGAAAAAAATTGAAAAAAAATAAAAATTGAAAAAAATTAAAAATTGAAAAAAATGGGATGAATCCCTGAGAAATTGAGAAAATTGTGAAAAATATATTTTTGGATAAATTAATGAAAGTTGAGGACGTTTGTGGAAAATGAGAATTTTTGAAATTTTTTCGAGGATTTTTATCTAGTATATTTCTCGTAATGCGTGTTACGATACCCGAAAATGTCTAAAATTTAGAAAATTATTTTATGGCCTAGTCTAGGGTAATTTTTAATTCTGAATCAAAATTTGGAGTCAGAATTGGAATCCGGACATCCGAGGACATGGTTCAGAGAGATTTCGAGGTTTTCGGGTCGAGATTGGACCGAAAAATACAATAACATTGGAAAATTGATATTTAAGCCTAGACAACGTAATTTTCGATGTTGGACAATAATTTTGAGTCAAAAATAAAATTCGACCATCGGATAATTTATTTTGGAAATATTTGTGGGGTTTCGAGACCTGATTCAGACAATTTAAGTGAAATTAATTGGGAAATAGTTGTGAAATTGTTTTAGAAGCTTACAAATTTATGAATGAATTGTAGGACCGCAGTTGAAATTTCGTATGGAATAGTAGACCAACCGGGAGCGCAAGGGGGCGTTGGTATCGCTGTTATAAGGTTAAGTAAATCCCATGGTAACCTTTACATTGTATGAATATAATTTCGTATATATTGCATTGATCCTTGAATTGCATTTTCGTTGTACATGCATACACGGTTTCGGAGGGTAAGGCGTTACGAGTCTCCTTATAGTGTCTATATCGAGTTTATATAACACTATATTATGCTTGAGGGGCTGGAGTCACTGATACTTTGCATCATGTGGTTATCATGAGATCACGTTGAACCAGATCATACTCCCATAGTCTAGTGGAACGAGACTCGTTTGGTTATTCTCCCCGCACATGAGTCCTTATTACTGTTTACATACCACTTTCAGAGAAGTCGTCTGATTGTGGTCGGATAACCGAAACGGGACGGATTCACGGTTTTATTTAAATTCCTTGGATTATGTTCTTGTTTAAATTCCTTGGATTATTATGCATTTGGTTACTACAGGTGTACTGGATAGTGTGGGATTTACTTAATCTGACATTATCAAATTTTTATAATTGGTTAATGACAGGCTTAAGCGACAACAAGGGAAAGGAAGAGCTTTCTAATTATTGTGGTTTGTTCAATTTCTTTCTCTCTATGTATACATTATTTTTTAATATAAAATATTGTATAAATGGTTTTAAGGTTCGCATGAGATTAGGATACCTTTTGAAACTGTTAAAATGATTTTGAGAAGGATTGGAATTGAATTTATGGTTTTAAGACGGATTGAAATGCCATGGAGATAAGGTAATTATCGTTTAAAGTTTTTGAGAATACTTGAGATAAGTTAGAATGATTAAATAATTTTATAAATGCAATATATACTGTTATGGGGTGGATTGTGAGTCTTTCGGCATTTCCATTAAGCTGAGCAGGCTTGTTGAAGATTTATGAAGGCCGAGATTTTTGGTGTAGGCTTAGAAACAGAGGATATGCTGGGGAAATTTTTTTACGAATTTTTAAGGATTATATAATTAATCTTTACTGACTTTAAGGTACAAGATTCGTTTTAGAATCCCTTTGTGGCTGAGTTAGAATAATATTTGATAAATACTCTGATAAAATTTTAATTATTTATTGATGATGAGGTTAAGGCTGCTAGGTTATCAGTGGATTAAGGTAATCTAAGCCGGTTAGATGCCAAATTAAGTGGGTTCTGACAATGTTGGTATAAGAGTCTAGAATTCTAAAAAAATCTTGTTGATTAAGGTTTAGTGAGTGATTAGTTGGGAAGTAATGCGATGGAATGAGGTTAAAAAAGTTTACAAACTTTATGACATATGTTATTTGTGTTGTATATTATCGAGATATCGATGGATATGGGCTCGCTGAACTACTTTTCTTGCAATTTTATTGCGAAAAACTATAAGTGATCAGCAAGAGCTGGATTAGGGATCCACAACGTGTGGATTCCAATACGTTTGAGAAATTGGCTATGAAGATGTTAGAGTCGATAAATACCTGAGCTATCAACCTAGGTATTTGTGGTTCGTGTGGCACAAGAAGTTCCAAATGCCACTTCAGTCGCTTAAGAGAGCAGGCTACCTCTGCAGTTCGTCCTAGAATTGAACCGGCGATTGCAGTTCCGGTTCGGGCTGATCCAGACGTGGTTAGTGGAATGTCGCGGGAGGAAAGGCAGAGGAAAGAGTTTAGGAAGTACGACCCAATGTACTTCTATGGTGAATTAGATTTGAGGACTGTGGAGACATTAGGAACACAAGAATTTGACACAATCAAACGTTGTCTTTAATCTGGGCGATTATAAAAGTTGTGATTGGTTACTTTGTGAGCAATGTGATGAAGTTGTGTAATCGAGATAAATTTGTCCCTCTCATATAAAGAGATATATCTAGTGGATCCCTCGATGTGTTAGATCATTAAAAGGCCTAGTCTAAGTGAATTGATATTGATCAATGTCACTTGGATGTTTTCATCTACCTAGAGATCGAGACTAGTACGATTGAACATGTTGGATGACAATTCCATGCCTTATGTTTGATCAAAAAGATATCGTGTGACAAAAGGATGTTATATACACTATTGATTAGGTTGTATCGATTTGAAATTCGTACAACTTGGGTAGTCATAATGTCTTGCTAGAGATCATGCTTTATGACTTGTA
The DNA here is from genome assembly GCA_039657325.1 of Stephania cephalantha. Classification (NCBI taxonomy): domain Eukaryota; kingdom Viridiplantae; phylum Streptophyta; class Magnoliopsida; order Ranunculales; family Menispermaceae; genus Stephania; species Stephania cephalantha. The sequence continues at coordinate 24,733,365 of CM077577.1, forward strand.
TACCAAAATGTGTTTTGGTACAATCGCCAACGTTGTATGAGCCTATTGGGTCGCACACTAAGAATGGTTTTGCGAGATTTTAAGATGATTCGATTGGAGACTTGGGTTCTTAATCACGAGAAGCTTCATAATATGTGGAATACTTACGAACACTTGAGAGCTTTGAAATCTTCGTACTATTTGCAAGCCGATGCTGAGATTTGGTGGAGATCTTTGCATGATGGACATCCCGTATTTGAGACTTGAGCTGACTTTATGGAGGAGTTCACTGAGGAGTATTTTGATGAGAGTTTGGTTTTGCAAAAAAAACTAAAGTTTGATCATCTAGTTCAGGGAGATATGACATTGGCTCAGTACGATGCTCAGTTTAATTATCTTTTGAGGTTTGCTGGGGAGTCGAGAATGACTGAGAATGAGAAGATGCGTAAGTATATGTATGGGTTGCAGGCAGCTTGGTACCACTATATCGATGATTAAGCCGAACACTCTGCGAGATGTTCGAGATAGGGCCAGAGCTTATGTGACTACACAAGCTTTTCAACTCGAATCACGACGATATCATGACATTGTTGAGCCAGTACAAAAGCTCAGGTTTCGATGGTAAGAAAAGACAAGAAAGGATATCAGGGACAGGTCTCAAATTAGAAATGGACAATTTATCAGGAATCTTTTGTAGATAGTGAACCTATAGTTGTATATTTTAGGTGTGAGGGGTCACATCAGCCGAGATTGTCCTCGGAATTTGAGTGCAGTTACATTTTTGGGTATGGATTGAAATGACATTACAATATTGCGTGTCAATAACTCATAGGAGCGTCGTTTTGTGTGTCACGGACTCAACAACATATCAAAAATTGTGTTCAGGTGGTGACTGAACGAGATTCAAGTACAAATCGTAATCTTATCGAAGATACGATTTCGGTTGTGGTTGTCTGGTGATTGAGTTAGGGTTAACTCTGGTGTGAGTCCCTATTTATATTGTACTCGATACAATACTTGGGGATAAGGGGGATCCGCATTTTAATGTGTAAGAAATATGTTGTTAAGATCTACGGACACGAAATGACCATTGGTCTATATGCTTTGGAGTTACTGGAGTTTGAGGTGTTATTGAGAATGGATTGGCTAGTTACTGAGAATGAAATTCAAAATCTTGCCAGAAATATAGTACTAAGGCAAGACCTGAAATTAAATTGGAGGGGATTCTTGCGGCTGTGAATTCTCGGACGTGTTTCTTGATGAATTAATTGGAGTTCCATCTCTGATAGAGAATTGATTTTGTGATTAATTTGGTTTTTAAACTAAACCAATAACCATTCCGTCCTATAGGATTGCTCCGAAAGAATTGGAGGAGTTGTAAAATAATTGGAAGGAGTTGATGGATTTATTATTAAAAAAAACATTGAGGGCATATCTAAATCATTTTATGATAGTGTTCCTTAGTAATATCTTGAGATACTCCAAGACTCGCGAGGATCATGAGCAATATCTTAGAGTTAATCTCTAAAAATTTTGGGGAATCACAAGCTGCACGTTAAGTTTAGCAAATACAAGTTTTGGTTTTTAAAAGTGAAGTTTTTAGGTCATGTGGTTTGTATGGAAGAAATTTTGGTGGATTCAGTCAAGATTAAGGAGTTGTAAGTGGTTTAATTGTTGATCGAAAATCGTGATAAGATGGTTAAGGCATTAAGAATGAGATCAATGCGAGAATAGCTAAAATTGACAAAAATAGAACCGAGTAGAATCTGTATCGTAATCACGATTCGTTCACAGCATAGAAGATTGGTGTGAGGCCTTCACCTGTCTTTGAATAACCGAATAAATTGTAAGGTTCGATATAAAAGAATCTATGAGGTTTTGTCAGAGTCAATTGGAAGCTTAAGTATAAGTGAACAAATGGTCAATAAATTCTCACATACGCATGAAAATGGAAATATCAAGTTAACAAATCCTGATAAGATTTGAATATAAGACAATGACGATGGTTCGAGTATTGGATAGACTTTGATCTAGTCTTAAATATTATTCGGGTGAAACTAATGTTGTTGTTGACGATTAAGTATGAAGAGTGCTGAAATGTTGCGTGCAACTAGTTAATTGACTTACAAGTATCAGTTGCTCGAAAAAGTCATTGCTATGATTACGTCAGAGATTCGTAATGTTGATGATGAACCATCTTGTGCTCAATTAGAGTACAACTTGTCTCTATTCGGAAAGTGAAAAAGTCTCAACAAAGTGATGTGAGTTGTGAAAAACTCAAATGGGTTTACTAATGACAATAATATTCCAGATTCGGTTGAGCCTGTGGATTAGAGTTGAGGTTTAGATGCAGATTGTGGATTTCATCTGTGGGTGAGATTCGGGAATGAGATATTGAGAGAATATCATCGTTTGAGATATGATATTCATCATGGCAGAACCAGAATGTGTTATGATATGGGGCGATTTTATTGGTAGCCAGGGATGAACGCTGACGTTGATGATTATAGGCGGAGATGTGAGATTTTTCAACAAGTCAAAGCCGATAGGCGAAAACCTGGAGATACGTTGCAGCCACTTCCCATATTGTAATAAAAATAGGGACATATTGTGATGGAATTTGTTATTCATCTGCCTACTTCTTGAAAAAACCAAGATGCAGTTTGGAATTATTGTTGATGGACTGGCGAAGTCTGCTCATGTTCTTTCTATGTATATTTCGGATACCTTTACACAACTGAGCTTGTTGTGTAGGTGAGAGTTGGCTCGTTTGTTTGGAGTGTCACTTATGATATTTCTTATCTTGATGCTCGGTTCACATCGGGGTTGTGGCAGGGCATACAAGAATTATTTTGACACTTAATTTTTATTTCAGTTATGTATTGATCTTCGGGTGGATAGTCAGATTGAAAGTTAATTTATGGGTTGGAAAACAAGCTCAGGGTTGGTGTACTGGCATTTGGAGGTTCATGGGAATAATATATACCTTTGTGTGAGTTGTATTGTAATAACTGTTGTAAATCATGTGTTGAAATGACTCTGTGTTAGGCATGGTATGGGATACCTTGTCGGTCTCTTGTCGGTTGGTGGAACCAGAGGATTTGGTGGAATTGGATTCATCAATGGTTGGAGATCACACTGAGGTTGTGCAACAAATTCGTCTAAGATCGGAAGCGGTTTATGAAAAATATAAAAAAATTAAAGGGCCGCTAAGGGCACCCCACCTTTTCATGAAGGCACCCAGTTAATGTGGGCACAAACCAATTTACCTGGGGCACCCAAAAATTAGACCCGAAATACCCAAAATACCCCTCGTGCAAAAAACTCTCGCACCCCACCACCCCCACCACCACCTTCACCGAAATCTTGTGGAAGAATCCATTTCTTTTGAACAGACCTGTGAGAGGAATCCCCGAAATCGTGTTTCCGTGTCTCCCCTTGTGTTTCTCCTTCGTTGTACGAGTTTTTGCGCTTGTAGGGTCGGGGTGTGAGCCGATTTCGTCTCCAAATTAGGGCTCGGTTGAAGATCGTCGAACACACAGATTTTGCGCGAAATCGATCGTTTGAAGTTACGTTTATAGTATAATTATGTTACATTTGGTAGAATAGTTGTAATGTGTGTGTGGCGGTTTGTAGAATGGTAAAAAAATTGGGAAATCGCGGTTCTCGCCACACAAAGCCGAGATCGAAGACCGTCTCGCCAAGCATGGCCGAGACAGAGCTAAATTTTGGGAACTGCAGCCTCTCGCCACGAAGGCGGAAGAGTTCACAAAGTGTCTCGGTTACGCATGGCCGAGAATACTTCGCTTATCTCGCCGAGACATGACGAGAGCTACAATTAGTGTTAGGTAATGTGGCGTCGGTGGTGTACAACCGAGAATTTTCTCCTACTCTCGGTTGTACACTCGGCGAGAGGGTTAGAGTAGGCTCGGTCCTCTATGACCGAGACATTTCAATATATATCGGTCCTGCGAGGCCGAAACAATCGCGCACATCGACAGAAACTTCGGATAACCTCATAAAAAACACAATAAATTCACAAAATTACCTCAAGTTCAATATCCTCTTACACCGTAGCAGTACAATCCTCCATTATATAGTGGAAACAAGTTCGGATTTGAGGAAATTACCAAACCCTACGTTGACAAACAAATCATCATTTTCACAGTTTTACCCAACTAAACAGTTCTAAGAAACCATCATATGGTTGTCAAACATTGTTACATCGCTATCGGATGATGTCAATCCGCAAGAATCGATAAACGCTCGCCAAACGCAATGTGGCTTTGTGGTTCAAGCTTGGTGGTGGGTGCCCTTTTTCTTTGTCAAAATGATTTGTGGGGTTTGAATCATTATATATACAGGGGCAAAATGGTCTTTTCCAGTTTTGCTGGAATTTTTACAAATAATTTGGGTGCCTTCATGAAAAGGTGGGGTGCCCTTAGCGGCCCAAAAAATTATTATGATCTGTATCACCGGTTTGTGAGTTATAATGAAGGAAGTTGAGTGTATTTAAAAGTCTCCCATCGCAAAAGACCAATATAGATTTGAACTGAAAGGAAAGCTCTCTTCTTGATTGATATGATTGTTTGAGATTGTGGAATGAATTGGAAATATTGTGTATGGATTTGCATTACCGCATTATTAGTCGAAGTTGATGATGTATTTCACGTGTGTATGCTCAGGCGGAAGGAATCTGATTTACATTATATAATTAAGTGGAATCGGTTTGATTTGTTGGGTGACTTGTTGTATGAGGAATTACGTGAGAACGAGAGGTGTATAAGAGAGCATTTTTCAAATCTCTTTAAGTCCAGTTAAATTTGGTTTAATTTGAGTTTCGAGGACGAAATTCTTATTAGTTGGGAAGATTGTCAAATCCCGAAAATTTTAAACTGGAAATTACGAATAATCCTGGATTAAAGGAACCTAATTATGGTTTTGACCTCGAGTTGAGAGTTAAAATATCAGCAAATTAGAGATTTATAATTAATTTTATTATATTGTGGTGTTTGCCTAGTGTCGCGTATTATATATTATGTTATTTTGCCAAATTCAAGTCGATTGAGTGAATTTTGGTGTTTCGCGGGGTTTTTTCTCGAAATATGTGTCGAAACGGGTGCCGAGATACTCAAAATGTTGAGTTGAATATTTGTGTCGAATTTCACGATGAATAGTTGAATTTTAATTTTAAAATTAGAGTTTTGGACATTTATCGGATTTAACGAGGTGACATGGGCCCCATGTCTTGAAATGTGTGCCAAGACGGGTTGTCCGAGAGTTTTGGAGTGATTGGGTAAATTTGTCAATGTTTGGCAAAATTTTGGTATTTTTTGGGGATTTATTTGGATATAAATTGAAAATATAAACACGAAATTAAATAAATAATTAATAAATTAGTGACGTTTAATGACACGCGGGGTCGAGGGTGACACGCGTGAGACGTACAATAGTGTACACGTCCGACAATCGTTGTCAACGCAAGCGACGAATTTTTGGGCGCGATAATACATAGGAAAATATAAATTTGTATATATATAAGTTATATATATAAATATATAAATGGACCCTAGTGGAGTAAATAAGAATGTACATTGGATGCGTCTCGGGATGCGTGTGGCGTGAGTATCCGAGAATGTGAAATGAGGTGGTACGGTAGTAGTGGTGGGAATATTTGTGATGTCTCGAGATGCGCGCTGCCCAATTTTCAAGGAAAGCATTTGATTTAAATTATATTTTTGATGTGCCTCGATCTTCATTTCACACAGATCTCGAGAAACTTTATTATTAACCAAATGTAAGTCGGTTAAGTTTCATGGGTTAGTGGTGATTGTTGGATCGGTCTCGAGACACATAATTACGTATCTTGAAGAAATCGAAGTTTAAAATAAAACATTAGATGTGCCTCGAGATTCATGCGGTACGAATGTCGTGGAAATTATATATATCTTCTTCCCCCAAATCAACCTGTGTGTTCGAACAGAGGAGAAGAAAAAAAACGCAGAGGGAGAGAGGAGAAAGGAGAGTGAGAAGATCGAGATCGAGAGGGAGAAGGAAATTAAGGTGAGCTTTTGGGTTGTTGTAGGTCGTTGTTTGTTGTTGTTGTTGGTTGTTTTAATGGCGGATCTTGTTTTTGGGCGTTGTTGTTGTTGTTGTTTTGATTGATTGTGGAAGTCAAGAGGAAGAAGAAGTAGGAGAGAGACTCTTGTGATCGATCCCCTGTTGATTATGGGGTCTGGCTATTGCCAGACCCGATTAAAAAACAAATTATTTTTCTCTCTGTTGTTAACAGAGACGTGAGGGAGGAACTCCCCTTCTCCCTTTACAAAACATAATATATAATAATAATAATAATAATAATAATAATAATAATAATAATAATAATAATAATAATAATAAATATATAGTTTGAAAATAGGAAAAAAAACAAGTAAATAAACCGCTGAAAAAAATTATGAAAAATGAGGAATTGATCAGAATAATATAATTTCGATAATAGAAGGGAAATTGGGAGTTTCCAGGGCCGGTACGTCGAGTGTTGTCTCGTAAAGCGTGCTACGACACCTGGAAAAGTTAAAAATTGAAAAAAATGAGATAAATCCCTAAAAAATTGAGAAAATTGTGAAAAATAGATTTTTGGACAAATTTATGAAAGTTGAGGACTTTTGTGGAAAATGAGAATTTTTGGAATCTTCTCGGGGATTTTTATCTGGTATATTTTTCGTAATGCGTGTAACAATACCCGAAAATGTCCAAAATTTGGAAAATTATTTTATGGCATAGTCTAGGGTAATTTTTAATTCGAATCAAAATTTGGAGGCAGAATCGGAATCCGGACATTGGAGGACATGGTTCGGAGAGACTTCGAGGTTTTCGGGTCGAGAGTGGACTGGAAAATACAATAAAATTGAAAAATTGATATTTAAGCCTAAACAACGTAATTTTCAATGTTGGACAATAATTTTGAGTTAAAAATGGAATTCGACTATCGGATAAGTTATTTTGAAAATATTTGTGGGGTTTCGGGACGTGATTTGGACAATTTAAGTGAAATTAATTGGGAAATAGTTGTGAAATTGTTATAGAAGCTTACAGGACTTATGAATGAATTGTAGGACCGCAGTTGGAATTTCGTATGGACTAGTTGACCGATTGAGACCGCAAGGGGGCGTTGGTATCGCTGTTATAAGGTTAAGTAAATCCCACGGTAACCATTACATTGTATGAATATAATTTCGTATATTGCATTGATCCTTGAATTGCATTTTGTTGACATGCATACACGATTTGGGAGGGTAAGGCGTTACGAGTCTCCTTATAGTGTATATATCGAGTTTATAGAACACTACATTATGCTTGAAGGGCTGGAGTCACTGATACTTTGCATCACGTGGTTATCATGAGATCACGTTGAACCAGATTATACTCCCATAATCTAGAGGAACGAGACTCATTTGGTTATCCTCCCTGCGCATGAGTCCTTATTACTGTTTACTTACCACTTTCGGAGACGTCGTTTGATTGTGGTCGAATAACAGAAACGAGATGGATTCACGGTTGTATTTAAATTCCTTGGATTATATTCTTGTTTAAATTCCTTAGATTATTATGCATTTGGTTACTACAGGTGTACTGGATAGTGTGAGATTTACTTAATCTGACATTATCAAATTTTTATAATTGGGTAATGACAGGTTTTAGCGACAACAAGGGAAACGAAGAGCTTTCTGATTATTGTGGTTTGTTTAGTTTCTTTCTCCCTATGTATGCATTATTTTCTTAATATAAAATATTGTATAAATGAGTTTTTGGGTTTGCGTGAGATTAAGATACCTTTTGAAACTGTTAAAACGATTTTAAGAAGGATTGTAATTGAATTTATGGTTTTAAGACATATTGGAATGCCGTGGAGTTAAGGTAATGATGGTGTAAAGATTTTGAGAACTTGAGATAAGTTAGAATGATTAAATAATTTTATAAATGCAATATATATTGTTATGGGGTGGATTGTGAGTACTTCGGCATTTCCACCAAGCTGAGCAGGTTTGTTGAAGATTTATGCAGGCCGAGATTTTCGGTGTAGGCTTAGAAATAGAGGGATGCTGGCGAAATCTTTTTACGAATTTTTAAGGATTTTATAATTAATCTTTACTGACTTTGAGGTACAAGATTCGTTTTAGAATCCCTTTGTGGCTGAGTTAGGATAAGATTTGATAAATACTCTGATAAAATCTTAATTATTTATTGATGATGAGGTTAATGCTGCTAGGTTATCAGTGGATTAATGTAATCTAGGCCGGTCAAATGCTTAATTAAGTGGGTTCTGACAAATAGAGGGCTAAGAGAGTTTTATTTCGAAGCCCTAAGGTCCTATTTATAATTTTCCTAAGTATACATATCATAGGTAAACTCAAATTCCTTCTTTTTATCTAAAAAACTCATCATCGACATCAACAATTCCTTAACGAATCCAATTTGTTCATAAATCACTGAGAAAATCAATGGATTTGGCTCTCTATACTCCTCCGATTTATCCAGGGATTCCTAGTGTATTTCCCAATTCACTAATGATTCGCTGGCTCTTCTCTACTGTTAATTTAAACACCGATTCCTTTGTAATCCCATATTGCTGGCTAATCGTTTGCTTTGTTCTCCAGTTGACTATTTTGCTCTTTTTTTTCTTCCATTTCTTCATTTTTCCATTTAAATCTTGCAATTACAAAAAGAAGAGAATACCTAGTGCAATATCATTTATATCTAAAATCAACCTAAATTACACTATAAAACATGTCTAATTATTGACTTGTCAGAATTAACGGTCGTAATTTGGGTCGTTGCAATTATTCCCAACTAGGGGAAATTTCGTCCTCAAAATTTAGATGTCGCAGAAACTTTAGTTCACATAACCTATCCATGTGTGACCACGGCTCACATCTTGATAGTATCATTCTACGATCCCTTGAACACCCCATTACTCTTGTACCCATCACAAAGGATGTAGTTTGCACTCAAGAGCCGGTGCACGCTGTAGCTATGTTAGGCCGGGTGAAGCCTACTAAAACGCTCGGGGTACATAGATTGGTAGTTGCAGTTAAAGTTCATGCATGCATGGTATGTTATGGTAGGTTAAGGTAGGTCATGGTATGTCATGGTATATTATGGTATGTTATGGTTAGGTCTATTATGTTGTGATACATTATAGGATAGGTTTAGGGTTACTAGTCGGCAAGTAACTGGGTTAGGGAAACTTGAGCATGGTATCAGGCGGAGGGACATGTTGCTGAGGTGTCGAAGAACATGATGGACCATAAAATCTTTTTTTTTTCTTTTAGAAATCAATAATAAATAAAAAGAAAACAAAAATGATGTAATTATATAGCTTCATTAGTTGTGGTAGATGACAAGAGCTCCGTATAGTGGCCTTGAGCTATGAGGTATGGGCATGCCACTACTGCTCTTTCTTGATTTGGCGAATCTTTATAAAATATTGACATTCACTTCAACTATAGTACTATGGAATTATACAACATCAACTTTGCCTAACATTTCACTTAGGTTTATTTACATCTACATATTTATATTTTGGATTTTCAATCAATATTCAATAGCATCATGTAATTAGTTATTTATGGACTATGTAGCTAATATGGGCAGTAGCGATTACAAAAATTTATGTTGGAATAATGGAATATATGGCTATAACTCACAATAAAATAAGACCAATATTCTAATGGGCATTTCATCAAACAACTTCAGAGCACTCTATTAAACAAATTATCAGACAGATCCATCTCAATGTAAACAAACTAATCATCTTTTGGGCGCTTAATCAAACACCACGCATGACAAAAACGAATTCAAAATTATAATGTTTACAATCATTTGTTACTTAAAATTGCACATTTTCTAGAGAATCCAATATTTTCTTGTCAAAAAAGATTATTCCATTGAAAAAAAAGATGGTTCCTTGAATCCCCAATCAATGTTATCCAATTAACTAATAAGCAATTGAACCAGCTTCACTTTCCCTATCAAATTGATCAAAGAAAAGCCTTAGTTTACTTATAAAACATTGAGTTGTGAACTATACCAGGATCAAGTGGTGGTGGCTACGATTGGGCGCGTAGAGAGAGTGCATTTGAAATGGTGGGATTAGAAGTGAAGGACATGGTGACCATTAATGGAGGTTGTGGTGCCTGCGATCTCGTGTGTGAAAGAAGATTGATAGAGAAACTGAGCAAGAACTGAATAAGAGAAATTGGGGAATAAGAAAAGATTTGCAGAAGTAAAAGTGTATTGTTCTTCGAGCAATTGGAAAACAAGATTGCAAGTCGGGAGAGTGAGAAAATGAAGGCCACAAGCGAGGAAAATTGTTAGGGCAAGCAGAGCGTGAGAGCATGAGAAAAATCGATTTTGGCAAGGGCGAGATTGAGTTGCGCACAAAATGGAAACCAAATAGGCAAACTCGGTAAGAACTAATTATTAGGAACGACTATCAAAGGGTAATATCGATAAATATATATTTCCCTACATAAATGGATTTTTCATGATTTTCTTATTAAAGAATAATGCAGACTCTAGAGTGAGTATGATGGAAATGAATGGCATCAGGATATATAGCTTTTGGCTTTGAACATTCCGTAGTGTAACATCATCGGGTTTTGCTAGCTAATCAGTGACCACGATATCTTGAAATGTCTGCTGTCTGTGCAAACCAAGCCAACAATGTACACACAACCCACTTTTGAAATTTGAATTCCTTGGTTGTGTTTGTTAATATGGCCCTGAACAACTTCTAGATTCACGAGCGCTTTAGAGAATTCAAGCCCAGGAAATTCTCATTAAATCAACCCAATTCACACTCATATATGTGATTTCTATTCGGAGTATCCTGCAATACTCCTTATAAAATTATGACATAGAAATCATTAAAAGCAAAGCTTACTCTTAATACTTTTGCAAGCAGCATTATAATACCATAGGAACGGGTTGAATTAAATTCACTAATCCCTGACTTAGCCTAGTTCCCCTAATTCAACATCTAATGTATTCAATTAACTTCCACCTCAAAATAATATTGATCTTAATCCTTAATAATGCTTCAAATCCTAATTTATATCCTCAATGAAACTTAATTCTTGTTTTATTTTATTGGAGCAAATTAGGAAACCATATGGAATGTCGTCAAAATTTTTATAAAATGTTCGGTTGCACCTCACTTAAAAGTGGCATGCCGGAGAATTCACCTATCAAATAACATAATGGGGAGAAGCCTGGAAGGACTTACGACTCCTTGCAGCTCACAATATTTATCAATTTAAATCATTTAAACTAACTTAGGAAACTTTCATAACATGTTTAAGAGTATTTCACGTCCTACACTCACTCCAAAGCCCAGTATATATAAACAATTTACAACAAGAATTAACCTTTTAATTTGAGAAACAATCACCACAATCTTATAGTCTTGTCCATTCTTCCTTTTCTTCAAAGAAAATTAGACATCATCAAAAACAACTCGGATGTCAGGTAAGTAAACTCCTACATTTCTTTGTATTCTTACAAATGTTAGTCTGAATACATGGAGATATGTAATCGCATTTTTAAATAACAAGAAACTTATATAACAACGTAAATCCCTCTTTCATGTTTCCTAACTATACTCAGACGTTGACTTCCAAATATAGAACGAAAATGTTTCTAGGAGTTTATGAAATGTAAAGGCAATGAGTCAAAGTGGATTTTTGAGCGAGACGTGTCAGCTCAGACATCTGCATCTACTATTAAACTTAGGGAAGTAGATGCTAAGCACATCTACTACTAGCCTAGGGAAATAGCCGACCATACATCAACCACATCCCTTTCCATCAATGCATGCTCACTGAAAAACTTGCGTGCCTTGGTTCTTCCGTGTTTCAGTTTATTTAGTTGAGAAACCTTGCCTCGAGTCCCGGTCGTGAGCCGTAACACTAACAAGCCATTGTTCTGAATGACATGAATTCATGACCAAGAATAATGTGAAATGCAATGAAGACTAAACACAAATGCTGGTAAAAAGATAATTCCATTAATAGTAAAGACCAGTCTATGGTTTACTTACAACCAACTTAGAGCTTAATTCTCGTCGTACTCGAACAGTCGGATCACCTTAAAAATAGATCTAATAGCTTCCGTGCATACCCAATTATATTATGGGCCAAGCTTTAAATGAAACCAAATAACAAAACCCAATGAAAATTGCGGCCAAAGTACGCTTGAGAACAGCTTCCCAAAATATTTATTATCTAACTGTTTCAACTGGCTTTCAACTAGCCAACTTAGGGTAACTTTTTAACCTTAAAAACCTCGATATTTTTCATAATGAGCTGAAAAGGAACTTGTAGTACTAATTTCTTATTTCTCATAGACTCCAAGAACACTTAAATCGGATAACCGACATAGAAGTTAAGGATTTTCCAATATGGCATGTCAACGAGGCAAATTTTTTTATTTTGAACTGAAAAACTTCTCCAAATCATTATTTTCGCAATTAAATCCTCAAAACTCGACAACAAACACCACAAAAATCACTCGATACCAACATCAAAATATTTTCACAACTCGTGGAGTCAAATTGAATCAAAACTAATAATCAATTCATCCTGAAACCGAATATAAATCAATATCAACTATAAAACATATCCAAAATAGTTATCGACTGAATCACATTCGTTCAATTAATGAAAAACCTAACCAACACCAATGGGATTTATCTCAAATTGGCTCAAATCAATGCAATATACGAATTCACAACAATCCAGACTAATTTCTATCAAAACCCTGCAAAAGAAATCGAGAAATCGTGAGAAACTTAAGAATTTATTAAATTCAAGCCGAATACCTCGTTTCCACTACAGAAACTTAGCTCAAACTGACCGTTTCGCGATGCTATACTATTTAACGGAAATAAATCGGGTGAAAATAGAATGTCGGGAGCCCTCTGAGTGAAAGAGCGAGTTGAGAGGGGTTAGGGAACGAACGTATAAACGTTCTGTATAAACGAAAAGACCTGAAATAGTTGATTTTTTGTTGTTTTTGTTTTTGTATATATAAACCATCAGCGGCTTGTCAATAGCTTAATTTCTTTTTATCTATTAATTTCCAAAATTCTTATTTTGACTTGTTTTAACTTTCGATGCTCGTTTTAGATTTGATTATTCATCAAATTGAGCCAACCTCTCGACAAAATAGTCCATTTTCATAAAACGTCCATATCACTGATTTTTGTCATACTAGAACCCCAAAAATCTTAACTTTTTTCACGACATACTAAAATCTTATGGACTAATTCTCTTGCCATATTAAACAAAAATTACTCCAATTTGGACTCAATCTCAATCTCGACCACCGCTGAGCGACATAAAGCTTGAGGTAAGGTCTTACAGCAACTTCGTTCTCATTTTACACCACTGATCCTGACTTGTACGCAACCAAGGAAAAATCTTCATTTGAGGATTAATACTTGATTAATTAGTTTTCGAGCAATTAATAATTTATTTTCACTCGTGCCATTCAGACACGCACTCGCAACCCCGAGTATGACAAACTGAGGATACACCTTAACACACCCCGACTTCACTACAAAATATCATATATTACACACACTAAGCATTCATTAACAAAAAATAACATTTTACCATATGATATCCAGTCCGAAACACGTGGGTCCCACCTCAAATACATAAAATCCCAATTAAAAGTTGAAATCACTTAATTAGTCACCCAATCAAGTTTATAAAATTCTTGAATTTCACAATTCTTCCCAACTAATTTAAATTTCGTCTTTGAAATTTAAACTTATAGGTTAACGAAAGTAACAGAGATGAGAAAATGATCCTTCATTTACAACTTTTTCAATCTAAACTTGTAAAAAAACATTTCCAATGTGAAACCATTAAGTGGACCCAATCACTTCCAATGTAATCAACAAGTCAGTGGTAGAGATCATAAACATTTCAACTTTTCATTTCCAACTTCTTGGTTTAATGAAAAGTCAAAACAACTTCTTTACCAATCCTGGCATTTTGCGAATTTTTGATGAGTTAAATAACAAGATATTTGGAATATCCAATAACCTTACTTATCTTCACTACTCATTTCATGTCTTGAATCCCATTTAAGCAGTAATATGTAGCCAGATCAAGCCTATCTTGCTTTTCATTTAAACCATTTTCATTTTTAACTGAGTACTATTCTACAAATCAGTGATAATTCTTTCCATATCCACCAAACTCTGGTATACACATCCCTATTTGCTTTCCTATCATTAATCATTTCTAATTAAAATTATTTACCGATCAATACTTAGACTGTCACCAGTCTAAATATTTATATAGTAATGCAAATAATATTTGAGCATGACATTAGATAGTAAAGTAGAGTTGCGTGTCTATCTGATCCATCACCATTCCAGCATTTATCAACAGAAACCTGGAATTACACAAGTCATCACATGACTGTAGATCTCTAATTACATATGTCATCCCATGACAAGAGATCTCGAATTTCAATCCGATCAGAAAATAAAATAGGACATATCGTGCAACTCTTACTTATTCTCTAAATGTCTACTCACAATATCATATAGGTTGTGGACTAGAAATCAATTATCAATTCCAACTCGTCAGCGCATTCACTTAACACTTCATTTGACTGGTTAGAAAATTAACAACTTTTCTAACTTCATCAAACCATTATCTATTCATGAGTTCACCAAGAACATCATCTTATTCACTTAACAGTCAATCTCTTTCAGATTGTCTTGATCATTTCTCCGTTATTCAATATTTTTCCAATTAATGAGATTTCTCATCCTAATCACTTACCGTTCACTGAACTTCTCTCGTTGCGTGGATAAAGATAATTATCCTTTTCTTGAGTAGATATATGCTTTTACATAGAGATATCGACATAGTCAATTATTACACTCTCATAGTATTACTTTTAACTTGTATCTCATACAAGTTATGAATATGCTATCTCTTTTCACCACTGCTCAATACATGCTTTTAACTCTATTCAATTTTAAAATTTAGCTCTATACAAGTTAAAGAATATTCAATTATTCAAATATATCAAGTTATATACACTGTATTCTATTTAATATTTCCAAACCAAAGAAATTGGATTGACTAAGTTGTAAGTCTTGCTTCTATTTCCATTTCCATTATATCTTCACTGTCATACATGTATTTTACATCAAATCCAATTTAATATAACCGATGCTTCAAAACTTCACCACTGACTTTGTCATGTGGTGTAACAATACATTTGAACCAATATACAACATATTCACTGATATCAATTGTATAATACTTTGATTAAAAAATTTCAACCTTTGGAGTTTGACTTCTAGTGAAACCCTTATGAAAATATAGTAGGTTTAATCAAACTTATAGTTTGACATCCTAAGTCTTATCAGGACTCACTTACCTGAATTTCTTTTTCTTCCATACATATGTGAGAATTTATTGACCATTTATTTGCTTATACTTGAGCTTCCAATTGAATCCAACAAAACTTCATAAACTCTTTTATTTCGATTGTCACCAATTCATTCGATTATTCAAAGATAGGTGGGGCCCTCACACTAGTCTTCTACGTTGTGAATGAATCGTGATTATGAAATAGAGTTACTTAGACTTTTTGTCATGCACAGCTATTCTAGTGCCTTACTTTGACTAAAGGAGTCTATTCATGTCACTTCCAGGAATCGCAAGTCATCTCAACGTCTCATTTTATTATATATATAGAGTCTATTCAGTTTGCTTTTTGTCAATCTTGGTTATTCTCACATTTATCTCGTTCTTTGTCTCTTTTCAAACTTACAATGACTTTGCTCAACACCTAGACCACTTACAGCTTCTTAGTCTTAACTTACAAGGGAAATTCTTTTCATCTCTTTATTTTCAAAAATTTACTTAAGGACGGTGCGACTTCTTATGATCATTCAATCAATTAAGTCTTTCTTAACTAATCTTTGTTCGAATCAGAGAATTTTTTGCAAATCAAACAGTTCTACTGTTTGTTATTGCCTTCGTTATTTCAATTAGTTTCAGATTTTTCCCAACTTTTCAAGAGACTATGTAGAATATTAAAGTATCTTACTGATCATCAATTCATTTTTGATAATTTCACTTGGCTGTTGTTGTTCGACTGAAGAGATAGAAAAATTTGAATTTCCAAACTATTGATCAACTTACGACTAATAAAGCTCTTAAAGGATGCTATTTTAATCCTTCAAGTCTTATTAATGGAAATTCTCATCATATAGAAGTTCTTACTGACTTCCTATTCATATCACATACTAATACTTAATCAGTACATCTATCTCTTCATTTGTTGCATTTTAGGTCGTAGTGATAGGCGTCATAACTTTAATTTAGTTGGAAATGATTATAGGTACTCAAAATTTCATAATACAACCACTTATGTTTTAATATTTAATAGCTAATCCTAGCTATTTTCATACCATTTTTCCTAATTTTAACTTCTAACACGTTGATCTTATCACTAAAACTTTTATTTTTCAAGTTAGAAATTTTGTTAATCTTTGTTTCATACCAACACCTAATCCAGAAAAACTAATTCTAACTTGGTATTTCCATTCTTTTTATGAGTTCATTATTCGACTCATATAATCACTTTGTGTTTTGATTCGGAAAGAAGACAATACATTGTCTCAAAGTATGTTATTTTCATAGAAATCGACTTAGAAAACTTGACTAGTCATATCACAATCCCATTGTGATTTTTCAGTCACAATTTAGTATGTCTACTCAATTTCTAATTTTCAATTTTAAAACCACGTATCTCCTTTTATTCTTTTATTGAGACTATTTTCAAAAACAACTCTCAATTGGTTATGAATTCGACCAATACATATAGAATAGGTCTTTGCGAGTTACTAGTTCAACCGGTACTAACGTCATTCTAAAACCCAAAATATTCATACCTTGTGCTTCCCCAAGTCTCAATTTCATTTTACGTTTTACAAACGATTCTCAATCGTTTGAGACTTATTTTAAGTCTATTTTGGTGCTTTCTAGAGTGTTTCATAATGGTAATAGATCAATACTTTCGATTTCCTAGAATTTTATGTTCAGTACTTACGTTCTTAAATCATTTAGATTTTTTGTTAAATAATTTCCCATTGGTTTTATAACTGACTATTTTCCTCAGTTATAGTGGTACCGAACTACTTCCATCACCTTTGTGATTTCAGACTTCCCGAGTCTATTTCATGTCTCATCACGCTATGTTATTGTTTCACAAGTCTATTCTCTTTATAATTGTCTATTCCTAATCTCACCCGTCATATCTCGCGAGTGAAGTATCAAACAGACAATGATAATAAACTTCTTATCGTATATCTAGTGATAATATATACTATACAACAAACATATTACAATAACAAAGTATCCCAACTCACAGTCACTCCCCAACTATTTGCGACCTCATTACTGAACCTTATTCCTTAAGACCATCTCTTAAGTTCATGTAACTTAATGTAATCCAAGAGCCTTAAACCAAACTCCTTAATCGACTAAATACTAAACTCAACATCATTATCATTTCTTACATTTTCTTGATTGAGCTTAACCATAGCTCCGATACCAAGTTTGTCAAGGCCCGTCTTACTAAGCCCTGACTTAGCCTAATTCCCCTAATTAGACATCTATTATATTCAATTAACTTCAACCTCAAAATAATTTTGATTTCAATCCTCAATAATGCTTCAAATCTTAATTTATATCCTCAATGAAACTTAATTCTTGTTTTATTTTATTGGAACAAATTAGGAAACCATATGGAATGTCTTTCGTGTTTTCATAAAAAATTATGGCAGCATCTCCCTTAAAAGTGTCTTGTCGAAAAATTCACCTAATAAACACCAGAATGGGGAGAAGCTTGGAAGGAATCACAACTCTTCGCAGTTCACAATATTTATCAATTTAAATCATTTAAACTAATTTAGGAAACTTTTATAATATGTTCGAGAGTATTTCACGTCCTACACTGACCCCAAAGCCCAATACAATATATATAAATAATTTACAACAAGAATTAACCTTTTAATTTAAGAAACAATCACCACAATCTAAGAGTCATGTCCATTCTTCCTTGTCTTCACTTAAAATCTTACATCATCAAAAACATCTAAAAGATGTTAGGTAAGTAAACTCTTACACTGCTCTGTACTCCTGCAAATGTTAGTCCGAATATATGGAGACATGTAATTGCATTTCCAAATAACAAGAAATTTATATAACAACATGAATCCCTCTCTTCCTGTTTCCTAACTATGCTCAGACGTTGACTTTTGAATATACTACATAAATGGCACTAGGAATTCATTAAATGCAAGGGCAATATGTCAGAGTCGATGTCCAAGCCAGACGTGTCAACTCTGTTGTCGGCATCTACTACTAAACTTAGGGAAATAGATGCGAAGTATGACTCTACTAGCTTGAGGAAATAGGTGACCACACTCCAACTACATCCCTTTCCATCAATCATGCTCCCTGGAAAAATTACATGCCTTGGGTCTTTCGTGTTCTAATATATATGGTCAGGAAACCTAGCCCCGAGTCCTGCTCGTGAGCTGTAGCATTAAGAAGCCATCATCCGAAATGACATAAATGCTTGACCATAATGATGCGAAATGCAATGAAGACTAAACATAAATGTAGGCACAAAGAAAAATTCCATCAATAGTAAATACCACTATAGGCTTTACTTACAACCAACTAGCTTTGAGCTTAATTCTCGGAGTTCTTGGAACGTCTGATCACCTTAAAATGGTTCCAATAGCTTCCCTGCATACCCAATTATATTATGGGTCAAGCTTCAAGCGAAACCAAATCACAAAACCCAATGAATACGATGACCAAAGTACACTTGAGAACAATTTCCAAAAATATTAATTTATATAACTATTTCCATTGGCTCTCAATTAGCCAACTTGGGGTAATTTTTAACCTTGAAGACCTCAATATTTTTTATGATGACTTAAAAGGAAATTGCAGTACTCATATCCTACTTCCCATAGACTCCAAAAATACTCAAATCTGATCACCAATAGAGAAGTTATGAATTTTCCAATATGACATATAAAGTAGCAAACTTTATTTATTTTGAACTGAAAACTTCTCCAAATCAAAATTTTTGCAATTAAATACTCAAAACTCGACAACAAACATGACAAAAAACAACTCGATACCAACATCAAAATATTTTCACAACCCTTGGAGTCAAATTGAATAAAAACCAATAATCAATTCATCCAGAAACTTAATGTAAATCAATATTAACTATAAAACATCTCCAAAGTTGTTATAAATTGAATCACATTAGTTCAATTCATCAAAACCCTAACCAATGCCAGTGGGATTTATTTGAAATTGGCGCATATCAATGCAATATATCAATTTACAACAATCCATACCAATTTTCTATCAAAATCCTACAAAAGAAATCGAGAAATCGCGAGAATTCAAATTGAATTGAAAAAAATGCCATGAATTGAGAATTTACCAAATTTCGAGCCAAATACCTCATTTCCATCGCATAAACTTAGCTCGAACTGACTGTCTCGTAATGCTCTACTGTTTAACGGAAAGAAACTGAGCGAAAATCGCACGTTGGGAGCTTACAGAGCGAAATAATGAGTTGAGAGGGGTTAAGTAATGAACGTATAAACGTTCTGTAGGGAGGAAAAGAATTGAAATTGGTTGAGTTTTTGTTGGTTTTTTTGTTTTTTATCCATAAACCCTCAGTGATTTGTCAACATTTTAATTTCTTTTTATTTATTAATTCTCGAAATTCCTATTTTGACTTGTTTTAACTTTCGTGCTCGTTTTGCATCCGCTTTTTCACCAAATTGAGCCTACCTCTCGACAAAATAGTCCATTATCATAAAACATCTATAAAACTGGTTTTCGTCACACCAAAACCCCCAAAATCTTAACTTTGTCCACGACATATTAATCTCTTATCGACCAATTCTCTTGCCATATTAAACCAAACTTACATAAATTTGGACTCAATCTCAACCTCGACCACCGCCAAGCGACATAAAGTTTAAGGTAAGGTCTTGCACAAACTTCATTCTCTTTTTACAATATCTTTAATCTCGACTTTCATGTAAACCAAGGCAAAATTTTCATGTGAGGACTAACACTTAATTAATTAGTTTTCAAGCAACTAATAATTTATTTTCACTCGTGCCCTTCAGACACGCACTTGCAACCTCGAGTATGATAAATTGAGGATATACCTCAACACTCACAGACTTCGCGACAAAATACCATATAATACACACTAAGCATTCATCAACAAAAAATAGCATTTTACTTTATGATATTCTGTCTGAAACATATGAGTCTCACCTTAAATACATAAAATTCCAATTAAAATCTGAAATCATTTAATTAGTCGCCAAAGCAAGTTTACGAAATTCTCGGATTTCAACAGGTTGGTTATCCACAATGGGTTATATTTTATAGGCTTTAATATCATTCCCCTCGATAAACAGATTACTTGATCTCCTAGCAAGCCTTTATTTAACAGATCTGCAAGGTTGTCTTTAACCTTATATAATCAATAAAAAGTACTCCATTCTCAAGTAACTATTTTATTGTGTCATGTCGTCGACGTATATGTCGTGACTTACCATTATACATTTTATTCTGTGCTTTTGCTATAGCAGACATACTATCACAATGGGTACAAATGGTTGACGCAGGTTTCAGCCAATAAAGAATATCTTCTAAAAAGTTCCTAAGAAACATTCGACTTCTTCACCAGCTTTATCTAAAGCTATGAATTCAGATTCCATAATAGATCTTTCTTTGCACATTTGCTTAGAAGATTCCCAAGGTATGGCACCACCTCCAATTATAAAAATATACCCACTTTTAGACTTAGTGTCCTGAATATCTGATATCAAGTTAGCATCATTATATCCTTCTAGAACTCGTATTAGGCAATCCATAATTCATTGTGTACCGTAAATATCTAAATACTTTTTTCATTGCTTTCTAATGATTTTTTCCCTGGATTTTTTGCAAATTGACTTAGTCGATTCGCTGCACATGTTATGTTAGGTCTCGTGCATGACATGACATACATTATATTGCAAAGTATATGTGTGTACTCTACTTGATCTATGGTTTGATTGTTATTTCTAGTTAATGTTCATTAATATGCATTGGTGTTTTTATTGGACTTGTGTCATATTTATTGAACCTATTCAATATCTTCTCAATATAATGAGATTGAGACAACACCAATCCATTCGCTACCTTAGAAATTTTAATTCCTAAAATAACATCAGCAACTCCCTTATCTTTCACATCAAAATTTTATGTCATTAAATTCTTTGTAGAATTGATTATAGTTTTCTCATTGCTTGTAATCAACATATCATCCATGTATAGACAAACTATGACAAAGCATTTAGATGTACCTTTGGCATACACACCCTTGTCACATTTATTGATTATGAAGCCATTTGATAACATGACATTGTCAAATTCAATATACCACTGTTTCAGAGCTTGCTTTAATGTATATAAAGATTTAACAAGTCGACACACTTTTTGCTCTTGTCACGGAGCAACAAATCCTTCTAGTTGTTGCATGTATATTTCTTCTTCTAATTCATCATTTAAAAATGCCTTTTTAATATCCATTTGATGAATTTCAAGATTTTTTGTTGCAGCAATTACAATTAACATTCTTATGGATGTTATCCTCATTATCAGTGAATATGTATTAAAAAAATCATATCCCTCTTTTTGTTTAAAGCCCTTAGCTACTAACCTACCTTTATATTTATCAATTGAACCATCCACCTTTAATTTTCTTTTAAAAATCCATTTACACCCCAATGGCTTCATGAGATGGTAAATCTACTAACTCCCAGGTATGATTGTGCATAATTGATTCAATTTCACTATTAATCACTTCTTTCCATAAAGGAGCTTCGCGCGTAGACATAACCTCTTTAAATGTTTAAGGTTCACTTTCTTACATATAAGTTAGAAAGTCAGGACTAATATAAAGTCAGGACTAAAAGATTTTGCAATTTTTGTCCTCTTACTTTTTCTAGGTTCATCCTCTTTATTTTGAGATTACTACTACTTGCATCATCATAAGTTCTTTTATTAGAACTTTTCTCGTATATTTTTATTAGGAAAAATATGCTAACGAAATGATGCATTTCTAGATTCCATGATTGTATTTACATGTATATCAAAAATATTTGATTTAAATACAAGGAATCTATATGCATAACTATTGTGAGCATAACCAATGAATATACAATCAAGGGTTTTCAGACCAATTTTAACCTTTTTAGGTTCAGAAACTACTGCTTTAGCCAAGCACCCCTACACTTTTAAGTATGTGTATGAAAGTTTTCTACCATTCCATAATTCATAAGGAGTTGCATCCATATTCTTTTGAGGAATTTTATTTAGAATATAGTTGACAGAAAGAATTGCTTCACCCCATAGATTTTGATGTAACCTAGAATTTAATAATATAACATTCATCATTTTCTTTAATGTATGGTTTTTGCGTTCCATAATACCGTTTGATTGAGGGGAGTAAGGTGATGGCGTAATAATAGATCTCACAAGTTATGCCATGAATCAAGAATCTCGACTTGTTTCCCCTATGACCTAGGCAAGGGTTTGTTTAGCCGGACATGGTCTTCAAAATCGCCAAAGAAAAAGATGAAAAGTTGAGTGATTGCGGCCTCTAAACAATAAAAGTCGATGTTCCTCAAAATACCCTAAAATCCTATTATCAAAAACCACTCAAAATCAGTCTCTGGAAAGAGATACTAATTTTTGGGGTTGATCTTGTAATACGTGCACCGAGGTGCATTTAGGGGCTGTTGGGCATTTTATGCATGGCTTGGACACGTGGCAGCAGCGGATTGGGCAAGTTTGATTGAGGCACTGACGTGGCAGGCTCTGATTGGTGAAATACTGTAATATGACATGCTTGAGTGAGTGACTTAACTGTGTCACTCCCCTGCGTTATTTGGTCTGCTGGTCACTACTCCACCAACTACACAGTACGTAACTCGAGGAAAATCTATATGCATCTGATCAATGCACGTAAACACTCTATTTCACATAGTTTTTCGCCCTGGATTCAACCGCGCACTCTGTTTCACCTGAAAATGACAAATAAATATAATTAAATACATTTTAGAGACTTTACATATTAAATATATTAAAATAGACTACTAAAACCCTATAAATACCGACTTATCAAAATAGCAAATGAAAGCCTCTATTTTATTAACTAGAATTATAAGATAAACAATGTTTATAAATTGACCTAGGGCACATGCCCCAACATCTCCCAGTTGCACAAGGGCCAATCATTCATGTATTTAATACCTGATGATCTACTATGACAATCTTCTTTTGCTTATGAAAGAGCCTTCGTCAAAGGATCTGCAACATTGTCTTCTATAGGAACTCTACAAATCTGCACTTCTCCACTCTCAATGATTTCTCAAATGAGATGAAAACGTCTATGTATATGTTTAGATTTATGATGTGATCTTTGTTCCTTGGCTTGTGCTATCGCCCCATTGTTATCACAATACAAACAAATGGGGTTAGCTATACTCAGAACCACACCAAGATTAGAGATGAACTTTTTGATCCAAACCACTTCCTTAGCTACATCTGACGCTGCAATATACTTATATTCTGTTGTAGAATCAACCACAATTTCTTGCTTCGAACTTTTCTAGCTCGCTGCGCCTCCATTCAAAGTAAACACATATCCTAACTGCGATCTGAAGTCATTTATATCAGTTTGAGAATATGCATCTATGTAACCATTTACAACAATCTCATTCTCCAAACTTCCATAGACCAAGAACACTTCTTTAGTCCTTTTCAAGTACTTAAGAATGTTCTTAACTACTATACAGTGACTCTCACCAAGATCATACTGATATCTGCTTGTTGCGCTTAAAGCATATGATAGATTAGGTTGGGTGCATGACATGACATACATGATAGATCCAATAGCTTATGCATATGAAATTGTATTCATGCGCTCTCGATCATCATTAGTCTTCAGACATTGAGTTTTTCTGAGACTTTAACCATAAGACATTAGCAACTACCCTATTTTAGAGTCTTGCAAACTGAACCTAGTCAGTACCTTGTCAATATAGGCACTCTAACTTAGATCGATCAACCTTTTAGATTTATCTCTATAGATCTTAATCCCAAGGATGTAGGCCGCATCTCCTAAGTACTTCATTGAGAAACACTTCCCTTACTAAGACTTGACACTTAGTAAGGTTGGGATGTCATTTCCAATGAGTAATATATCATCAAACATATAGTAACTGGAAAACAACCATGCTCCCATTGAAATTCTTGTATACACAAGGCTCAATTTTGTTTTAAATGAAACCAAATTTCTTAATTGCTTCATCAAAACGAAGATTCCAATTCCAAGAAGCTTGCTTTAATTGATAAATATGTTGGGGCACGTGCCCTAGGTCAATCCATTAACTGTCTTTATGAATACTTTTAGTTAATAAAATAGAGGATTTCATTTGTTGTATATTATAATTAATTTGCATGTTTACATTATAATAAGATCCATGTGTATTTATAGAAATATCCTAAATGTCCCTAGTTGATCATTATACTGGGAACTATAATGAATTAAGACTAGTGTGAGTCTTGATTGATGATTATATGATGATTATACGTATAGGGATACAAATCAAGATCACGACTACTTGTTAGGGAACAAAGTACTGAACCGACCAGCTATGAGAACATCACATGGATTAAGTCATAGTTGTTTATCATGATATGTATATTTTTCAGTCCTCTGACTTGAGATTACCAGAGACTTCAACATTAGGAACACAGTGATTTGACACAATCAAACATTGTCTTTAACCAGACGATTATAAAGGTTGTGATTAATTACTGTGTGAGCAATGTGATGAAGTTGTGTAATCGATATAGGATTTGTCCCTCTCATATAAAGAAAGATATCCAGTGGATCCCTTGATGTGTTAGACTATTAAAAGGCCTAGTCTAAGTGAATTGATATTGATCAATGACACTTGGATGTTTTCAGTCTACCTAGAGATCAAGATAGTACGATTGAACATGTTGGATGACAATTCCATGCCTTATGTTTGATCAAAAGGATATCGTGTGACAAAAGGATGTTATATACACTATTGATTAGGTTGTATCGATTTGATATTCGTACAACTTGGGTAGTCATAATGTCTTGCTAGAGGCCGCTTATGACTTGTATACCAAAATGTGTTTTGGTACACTGCCAACATTGTATGAGCCTATTGGGTCGTACACTAAGAATGGTTTTGCGAGATTTTAAGATGGTTCAGAAAAGCGAATTTTATATGATAAAATTCATGACAGAAACGTCCTTGTGGTGTATTACACTTATACTTCTTTAAGTAGGGGCATATGTGTAATTTACTTAACCGTCTATATACAAGGGTTGTATAAATATACGCTTTAAGTTAGAACACACGTATGAAAAGATTAAGTCCTGAAACTCTATTTTCGTTTCAGAAACGAATTAGGGTTTTTCGGTACGCTCTGGATCGTTTTGGAGAGAAACAAAAAGGTTTGGTATTCTCTCGAAGCTAGCACTTCGACTCTCTACGCTTCGTGTGTGTGGATCATTGGTAGAGTAGAGGCGTTAAATTGTTAAGTAACGCCTTAGAGATCGATCAACCTTCAGAAAGGTATATTGCGACCAATGTATGATTAAGTTTTCATGGTTTAAACATTTTTAATGGAATTAGATTCAGATCCTGTTGGGGTTTTTGTCAAAATTGTTTTGTAATTTCGCATAGACTTCGAGTTCGATTCCATTAAATTCATTGCATGTTTTCTTCTGATATATACATGATATATGATTGAAAGCATGTTAATAGTTGATGTATATGTGATATACATAAGTTTTCTGTGAGATTTATTATCATGTTTTGTGTATATGATACATATATTCGTGATTTAATTGAAATCAATTTCGTACATGCTAGTAACCATGTTAGGTTAATTCGAATAATTTTAATGAATTAAATTTCGTGTTCTGTGATCCATGACACCATTAGGTATAATCTTTATTTTTCTTGTATTGATGCATGGATGAAATCTCTGTAATTCAGTATGCATATTTAGGTTGTATTGTTTTAAGTTTCTTAAATTGTATAAGTCTTAATATTAATTCGAAACTAATATGATTAGGTTCGATTATGATAGTAGTTCATGATTCAATTACATGTTTGTGATTATTTGGATGAGGACCGAAATTGCAAATAATTATTTTTTGAAATTATTTATTTATCTCGTTATATCTATTCTGTTATGAAATTTCTATTTGATAAGAGATAGATAACAAATTATATTAGGAGATATTAGCAAAATCGGTTTCGTTATCCCTATTGGATAGGAGATAAATATCAAAAATTTTGTTATTGGTGATATGTTAGGATTCAAATATCTTAAGTCCTAATTGGATTAGGATAAGATGATTAGTTAGATGTGGTACCGGGTTAATTAAAATGTTTTAATTGACTTAATTTCAGATAAATTAAGGGGTTAATTTAGGATAATAAAATCAGCGAAAAATATGATTTTCTATAGCGAATTTTAATTTTCTAAGTGAAATTGCCTCCTAAAAAACGGGGCGCGCTTTATGTTCCTCGTCATTGACCGGCCATTGACGCAATGACCGCCAATGGACCGCCGTCTAACTAATCCTAGCGCACGAAAATTCTTTTATTAGTGAACAGTATAAAAATTTCTAAATTGTTTAGTGATTGAACAAATCAATAAAATATGATATTTCATTGTTTACATAAAATCACTAAAACTGAATAAGATCCCTCTATTAAATTTTAAGTCTCGTGCCATCCATTTTAAACACTTGTCAAGGCCTCGATCACACTAATATAGTTTCAGCCATAGCTGGGTGTATTGTGTTATCTTGGTGAGACAAGTTGGGTAAGAGTTAACTAAATGTTTATAGTGGTCCAACTTAATAAAGCTATCAAAATAGTTTTGAGCTTTAGGCACATGATGAGATAAAAAATATGATAAGACATAAGATGTCCCGTATCTCATAAAAGTATTTAAAATTACATAAGATGTAATTGGTAACTGTTACCTACCTAAATAATCTAGTTCTGTGTTTCATGCCATAGCTGTCATAGAATTAGGTGAAATATGGATTTTAGTCCCCTAAATAAACAATATGTTTTAGGAGGGTTGTTAATTTAGTGGGAGTCTATTCCTCTAAACTAAAATAAATTTTGCATAATCTTTATTGTAGATCAATGGTCTCTTTAAGTAACAATAATCCCCTGTCACTGCGATCCATCCTTGAGAAGGACAAGTTATCTAGGACTAACTTTCTTGACTGGTTTAGAAACTTGAGAATTGTTCTCAAGCATGAACGCAAGTTGTATGTCCTGGATGGTCCAATCCCTGAGGACCCACCAGCCAATGCTACGAAAGCTGTGAAGGATGCGCATAATAAGCATGTCAACGATTCTACTGATGTTGCATGTATTATGCTGGCAACTATGGTTCCTGAACTTCAGAAGGACATGGAACTAATGGAAGCCTGCGACATGGCTGTAACAATGAAGGAAATGTTCCAACAGCAAGCTAGGCAAGAAAGGTTCGAGACAATAAAAAACCTACATTCTTGCAAGATGACTGAATGTGCGTCAGTCAGTCCTCATGTTCTGAAGATGAAGGGCTATGTTGACCAGCTTGATAGACTCAGATTTCCCATAAGCCAAGAGTTGGCTACGAATTTGATCCTGAATTCATTACTAGAGAATTACTCACAATTTGTGATGAACTTCAATATGAATACTATGGAGAAATCAATTTCACAGTTGCATTTGATGCTCAAAACTACTGAACAAAATATCAAGATACCCTCTAGTAATGTGTTGATGGTCCAAAAGGGAAAGGGAATGAAGAAGAAAGGCAAAGGCAAGGCTATAGTTGCTAAGGCTACTGCTGCACCTGTCGCAAAGCCTGTGGAACAAGTCAAGCCCTATCCTGTTCCTGTTTCAAAACACCCAAAAGAAAAGGAAGGAAATTGTCATTTCTGCCATGCACCTGGACATTGGTTCAGAAATTGCAAACTCTATCTAGAAGATCTAAAGAAGAAAAAGGGTAGTGCGACTAACACTACATGTATTTATGTTATTGAAATTAATTTATCTACTAGTGATTACTGGGTATTAGATACCGGATGTGGATCTCACATTTGTATAAATGTGTAGGGACTCACCAAAGTAGAAAGTTGAAGAAAGGAGAAGTCATCCTCCAAGTAGGGAATGGAGCAAGAGTTGCTGCCCTGACTGTTGGATCATATGACTTAGTCTTACCTAGTGGACTTATTTTAACTTTAAATAATTGTTATTTTGTGTCTGCCTTGAGCAGAAACATTATTTATGTTTCATGCTTGGATATATATGGTTTTGATTTTATTATTGTGAATAATAGATGTTCCATTTCTCGTAAAGGCATATTATATGCAAATGTTGATTTGTGTGATGGTCTTTATATTCTAAGCATGAAAAGGTCCACTGATACTCCAGTCTTTAACATAAATACAAAAAGATTCAAGTCAAATGATTTGAATCAAACCTATCTTTGGCATTGTCGTCTCAGGTACATAAATGAGAAACGCATAACAAAGCTCCATAACGATGGACTTCTAGATTCATTTGATTTAGAAACATATGAAACGTGTGTATCTTGTTTACTAGGCAAGATGACTAAAAGTCCCTTTATTGGACACAAGTGAAAGGGCAAGTGATTTATTTGGGTCTAATACATACTGATGTATGCGGTCCTATAAACACAATGGCTTGAGGAGGTTATGAGTACTTCATTACATTTACTGATGAACTCAACATATATGGTTATATATATCTTATGAAACATAAAGTTGAATCATTTGAGATGTTTTGAACGTTTCAAAAAGAAGTGCATAATCAACTTGGTAAAACTATCAAAACACTTCGGTGAGATCGAGGTGGTGAATATTTGAGCCAAAAATTTGATGATCATCTTAGACAATGTGGGATTGTCTCCCAATTGATCCACCAGCAACTCCACAATGGAATGAAGTTTCTGAAAGGAGAAATCGAACCTTACTCGATATGGTTCGATCTATGATGAGTCATGCAGATCTTCCATTATCCTTTTGGGGTTATGCATTACAAATTGTAGCTTTCACTCTAAATCGAGTTCCTTCTAAAGCGGTTGATAAAACACAATATGAGATATGGTACGGAAGAGACCTAGTTTGTCTTTCCTTAAGATTAGGGGTTGTGAGGCTTACGTAAAGCGACAAGTCTAAAAAAAACTAGCACCTAAATCTGACAAGTGTTTATTTGTGGAGTATCCTAAGGAAACAAAAGTATATTACTTTTATAATCCCGCTGAGAACAAAGTGTTTGTTGCTCGGTATAGTGCCTTTATGGAAAAATAGTTTATTTCAAAAGACACTAGTGGGAGAGAAATAAATCTTGAAGAAGCTCAAGAATTACAGATAAATACTGAACCACTACTGGAAGTTCAACAACGTTCTGAACCAGTTGAACCTCCACAAGTGACACAAGGCCCACGTAAATCTGGTAGGAAGACATGAGCTAGATAGATACAGATTTCTCATTACTGATAGTCGTGATGTGTTGCTTATGGATCAAAATGAGCCCACCACTTATCAGGAGGCTATGTCTGGACCAGACTCAGATAAATGGCTAACTGCCATGAACTCTGAGATGCAATCCATGTATGATAACCAAGTTTGGAACTTGGTTGATTTACCTGAAGGTGGTAAGACCATTGGATGTAAATGGGTTTTCAAGAAGAAAACTGACATGGATGACATAGTGCATACTTTTAAAGCAAGACTTGTAGCAAAAGGTTTCAAGCAGACTCAAGTTGTTGATTATGATGAAACTTTTTTGCCAATAGCCATTCTTAAATCCATAAGAATTTTAATTGCCATTGCTGCATATTATGACTATGAGATATGAAAATGGATGTAAAAACAACATTTCTTAATGGAAAGCTGTTTGAGGACGTGTATATGACACAACCTGAAGGTTTTGTACATCCTGAGAATTCTAGGAAGGTATGCAAGCTTCAAAGATCCATTTATGGATTAAATCAAGCTTCTCGGAGTTGGAATATTCGTTTTGATGAAGCAATCAAGGATTTTAGTTTTATTAAGAACGAAGATGAGCCTTGTGTATACAAGAAGGTCAGTAGGGAGTGTAGTTGTTTTTCTGGTACTGTATGTTGATGATATATTACTCATTGGAAATGACATCCCAACATTGCAGAATGTCAAGTCTTGGTTAGGGAAGTGTTTCTCAATGAAAGACTTAGGAGATGCAGCCTATATCCTAGGGATAAGCATCTATAGGGATAGATCTAAGAGGCTAATTGGTCTAAGTCAGAGTGCTTACATAGACAATGTGCTGAATAGGTTCTGTTTGCAAGACTCTAAAATATGATTGTTGCCAATGTCTCATGGCATAAGTCTCAGCAAGATTCAATGTCCTAAGACAAATGATGAGCGAGACCGTATGAATACGATTCCATATGCATCAGCTATTGGATCTATCATGTAT
Organism: Stephania cephalantha; assembly: GCA_039657325.1. NCBI lineage: Eukaryota > Viridiplantae > Streptophyta > Magnoliopsida > Ranunculales > Menispermaceae > Stephania > Stephania cephalantha. The sequence goes on from CM077577.1 coordinate 24,764,098, forward strand.
GCCATGTTATGCACTCGACCTGATGTATCATATGCTTTGAGCACTACAAGTAGATATCGGTCAGATCCTGGTGAGAGTCACTGGATAGCAGTAAAGAATATTCTTAAATACTTAAAAAGAACTAAGGAAGTGTTCTTGGTCTATGGAGGTTTTGAAAATGATCTACTTGTAAATGGTTACACAGATGCAAGTTTTCAAACTGATAGAGATGATTTTAGATCGCAGTCTAGATATGTGTTTACTTTGAATGGGGGTGCAGTAAGCTGGAAAAGTTTGAAGCAAGAGATTATGGCAGATTCTACAACGAAGCTGAGTATATTGCAGCGTCCGATGCAGCAAAGGAGGCAGTTTGGATCAAAAAGTCCATTTCTGAACTAGGTGTGGTTCCAAGTATTGCTAACCCTGTTTGTTTGTATTGTGACAATAACGGGGCAATAGCACAAGCCAAGGAACCTAGATCACACCACATATCCAAACAAATACTCAGGCATTTTCATCTCATCAGAGAAATTATTGAGAGGGGAGACATAAAGATTTGCAGAGTACCTACTGAAGACAATGTTGCGGATCCATTGAGAAAAGCTCTTCCACAAGCAAAACATGATGGTCATGTTAGATCATTAGGCATTAGATGCATGTATGATTGGTCCTAGTGCAAGTGAGAGATGTTGGGGCATGTGCCCTAGGTCAATCCATTAACTGTCTTTATGAATACTTTTAGTTAATAAAATAGAGGATTTCATTTGTTGTTTATTATAATTAATTTGCATGTTTACATTATAATAAGATCCATGGGTATTTACAGAAATATCCTAAATGTCCATAATCGATCATTATACTGGGAACTATAATGAATTAAGACTAGTGTGAGTCTTGATTGATGATAATATGATGATTATACGTATAGGGATACAAATCAACATCACGAGTACTTGTTAGGGAACAAAGTACTGGACCGACCCGCTATGAGAACATCACATGGATTAAGTCATAGTTGTTTCTCATGATAGGTATATTTTTCAGTCATCTGACTTGAGATTACCAGAGACTTCAACATTAGGAACACAGTGATTTGACACAATCAAACGTTGTCTTTAACCTGAAGATTATAAAGGTTGTGATTGGTTACTGTGTGAGCAATGTGATGAAGTTGTGTGATCGAGATATGATTTGTCCCTCTCATATAAAGAGAGATATCTAGTGGATCCCTCGATGTGTTAAACTGTTAAAAGGCATAGTCTAAGAGAATTGATATTGATCAATGTCACTTGGATGTTTTCAGTCTACTTAGAGATCGATACTAGTACGATTGAACATGTTGGATGACAATTCCATGCCTTATGTTTGATCAAAAGGATATCGTGTGACAAAAGGATGTTATATACACTATTGATTAGGTTGTATCGATTTGATATTCATACAACTTGGGTAATCATAATGTCTTGTTAGAGGCCGCTTATGACTTGTATACCAAAATGTGTTTTGGTACACTGCCAACGTTGTATGAGCCTATTGGGTCGCACACTAAGAATGGTTTTGCGAGATTTTAAGATGGTTCAGAAAAACGCGAATTTTATATGATAAAATTCATGACATAAACGTCCTTGTGGTGTATTACACTTATACTTCTTTAAGTAGGGGTATATGTGCAATTTACTTAACCGTCTATATACAAAGGTTGTATAAATAGACGCTTTAAGTTAGAACACACGTATGAAAAGATTAAGTCCTGAAACTCTATTTTTGTTTCAGAAACGAATTAGAGTTTTCTGGTATGCTCTGGATCATTTTGGAAAGAAATAAAAGGTTTGGTATTCTCTCGAAGCTAGCGCTTCGAATCTCGGCCGCCGTTCGTGTGTGGACTGCTGGTAGAGGGCGTTCATCGTTGCCAGCGCCTTAGAGATCGATCAACCTTCAGAAAGGTATATTGCGACCGAGGTATGATTAAGTTTTCATGGTTTAAACATTTTTAATGGAATTAGATTCGGATCCTGTTCGGGTTTTTGTCAAAATTGTTTTGTAATTTCCACTGCGTATGAACCCCAAAACACAACAAAATAGATCTTTGAAGCTTCCACACCTTCCTAGAATTCTCAAGATGAATAAACCCTTAAGGATGTATCATATACACATCCACAAGTAACTTTTCAATTTAGAAAAACTATTTTGGCATCTATTTTTCATATCTCATAGTCATAATAAGCGGCTATGCCAATTATAGTCCTAATGGATTTAAGCATAGCTAAAGAAGAAAAAGTCTCATCATAATCAACACCTTGAGTCTGTTTGAAACCTTTTGCTATTAGTCGTGCTTTATAAGTATGCACATTGCCATCCATGTAAGTTCTCTTCTTGAAAACTCATTTACATCCAATGGTCTTACCACCTTCAGGTAAATCAACCAGGTTCTAAACTTGGTTATCATACATGGATTGCATCTCAAAATTCATGGCACTAAGCCATTTATCAGCCTCAAGGCTAGACACAACTTCCTGATAAGTAGTAGGCTCATTTTGATCTATAAGCAACACCTCACTACTATTAGTAAAAAGAAATCCAAATCTCTCAGGCTCGTGTCTTACTCTATCAGACCTACGCGGGCCTTGTGATACCTGTGGAGGTTCAACTAGTTCAAGTCTTTGTTGATCTCCCATTGGCGGTTGAGTGTTTATTTATGGTCCTTGAACTTCTTCAAGACTTACCATATTCCCATTGTCATATTTTGAAATAAACTCTTTTTCCATAAAGACATAGTTCCGAGCAACAAACATTTTGTCCTCAGTGGGATTATAAAAGTGGTATCCTCTAGTTTCTTTAGTACAACCAACAAACATACACTTAGTAGATTTGGCTGATAGTTTTTCTGAGATTTTTCATCGTACGCAAACCTCACATCGCCAAATCTTAATGAAAGACAAACTTGGTATTTTTCCAAACCACATATCATATGATATTTTATCAACTGCTTTAGAAGGAATACGATTCAGTGTAAGCGCAACAGTTTCGAAGACATAACCCTAAAAGGAAATATGAAGATTTCCATGATTCATCGTAGATCGAAACATATCCAATAAAGTCTTATTTCTCCTATCAAGAATACCATTGCATTTCGAGTTGCTGTAGGAGTTAACTGTTAGATAATCCCACAGTTTCTAAGATGATCATCAAACTTTTGACTCAAATATTTACCACCTCGATCTGACCGAAGTGCTTTAATAGTTTTACCAAGTTTATTTTGCACTTCATTTTGAAATGTTTAAAACATCACAAAAGATTCACTTTTATATTTTATAAGATACATGTAACCATATCTGCTGAAATCATCATTTAAAGTAATGAAGTACCGATAACGACCTCTAGCTATTGTGTTCATAGGATCGCATACATCAGTATGTATTAGACCCAATAAATCACTTGCCCTTTCACTTTGTCTAGTAAAGGGACTCTTCGTCATCTTACCTAGTATAAAAGATACACATGTTTCATATGATTCAAAATCAAATGAATCTAAAAGTTCATATTTATGGAGTTTAGAAATGCATTTCTCATTTATGTGGCCAAGGCGACAATGCCAAATATAGATTTGATTCAAATCATTTCACTTGAATCTCTTTGTATTTACGTTATGAATAGGAGTATCTGTGTACCTTTTCATGTTTAAAATATAAAAACCATCACACAAATTAGCATTCGCATAGAAAACGTCTTTACGAAGAAATGGAACATTTATTATTCGCAATAATAAAATTGAAACCATCTAAACGAAAATATGAAACTGTTATGATGTTTTTGCTCAAGGCAGGGATATAATAATAATTATTTAAAACTAAAAAAAGTCCACTCAGTAAAATCAACTCATATCATCCTACAGCCAACGCAACAACCTTTGCTCCATTTCCAACTAGTAGGATGACTTCTCCTTTCTTTAGCTTTCTACTTTTAGTGAGACCCTGCACATTAATACAAATGTAAGATCCACATCCGATATTCAATACCTAAGAATCACTAGTAGACAATCTAGCTTTAATAATGTAAATACCTAAAGCAGTAGTCATACGACTCTTCATTTTCTTTAGATCTTCAAGATAGAGCTTGCAATTTCTGAACCAATGCCCAGGTGCATGGTAGAGGGTTTTTAGACAGAATTTTAGTTCTTAAAATTGAAAATCGCATAAAATTTCTCATTATTTTACTCAATCCAATTGAGCAAAACTGCCCCTTATTTTAAATTTGAAAAATGTTAATTAAAATGTTTTCAATTAATTCGGGCCTGCCTCTAACTTAATATCTTATCCTAATCCAATTAGAATTTAAGTTAATTTGAATCCTTATTCATTACGAATTTGTTATATATCTCACCTATTTTATAGGATTTGTAATTCTTATCCGATTACAAGTTTATCTCCTATCTAATAGGAATACACTAAAAAATAACCACAATGAGACATATGATCAAAATCAATTTTGATTATTATTCATACAAACAAGCAATTGAATCAAGAAACAAAATATTGATCATGTATTCAACACAAGAATCATATTAAATTAATCATATTAACCTAATCATGATTTCTATCATGGAGACATACATAATTATTGAACAAAAACAAACTATGTATTTAACACCAAAATCACATTAACCTACACATTACTTCTACCATGAACACGCAAAATTCTCATTGTTCAATATTAAAAACATATGTTAATCAAAATCTTCTAAACATGGATTCTATCATTGAATTAAATCATGCGTATGTATCAAATATGTGAATTAACAACATGCTTTAAAATAAATTCTTGATAAAAATTATCACAAAACCTATATGGACATCATACATACATTAGTGGAGATCATGTTTAGATATATATATATCATATATACATCAGAGAAAATATGCAAACGTTTGATAGAACTAAGCCTAAGGCTCTGATACCACTGCTGAGTTTAAGGGGTTCATACGCATCAAAAATTCAAAACAATTTTTGAAAACCCCCAACAGGATCGAAAACAAGTTCCATTAAACTAGATCTGCAAAAGTAAACCATAACTTAATCCGTGATTTCCTTCTCTGATTGTTCGATCTCCAAGTCGGTTAAGCGTGCATCCTCTATCAAAAATCTACACACGAACGGTGACCACAATTTGGGAAGCTAGCCTTAAAAGAGATAGAAAAACATTTTTCTTTCTCTACCTAAATCCAAAGAACTCGAAAATAAAAAAATAAAATCTTATTTTTTTAGGTTTTCAACCTCTATTTATACGTGTAGATAAGCTCACTTAAAAAACTATTCATAATACAACTATTATATTTAGGTAATTCAAGCGAATTACACATATGCCCCTATTAATAAGTTATCATATAACAAATCATGAGAGCTTTTATGTCATGAACTTTATCATATAAAATTCATTACTTCAGACTAATTAAAATTACGCAAAGCCATTCTTTGTGTGCAACCTAATAGGTTCATGCAGCGTTGGTAGTGAACAAAAATCATTTTGGTACCTAAGTCATAAGCAGTCTCTAGCAAAGCATTATGACTACCTAAGTTGTATGAATATCAAAATCGATACAACCTAATGAATAACATATATCATATACTTTTTTTCATGCGATACCCTTTGATTAAATTTAAGGCATAGAAAGTCATCTTTAATGTTCAATCATACTTGTCTTGATCTTTAGGTCGATTGAAAACATCCAAGTGACATTGATCATATCAATTCACATGGACTTACCTATTATCAGTCTATCATATCGAGGGATCCACCTATATCTCTCTTTATACGAGACGGACAAATTATATTTTGATTACACACCTTCGCATATTATTCACATGATAACCAATCACAATCGTTACAATCGTCCGATTAAAGACATTGTTTGATTTTGTCAAATTACCATGCTCCTAATATTGAAGTTTATGGTAATCTCAATTCGAAGGACTAAATGATATGCCTATCATGAGTAACACCTATGACTTTATCTACGTAGTATTCTTATAGCGGGTTGGTCCAATACTTTGTTGCCTAACAAGTACTCATGATCTCGATTCTTATCCCTATAAGCATGATCATCACATGACCATCAATCAAGATTCACATTAGTCTTAACTCATTATAGTTCCTAGTATAATGACTGACTAGGGACACTTATGATATTTCAGCAAATACCTATGGATCTTATTATAAGGTAAACATACAATTATTTCTAATAAAACAAGAAACGAAAGCCTATAGTTTATTAACTAAAATTATAACATAAACAATGTCTATTGATTAACCAAGGGCACATGCCCCAAAAAAATTAGAATTGAGGAACGTTTAGACTTAGATTCTAAATCCTGAGAAGCTTCATAAAATGTTGGTACTGATGAACACTTAAGAACTTCGTTATCTTCTTACTATCTGTTGGCTAATGCTGAGATTTGGTGGAGGTCTCTACATGATGAACATCATGTATTTGAGACTTAGGCTGACTTTCTTGAGGAGTTCACTGAGCAGTAATTTGACGAGATTTTGATTATGCAAAACAAACTAGAGTTTGATCATCTAGTTCAGGGTGATATGTCATTAGCTTAGTATGATGCACATTTTAATTATCGTTTAAGGTTCGCTGGGGAGTTTAGAATGATAGAGAATGAGAAGATGCATAAGTATAAGTATGGGTTGCAGTAAGAGCTTGGTACCACTATATCGGTGACTAAGCCGAACACTCTATGAGAGGTTCAAGATAGAGCCAAAGCCTATATGACTACATAAATTTTTTTATGTGAATCACAAAAATATCAAGGTGTTATGGAGTTAGGACAAAGATCAATTTTTGAGGCTAAAAAGATTTCCAGTAAGGTTTGGCTCTAGTTTCCAAAAAGAAAGGAAAGAGTGGAGAACTACCATTCACACCAACGACACCTGTTTGTCCATCATATATGCATCATAATCTTTTTCCGAGCAGAGTCAGCAGGAGTTGACACAGACAGGGTCAGGAAAGACACAATTAAGTTCTATTCAGCTTTCGGTTTAGAGTTGTACATTTCAGTTGTAGAGGAGTGGAGGTAATAGTCAAGGAAATCAGGACAAGCTACGAGTCTGAGACCACCAACTAGCCAGGAATCTTCCGTAGATAGTAAACCTACAATAACATGTTTTTGATGTGGAAAGAATGGACATTATAGAAGAGTGTATCTACAACTCTTCGGAGCGTTCTCTCCTGTGTCACAACCTCAACAACAGATTAAGGAACGTGTTCAGGTAGTGACCGAACCAGATTAAGAGGCAAATTGAAATCTTATTGAAGGTACGATTTAATTTTATGGTTAACCTATGTATGCTTTAATTGTTTATGGATCAACGATTTTGTTTATATTTGCTTATATGACAATTGAGTTAGAGTTGACTTCATTACAAGTTCCTATTCATATTTCCCTAAACATAGTAATTGGGGATAAGGTGTATCCTCGGTTTGTATGTGAGAAATGTATTGTTAAGATCTCTGGACATTAAATGGTAGTTGGTTTATGTGTGTTGGAGTTTATAAAGTTTAATGTGTTTTTAGGAATGAATTGCCTAATGCCTTATCATGCATATTTGGATTGTTTCCATAAGGCAGTGTTCTTTTATGATCCGAGTTGTATAATGTTTACTTACATCGAAAACTCATATGAGTTACCTTTGACTAGGGCTAGAATATCCACTATTAAATTGGAGGAGTTTCTTATTGATTGTGAATTCCCTGATTTGTTTCCCGATAACTTACGTGGAGTTCTACCTCCAAGAAATCAATTTCGTTATTGAATTAGTTCCTAGCACAAAACATATATTTATTTCTTCTTATATAATGGCTCTAAAAGAGTCGTAAGAATTATAAAAAAACAGCCATAGAAGATAGTTGATAATGGTTTATTCACCCTAGTATGTTGTCGTGGGGCACACCAATCCTTTATGCGAAAAAGAAGAACCACAGATTAAGACTTTGCATTGATTACATAAAACTGAATGAAGTCACTATTTGAAACATGAACACTATCTTAAAATTATTCTCCAAATGTTGACGAATCTTAGGTTGTACGCCAAATTTAGCAAATGCGAGTTTTGGTCATCTAAGATGAAATATTTACGCCATGTGGTTAGTATAGAATGAACTTTGGTGGATCTAGCCAAGATTTGGGCTATCATTTACTGGCTTGAACCTACCACAGTGACGATGATCAAGCGTTTTTCTTGGTTTGGCTGGCTATTTTTGTAGATTTGTGAAAGATTTTTCTACTATAACTACGCCAATCACTATATTAACTCAAAAAAATATTAAGTTTATATGGTTAAAAGGATGAGATAATGCATCTTAGGAGTGGAAAAGAAGATTGACTTATGAATATGGTTTGTTTGAAAAGGTCATTGCGATGACTATATCTAAGGTTTCAGAAAGTTAATGTGGAATATATGAAGTTCAAAGAGTTTGCTCTTGACAATAATAATCTAGAGTAGGAAAAATCTGTAGACCAAAGTTTGAGGCTTAGAGGTAGACTTTGAATTCCATCGGTGGCCAAGATTTGAGATAAGATATTGAGAGAATCTTATCGGTTAAGATATAGCATTCATCCTAGCAGGAACAAAATGTATCATGATAAGAAGCAATTATATTGGTGGCCACGAATGCAAACTAATGTAGGTGATTTTATAAGGAGATGTGAAATTTGCCAACAGGTTAAAGCCGATCGGCAGAAACTTGGGGGGATGTTGCAGCCACTTTTATACCTCAATGGAAATGGGAACACATTGCGATGTATTTCTTTTCTCATATGCAAACTTCATGAAGGGAAAATAATGTGGTCTGGATTATTGTTAATAAACTGATGAAGTCTGCTTATTTTCTTTTTATGTCCATTTTGGATACCTTTACACAACTAATCTTGTTGTATGAGCGAGGGTGGCTTACATACGTGGGGTGCCTTTGACGATTGTTTCTGATCGTGATGCTTGGTACATGTCAAAGTTATGGCAGGGCGTACATGAACAGTTCGACACTTAGTTACATTTCAGTACTACATTTCATCCACGGGTGGATGGTAAGACTGAAAGGTTGATCCAGGTGTTGGAAAACATGCTCAAGGGTTATGTACTAGAATTTGGAGGTTCATAGGGAAAATATATGCCTTTGTGTGAGTTCTTTTACAATAACAATTGTCAATCAAGTATTAAGGTGGCCCGAATGAAGTTTTATGTGGGATATCTTGTTGTTCTCTTGTCGATTGGGCTGAATCGAAGGATTTGACAAAGTTGGAGCCACAGGTGGCTTGATATTGTACAGAGGTTTTTCAATAGATTCGTCTAAGATTGAAAGAGACTCAAGAAAGGCACAAAGTTATTATAATCTATTTCACCGGGTCGTGGAATATAATGAAAGGAGATTGGGTTTATTCGAAAGTCTCCCATTATAAGGGCCATTACAAGTTTGGACTGAAAAGAAAGCTCTATCCCTGATTTATAGGATCATTCGAGATTGTGAAACACATTGGAAATGTTGCTTATAGATTTGCATTATTGCCTTAGTTAGCCGAATTTTAAGACATACTTCATGTGTTTATGCTCAAGCGGATGGAACCTGATTTGCATCACATAGTAGAATGGAATTAGTTCGATTTGCAAGGTGATGTCTAAAAAGTCAATAATAAGACACATTTATAGTGTAATTTAGGTTGATTTTTTGTATAAATGATGATATTACAGTAGATATTCTCTTGTTTTTGTGATTTCAGGTTTTGAATAGGAAGATGAATAAATGGAAGAAAATATAAAGATAAGCAAAACAGTCAATAGGAAAAATGTATAAGCGATTAGCCAGCGATTAGGAATAACACTAGGAATCGCCATATAAATTAACAGCACAAGAAGGCCAACAAATCCAAAGAAAATTGGAGAATGTACTACAAATTGCTAGCTGAATCGATGGAGCACTAAGAGCTAAATTTAGTGATTTACTCAACCATTTGTGTATAAGTTAAGAATCGCCGAGAATTCGCTAAGGTCGATTACGGGTTTTTTATATTTTTATGAAGGATTTGAGTTTATCTATGAAATGTATACATAGGGATACTATAAAAAAGACTAGAGAGCTTCGAAATAACTCTCTTTTCCTCTCCTAATTCTTTTTTTGCTATTCTATTGCTCTAGTTTAGTTTTATTGTCTATGTTTGAAGATACTTTGGAGCTTTGATTTATATTAAGGTATTCATTCATTATGTCTTTTAATTATATTTATGCGTTGTTTATTTCCAGGATGAGTGAATAGTCTATTAATCTAAACAAGCCCTAAATAATGTAGTATATTTTAGATTACTAAATAGTTATAATTAAGGAATCATGTGCTTAATGCTTTAGATCTTTTCATATACGTCAATCACGAAATTAATAAGTTGTTTTTGCGTATTACAATTAAAGGAGATTAGTATTGAATGCATAGTTGCAAATGTGTCATGTGGTATTAAGATTTTGATTCTATGTCTATAGTTATTGACAACGATTATAGAAGTAGTAACTATGATTAATCTATAGGGCATTTCTTGAGTGAATGTTCTAGGTGACGATGTTCTAAGTTGTTTATTATGCGGTTTCGGTTAATATTGGCTTAGATTAGGCATAATTTTTATTAAACTTAATGCTATCGTATTTCTATAGTGTTGCGTTTTATCCAATAGATAGATTTACAATGATAAGAATTTGGCATTTCCATTAATTTAGCAAAATCAGTGACTGCCTAAAGGCTATTAACCTATTATAAAGTGGGGTTTAATGATTCCGAAATTTCATATGTTTTATAATTTTGACTATAGTATGAATTGATATGATGTTCTAGTGTTTGAAAGTAATCAAAATATATTATATTGTTTAGATGTTTGTTTATTTATATTCAATTGCATTTGAATATTGTTTAAGTTTAGTTTGAATTTGATTTGATTAGATTAATTTAGTTAGTTTGGTTATTTAAGTTAGTAATCAATATTGTTAAGTTATTTAGTATTTCAACTCCCGTTTAACAAGATTAATTAAGTTAATAAAAACAATAAAAAGTTAGTTTCTTTTAAGATTTCAAAAATCCCTGTGGAGATGATATCCCATTTACCATTACTACAAGTTAATAGAAAACACGAGAAACTATTGTGCATGCTCGACACTTGTCAATTTTTGGTGTCGTTGTCAGGGATTTTTAGGTAATTTTAAAGGATTCTAGATGTTGTATGGTCTATACACTTCCTCATGTTAATTCAACAAGATCTTTACATCCGTTTGATCTTGAAATTTATAAAACTTTCAATCGGATTTTAAGACAACAACAACTTGTGGAATATTTAGTTATTAGGATGGAAGACAACAATAATGATGTTGATGAAAATGTCATTAATAACAATGACAACAGAGTTATCAATAATAATAGAGAACTCACTTTTAGACAAGCAAACCAAAATGTTACTGCATATGAGCATATGTGCATAGTATACCCCGATAGATTTCCTGAATTTGAACTTAGATATGGATTTATTAGTGCTTAACCTAACTTCTACGGTAAAGAAAATGATAACCCACAAAAATTCATAAGAGAGTATCAACACACAAATGATGGGATGAAACCAAAAAGGGAACTTTAGAACAAGTCAAACTTAAGGCTTTTCCTTTTGCATTGAAAGATCAAGCACAAGACTGGTCGTTCTATCTTCCACAAGACTCGATAACTACATGGACTCAAATGTTATAAGCTTTCCTAGATGAATATATACCTGCTAGAAAAATTAGTTCCTATAGAAAGCAAATAACAGTTGCTATGATGAAAGATGATGAAAACTTTCATGAATCTTGGGATAGGTCTCAAAGAATAATTCTTCTTGTCCACAACATGGATATATCTAAAGTGCTTTATTAGAATATTTTTATAAATGACTCAATCATTTTGAACAAAGACTACTAGACACAATATGTGGTAGATCTTTATTTGAAACAACACTAGCAAAAGAAGCAATTACTAAAATGGAAAAACAATCTAAACAATATGGTGAAAAAGGTTGAATCCTTAAGAAAAAAACTCTATGAAGTGGATAGTAAGAGAAATAATGCAACCGACGATAAAATTGGTGAATTAGCTAAGATGGTTAAGCTATTAGTTAACAAAAAATCTAATTAAGTTAAGGCTTGCAAATTCTGTAGAGTGCTCACACATCCTACGGATGCGTGGCCTACTCTACGAGAAGAAAATACTGAGACGTTAATGCAATAATGAATCAATTTTTTGGTCTCCCAAGAAATCTATATAATAATAATACTTATTATCCTGTAAGACCAAATTCAAGTCTTAGCTATGGTCCTCAAAATAAGAATTATAACACTTATAGAACAAAAGCTCAGATGCAACCTGCACCTAATCAGCAATCTCAACAAAACACTCAACCTATGAATCCAAATTCAAAGCAAATACTACACAATTTTATGAGTCAAAGTCATCAAAATTTCATAATGATTTCTTAAAATCAAATTAAGACTAATACTACCATTAATGAATTAAAAAATCAGTTAAGTCAAAATAATTTGCAAATAAATAGATTAAGTACTCAACAGAGTAGTCAAGTGAAAGCACCTATTTAGACCAATGTTGCGCTTACTAATCAAGCGTAAGTTAATGTTATATTTAGTAATAAGAAAGACACCTAAACAAATTAATAAAAAAGAAGGCTCAAAAGACTACTGAAGAAAAAGATGAATAAGAAATGACGACTAACGTCATTCATACTAGACAATGGATGACTGATCAATTGAAACTTACACCTTATCCTAGAAGGTTGTACCCAAGGTATTTAGCCAGAGTTGAAGCATATGTAAAATCTTTACAGAAGTCTTAATTAATTGATAAGGATAAAAATAATAAGATTTCTGATAATTTTAATGAAGACGTGTGTTCATATTCTACCGTTCCACAACGATTAGTTGATACTAGTGAGGAAGAAATCAAGGAAGACAATTTTGAATCATTTAGGAAGATAGAAATCAATGAACCATTAATGGAATCAATTTTGCAATTTTCTAATTACGATGAAGTTTTGAAAGAATTCTCCAAATCAAAAAACAAATTCTTAGAAGAATATAAAGAAAACTTAGGACAAAAAATGTCTTATTTAATTAAAATATGATACCTGAGAAATGTTTTGACCCAGGGATGTTGAACCTCTTTGATAGATTTTGCTATTTGTGATCTCAAAGCATCAATAAACGTTATGTCACTCAAGTTATATGAATCAATGAAAATAGATTCACTAACCAATACACCTATTAACCTTACTTTAGCTGACAATACTGTTGTTAAACCCTATGGTTTACTAGAAGATGTTTTAGTCAAAGTTAATGACTTAATATCTCCCACTGATTTTTGCATGGAAATGGAGACTCAATATCAGCTAAATCCCCTTCTATACTTTTAGGAAGACCATTCCTTAAAACATCTAAAATGAAACTAGATATCTTTAAAGGAACAATGTCTATGGAGTTTGAAAATAAAATTGTCACTTTTCATTGGAATAATGAAGATATCTATGAAAAATCAGATGAAATTGATGATAAACAAACTAAAATAATGAATTGTTAGAATAAAATCGTCATGAAGCTTAAATATCTGCTATTAATGCAGTAACAATGGAAGATGGAAATGTTAAGACCACGAACAAGCAAGGTAAAGAAACTGCTAATCAACAGACAATAACCTATGAATGGAGGGTTAAGCAATCAAATAACGTTTAGAATACTAACATGGAGGTAATTAAATCTACGAAGAATGAGAAGAAGAAAAAGAAGAATCCAACAATTGTCAAGTTTGATGATCCGGGAGATATAAACATAAACATAAAAGTCGAATGGGCTTGGTACTTTAAAGCTATATGTGATACAGGTGCTAGGGCAAACGACATGCCAATTCATTTTTTCCTTCACACTTAATTAGTATTGGTTGTACTAGCTTCCAAAAAACTTGCCCTACCAAATGGGTATTTAGTAAAACCAATAAGTGTGGTTACTAATGTACTAGCTCAAATTGATAAGTATATTATTCCCATAGACTTTTCAGTTATGCCACACTTCATTAATGAAGATCCTCCATTAACCTTAAGACGACTTTTCTTAGCCACTTCACAAGCTGTCATGGATACTTTCAACAAGACGATTACTTTTCGAGTACATGGCCGAGCAATCACTTTCTAGAATGGCACAAGAGTGGATAATCCTACACTTAAGTTCATAGAACCAACCTAGAACTGCGTGGTTCAATCGAGCCAACGACAATAAACGAGAGTGCTTTATGGGAGGTTTCTAATATTCTATCTTTATTTTTCGCTTTACCATTAGGATTAGTTAGTTGTTTTATATTCTCTAAACTCTTAACTCTTATAATGAGGATATTTTAGGAACTCAATTTCAAAATATTTTTATGTAACAGGGGTTGATCGAGCCAATTTATTTTCGTATTATATTGTTTTATACATTAGGTTTATGTTAGTTAGTTATTTATGGAAATAAAATAAATCGTTTAATACATATCTTAGTTAAATTATGGAATTTAGAATATTTCTACATTTATTAATATATATGTGTGATATTTAAATGGGAAAATCAATTTATTTGAAAAAATAGTGAAATTAAGCAAGCGATTTCCTAGCAATGCCAGTTTGTATTGAAAATCGATGGCTAAAATGATAGCAGTATGCAGAGTTTTCAGTGTAAATTCAAAGCCATCGATTTCTTACCAAATCAAGTTTACAACTAAAAATCGCTGGACAAATCACCGAATCACTAAGGCTCATTTCCAGCAATTTTATCGGCGATTCTTTAGTGAATCCACTTAAGCCTTGATTTGCTGAGAACGAATTCTAGTTTTGAAAAAATAGAACCCTAATTCCCCACATTTAAACTATTTCCACTTACAATCATTCTACCCTTTCGATCAAAAGACAAGTTTTTGCCAAGATTCAACCTTGCAAAGCTTAACTTTAGTGTATTTAAGTGATTCCAACCTATATCCTCACACAATTAACCCAAAAATATGGTGAGTTTTGAGAGTATAGAACCACCCAGGGTTTGAGCTAGGGAGTTTGAAAAAGAGCTTGGGAGATTCTAGAGAAGTAATCTTAGATTCAATGCTTGAAAGAATCACCTTCAAGAAGGTAATCAACTAAAACCCTAACCTCTTACGAATTAAATTATTTGATTTTTAATCGATTTTTGATTGATTGTTAGGACAAAAACTCAATTTCAAAATTTTACTTTAAAATGGTTTTGATATCAAAGGTTTTCTATTATAATTACTAGTATGAGAGTGATGTAATGATTTGTTGATCACTATCGTACTTTTGAACTATTTTTTCTATATGACGAGTAAATTGAATTTTATAAGGAACTAATTTGAGACTAAGTTTCAAATGAGTTAATGGCTTTTTGTGAATATTTATCGATTCATTTTGATACTTACAAAGCTTTTTTTTTCCAATACTATTTTATCAACAACTTTCATATGAATTTCAAAACCTCAAATTCAATAAACGTTTCTCGATGATTTCTTATTCTTGATAGATAGTTGAACTTTATCAAATACTTTTCCAACAAATTTGGTCCCGAATGATTTTATACATTTGTTCTTTTACTTGCAATATTTTAAATGGCCGGAGGTGCTAAGGGTAGAGGTTCACGAGAAGAGAAGGGGAAGGGAAAGTTAGTGAAAAAATAAAAAACAAAATCCAAAGTTTTTCAAATCCAACCCACATCCTTATCTTTCAACACACCTAGGATTAAACCGCAAAGAGAACTAACTCCACCTTCTTCATTTAGGAATGATGTAAATAAGGAAAAAACTATAAATTAAGAAAAACTATGAATTGAAAAAGAAATACCGATGGGTGAGAGAAAGTATGAATTGAGAAAGGAAAATTTTGTAAATGAGAAGGCCTACAAAAATTTTAGGAATAATGTAAATAAGGATAGAAAGTGTTTCTCGGAAAAGGGATTTAATGTGAAAAATGAATTAAAGTATAGGCCTAGGATCCTGGACATCATAGAGACAAGAAAATGGGGTTTACTGACTAGGGATTATAACCACTTAGACTTGGAGGATGTCCCTAGTGAATGGGGTTGTGAAGCTTTAGTGCGAGAATTCTACACCAACACATATAGAAGTGAAAGTAAAACTGAGTCCCAAGTTAGAAAGAGGATAGTAGACTACTCCGCTTTCAGAATAAACCGACATTTTAGTTATCGAATTTTCATCAAAAAGAAAAATGACGAGTACCTCAAAACCCTAGTATGGAATTAAGTACCATTTTCCTACTGAAACAATAAATGGAGGTTTAGAGGCAATCTATGGAGATGGATTCATTTTTGACATGGAGGGGTATCCTAAGAACATAACCACAAAACTTTTTAGCAATACCATTAAAACTTGGTGTTCTTTCATCAACGCTAGCTTACATCCGAGTCTACAATACTAAAAAATTGTAAATTACAAGGCTGCCCTACTTTATCATATTGTCACGGGGTTAGGATACTTGGATATTGCCAAAATCATTTATGAATCTATTAGGAGTGCCATCACCACCAAGAAGAATGGCGACCTACCTTTTCTCTTGATGATTTTGGACTTTTAAGGATGGACCAAGTGAACATGGAGGGACTTGAGTTGGATGTTTTACCGGAGAAGACCATCACTAATGAGGTAATAGAGAGATATGGTAGAGTGAATGATTATAAAACCAAGGATGATGAAAGAGAGAAAGAGAGCTGATATAGCCAGAAAAGAAACGAGCAGCGAAGGAAAATCAGAGATGACACAAGGAGAATCTTGGAGGTGATGTCAGAAGCTCGACATGATCCAAACGTGGTGCAACTTGCTAGAGACTATGACGTATTATACATAAAAGAATTGGAGTTGGCTTTCTTGGGTGCTATTTCACGCAATCAGATGACCACTCTTAGCAATCAAGAACTGGTATTCGAGAACCAAAAAGCCTTAGCAAGAAGCATCCACATAATGGGGCGTTTGATATCCAGGAGACACAGACGTGAAGGAGGCACTTCAGTTCTTGTACCGTCTACACAAATGATATTACCTCTTACTAGTAATCTTGATGTTCCGACATTGCCTAATCATGAATACCACCTCTATGATGTCGCTGTGAGCTACCAGTCCCAAAGGATTGATCAAGTGGAGGATGATGATGACACGACTTATGAACGTCGACGTTGATTTCCTTCTTTTATTTATTTTCTCTGTCTCTGAGTGATGTTGTGAGATTCCTCTATGTAATTCCAGAAGTGGTTGTATACTTTATGTGTTTCTTAATGATGCATTGTGTTTATGGTGGTATACTTTGTAATACATTTTATTCAATGCTTGGGTATGATATTTATTTCACTTATTATATAATGGTGATGTTTATTCATTAGACTTTTATGCACTGTGTCTTATTATAAATAACTTAACTTCTTGATTGCCAATTTATTTTAATTTTATCAATTCTTTTATACTTCACGTGGTATGTTTGTTATTATGAGAACCAGACTTCATTTTTAAACCTTGAGGACAAGGTTTAAAATGAGTTCGGGGGTATTTTAGGTGAAGAGTTTGGGGGTATTTTCGGTGAAGTATGGAATTGATGGTTATGAAAGGAAAGAAATGTAGAAGAAAAGTTCAAAATTACATTTAGTCCGATATTCAAGTACGTTGACGAAATTCCTCAAATTTCTTTCGAAATCAAGTAAGTATGAATTTCATTTTTCTTTAGTTTTAGTTAAGAAAAGAATGGAAATGAATATATATATATATATATATATATATATATATGTAATAGATTTTTAATGGAAGTGTTATTTTTATTACCTAAGTGAATTTTATGATAGAAGAAACAAATTTATATCCTTTTTGATTAAATTTACTACTTGATGAAAACTAATTGAATGCCTTGTGTTAGTCATGATAATGGGTAGAAGATCGAATTAATAGTGCAAGATGAACAAGATATATTTGTATGAATCTTATGATACAAGAGCTATTGATTAAGTATTTTTATAGTATATATATATATATAAAGCTATTATGCCACAATCGAAAGAAGAATCAGGTTAGAAACTGATGAATTTTTATAAGTTAGAAAGAATACTTTCTTCAATTTTGGTGGACAGTGATAAGTGTTAGCAAGATTTTATAAAATAAATAAATATATAGAGAGTCCTATAGATTCTAAAGGAAATGGTGCAAGGAATTTATAGTGGGAAAAATGTGAGAATGTCCATAGGAAAAGGAGCAGGGAATCAAAAGCAAAAGTGAAAGAAATATATGAAAAATAAATAATTATAATGAATTTGAAAAAAAAGAAGAGAGATAAAAAGAAAAGATTGATGTTCTTAAACTCTTTAAATGAAAATATTTAACTCGAGTACTTGAAACTAGAGTTTAATGAAATATTTCTTAATGTAACATGTTCTAAAGGACATATTCATTGGTATCTTGGCAAAATTCCTATTGATTTTGATTGTGGTGCTATTATAAAGTATTTTCTTAAATTAAGATTAATCTAGTAGTTTTTGTGTTTTGAGATTTTATATTAGTTATCATAATCTTGATGCTTGTCAATGGAGATTGAGAAAACTTATGTTATGCACTAACCTTGGCAACGAACTTTAAATTTTAAAGAAGTGCGGTATTAGGTGGTCAAGTTATCATTAAGGGATATTTTGATTTGACTATATCATTCTTTTCTATCATAACTTTCATTTACTTGTGGGTAATATATTTCCATTTGAAAATCATTTTTATTTTAAAATTTCTGTTATTTAAAGTTAAGATTAATTAGATTGAAATCGATTTATAAAGAATGAAAAGAGAATATGATGAGAGTATTCCTTTGTGCGGGAAAACAAAGTGCTGAGTTTGAGGGCATTTAACAAGCTGATAATTAAACATATTTTATTATGTGATTTAGGTTAATTTTTAGTATAAATGATGATATTACACTAGTTATTCTTTATTTTTGTGATTTCTGGTTTTAAATAGGAAAATGAAGAAATGGAAGAAAAGAGAAAGATAAGCAAACCAACCAACTGGAAAAATGTACTAGCGATTAGCCAACAATTAAGAATAACACTAGGAATCGCCATATAAATCAACAGCAGAAGAAGGCCAGTGAATCCACAATGAATTAGAGAATGTACTATAAATAGCCAGCTGAATCAGTGGAGCACTGAGAGCTAAACTCAGTGATTTACTTGACGATTTGTGTATAAGTTAGGAATCGCTGAGAATTCGCTAAGGTTGGTTACGAGTTTTTTAAATTAGTATGAAGGATTTGAGTTTATATATGATGTGTATATGTAGGGAGACTATAAAAAAGACTAGAGAGCTTCGAAATAACTCTCTCCTCCTCTCCTAATTCTTTCTTTTCGATTTCCTATTTCTCTAGTTTAGTTTTATTGCCTATGTTCAAAGATACTTTGGATCTTTGATATATTAAGGTATTTATTCATTCATTATGTCTTTTAATTATATTTATGCGTTATTTATTTCCTGCATGAGCGAGTAGTTTATTAATCTAAACAAACCATAGATAATGTAATATATTTTGGATTACTAAATAGTTATAATCAAGAAATCATGTGCTTAATGCTTAGATCTATTTATACGCGTCAATCATGGAATAAACAAATAGTTTTTACGTATTATAAGTAAAGGTGATTAGTATTGCATGCATAGTTGCAAATGTGTTATATGGTATTAAGATTTTGATTCTATGTCTATAGTTATTGACAACAATTATAGAAGTAGAAAACTAGGATTAATCTATAGGGCATTTCCCGAGTAGATGTTCTAGGTGATTGTGTTATGAGTTGTTTATTATGCGGCTTCAGTGAATATTGACTTAGATTAGACATCATTTTCATTGAACTTAATTCTATCGTATTTCTATGGTGATGCATTTTATCCAATGGGTAGATTTACAATGATAAAAATGTGGCATTTCCATTTAATTAAGGAAAATTGGTGGCTGGCTAAAGGCTATCAACCTATTATGAAGTGAAGTTTAATGATTCTAAGATTCCATATGCTTTATAGTTATAACTATAGCATGAATTGACATGATGTTCTAGTGTTTGAAAGTAATCCAAATATATTATATTGTTTAGTAGGGGTTTGTTTAGATGTTTGTTTATTTATATTGAATTGAATTTGAATATTGTTTAAGTTTAGTTTGAATTTGATTTGTTTATATTAATTTAGTTAATATGGTTATTTAAGTTAGTAATCATAATTGCTAAGTTATTTAGTAATTTAATTTTTGTTTAAATAGATTAATTAAGTTAATAAAAACAATAAAAGTTAGTTTCCATTGAGATTTTGAAAATCCCTGTAGAGACAATATCCTATTTACCACTACTACAAGTTAATAGAAAACACGTGAAACTATTGGACACGCTCGACATGTGTCAATGTCTCATATGAAGAGCAACTTATTTTGATTATAGATAGAAAGGTCCAAAAGCTTCAAAATAAAGAAATTTCACTTGTTTTGGTTAAATGGAAATTTCACGGTGATTCGGAGTCAACATGGGAACGAGAGGCGTACATGAGAGCATTTTTCAAATCTCTTTTAGTCTAGGTAAATTTGGTTTTAATTTTGATTTTGAGGACAAAATTTTTATTAGTTAGGAAGATTGTTAAATCTAAAAATTTTTAATTCAATAATTATGGCTAATCCAGGATTAACGAGTCCAAATTATGGTTTAGGTTGCGAGTCAGGAGGTGAGGACCAATGAAATTGAGATTTACAGGTAATTTTATTATTGTGTGATGAGTGCCTAGTGTTTTATACTATATATTATGTTATTTTATGAAACTCATGTTTACCGAGTAAATTTGATATTTCCCAGGGTTATATCTCAAGATACGCGTTGAAATGGGTCGCAAGAGGGTTAAAATGTTAACCAGAACTATCGTTTCGAATTTCACAAATAATATTTGTAATTAAGTTTAAAAATATGAATTTTGAACTTTTTTTTAAAGTGAATTTTGAACTTTAATTGGATTAATCGAGCCGACATGGGACATACACCTCGATTTGCGTGCAACACAAGTTGTCCGAAAGTTTCGGAGTACAACGATAAATTCTCTAATTTTTGGTCAAATTGGGGTATTTTTTAGGGTTTAATTTGGACAATAATTGAAATATAAAAAATTTGTTTTTAAAAATAAAAAAATAACAAAAATCCCTAGAAATTGGAAAAATCCAAAAAAAGGGATTCTTGAAAAAATAAATTGAAATTGAGGATTTTTATAAAAAAATGTGGATTTTGAGATTTTGTCAAGGTCTTGTATCGGGGTGTTGCCTTGTAATGCATGCTACCATACCCGAAAATGTCTAAAAATTGGGAAAATTGGTTAAAAGCCTAGTTAAGGTTAATTTTTTGATTCCGAACTACAATTTGGAGTTAAAATTGAGATTTGGACATCCGAGGACTTGGATTAGAGCGATTCTAGGGTTTTTTAGTCGAGGCATGACTAATTTAAATAACATAAATTGGAAAAGTTTGAAATTATTTTGGAATCTTACTGGACTTGTAAATGAATTGTAGATCGTAATTGGAACCCTATGTGGACTATTTTACTTACTCAGAGAGAAAGGGAGTTGTGATATCGCATTTGTAAGGTTAGGTAAATCTTATAGTAACCTTTACATTGTATGAGTATTTCTCGAATATAATTGCATGCACTGGCTTATCGCTCCATATTTATTTGTCATGCATTCATGGACATGATAGGAAGGAGGCTCTTGTGGGTTCCATTGTGTTCATTGGCTATATTTATGGTAGGATGAACATCGTGGTGATCTGCGTTAGAGTCACTGATTGTTGTGGTCACTTGTTTAGGAGGATTTGTGACGCTGGCTAGGATCATACTCAATGGAGAGCTGCGGGTGTCGCTTATCAAAAGAATTCCTCTTAAACTCATGAATATTTATTACTGTCTACTCACTACTTTTGGAAGACGTCATCTAATTGTGGTCGGTCAACAGAAACGAGATGAATTTCATATTTGTATATTTATAATTCCTTGTGATATTATTGTTCGTTTAAGTTCTTGGAATACAATGCATTTGATTATTACAAGTGTATTAGATAGTGTTGTATTTACTTATCTGACATTATCAAATTTTTATAATTGGGTAATGACAAGTTCGAGCGGCAATAAAGGAAAGGGGAAGCTATCAGATTTTTGTGACTTGATTAGTTCCTTTCTCTCTTTATATGTATTGTTTTTAATATAATATATTGTATAAATGTGTTATAAGGTCCGTGTGTGGTTAGGACCTTCTATGAAATGGTTGTAACAGTTTTGGGACAGATTGGAGAACTGTGAAGCTAAAGTAATGTTAGTTAAGGAATTTGAAACCTAAAATAGGTTAGAATGAATATATAATTTTGTAAATGCAATATATATTGTTATGAGTGGATTGTGAGTCCTTTGGCATTTCCACCAAGCTAAACAGATTTTGTTTAAAGATTTTTGAAGGCCGAGTTTTTCGGTGTAGGCTTAGAAATGGAGAAGCTACTGTCGAAAATTTTTTAAGAGATTTTGGGGATAATGTAATCAATCTAAATGAACTTGAGATTTGAGGTTTACTTTAAAATATTTTATGGTTGAAAATTATTATATTTGATGATTACGACTATTGATTTTATTATATATTGATGCTAAGATTAAGGCTACTAGATTATCAGGCGATTAAGGTAATCTAGACTAGTCAGATGCCCTAATTAGGTGGGGTCTGATAGCCTGAGCCCTTCAAGTTCATCTTGCCTCACTTCTATCCCATTTTCATGCATTTCTTCAGATTCCCTCAACTTTCTCATGGCTAAAGTATTGACTCTTTTTGGCTTGTACATCACTTGTTCTTGCATTGGCTTATTAGTTGTCATAGTGCTCATCATGTGAATGGCACTAACACTTTGATTGGGGTTTGTGATTGTGTTACTTGGTAATTGTCCTTACTTTCTCGAATTCAAAGCAATTCCTAGCTGACCAATTTGTCCCTCCAAGTTCTTTATGGATTGGGATCTTTCATCATCCATTTACTTTAGAGTTTGCTTCATATTCTCCATCTCTTTCTCATTACTCTCATGACATTCTCTATTGTTGATGTCAATGGCTTGCAAGAATCTCTCAATTGACTTTAATGAAGCCATTTTTTTACTTTGGCCTAGCTTCCCCTGTTGGAATTGTTGATCAAAACCTGGAGTTAGCTTCAATGCATATCATAATCTCCATATGAGAAGTTCGGGTTGTTGTATCCATAATAATATCTTTGAGGAGCCATTCCTCTCAGGCTGAAGTTGTTTCCATAGTTCTGATTATTCATGAACTTAACATCTTTAAACTCCATCCCTTACTGCATATCCAATGGATTAAGCGCCATTGTTAGGTGATTAACGGGTTGCTGAATTGTTTGCACTTGTGGACTTGGTTCTCCCATTTGTAGCTTCGCCATCTGACTACTCGTGTTAGATAATTGTGCCATGATCGCTGCTTGCGAATAAATCTCATGAACACTTGCTGGCTTTCTTATTGTGGAATGAGTTTTTGCTTTACAATTTTAGGACATATGATCTAAAACATCTAATAATCCACCTTCAACCTTTGTTAGTATAGAACCACTTGCTGCGGCATCAACTAATGTCCTTGTGCTATGATTCATTCCATAGTAGAATATTTGCAGTTGTGCCAACTTCACATATCCATGTCATGGACATCTTTTCAGCATTTCTTTGAATTTCTCCCAAGCCTCAACAAGTGACTCGGTATCATTTTGCTTGAATCGGTTGATTTCCAATTTTCTTTCACAAACTTTCATTGGGGGAAAGAATTTATGTAATAATCTCTCATTAATATCTGTCCATGAAGTCATGTTTCCCGCATCCAGTCCTTGAAACCAGGATTTTCTTTTCCACCCAATGAGAATGGGAAAAGTCTCATCTTAATTACTTCTTTCGTAACTCTAGTAATGTGAACGGTGTCACACTTCTCAAGAAATTTCTCCACATGTGCAACTGGATCCTTGCTTGCTAAACCATTAAATAGGCTATTCTACACCACGTTGATGAGAGACGATTTCAACACAAATTTAGTGGTGTTGGGATGGAAGCCTCATCACTCCATTGTATTTCTCTTGCACTTCTGATTTGAAGTAGTCTAGAAGAAACCTTTGTCCTCATACTCTATCTTGCACTACTAGATTACCTTCAAGTTGATTGTTCTTTCGGCCCTGATTTTGGTTCTGGTTTCCCACTTGATCATCAACCATATTGGTTCCTTTCTTCTTCTTTCCCTATTGGTTACGTCAATTTTTAGATCCTAAGGCTCTAAGTCCTTTACCCTTGAAAAAGAAAATAGAAAAAGAGATCAAGTGTAGATTGCCTAACTAAAAACTAAAACTCTTTTTTTTTTAAACTTACAAGTTAATTGCTAAAAATAAAATTCTTAACAATTATATAAACTAAAATAAATGAAGTGTGGCTACCTATCCCCGTTAACGGCGCCAAAAACTTGATCGTAACAGCAAGTATAATAGTTCAATTGCAGTAATAATGTGATCAACAAAGGTTGATTATGGATATCATTTGTCTGGGAAAGGTTTATATGGACACACGTCACTTAGTTGAGTTCACTAAATTGTTAATAAAGTCTTTTTTATTTTGGTTTAAACTAAACTACTCTTTTATATAAAACAGTGTAAATTAATTTGTTTTCTTATATTGAGAAAACTCTTGTTCACAACCTCACCTAGGTGATAAATTACTATGATATCCATCTTATACTTCCTTCATCTTCATTATATGTGTCCAATGCATAATTAGAATTAATAGATTTTCGTAATATTCATTTCAACCCACTATCGTGGTGAAAAAATCATATTGTGCAAACTAGAACTCCACCTATCAGTGTGAATAACGCAAGTCTCACATAGCATTATGTTCTAAGTCTTTACACTCATAAACACTTAAGTTTACTATCCATGCCTCCCTATTCAACAACTATTTATCGATGTTATATATTTTACGGCTATATTGTTCATATATGGCTTAAAAGCTCCAATGACCATGACTACTCCTAAAACCCCTAATCGACAAATATGTGATCAAGATATTCATAGCATTACGCATAGAATCAACACAAATTCCAACCATTGCACTTTTGACCATTATAATTAATTCATACTTCCTTTTGCATAACATTCATACCATAAGATCCATTTATCTCTAAGATAAATAGACTACTCACTCATCATTAAAAATACACAAATCATACAATTCATAAACATCATTGAAATATGAGGTTAATCTAAATAATACCTTTAATTGAATCAATGAAACAAAGATTGAATTGCTAATAGGAGTCTCTAATGTCTTCTCCTTCAAAACTCTTCTCAATACTCAAAACTAATGTAAAACTATGATAATCTATCTTCCTTGTTGGCGTGTAAATGACGATGGGTGAGATTACCACATTTTAATACGTATTTATGCTCCTATGACTCCTAAGAAGACAATTAGAAACCTTAATTAACAGTTCCAAATGAACTAAAACTCCGAAACTTTCTAATTTCTACCTCGACGTTGTTTATAAGTGATCCACGCTCCCTGTGTAAAGTCACAGCGTCGCGACTGCATCAACCTTGTATGTGTATCTTCTTCATTCATTAGACTCGACGCCCCCTGTACAAATGCCTGGTGACGTGTGTGTTATCCCACAGCGCCACTACTGCATCGAGTGTACTACATTTATTCCTTGGTTTCCACGCCTTCTTCATGCCTTACCCACACCTTGCATTCATTTCCCACGGCATCAAGTGTCTTCTCCACGACATCAAGTTTGGTTTTATGTTTTTTCTGCACATTTCATCATGAAATCACTCATTTGTCTCTTTTATACCTTCTAAACTTGAAAACATGTAAATATAATCAATTAGAGCTCATTTCAGGATATCTAGGCCAATTATACATATAAACTAGTCTAATATATAGGTCTAATCAAACACTTATCAGCTATCTGGTCGCCTCCCTATCCAGCTAACCTACTGCGTAAGCCCTCTCTCGGGTCTGATATGGCTCTAGTGGTAGTGATGACAACAAACTATCAGCTCTAAGATGTCCATTCTGATCTCATCAGAAACATTGACGTGTCTCATTCCTCCCTACATGTCTGTCTCTGGGTCTCTAATCCTGACCTCGGCCTCTCTGACCTCTGTCACGACCTCCCAAATCTCGGTCCTGTTAGTATAACTGTCTCTGATGTCTAGGCTGCTCTGCAGGTGTATATATAATGGCGTAAGCTCCGTCAATCTATTGGCCACCATATATGTACTAATTTTACTAATAGTCGTCCCTGTGGTCCTGATCATCCATATGTTCCCTCTCAAACTGGTCTCTCTATTTTTTTTGCCTCCAGTTTGTCCTCGAACTCTGTCACGACTATCTCTTTGAACCAATCGAGACGAGTTAGCCATCTCTCTACAGTAGGAAGGTCTCATATGTAAGTGTTCAATCATACATTTCATGTAAAGTGCGAGCCCCAGTCGACCCAATAGCACTAGTGATGACCTCCTCCAATCTTTTTACAAAGTAGTAGATCTACAGTCTTTTTATCCCCCCAAACGTCCATGGTGAACTACAGTAAATACCAATACCTCTCCATATATTTCATAACCAATTGGTTGCCTGGTCTCAGGGCTAGAAACTCCTCTCTCACTCTCATATGCACCTCCACCAGTACGTATTCGTCAAAGAACAACTGATGGAACTCGACCCAAGTCGTCGGATCAGGATGAGTGTTAAAATACGTATTCTACCATAAAACTACTACTTTCCTAAAGTGCGATCGTGAAACCTTAGCATGTATGCTTTCCTTAACCCTTAGCATCTTATGAAGCTGCTGATGAGATAACAACCACTTCCCTGGCAGCCTCTGGGTCACCGCCTCTATGAAAGAATCTCGACTGAAATTCGATAAAATCTTTGATTAGCATGGCCTTAGGTGACAAAGTAAAATAAGAAGTGGTAGCTTGCAGCTTTATAATCATCGATGTAAGAGTAGGAGTCAGTGTTTCAGCTAGCGCAATCACCGGTGCAACTCTCTCAACTAGTATCTCAAGAACAATTGTAACAGTGGCCTGAATAGGCGTTTGTAAGCAGGTCGAGGCGACAACTATCGGAGTAGTAGTAGTCAATACCGTAAGTATTGTGGGAACTACTACTGTTTTGGCGACTACCACGGTCGGAGCCCTGAATAATTGATGAATCTCGACCAACAAAATGTCATGTGCTACGAGTCGATCGTTGATAAGTGATTAATTAGACTTATAAATAGAAATATTTTAGTAGTGTATTTGGTATAAATATCTCAGAATGAGCTCTAATTGACATTAATTATCTATTTTTAGGTATACAAGGTATAAAGGATGCAATGTTGGGGTTCGAGGATCATGCGCAGCGGAAGTTTTTGAAACTTTTTTCGAACATCCCCGAACAAAGATCCTATCGATTCCATTAAATTGATGTGCCAATAAAAAATCATACCTTAACAAGAACAATTCCATGTCTGCCTTGTTTGGTGTTGATCGATTCCTTCAAGACGCTGCAAGAGACGAACGTCCTTTATCATAAATCCACACACGAACGGACTATCATGATCCGGAGTGCTAGCTCAAAAAATCCTAGGACAAAAATTCTCACAAAAATTCTCTAGGAAAAATCTCTCGGGAATTCCCTTCAACAATTGTGACCCTAATGTCTTATTTATAGTATACTAGGTCGAGTTGTAAAAGAACTCCATCTCCTAGCCACACTCCAAATAGAGTCCTAGATAAAGTCCAACTTTAAAAAATGATAGAGTCATAGAGAATCTACAATTACTAATCCAATAAGAGTTGTAATTTATCTAAAACTCAAGTAAGAATTAAAGTCATACTATAATTCTAATTAGAGTCCTATTCAAAATAGGATTTACTAAGAGATAAAATTTCTAGTCACACTAGAAATGTATGAGAATCTTGAGTCCTAGTCAAACTAGGACATTTAATGTATTCAAAATGAAATTTATCAAATAAAATTGATTAACTCAGAAAATATTAAATCACGTAAATCCATTCCTTGTGTGCGACCCAAAAAGTTCATACAACGTTGGCAGTGAACCAAAACCATTTTGGTATACAAGTCATAAGCGATCTCTAGCAAGGCATTATGACTACCCAAGTAGCATGAAGATCAATAAATCGATACAACCCAATAGACAGTGTATATCATATCCCTTTATCACGCGATATCTTTTGATTGAACATAAAACATGGAATGCCACCCTTATAGTTCAATCTACTAGTCTCGATATCCGAGTAGACCGAAATTATCAAGTGACATTGATCCAATCAATTCACTAGACATAGCCATTCACCAGTCTAACATATCAAGGGGCCAGATAAATATCCATCTCTAATAGAGAGGGACAAATTCCATCTTGATCAGACAACATCCACACATTAGTCGAACAATAACCAATCACAATCTTTATAATCATCTGGTTAAAGACAACGTTTAATTATATCTAATCATTATGCTCCTAATGTTGGAGTCTATGGTGATCTCAAGTCAAAAGACTAAATGATATAACTCACATGAGAATCACTTATGACATTGACCATGTAGTGTTCTTATAGCGGGTCGGTCTAACATCTGTTCCTAATAGATACCCATTATCTTGATCTGTATACGCATAATCATCACATGATTATCAATCAAGACTCATACTAGTCTTAATTTATTATTATTCCTTAAATAATAACTGACTAGAGACATTTTGAATAATACAATAATTATCCATGGATACTATTATAAAAGAAACATGCATCTACTTATAATAGTTAAACAACGTTTACAGAATTCGCCTAGGGTACATACCCCAACATCTCCCACTTGTACTAGGTCCAATCCTACACGTATCCAATACCGAGTAACCTTAATGCATTCTTAGTGGAAGAAGTTTGTTTATATATCTGCTACATTGTTTGTTATTGATGTTCAATAAATTTTTATGTTCTATCTTTTATAAGGCAAAAATACTCAAGTGATTGTTTAGATCTATAGTGTGATTTAAGTTATATAACATAAATTTGTCCATTTCTTTTACAATAAAAGCCAACATTATTTCCAACACTAGGAACCACACCTTATTAAATCGTGAACCTTACGATCTAAACATATTCTTTGGCTGCATCAAATGCAGCTAAAAACTCAGTTTATGTTATAGAACTTGTTATAGTGAGTTTAGAACATTTCCAACTCATTCCTACGAAGTTAACACATATCCATATTGCGATCATTAATCTTTCATATTAATTTGAAAGTTTGCATCTTTTAACCATTTTCAAGACTCATATCTTTCAAACCTCTGCAAATCTAATAACATCTCTCAAGTGCTTCTAAAGTACTTAATAATGCTATTAATAAATATCTATGACCTTCACTGAATCTTTGAGATGTATGTATGTTTTGCCTAAAGCATATGACATATCAAGTTGAGTGCTAAGTATAACATATGTGATGATTCTCATAGCTTATGCATATGAAATCTTATTCACATTGTCCCGCTCATCATTTTTCTTAAGATGTTGAGTCTTGCAAAGACTTATGTTATAAGACATAAGTACGAATTCTTTTAAGAATCTCGTACACTAAAACTTTTTTAGTTATTTGTCTATATAAGCACTGTTATTTAAAGCAATTAACCTCTTAGATATATCTCTATAGATCTATATCACAAGGATATAGGCCTAATTAGCTAAGAATCTCATTGAGAAACTTTCCTTAACCAAGACTTGACATTCTGCAGAGTTAAGACATCGTTTCCAATGAATAATATATCATTAACATATAGATTCATAAAGATAATTGCGCTCCCACTAACCTTTATGTATACACAAAGTTTATCTTCGATTCAATGAATGTAATTCATTAATTATTTCATCAAAACAAAGATCCCAACTCTGATAAGCTTACTATTATCCATAAATGGATCCTTTAAGCTTGCATACCTTTCTCAAATTCTCAAAATAATCAAAAAAACCTTAAAGTTGTATCATACACATCTTTGAGGAGCATATAACAATGCTATTTTTGACATCCGTTTGTCATACCTTATAGTCAAACTATAAAGTAATGACAATAGAATTCTAGAACTTGAGCTTAGCTACCATTAAAAATCTTATGATAATCAACACCTTGATTTAGATCGAAATTTTTGATAAGCCTGTGCTTTTGAGTATGCATATTTTATTTTTCATGTCACTTTAACTCATTTAAATCCAATGGTCATACCATCTTCAGGTAAATAATTCAAGTTCCAAACTTGGTTAACATACATGAATACAAATTCAAAGTGAATGACACTTAGTTTTTCTTTCAATCTAGACAAGACATGTCTCTTGATAAGTAGTGATTCATTCTGATCCAGTATCAAAAATACATCACAACTATCAATAATAAGAAATTCTAAATTTCTCTGGCCAATTTCTAATTATTCTAGATTTTCAAGAGATATATGTTACTTGTGTATACTCAACTAGTTAAAAACTTTGTTTATCTTCCTAAAGTGGTTCGGTTCTCATTTGTGGCACTTGAACATTTCAAGATTTATTTGATTCCCAATAGTGTCTTTAAAATAAACACTTTACTTAGAAAGACATCATTTTTTAGCAACAAACAATTTGTTCTCAATTGTATAAAATAGTATCATAATGTTCAACTTCAATTAGACATAAAAGATTTAGGCATCAAACTTTATGTGACTTAACTTCTTACGCAAGTCTCGCCGCTTCAAATTTTTTTTTAAAAAAAGACAAACTAGGTCTTTTCATTACATATCATATTTGGAGTTTTATTAACCACTTTAATGAAAATAAGGTTTAGTGTGAGTGCCTTGGTTTCTAATGTATAGCCTCAATAAGACATCATAGGAAAGTCTGTGTGACACGTCATAAATCAAATTATATCCTATAAAGTTCGACTTCTCCTCTTAAAACATCATTTCTCAAATGACGTTCATAGTGGAGTTAATTGCAAGACAATCTCACAATTTCAAAGATGGTCACTTAAACTCTTGGCTCAAATATTATCAACCTTGATCTCATCAAAGTATGTTAATAGTTTGCCAAGTGATTTTTTTTCTTATACTCATTTTGAAATGTTCATAACAATTCAAAATTATGTCTTCCTGATAGGATTTGTAATTCATTATAAAATGAAAAATTTCATTCTATGAAAAAAAAATCCATTCTTTAAGGCTTTCTTCAGAACTTGGCAAAGTCTAGCTTACAACTACATAAACACCTTTTGTAGCTTTTACTTTCCTTTTATCTTTCTTTATTAATTCCTTTATGTTACGAACCATCAAATATATATTTAATGCCCCTTTTTATTATTCTGTCTTACAATTTTAAACATCATATGCAACTATAAACAGTGTTCTCCATGTCTTTCAAATTATGTAGTTTAAAACTATTTTGATGAATTATAGATCAAATTTACTGCCAACTTTTGTCACATGAAGATTCAAGCCTTTTGAGATAATTAATATAGTTCTTTTATGTTCCAAACATAAAGACATATTAATAGGTTCTTAACCATTTTACAAGAATCTAGGAATTTTACAATCTTATGCCCTTCCCGTGTGAATTACTGTTGGAACATTTCTTTCAGTGTCACTGTCATGTCATTAGTTTTCAAGGCCCGAATCTTTCTTAAGGTCTGGTTTTATATTTGCTAACATGAGATATAATCCTTGTACTAATAGATGGTAGTTTAAAGGAATCATTAATCTAAGACATACATCCTTGTTTATGATTGATAACATTTATCGATATTCTAATCAAAACAAGGAAATTAGTCTTAGAAATTATTTTATCCTTATCAAGGATTGATCGTAGTTACTCTGGATTAGTGTTACTAGAAGTTTAACATCTACTACACCAAGAAGATTATGCAAAATAATTTAGTAGTGAGTAATTAAACTCCCACTAAATCAATAACTCTCATAAATATTAATTTAGTAGTCTAAGATCCATATTTCACTTAATTTTGAGACAGTTAAGGCGTGACACTCAAAATCAAGTTATTTAGGTAGGTAACCATTACCAATTGCATCATAAGCAACTCTTAGGTTCTTTATGAAACCTAGACATTATATGTCACAACATGTTACGTCTCATATATGCCAAAAGACCAAAACCGTTTTGATAGCTTTATTAAGTCAAACAAATTGAAAACATCCAGGTAACCGTTACCCAACTTGCCTTACCAAGATAACACAATACACCCTGCGAAAGCAGACCCATATTGATATGATCGAGGCCTTGACAAGTGTTTAAAATAGGTGGCATTAACTTAAAATTCTAATCGATGGATTTTTATCAAGTTTTATGATCCATGTAGTGTTTTTACAATGATGAATTCTAGCATCTATTTAATTATGGAATATCATATATACCCAATATGCATAGAATAAAAATCATTTATATAAAACAAGAATAAACATCTTCATATATCTACAAGGCATCATTAAAAAAATCAAGGAAATTAAATACCTTAAAATTTTCCAAGTGCATGAAAGATTATATTTTCATTAATCTCTTTAATTAAATATATCTCAATATAGTTTTTATCAGACTTTATTTAATTAAAACCCCTTTTAATTAAATATTTTAATTAATATTAATAACTGTCCCACTAATTTAAATTGATATTAATTCAATTAAAACACTTTCAAATTAAATTAATTCAATCCAATTAATGAACCATAACCCCATTTAATTAATGGTAATTAATCAATTAAAACTTATTTCAATTAATATATATAACTCAATTAATATAAATAGAGTTGTAATCCTATCACAACTTGGAATGGATAGCTAAAATGGTTAAAACACCACAATGAGTTTGAGTATTAGGGACCGAATCCCTACTTTTTTATAAAATCTCCTTGTATTTTACTAAAACTATAAGTAATTTGTACTCCCATTACAAATAATATAAGCCTTTATTTTGTAATCCCATTACAAATGATACAAGCTTGGCTTACTAGTTGGGGATGTTAAAGTCTTCAACAAGAAGAGGGGAGGTCAAGGATCGAATCCCTCTCTCATCAAAAGTCTTTTTCCTTTTATTTAGCCATAGACTTTTCCATTATCATAGGAATTAACTAGAATGTTTCATTATCATAGGAATTAACTACTTTTCATTCATTACTACTCTCTAGCACACCATTAAAGTAGTTTAGTTGGACTGCTTGTCGGACTCGGTTGGTTGGGTTCGGTCGCGACTACTCTCTAGCACGCCCTTTTATGATACGTTTTCATACATGGCATTTATCACGGCAAACATTCATGATACAATAAAATTCATGTGCCTATGACTTGGAGATGATACAATAAAATTTATGAGATCAATACACAGAAAACCATGACCAATTAAATAGGATGTCTTGAGATCCAATTAAAACTAGTTTAATTGGTTGCCTTGAACCGTTAATATGATTAAGAGATCATGATACAATATGTTCATGATACAATAGAATTCATGACTAGGCATGTCTTATATTCAAACAGTGATAAAAGTCACTTTGAAAAAATTAATGGAATTGAACCAACCTGGCTCTGATACCACTGTTGGGTTTCGGGGATCATGCACAACGAAAGTTTTTGAAACATTTTTTGAACATCCTCGAACAAAGATCCTATCGATTCCATTAAATTGATGTGCCAATAAAAAATCATACCTTAACAAGAACAAGTCCATGTCTGCCTTGTTTGGTGTTGATCGATTCTTTCAAGACGCTGCCAAAGACGACGTCCTCTATCAGAAATCCACACACAAATGGATGATCATGATCTAGTGTGCTAGCCAAAAAGATCCTAGGATAAGAATTCTCAAGGAAAAACCTTTCTCGGGAATTCCCTTCAACATCTGTGACCCTAATGTCTTATTTATAGTACACTAGGTCGAGTTGTAAAAGAACTTCATCTCCTAGTCACACTCCAAATAGGGTCCTAGATAAAGTCCAACTCTAAAAAAGATTGAGTCATAGAGAATCTATAATTACTAATCCAATAAGAGTTGTAATTTATCTAAAACTCAAATAAGAATTAAAGTCATACTATAATTCCAATTAGAGTCCTATTCAAAATAGGATTTACTAAAAGACAAAATTTCTAGTCACACTAGAAATGTATGAGAATCTTGAATCCTAGTCAAACTAGGACATTTAATGAGAATCAATAACCCAGACAATATTAAATCTCGCAAATCCATTCTTTGTGTGCGACCCAATAGGTTCATACAACGTTGGCAGTGAACCAAAACCATTTTGGTAGACAAGTCATAAGCGATCTCTAGCAAGGCATTATTACTACCCAAGTAGCATGAAGATCAATAAATCGATAAAACCTAATAGGCAATGTATATCATATCCCTCTGTCACGCGATATCTTTTGATTGAACATAAAACATGGAATGTCACCCTTATAGTTCAATCTACTAGTTTTGATCTCCGAGTAGACTGAAATTGTCAAGTAACATTGATCCAATCAATTCACTAGACTTGGCCTTTTTACCTGTCTAACATATCGAGATGCCCAATAGATATCTCTCTCTAAAAGAGAGAAACAAATTCCATCCTGATCAAACAACATCGAACAATGACCAATCATAATCTTTATAATCATTCGGTTAAAGACAAGGTTTAATTGTATCAAATCATTGGGCTCCTTATGTTGGAGTCTATGGTGATCTCAAGTCAAAGGACTAAATGATATAACTCTAATGAGAATCACTTATGACATTAACCATGTAGTGTTCTCATAGCGGTTTGGTCCAACATCTGTTCCCAACAGATACCCATTATCTTGATCTGTATTCGTATACGCATAATCATCACATGATTATCAATCAAGACTCATACTAGTCTTAATTTATTATTGTTCCCACAATAATAACTAATTAGGGACATTTAGAATAATACAATAACCATCCATGGATACTATTATAAAAAAACATGAATCTACTTATAATAGTTAAAAAATGTTTACGAAATTGGCCTAGGGCACATACCTCAACATACAAAGGAGTGATTTCATGTAGATGCGAGGATAAAATGCACAAAACCATATTTGACGTCATGGCAAGGAGGCTTGAAATCATGGGAAATGATAATATATCGTGGGCAAGGCGTGAAAAGAAAAAAATGGGGCAGAGCACTTGTCGCAATGGCAGCACTGTGGCTTTGTACAAACGGCGTTTGGATGGACTATGCAGGGCACCCCTACTGTGATGGAAATAATTACATAAAAAGGTCAAAGTTGTGGCGATGCTGTGGTTTTACACACGCAGCGTGGGATCACTTACATACATTGCCGA
Source organism: Stephania cephalantha (assembly GCA_039657325.1). Taxonomy (NCBI): domain Eukaryota; kingdom Viridiplantae; phylum Streptophyta; class Magnoliopsida; order Ranunculales; family Menispermaceae; genus Stephania; species Stephania cephalantha. The sequence goes on from CM077577.1 coordinate 24,799,619, forward strand.
TACGTAGAAAATAGAAAGTCAAGAATTCTAGTTCATTTGGAATTGTTAATTATGGTTTCCAATTGTCTTCTAAAGAGTCTTATGATTATAAATATGTATTAGAACTTGGCAAACATATATTCTATGAGCCACCAATACAAAATAGCTTAGTTTATATTGTTCTTAAGTATTAAGAAGTTTTTGGAGGAGAAGAAATTAAAGACTCCACGTGTGGTTATTCGGTAATATTTTCTTGATTTAATTGAATTTATTTAATTTAATTTTTGATTGCAATGAATATCGTGATGTGTATGTTTATTTCAATGATGAGTGATTAGTTCATTAATCTTTGGGATCAATGGATCATATGATATGAATGTTATGCTAAAGGAGTTATGAATGGATTATAAAGTATAAGAAGTGCAATGGTTAGAATTTGTATTGATTATATACATAATGTTATGAATATCTTGATCACGTCTTTGTTGATTAGAGGTTTTAGGAGTTACCATGGACATTGGAGCTTATAAGCAGGATATGGACGATACAATCTTAAAATATATAACATCGATAGATAATTATTAATTAGGGAGGCATGGATAGTAAACATAAGTGGTTATGAATATAAAGATTTGGAAATTAAAGCAATGTGGAACAAACGTCATTCACACCGATTGGTAGAGTTTTAGTTTGCACATTAGAATTTTTTCCACCACGACGGTGGGTTGGAGTGAATCTTAAGGAAATATGTATATTCTAATTGAGCATTGCACATACATAATGAATATGAATGAAGTGATATGAAAGCATAATATTTCATTACCTAGGTGAAATTGTGAACTAAGGTCTTTTTAATGAAAGAGTTCTAAGTTATTTACATTGTTTTATAGAATAGAGCAGTTAGTTAAAAATTAATTAAAAAGATATTTTCTTAGCAATAGAGTAAATCTGACTAAGTGAACTGTATGCAATACATCTTTCCTTGAGGATGATATGTATAATCAACATTAGTTGATCACATTATTACTACAATCGAGTTGTCATGCTTGCGGCCACGATCAAGTTTTGGCACCATTTTCGACAATTGATAGCCACAAATTAAGTTTAATTAGTTTCAAAATTGTTAAGATTTGATTTTAAGCTTCACTTTCAATTTTATATAAAAAAAGAGTTTAAGTTTCAAGTTTGATAATATACACTTGATCTTTAGTGTTTTTTCTCAAGGAGAATTAGTGCATGCATAGTAAAGAAGAGAAGGACTTAGTGTCTTACGATCCTAAGATTGACAGAGGCAACAAGGGAAAGAAAAAGAAAGGAATCAAGATGGCGGAGGATCAAGTGTGAAACCAACAATAGGGCCGAGGGAATAACTAACTCGAAGGTGATCTGGTGGTGCAAGACAGAGTGCAAGGATGGAAATGTCTTTAGGACTACTTCAAGCCAGAAGTTCAAAAGACATACAACAGAGTGATGACGATTCCAGCGAACACCACCGAGTTCGAATTGAGACCATCTCTAATCAATATGGTGCATAATAGCCTATTCAATGGGATAGCAAATGAAAATCAAGTTGCACATATAGAGAATTTTCTGGAGAAGTACGACAATGTGCATATTACTGAGTTACAAAAGAGGTAATTAGGATGAGATTTTTTTTCATTCTTATTGGGTGGAAAAGCCAAATCCTCGTTCCAAGGACTAAACGCAAGGAGTATGAATTCATAAGCGGAAATCAATGAAAGATTTCTAGAAAATTTCTTTCCCCTAGTGAAGTCACTGAAAGGAAACTAGAAATAAATCAATTCAAGTAGGAAGATATCGAGTCTCTTGGTGAGGCTTGGGAAAGATTTAAAGAGATGCTGAGGAGATGTCTAGGATATGGATATGTGAAATGGGCACAACTATAGATCTTCTACTTTGAAGTGAATCACAACACCAGAACATTAATAGATGCCGCAATAGGTGGTCTTCTACTAACCAAGGTTTAAGATGGAACATTAGATCTTCTAAATCTTATATCCCAGAACTTTACAGCCGGTACTCGATCCATAGTGAGAAAGCCAATAGGTGATATGAGATTGATTCAGAAGCAGCGATCATGGCATAACTATCCAACCTGAGGAGTCAGATGGTGAAGCTTCAATTGGGACAACGAAGTCTACAAGTGCAAGCAATACAACAATTCGTTAATCACCAAGCCATAGTGGTTAATCAAATGTACATGTAGCAAGGAATGGAGTTTGAAGATGTCAACTTCTGAACAACTAGAACTATGGAAACAACTTCAGGCAAAGAGGAATTGCTCCTTAAATAATTTATCAAGGATACGACAACCCAAAATTTTCATATGGAAATCCCGATAATGCACTGAAGTTCCTGCCAGGTTTTGATCAACAAGTCCTACAAGGGAAGCTAGGCCAGAGTGAAAAAATGACTTCGTTGAAGTCAATTAAGAAATTCTTACACACCATCGACATCAACAAAAGGGAACGCCATAAGAATCATGAGAAATAGATGGAAAATGCGAAGTAAGCTCTAAAAAAGGATGGATGATGAAAGGTCACAATTTATTGAGAACCTAGAGAGATGGATTGGTCAACTAGCCATTGCTTTGAATTCAAGAAAAAAAAGGTCAGTTTCTGACTAACACTATCATAAATCCCAAGTAAAATTTTAGTGTTATTCACATGATGAGCACTACGGCAATGAATGAGCCAATGCAAAAGCAAGTGATGTATAAGCCAGAAAAAGTAAGTTAAGAAGACAGAGAAACCAGAAGAAGTGCAAAAGGTTTAGGTTCATAAAGATTCACCATTGTTTGCAGACTATGTCAATTATTTAACGTGTAGTGTGTTTCCTTTAGATTTGACAAATGCAACAAGAAAGAAGTTCCTTAGTGATAGGAAGTTTTACTTTTGGTACAAGCCATATTTATTCAAAAGATGCAATAATGGGTTAATTCAACGATGTGTAGCATAGGAGGAATTTATAGGTATTTTGGAAGGATGTCACTCATCACCATATTGGGGACATTTTGGAGCACAATGAATGAGAACTAATGTGTTACAATGCGGATTCTAGTAGTCAAATCTATTTAAAGATTCATATATTTATGTGAAAACTTGCAATGAGTTCCAAGAACATGAAGTATTTCTAGAAAGCAGGAGTTTCCACAAACTACCTTTCAAGAACTTTAGCTATTCGACAAATAGGGAATAGATTTCATGGGACCATCTCCTACTTGATATATATATATATATATATAAAATTAGCAGTGGATTATGTCTCCAAATGCGTGGAAGCCATACCAATCGCAACTAATGATGCAAAAGTGGTCACATAACTTATAAAGAAAAATATCTTCTAGCAGTTTAAAACACCTATAACATTCGTTAGTGATGAGGGGTTACATTTATGTAGCAGAGCATTGGATACATTACTTAAGAAATATAGGGTTAGGCATAAAACCTCACTTGCATACCATCCTCAAACAAATGGACAAGCTGAAGTAAGCAATAATAAGTGAAACAGATCTTGGAAAAAACAATTAACACCAAGTGGAAAGATTCATAATTCCATTTTGAAGAAGTGTTGTGGGCATATAAAATGGCATTCAAGACACCAATTGGCACATCTTTATATCGGTTGGTGTATGGAAAAACATGTCACTTACGAGTAGAGTTATAGCATAAATAATATTGGGCTATAAAAAAGCTCAACATGAATTTCGGTTGTAAGAAAGGATAGATTACTTCAACTAATGGAACTGGATGAGTTTATATTGGATGTGTACAAAAAAGCCAAGTTTTATAAAGAGAAATCAAGGCAATGACATGACAAAAGGATTGAATATCGATCTTTTGAGCCAGGACAACTAGTCTTGTTATACAATTCAAGACTGAAATTATTTCAAGGAAAATTAAGATCAAGATGGCCAGGACCATTCAAAGTTATTGCTACTTGGCGTTATGGAATGGTAGAGTTGATGAACAATAGTGGTAAATGTTGGGGCATGTGCCCTAGGTCAATCCATTAACTGTCTTTATGAATACTTTTAGTTAATAAAATAGAGGATTTCATTTGCTGTTTATTATAATTAATTTGCATGTTTATATTATAATAAGATCCATGGGTATTTACTGAAATATCCTAAATGTCCATAGTCGATCATTATACTGGGAACTATAATGAATTAAGACTAGTGTGAGTCTTGATTGATGATCATATGATGATTATACGTATAGGGATACGAATCAAGATCATGAGTACTTGTTAGGGAACAAAGTACTGGACCGACCCGCTATGAGAACATCACATGGATTAAGTCATAGTTGTTTCTCATGATAGGTATATTTTTTTAAGTCTTCTGACTTGAGATTACCAGAGACTTCAACATTATGAACACAGTGATTTGACACAATCAAACGTTGCCTTTAACCGGATGATTATAAAGGTTGTGATTGGTTACTGTGTGAGCAATGTGATGAAGTTGTGTAATCGAGATAGAATTTGTCCCTCTCATATAAAGAGAGATATCCAGTGGATCCCTCGAGGTGTTAGACTGTTAAAAGGCCTAATCTAAGTGAATTGATATTGATCAATGTCACTTGGATGTTTTCGGTCTACCTAGAGATCGAGACTAGTACGATTGAACATGTTGAATGACAATTCCATGCCTTATGTTTGATCAAAAGGATATCGTGTGACAAAAGGATGTTATATACACTATTGATTAGGTTGTATCGATTCGATATTCGTACAACTTGGGTAGTCATAATGTCTTGCTAGAGGCCGCTTATGACTTGTATACCAAAATGTGTTTTGGTACACTACCAACGTTGTATGAGACTATTGGGTCGCACACTAAGAATGGTTTTGTGAGATTTTAAGATGGTTCAAAAAAAAGAATTTTATATGATAAAATTCATGACAGAAACGTCCTTGTGGTGTATTACACTTATACTTCTTTAAGTAGGGGTATATGTGTAATTTACTTAACCGTCTATATACAAGGGTTGTATAAATAAACATTTTAAGTTAGAACACATGTATGAAAGATTAAGGGCCAAAACTCTATTTTCGTTTTAAAATGAATTAGGGTTTTCTGGTACGCTCTGGATCGTTTTGGAGAGAAACAAAAAGGTTTGGTATTCTCTCAAAGCTAGCACTTCGAATCTCGGCCGCCGTTCGTGTGTGGACTGCTGGTAGAGGGCGTTCATCGTTGGCAGCGCCTTAGAGATCGATCAACCTTCAGAAAGGTATATTGCGACCGAGGTATGATTAAGTTTTCATGGTTTAAACGTTTTTAATGGAATTAGATTCGGATCTTGTTGGGGTTTTTGTCAAAATTGTTTTGTAATTTCCACTGCGTATGAACCCCAAAACCCAACAGTGGTATCAGAGCCATCGAGTTCGATTCCATTAAATTCATTGTATGTTTTCTTCTGATATATACATGATATATGATTGAAAGCATGTTAATAGTTGATGTATATGTGATATACATAAGTTTTCTGTGAGATTTATTATCATGTTTTGTGTATATGATACATATATTCGTGATTTAATTGAAATCAATTTCATACATGCTAGTAACCATGTTAGGTTAATTCGAATAATTTTAATGAATTGAATTTCGTGTTCTGTGATCCATGACACCATTAGGTATAATCTTTATTATTCGTGTATTGATGCATTGATGAAATCTCTGTAATTCAGTACGCATATTTGGGTTACATTATTTTAAGTTTCTTAAATTGTATAAGTCTTAAAATTAATCTGATTAGGTTCGATTGGGATAATAGTTCGTGATTCAATTACATGTTTGTGATTATTTGGATGAGGACCGAAATTGCAAATAATTATTTTTCGAAATTATTTATAAATCTCGTTATATCTATTATGTTATGAAATTTCTATTTGATAAGAGATATATAACAAATTAGATTAGGAGATATTAGCAAAATCGGTTTCGTTATCCCTATTGGATAGGAGATAAATATCGAGAATTTTGTTATTGGTGATATGCTAGGATTCAAATATCTTAAGTCCTAATTGGATTAGGATAAGATGATTAGTTAGATGTGGGCCCGGGTTAATTAAAATGTTTTAATTGACTTAATTTCGGATAAATTAAGGGGTTAATTTAGGATAATAAATCAGCGAAAAATATGATTTTCTATAGCGAATTTTAATTTTAGGAATTGAAATTCGTCTCCTAAAAAAAAAAAAAAAAAAGCGCGCTACCTCGTACCCAAATACCCGTCCGACCAAATGAGACCGTAGCCTAACTAATCCTAGCGCACGAAAATTCTTTTATTAGTGAACAATATAAAAAATTTCCAAATTGTTTAGTGATTGAACAAATCAATAAAATATATTATATTTCATTGTTTACATAAAATCACTAAAACTGAATAAAATCCCTCTATTAAATTTTAAGTCTCGTGTCATCCATTTTAAACACTTGTCAAGGCCTCGATCACACTAATATAGTTTCAGCCATAGCTGGGTGTATTGTGTTATCTTGGCGAGACAAGCTGGGTAAGAGTTACCTAAATATTTAAAATGGTCCGACTTAATAAAGCTATCAAAATAGTTTTGAGCTTTACGCACATGATGAGGTAAAAAAAAATATGCTAAGACATAAGATGTCCCGTATCTCATAAATGTATTTAAAATTACATAAGATGTAATTGGTAGCTGTTACCTACCTAAATAATATAGTTCTGTGTTTCATGCCATAACTGTCATATAATTAGGTGAAATATGAATTTTAGTCCCCTAAATAAACAGTATGTTTTAGGAGGGTTGTTAATTTAGTAGGAGTCTATTCCTCTATACTAAAATAAACTTTGCATAATCTTTATTGTAGATCGATGGCCTCTTTAAGTAACAATAATCTCCAGTCACTGCGATCCATCCTTGAGAAGGATAAGCTATCAGGGACTAACTTTCTTGACTGGTTCATAAACTTGAGAAACGTTCTCAAGCATGAACGCAAGTTGTATGTCCTGGATGCTCCAATCCCTGAGGACCCACCAGCCAATGCTACAAAAGCTGTGAAGGTTGTGCATAATAAGCATGTCAACGATTCTACCGATGTTGCATGTATTATGCCAAACTATGGTTCTTGAACTTCGAAAGGACATGGAACTAATGGAAGCCTACGACATGGTATGTATGTATTTGAAGGAAATGTTCCAACAAAGCAAGCTAGGCAAGAAAGGTTCGAGACAGTCAAAAACCTACATTCTTGCAAGATGACTGAGGGTGCGTCAGTTAGTCCTCATGTTCTGAAGATGAAGGGCTATGTTGACCAGCTTGATAGACTCAGATTTCCCATAAGCCAAGAGTTGACAATGGATTTGATCCTGAATTCATTACCGGAGAGTTACTCATAATTTGTGATGAACTACAATATGAATAATATGGAGAAATCAATTTCAGAGTTGCATTTGATGCTCAAAAATGTTGAACAAAATATCAAGAAACCCTCTAGTAATGTGTTGATGGTCCAAAAGGGAAAGGGAATGAAAAAGAAAGGCAAAGGCAAGGCTAAAGTTGCCAAGGTTCTGCTGCTGCACCTGTCGCAAAGCCTGTGGAACAAGTCAAGCCCCAGCATATTCCTGCTTCAAAACACCCAAAAGAAAAGGAAGGAAATTGTCATTTGTGCCATGCACCTGGACATTGGTTCAGAAATTGCAAACTCTATCTTGGAAGATCTAAAGAAGAAAAAGGGTAGTGCGACTACCACTACATGTATTTATGTTATTGAAATTAATTTATCTACTAGTGATTCCTGGGTATTAGATCTTGGATGTGGATCTCACATTTGTATAAATGTGCAGGGACGCACCAGGAGTAGAAAGTTGAAGAAATGAGAAGTCATCCTCCGCGTAGGGAATGGAGCAAGAGTTGCTGCCCTGGCAGTTGGATCATATGACTTAGTCTTACCAGTGGACTTATTTTAACTTTAAATAATTGTTATTTTGTGCCTGCCTTAAGCATAAACATCATTTCTGTTTCATGTTTGGATATGGATGGTTTTGATTTTATTATTGCGAATAATAGATGTTCCATTTCTCGTAAAGGCATATTTTAGGCAAATGTTGATTTGTGTGATGGTCTTTATATTCTAAGCATGAAAAGGTCCACTGATACTCCGGTCTTTAACATAAATACAAAGCGATTCGAGTCAAATGATTTAAATCAAACCTATCTTTGGCATTGTCGTCTCGGGCACATAAATGAGAAACGCATAACGAAGCTCCATAAAGATGGACTTCCAGATTCATTTGATTTAGAAGCATATGAAACGTGCGTATCTTGTTTACTAGGCAAGATGACTAAAAGTCCCATTACTGGACATAGTGAAAGGGCAAGTGATTTATTGGGTCTAATACATACTGATGTATGCGGTCCTATAAACATAATGGCTAGAGGAGGTTATCAGTACTTCATTACATTTACTGATGATTTCAAGGCAGATATGGTTTTGTATATCTTATGAAACATAAAGCTGAATCATTTGAGATGTTTCGAACGTTTCAAAATGAAGTGCATAATCAACTTGGTAAAACTATCAAAACACTTCGATCAGATCGAGGTGGTGAATATTTGAGCGAAGAATTTGATGATCATCTTAGAAATTGTGGGATTGTCTCCCAGTTGACTCCACCAACAACTCCACAATGGAATGAAGTTTCTGAAAGGAGAAATCGAACCTTATTAGATATACTTCGATCTATGATGAGTCATGCAGATCTTCCATTATCCTTTTGGGGTTATGCATTACAAACTGCAGCTTTCACTCTAAATCGAGCTCCTTCTAAAGCGGTTGGTAAAACACCATATGAGATATGGTACGGAAAGAGACCTAGTTTGTCTTTCCTTAAGATTTGGGGTTATGACGCTCACGTAAAGCTACAAGTCTCAGAAAAACTAGCACCTAAATCTGACAAGTGTTTATTTGTGGGGTATCTTAAGGAAACAAAAGGATATTACTTTTATAATCCCGTTGAGAACAAAGTGTTTGTTGCTCGGTATGGTGCCTTTATGGAAAAACAGTTTATTTCAAAAGACACTAGTGGGAGAGAAATAAATCTTGAAGAAGTTCAAAAATCACAGATAAACACTAAACTGGTACTGGAAGTTCAACAATGTTCTGAACCAGTTGAATCTCCACAAGCGACACAAGGCCCACGTAAATCTAGTAGGGTAAGACATGAGCCAGAGAGATTCGAATTTCTCATTATTGATAGTATTGATGTGTTGCTTATGGATCAAAATGAGCCCACCACTTATCAAGAGGCTATGTCTACACCAGACTCAGATAAATGGCTAAGTGCCATGAACTCTGAGATGCAATCCATGTATGATAACCAAGTTTGGAACTTGGTTGATTTACTTGAAGGTGGTAAGACCATTGGATGTAAATGGGTTTTCAAGAAGAAAACTGACATGGATGGCAAAGTGCATACTTTTAAAGCAAGACTTGTAGCAAAAGGTTTCAGGCAGACTCAAGGTGTTGATTATGATGAAACTTTTTCGCCAGTAGCCATGCTTAAATCCATAAGAATTTTAATTGCCATTGCTGCATATTATGACTATGTGATATGGCAAATGGATGTAAAAACATCATTTCTCAATGGAAAGCTGCTTGAGGATGTGTATATGACACAACCTGAAGGTTTTGTCCATCCTGAGAATTCTGGGAAGGTATGCAAGCTTTAAAGATCCATTTATGGATTAAAGCAAGCTTCTCGGAGTTGGAATCTTCGTTTTGATGAAGCAATCAAAGATTTTGGTTTTATTAAGAACGAAGATGAGCCTTGTGTATACAAGAAGGTAAGTGGGAGTGTAGTTGTTTTTTTGGTACTGTATGTTGATGATATATTACTCATTGGAAATGACATCCCAACATTGCAGAATGTCAAGTCTTGGTTAGGGAAGTGTTTCTCAATGAAAGACTTAGGAGATGCAGCCTATATCCTAGGGATAAGGATCTATAAGGATAGATCTAAGAGGCTAATCGGTCTAAGTCAGAGTGCTTACGTAGACAAGGTGCTGAATAGGTTCAGTTTGCAAGACTCTAAAAGAGGATTGTTGCTAATGTCTCATGGCATAAGTCTCAGCAAGATTCAATGTCCAAAGACAAATGATGAGCGAGACCGTATGAATAAGATTCTATATGCATTAGCTATTGGATCTATCATGTATTCCATGTTATGCACTCGACCTGATGTATCATATGCTATCAGCACTACAAGCAGATATCAGTCAAATCCTAGTGAGAGTCACTGGATAGCATTAAAGAACATTCTTAAATACTTAAGAAGGACTAAGGAAGTGTTCTTGGTCTATGGAGGTTTTGAAACTAACCTAGTTGTAAATGGTTACACATATGCAAGTTTTCGAACCGATATAGATGATTTTAAATCACAGTCTGGATATGTGTTATTTTGAATGGGGGTGCAGTAAGCTGGAAAAGTTCGAAGCAAGAGACTATGGCAGATTCTACAACAAAAGCTGAGTATATTGCAGTGTCTGATGCAGCAAAGGAGGCAGTTTGGATCAAAAAGTTCATTTCTGAACTAGGTGTGGTTCCAAGTATTGCTAACCATGTTTGTTTATATTGTGACAATAACGGGGCAATAGCACAGGCCAAGGAACCTAGATCACACCACATATCCAAACAAATACTCAGGCGTTTTCATCTCATCAGAGAAATTATTGAGAGGGGAGACGTGAGGATTTGCAGAGTACCTACTGAAGACAACGTTGCGAATCCATTGACAAAAGCTCTTCCACAAGCAAAACATGATGGTCATGTTAGATCATTAGGCATTAGATGCATGTATGATTGGCCCTAGTGCAAGTGGGAGATGTTGGGGCATGTGCCCTAGGTCAATCCATTAATTGTCTTTATGAATACTTTTAGTTAATAAAATAGAGGATTTCATTTGCTGTTTATTATAATTAATTTGCATGTTTACATTATAATAAGATCCATGGGTATTTACCGAAATATCCTAAATGTCCCTAGTCGATCATTATACTGGGAACTATAATGAATTAAGACTAGTGTGAGTCTTGATTGATGATCATATGATGATTATACGTATAGAGATACGAATCAAGATCACGAGTACTTGTTAGGGAACAAAGTATTGGACCGACCCGCCATGAGAACATCACATGGATTAAGTCATAGTTGTTTCTCATGATAGGTATATTTTTTTCAGTCCTCTGACTTGAGATTACCAGAGACTTCAACATTAGGAACACAGTGATTTAACACAATAAAACGTTGTCTTTAACCGGACGATTATAAAGGTTGTGATTGGTTACTGTGTGAGCAATGTGATGAAGTTGTGTAATCGAGATAGAATTTATCCCTCTCATATAAAGAGAGATATCCAGTGGATCCCTCGATGTGTTAGACTGTTAAAAGGCCTAGTCTAAGTGAATTGATATTGATCAATGTCATTTGGATGTTTTCAGTCTACCTAGAGATCGAGACTAGTACGATTGAACATGTTGAATGACAATTCCATGCCTTATGTTTGATCAAAAGGATATCGTGTGACAAAAGGATGTTATATACACTATTGATTAGGTTGTATCGATTCGATATTCGTACAACTTGGGTAGTCATAATGTCTTGCTAGAGGCCGCTTATGACTTGTATACCAAAATGTGTTTTGGTACACTACCAACGTTGTATGAGCCTATTGGGTCGCACACTAAGAATGGTTTTGCGAGATTTTAAGATGGTTCAGAAAAATGAATTTTATATGATAAAACTCATGGCAGAAACGTCCTTGTGGTGTATTACACTTATATTTCTTTAAGTAGGGGTATATGTGTAATTTACTTAACCGTCTATATACAAGGGTTGTATAAATAGACGCTTTAAGTTAGAACACATGTATGAAAGATTAAGGGCCAAAACTCTATTTTCGTTTTAGAAACGAATTAGGGTTTTCTGGTACGCTTTGGATTGTCTTGGAGAGAAACAAAAATGTTTGGTATTCTCTCGAAGCTAGCACTTCGAATCTCGGCCGCCGTTCGTGTGTGGACTGCTGGTAGAGGGCGTTCGTCGTTGGCAGTGCCTTAGAGATCGATCAACCTTCAGAAAGGTATATTGCGACCGAGGTATGATTAAATTTTCATGGTTTAAACGTTTTTAATGGAATTAGATTCGGATCCTGTTGGGGTTTTTGTCAAAATTGTTTTGTAATTTTCGCTGCGTATGAACCCCGAAACCCAACAGTAAGACGCTTAAAGTAAATGAACTTGAAGGATTCAAGCAATGAAGGATCATTGCCTTGAATAATAACAAGAAGAGGAAGAAACAATAAAGAGTTAAGCAACAAGATGAAGAACCTTCTAAAGAAACACCGAAAGGAAATAACATCAAGGTTTTTCAAAAAAAGCTAGAACCAAAATTCAAGTTCACATTGAGACTTCAACCAATCAAAAAGAGAGACCCTATAGATATATGCATACCATTGAGCATTGATAGGCACCAGTTTAGAAACATCTTTAGTGACACGGGAGCCACAGTCAATGTAATGCCTATCAAGGACATGTTACAAGCAGATTTAAAGATCAACTATCCCAATACAACATACTTACAAATAGTTGATGGTAACTTGGTACCAATAATAGGGAGAGTCTGGAATATGCATGTAAAAGTGGGTGGATTCACATTTATCCCTAATTTTGATATTATGGATCATGATATAAATGATGATGATGTGTTTATGATACTTGGGCACCCATTCTTGAACACCGCTAATGCAATCTTGCACACGAGGAAGAAAATTATCACAATGAGTATTGAGGAGGATGATGATAGTGAGAGGATTGTCTTTGTTAAAGGGCAAGAATACATCCAAATGGGAGAGATATTGTTATCTCATACCTACAAATGGATTATCTCGAGTTAGACTCGAACGAAACAATCGAAAAGGCATCGGGATAATGACGTTAAACCAAGCACTACTGAGAGGTAGCTTAGGGGTTTTTAATTTCAGTTTTTAAATTTCATTTAGTTATTTATATAGTTTAGTTAGAATAATCCAAATATTTAAGTAATTTTTTTAACTTTTGAAAGCTTTGTGCTAAATGTGCAGGAAAGACCATTTGTCGGGTAGTATTTCATCGGAATAGAAAAGTCTCGACTAACTCAGTAAAGAGTGTAAAGAGCAAAGGAGTTAAAGTGGTAAAGGCCAGTTACATGGACAAATCATGGGTAAGTTTTTTATGAGATTCTCATATATCTTTCACGATGCCTTGCGTAGTAATACACAGAGCTGAGAGAGCATCAATAGGGAGTTGATGAAAGATTTGCAAAATTATGGAGACAGATGCCATATGTATACACACACGGTGCCATGGGAAAACTAGGATAGCTTCTGGACAGTGCTGAGCAGTGAGCAAAAAATGCTAATAGCAACCTTGAGGTTTCGGCCACGCTGTGGCGACATTGTGCCCTATAAGGGTCGACGCCGGCGTCGAGAATGAGGTTTTAAACCCCTTTCATCCCATATTTTCCATACTTGAAACCTATTTCATACACTACCAACCATGCATACACCCCTATAGAACACAAGTTTGAGCAATTTTAAGAGAGAAAAGATTGTTCCTAGTGATCAAAAGTGAAAAGAAATAGTACATTGTAGATTTGCACAAAGAGGAGAGTTAGGGCATTGTTTTGGATATTGGATTCAAAAAAGAAATATGGTTTTAGTTTATGAGCAAAGCGAGAGGGCTTTGATTGATAGAAGTTTGGACGAGTAATCTACACCGAAAAATAGTTCGACATTGAGGTAAATTTCAATAGTTATGCTTTGAGATTTTTGGATATTCTTGATGAAATTGCATGAATTATGGAAATTAGGTTGTTGCATAGTAAATTTAAGTTGTGTGGATTTAAAGTATCAATGTAGCTTATGGTGAATTAGTCTATGTCCTTTGCATTATTTGGCATGTGAATGACCCTCATGAATGAAACTTGTGATTTTAGGTGATTTGAAGACCTGTATTGCATTATTGTGTTGTTTAATTTTTTTAGAAAACTCCAAGAACAAGGATGCAAACAAGTCAAGTTAGTAAAGTTAGGGCAAATGATTATGAGGCATTGTCCTCAAGTGATCCAAATGAGGATGAACCTAGGCCTTTTAAATCTAAGTATTACACTAGTAGAGAGGCTAAATAGATATATGAGGCCATCAAGAATAGAAAATTCATTTGTGAAAGAGGTATAAACTTTTCAGCTTAGTATGACAAGAAAATAACAACTTCATTAGGCAACAAGGTTGGGAACAATTCACTCAATACTATAGAGAGAACAAGGTTAATGAAGTGAGTGAAATTGTTTATGAACTTTATGTCAATGTGAAGTTTACTAAAAAAGGTGACCAGTGAAGGTTAGAGGAGTAATGGTCCCCTTTAATTAGCGTTACATACACGACATCTATGGGTTAAAGCCCTTGAACATGGTTGGAGACTCACAAACTTTCCTGGATTATTTGTATAAGAGAGCCTATAACCTATACATTTTTAGAGTTATAGAAAAAGCATTGGTTGTTCGAGGACAACAAAGATATGTAGTTGGAGCTGAAAATGTGTCGAAGCACATTAAGAAGGATGTGTGAGGAAAGTTTTTCGAATGTGCCAACACTTTGTAGTTGATTAATTATACTCGAGTGTTCAGTAGGGCGAGATCAACAAGCCCAAGATGGCATGTTTGTATGAGATTATAAAGAACGGGATGATCAATATGGAGGATATCATTTACAAGAACTTAACGGAGTCTATCATGATTGAGATTGACAACAAATTTTTGTTTCCAATCCTAATAACCTAAATATGCTTGAAGGCTGGAGTGCGATTAATTCAGGATAAAGAATTTAATATAAAGGCCAAGCGACAATAGATGAGGAGTTTACGCTAAACTTGAAATCACCGACTGGTTACCAAGACTTTAAAGATAAGAGAGAGAGCCGAGAAGGATAGACTTAAGTCTGAGTTGTTGGTAAAGGAGGAAAAGGATAACGCAATAGCAGCGTAGTTGGCCCAACAGTTGCAGAACGAAGGATACAAAGCGGAGGAAGATCACTAGCAGGGATTCGTTGAGGGCTACAAGTCTGTTGACCCACTTATAGGAGAGCAAAACTTGGATGGTCTTGAGATTTTTCCACTACATAGGCACCATTACCACCACCTGAGGACTTGAATCCACGATAGCAGAAGCAGTGAATTGCTAAGATAAGAAGATAATAAAGAGAGGATAAGGCTCACTATTGTGAAGCCTTATTAAGATATGAACAAGACCGACTGAATGGATAGTGAAACTTCATGTTATTTGTAGATCATCAGAGGGACATAACTAGATATGAGAGTAGCAAATGATTGAGACTTACTGATAGGTCTATTAGCTTTCCAATAGCACCAAACTACATTTTTGATCCTAACATGGAGCAAAGCAAAAGGGTGGAGCGTCCTTTGACACCATCTTTTGCTGGAGCAAATGATGATGATGCTGATGATGATGCATAGTCGTAGAGTCTGTGTTTTGGGACTTCTCCTGACCTTGGGGAGATAAGCCATACATTTATACTGATTATCTTTGAATTTGGGATATTCTGTCACTTTCTTAGTTGTTTAAATTTTATGTTTATGCATTATTATGGTTTGTTATTATTATGTTTGTGAGTTCAGTTTTTTATGTTTCAGGCTTATTTTTAAATCTTGAAGATAAGGTTTGGTTTAAGTTTGGGGGCATCAACACTATAATATGGGAAGTGGTAAGAAAGGATAAAATATGGATAAACACTGCATCTATGATCGTAAAATTTTATTTTTGAAGCAGTTAAAGAGGAAAACATGGTAGTGTATCCTTTTCATTTACTTGTTATTTGAATGTGTACAAGTAGTATAGATTAGGTTACATATAGTAGTATATAAATGAATAAGTAATTTCATTAACATAAATCTATAATTAGGGAAGACCGTGAACTTAAAAAGCAAAAAAAAGAATACTAGAGCACTTATAGTGGAAAAAGTTAGATCTCTATGGAATTCTGTAATAAGTATGAATCTTACTTGAATACAAAGTAAATAAAGATTAAGTACTAAAAGGAAAAGAGATAGGCATCGCGTTTAATGAAAAATTAGAGTTAAACTTGCTTGATAGAGTGAAAGTTAGAAGCGCTAACAAGAATTTTAAATAAAATAGAGAGTCCCACAAGTTCTATAGGGAAAAGGTGTAGATAACTTGATGGTTGAAAAAAGAGAGAAAAAATAGAATTTATAGGAAAATGAGTAGGGGCCATGCAACTAGAAAATATGTGTAGAGAAGAAAAAGAGATATATATATATATATATATATATATATATATATATATATATATGAAAGAAAGACTGAAGTTAGATTAAAACTTTTCAAATGAAAAGATTTAGCTCGAGTACAAGTAACTTAGTTAAGTTTTCTTTCCAACTATGTTAAGTCCTATGGACTCTTGAAGTACTAAAGTCTAAAAACCTAGTATAATCTATGCTTATTTGTGAATTCCTGAGCTTAATAAGAAATCATGAGGTTATACACTTGCTACTTGAGTGTCAAGTGATATAAACTTGTGAGTAGTGATGGTTTTGGTTGTGAACTACTTTAGAGTTTCGAAAGTAAGTTATATATGTTGTTAAAGTTA
Organism: Stephania cephalantha; assembly: GCA_039657325.1. Taxonomy (NCBI): domain Eukaryota; kingdom Viridiplantae; phylum Streptophyta; class Magnoliopsida; order Ranunculales; family Menispermaceae; genus Stephania; species Stephania cephalantha. Next base: position 24,816,319 of record CM077577.1, read on the forward strand.
TATGTTTTTGAAAGTATTAGTTTTTGCAAAGAAAGACTCTTGAGTGGATTCGAATAACCACACGTGGAGTCTTCAATGCCTTCTTCTACAAATCTTTTCTTAATACTCAAGAACAATTTAAACTAAGCTAGTTTGTGTTGTTGGCTCATAAACTATATGTTTACCACGTTCTAATACATATTTATACCCCCAAGACTCTTTAGATTACAATTGGAAACCTTAATTAACAACTCCAAATGAACTAGAACTCTAGACTTTCTATTTTCTACGTCTCGGCGATGTCTATAAGTGATCCCATGCTGTGCGTGTAAAGCTACTATTATGCCATTACTTCAGCCTTTTATGTAATTTTTCCCTTCACAGTAGGTTCGACGCCCTGCATAGTCCATCCCGGCACCATGTATACAAAGCCACGGCACCGGCAATGCGCCAAGTGCTTTGCCCCACTTTTATTCTTTTCATGCCTTCTCCACGCTTTACCTATGCTGTATGGTCATTTCCCACGACGTCAAGCCTTCGTGCCACGACGTTAAATATGATTTTGTGCATTTTATTCTCGTTTCATCATTAAATCACTCCTTTATCTCCTTTATACCTTGTATATCTGAAACACATAAATAATGTCAATTAGAGCTCAATCTAGGATATTTAAACCAAATATACTATAAAACTAGTCATATATATAAGTCTAATTAATCACTTATGAAATACCCTCAAACTTAGGATTTTTCATATCCTGAGCAAAAATGTATTCTACTAAGTACTCTTACTACTACTACTACTACTACTACTACTACTACTACTACTACTACTACTACTACTACTACTACTACTACTACTACTTATAATACCTTATTTAATTTACATAGTTCATGGAGTATCATCCACAACAACAACAACAACACCAACAACTCACACTTAATGATTTTCATCAAAATCATTAATTAATCAAAAATTTAATGGCGTAGCTAAGCTTACCAAGTTGTAGAATACTCATAGCTTGATTTATCTCTTTCAATTCCAACAAAATTCCACAACACTTGCTGATCTTTTTCTCCAATTCATCCTTCTTCAAATTTATTCTTCTCTCAGTTAATGAAAGAGATGATTTGCATAGGTTAACTATTTCAATCCTTATATAGATAAGGTTGATTAATAGTCATTGGTCTTGATGTGCACATGTATCTCGGTACTAATCTAATGGCTCACATATTACTTTCAAACCAATTAAACTACTTACAACATCACTTTCTACCCCCGTCCACGCCGACACACATCTCGAGGCATGTCTCCACTCACGTCTCGACATCTATACACAAGTAGGAGTGACTTAGTAGTCTACAAATATATAATACACTAGGCATACATCACAAAAAATCTAGCATATACCTCGGCTACAAGCCTCGGTCAACGCACATATCTTGATGAGGGTCATACGTTACGGGTCAATGATGTTGATTAAGGAATTAAACTAGGATTAGAAATTTTGGCTGTGAAAGTGTTGTTATGGTGTAACCCCATCCACTAATAGAATGATTAAATAAAATAATGATGTTGTAGTGGATCCGCACGTTCAAAAAAAAGTAAGGATGAGATGGATATGTTGGGGCATGTGCCCTACGTCAATCTACAAACATTGTTTATCTTATAATTCTAGTTAATAGAATCGAGGTTTCATTTCTATTTTATTATACGTGATTGCATGTTTACCTTATAGTAAGATCCATTGGTATTTGTTGAAATATCCTAAATGTCCCTAGTCGGTCATTATACTGGGAACTATAATGAATTAAGACTACTGTAAATCTTGATTGATGGTCATGTGATGTGATGATCATGCGTATAGGGATACAAATCGAGATCATGAATACTTATTAGGGTACAGGTACTATACCAACCCCGTTATGAGAACACCATATGGATTAAGTCATAGGTGTTACTCATGATAGGTATATCATTTAGTATTTCAATGTGAGATTACCATAGACTTCAATATTTAGAGCATATTAATTTGACACAATCAAGCGTTGTATTTAATCGGACAATTATAAAAAGTGTGATTGGTTACCATGTGAATAATATATGAAGTTTTATAATCAAGATATAATTTTTCACTCTCGTATAGAGAAAGATATCAGTGGATCCCTCGATATAATAGACTAATAATGGCCAAGTCCATGTGAACTGATATGATCAATGTCATTTGGATGTTTTTAGTTTACCTAAAGAACGAGACTAGTAGGATTGAACATTAAGGGTGACTTTTCATGCCTTATGTTTAATCAAATGATATCACACCACAAAAGGATATGATATATGTAATTCATTAGGATATATCGATTTTGATATTTATGCTACTTAGGTAGTCATAATGCCTTGCTAGAGACCGCTTATGACTTGTGTACTAAAATGGTTTCGGTTAACTGTCAACGTAGCATGAACCTATTAGGTCGCACACAAAGAATGGCTTTGCGCAGTTTCAATTGGTCCAGAGTAATGAATCTTATATGATAAAATTCATCACATTAAACCCTTACAATTTGTTATATGATAACGGTCGTATGTGTAATTTGCTTAAACTGCCTAAATATAATAGTTGTATTACGAATATGATTTTAAGTGAGGGCTTATCTACACATAAATAGAGGTTGAAACCCTAAAACGATATAAGACTTTTTTTTGCTATTTTGAGTTCTCTAAATTTTTGGAAAGAAAGAAAAAACGTTTTCTATCTCTCTTGGGGCTAGCACTCCAAATTATGGTCATCGTTCATGTGTGGATTTTTCGTAGAGGACGCGTGCTTGAACATCTTGGAGATCGATCAATCAGAGAAGGAAATCAAGGATTAAGGTATGGTTTACTTTAGTAGATCAAGTTCAATGGAACTTATTTTCTATCTTGTTGGGGTTTTTCAAAATTGTTTTCAATTTTTCGCTACGTATGAACCCCAAAACCCAACAGTGGTATCAAAGCCTTAGGCTTGGTTCTATTAATCGTTTGCAAGTTTTCTTTGATGTATATACGATATATGTATGAAAACATGATCTCGATTTATGTATATATGATGCGCATATAGTTTATGTGATAATTGTTATCAAGAATTGGTTTTAAAGCATATTGGTAATTCATGTATTTGATAAATGCACATTATTTGATTCAATGATAGAATTCATGTTTAGAATATTTCGATTATCATATGTTTTAATATTGAACGATGCGAATTTTGTATGTTCACATTGTAGAAGTCATGTTTAGGTTAATGTGATTCTTGTGTTAAATACATATTTCATTTTTGTTCAATAATTATGTATGTCTCCATGATAGAAACCATGATTAGGTTCATATGATTAATTTAATATGATTTTGGTGTTGAATGCTTGATTAATATTTCGTTTCTTGATTGAATTGCTTGTTTCTTATGAATAAGAATCGAAATTGATTTTGATCATATATCTCACTGTGGTTGTTTGTTAGTATATTCTTATTAGATAGGAGTTAAATTTGTAATCGGATAAGAATTACAAATCTTATAAGATGGGTAAGATATATAACAAATTCTAATTGAATAAGGATTTAAAGTATCTTAAATTCTAATTGGATTAGGATAAGATATTAAGTTAGAGGTGGGCCCCATTTAATTAAAAACATTTTAATTAATATTTTTGAAATTAAAATAAGAGGCAGTTTTGGTCAATTGAATTGACTAAAATAATGAGAAATTTTAGGCGATTTACAATTTTTGGGATTGGAATTTGTTGTCTAAAAAAAACGGTTTAGTGATTGTAAAATTTCCTATCTTGTTTAGTGATTGTACATGCATTGTAATATATGATATTTATCTTGTTCAATTTATGATTACTAAAATAAATAAAAAAACCTTCCAAATTTTAAGTTAAATGTCATCCATTGTCAAACACTTGTCAATGCTTCGATCATATCAATATGTGTTTGCCTCCATAGAATATATTGTGTTATCTTGGTGAGGCAAGTTGAGTAACGGTTTGTGAAATCCGAGCATTTCATAAACCTAATTAATGACTAATTAGGGATTTGTGGAATTTAATGAGAGTTTTGGATATCCGAGGTGGGACCCATGCATTACTTGGATGGAGATCGTAAATTAAATATTATTTTTGTGTGTTGCGTGACTAATTGATGAAATATGTTATATTCGACGCGAAATAGGGTCCAAATAAGGTTTAGACGCAGTGTCCGCGTGTTTCAGAGTGCGATGGTATTTTCGTCAATTTTTGGCGAAATGGGGTATTTTTCGAGGTGTATTTCGGACACAAAATCGAGGAGATAATAATGAAAAATAAATAAAGAGGCAAAATTACCAAAAAGAGTAATGAGATTATATTGGAACGGATAATAAGAGGGGTAGAAAGGTCATTTGGCCTCTTTTTTATCAAAAGAGAAAGAGCGCCGCTATGAGCACCCCACCAATTATCGAAGGCACCCCCATTTTAGGTTTTTTCCTACTCCGAATTAGACATCGATGGAAATGACACAATTGCCCATAAACCACACTACCACCAACACACATTCCATCCAATTTTGGAACACCCCACCTCCGCCCTCTCTCATCTCCACCGAAACCCAAATGTTCCATCGGCGGTCGTGCATCGATGCTTTCACGTTCAAAACAGTCGATTGTGTGGAACAATAGATTTCAATCATATTAAGCTTTGAATCAACTATTTTGGTGTGGCAAATAATGTGTTTGGAGTTTTGGTTTTCATTGTAGGGTTTTCTAGATCCGGCCATTTCGAAGTGGTTTTAAGCATCAAATGGACCAAGGTAACACAATGGGGTAGGAAGAGCTACAAGAATAGATATTTGTTGCTGTTTTTTTGTGAATTTTTTCAACTTCTAATAAGTCTCGGTAGTACAGGTCGGTCTGTGATGGCCAAGACTTATCAATAAGTCTCGGCATGTGGTTGCAGAGACTTATCATTAAGTCTCAGTATGTGGTGATCGAGACTTATTGATAAGTCTCGGTATGTGGTGACCGAGATCTGTTGTGACAGAGACTTATCAATAAGTTTCGGTTAGGCCTGAACAAAATTTTGTTCATATTTTCGGCCCTGTGTAGCCGACAACCACGGGGTTCCAGAAAAAAAACCAAGAAAATGAACAATATACAAACAAGGCCACGACAACACATAAAATGCAACAACAAATGAAGCGCTGCTCGCGCCGTCAAAACGCAACAACAACAACAACAACAACACACAAAACGCAAATAAGGCCTCCAAAAATCTCCTACGACTCCGTCTCGCCGTTCGCACTGCTCTAGGGCCAGAAGAATTCCATGGCTGCGTTGGCTGGGATAGGCGTCCGGCGTTGGGGTGCGACTGTAAGTGTGTGAGTGGGATGCTCAATTTCAAGAACAGGGGGTATTATTGGTATTTCACCCCAATTTTGTTGGGTGCCTTCGGTAAACACTTGGTGCCCTTTGTAATGTGGTGCCTTCAATAATGGGTGGGGTGCCCATAGCGGGGCTTAAAGAGAAATCGAAGCAAGGGGGTGCCCCTATTCATCATCTCCCTCATCGTCCCTCCTCATTGTTAACCGACTCTTTCTCTTTCTCTCGTTTCTCTCTCACCCGTCTCTCCCTCACGGTCGTGCCCTCACTCTCTACCTCCCTTGGTCTCGCCTCTCCACTCTCTCCTTTCTGGACAACCTCTCGGTTATGGACTTGAAGAATAGAATAAGTGAATAACTTATTAAGGTGAGTTTCAATCCGAACTAAATTCATAGTTATTTCATTGGATTTTATGGTTGTTGGATTGTTGTTAGTGTTGTTATTCAAATGTTGATTATGGTTTAGGGGGTTAGGAAACAGTAGATGACGATGAGGGAAAGGGGAATCGGTGCTGGTGATATTGATCTTAATATGTTGTATCTTTTCATAGTGATTTGATCAATTTGAGTTGAGTTAAGAATAGTTTAAAATCCATTAGAATGAGTTTTGATGAATTAAATCAATAAAATTTAATGTTTGAACTGTGTCGAGGTAGGAAAAATCAGTAATGGTTATTTTATTCAATTCTTGGTATTTGGTGATGATCTTTGGTGGATTGGTACTCATATAACCTATTTTTATTTGGGATTTTCAATTTTAAGGTGGGGTGAATGTGCTTGGAGTTTTGGAAATTCGAATTAGGGGTAGAACCTAGTTTCACACTGCTCAAAAGTCCAAAATTTTGGCTAGGTATAAAAAACTGCTTGCGAGCAAGCAAGTTGGGTTGATAAGTTGAAGTATCAAACGATATCCAAATTACATGGGGTTGAGCTTATTTTAACCCTTATCTATCATATTTTATAGAATGGAAAGGTACAAACTTAGAATCATTTGTTTTGGTAGTGAAAAAGTGGTGCAAAGGTAGCTTGCGAGCCATTGTCAAAATTTTAAACAATTTGGACAGATGCGAGTAGTCATGTTTGACGAATGATTCAAAGACCTTATAGATGTCCAAAATGCTTGGGAATAGGTTGTTTGAACCTTGGTATATCCTATTTCAATGGTCGATCAGGCTTGTGGTGAGAGTTATTGATTTAGAGGTTGAAATTTAGCGTCAAACATAGGGGCTCGCTAATGAAAAATCTGCACTACCTATAATTTGACTAAGTATTGGTGGCTTCTTTATGGGTAGTTTTAACTTGAAATATGAATGACAGACTCATATAAACCTTGCATTGCAATTTTTAGGTGTTTTGGAAAAGGAAAAGGTTCCAAAAGTTGATAAAATGAGTAAATTGTAAGTTGTGATTTGTGTTGGAGCCCAACAAAGGGTTTAGAACCTATTTATAGGTTAAACATATGAAAAAGAAGTGAAACTGTGTTTTCGGAGATGTCAAGTAGTCAATAAAAAGTTATTATAGGATTTTAAACTCATTGTAAGTTGAATTATTCATGCTAAATAAGTGTTATAGAAACCTAATGGAATATACACACGTAGGAAAAGGATTAAAAAAAAATAGTTTGGAACTTTAAAAGGAAGTATCGGAGCTTTAGTAATTTAAACTTCGTTGTGAAATTGAAAGTGGTTTAGAACTAAAAGTGAAGTATATAAATGAGTTTGAAAGTGGTTTCATTTCATTGTGACATGAAATATAGATTTAAGTATTCGAATAGAGTGGTAACTCTATAATGTGAAATTTGTAATTGAATAGGACTCGTTGAAGTACGTGAAGGCCGAAGAAACATTGTGCGAGGCTTCGTGGCCAATTTTGGGTTGGTTGGGCTATAAGTAAACCCTACAGTGGTCTTTACTATTTATGGAATTTATCTTTGTACCTGCATTTGTGTTTAGTCCGCATTGCATTTCGCATCATTCTTGGTCATGCATACATGGCATCCAGATAGAGTTGCCCCTGCTTCAGTCGTAAGACTGTGAAGTGCTCCATTCCAGACTAGACGTACTGCAGGTGTCTAAGGCGGGTAATGTCGACTCGGGTAGTATGCATGCATTGGACTTTCATTACTATTTTAGGTTCATTCTTAGGTCGACAAACCCGTTTGTGAACCTTAAATAGTAATGAAAGGGTTTCACGTTGTTATATAAATTTCTTGTTAATTTGGAAATGCAATTACATGTCGTCATGTATCCAGACTAACATTTGCAGGAGTACAGAGCAGTGTAGGAATTTACTTACCTGACATCTTCGAGTTTCTTTTGATGATGTCAGATACTTAATGAAGACAATGAAGAACAAACAAGACTCGAAGATTTGGTGAATATTTTACTTTCTTAAAGTTTAATTTTCTTGTTGTAATCATTTTATATATACTATTTTGGGTTCAGGGGTAAGCGTAGGACGTGACATACACTCAAATAGGTTGCGAGTCTCCTAATTTGATATATATTGTGAACTGTGGGGAGTTGCGAGTCCTTCTAGGCTTCTTCCCAATCTGCTATCTATTAGGTGATTTTCTCAGCAGTCCACTTTTAGGGGAAGTGCTGCTGAAATTTTTACAAAATAAGGAGAATAGTTCGTATTATTTCTTAATTTGCTCCAACTAAATGAATAATGAATTAGGGTTGTAATGAAGATAGCAATTTATATTTGGAGCTGTTTATGGATTGAATTACGAGTCATTTTGAGGTTTTAAGTTAATTATATGGGTTAGGAACCTAATTAGGATAATTAGGTTAAGTAAAGGCTTAATGAGATGGGCCCTGACATAGTTACTCTACTATTTGAAATGGTTAGACTTGATAAAGGTATCAAAACAGTTTTACGCTTTAGGCATTAGATGAGATAAAACATGCTAAGACATAAGATGCCATAATCTCATAAAAACAACTAAAATTTACATATGATGTAATTGGTAATTGGTACCTACCTAAATAGCCTAATTTAAATAGTCATGCCTTAGCTGTCTTGGAATTAGGTGAAACATGGATTTTAGTCCCTTAAATTAACGTAGTGTTTTAAAGAAGGGTTGTTAATTTCATGGGAGTCTATTCCTCTATACTAAAAAGAACTTTTGAATAATCTTTGTTGTAGATCTATGGCCTCTTCAAATCACACTAATCTCATGTCATTGCGATCCATCCTTGAGAAGGATAAGTTGTCCGGGATAAACTTTCTTAACTGATTTCGAAACTTAAGAATTTTTCTTAAGCATGAACGCAAGTTGTATATCCTATATGATACTCTTTCCTGAGGAACCACTAGCCAATGCTTTAAGAACCGTGAAGGATGCACATACTAAGCATGTCAACGACTTGACTGATGTTGCATGCATTATGTTGGCAACCATGGTTCCCGAACTTCGTAAGGACATGGAACACATGGAATCTTACGACATGGCTACGATCTTTGAAGGAAATGTTCCAATTTCAGGCTAGGCAAGAAATGTTTGAGACAGTCAAAAACCTTCATTCTTGAAGAATGGTTGAGGATGCGTCAATTAGTCCTCATGTTCTAAAAATAAAGGGTTATATTAACAATTTTGACAAACGTGGATTTCCTATAAGCCAAGCATTGGCTATGGATTTGATCCTAAATTCAGTGCCTGATATTTATTCACAATTTGTGATGAACTATAACATAAATAATATGGTGAAGTCTATCTTATAGTTGAGTTTGATGCTTAATACTGTTTAGCAGAATGTCAAGAAACCCTCTGCTACTCTGTTGATGGTTCAGAAAGGAAAGGCTCAAAAGAAGAAGGGCAAAGGCAAGGTTAAAGTTGCCAAGGCTATTGTAATTGTCACAAAGCCTATGGAATAATTCGAGCCTAAGGATGCTTCTATTTCATAGTCCCAGAAAGAAAAGGAAAAAGAAGGAAATTGTCATTATTGCCATGCACCTGGGCATTGGTTCAGAAATTGCAAGCTATATCTTGAAGATCTAAAGAAAAAAATAGTAGTATGACTACTGCTTCAGGTATTTACGCTATTGAAGTTAGCTTGTCTACTAGTGATTCTTGGGTATTGGATATCGGATGTGGATCTCACATTTGTGTTAATGTGCAAGGTCTCACAAAAAGTACAAAGCTAAAGAAAAAAAGTCTTCCTACTAGTTTGAAATGGAGCAAAGGTTATTGCGTTGGCTATAGAATGCTATGAGTTAATTTTACCTTGTGAACTTGTTTTAGTTTTAAATAATTGTTATTATGTCCATGCCTTGAACAAAAACATCATTTCAGTTACGTGTTTGTATTTGGATGGTTTTAATTTTACTATTGCGAATAATAAATGTTCCATTTCTAGTAAAGAAGTTTTCTGTGCAAATGTTGATTTGTGTGATGGTGTTTATATTCTAAACATGAAAGCTACACATATACTCATATTCTTAATGTAAATACAAAATATTCAAGTCAAAAGATTTGAGTCAAACCTACATTTGGCATTGTCGTCTTGGCCACATAAATGAGAAATGCATTTCTAAACTCCATAAAGATGGACTTTTAGATTAATTTGATTTTGAATCATATTAAACATATGTATCTTGTTTACTAGGCAAGATGACAAAGAGTCCCTTTACAGGACATAATGAAAAGGCAAGTAATTTATTTGGTCTAATACATACTGATTTATGCGATCCTATAAACACAATTGCTAGAGGTGGTTATCGGTACTTCATTACTTTTACCGATGATTTCAGCAGATATGGTTACATGTATATCATGAAACATAGAGGTGAGTATTTTGAGATGTTTCAAACATTTAAGAAAGAAGTGCAAAATTAACTTGGTAAAACTATTAAAGAACTTCGATCAGATCGAGGTGATGAGTATTTGATGATCATCTTAGAAATTGATGGATTGTCTCACACTTAACTCCTCCTGCAACTCCATCAGAAATCGGACTTTATTGGATATGGTTCCGTCTATGATGAGTCATGCAGATCTTCCTATTTTCTTTTAGGGTTATGCCTTAGAACCTGCTACCTGTACATTGAATTGTGTTCCTTCTAAAGCAGTTGATAAAACACCATATGAGATGTAATTTATGAAAATATTGAGTTTGTTTTTCCTTAAAATTTGGGGTTTTGAGGTTTTCGTATGAAAAATCTCAGAAATATTATCAGCCAAATCTACCAAGTATGTATTTGTTGGTTATCCTAAAGAAACTAGACGATACTACTTTTATAATCCCACTGAGAACGAAGTGTTTGTTGCTCAGAATGGTGCCTTTATGGAAAAAGGAGTTTATTTCAGAAGACAACAATAGGAGTAAAGTGAATCTTAAAGAAGTTCACAAGGCCCGCGTAAGTCTGATAGGGTAAGACATCAGCCTTAGAGATTTGGATTTCTTATTACTGATAATAGTGAGGTGTTTGCTTATGGATCAAAATGACCCACTACTTATCAGGAGGCCATGTCTAGCCCTGATGCAAATAAATGGCTTAGTGTCATGAATTCTGAGATGCAATTCATGTATGATAACCAAGTTTGGAACTTGGTTAATTTACCTGAAGGTGGTAAGACCATTTCATGTAAATGGGTTTTCAAGAAAAAAACTGACATGGATGGCAATGTCCATACTTCTAAAGCACGACTAGTAGCAAAAGGTTGCAAATAAACTCAAGGTGTTGACTATAATGAGAATTTTTCTCATTTAGCCATGCTTAAATCCATTAGAGTTTTAATTATCATAGCCACATATTATGACTATGAGATATGACAATTGGATGTCAAAACAACTTTCCAAAATGGAAAGTTACTGGAGGACGTATATATGATACAGCCTAAAGGGTTTGTTCATCCTGAGAATTCTAGGAAAGTGTGCAAGCTTCAAAGATCCATTTATGGATTAAAGCAAACTTCTCAGAGTTGGAATCTTCATTTTGATGCAACAATTAAGGAATTTAGTTTCATTAAAAATGAAGAAGATCCTTGTGTATACAAGAAGGTCAGTGGGAGCATGGTTGTTTTCCTAGCATTGTATGTTGATGATATATTACTCATTAGAAATAACATCCCAACCTTGCAGAGTGTAAAGTTTTTGTTAAGGAAGTGTTTCTCAATGAAGGACTTAGGAGATGTAGCCCACATCCTCGGGATTAAGATCTATATGGATCGATCTAAAAAGCTGATCGGTCTAAGTCATAGTGCTTATATTAAAAAAGTACTAAATAGGTTTAGTACGCAAGACTCTAAAAGAGGTTCATTGCCAATGTCTCATGGTATAAGTCTCAGCAAGACTCAATGTCCTAAGACTAATGATGAGCGAGAATGCATGACTACGATTCCATATGCATCAGCTATTAGATTTATTATGTATGTCATATTATGCACTCGACCTGATGTATCATATGCTTTGAGTGCAACAACCAAATATTAGTCTGATCTAGATTAGAGTCACTGATAGTAGTAAAAAACATTCTTAAGTACTTGAGAACGATTAAAGAAGTGTTAGAAGTTTATGGAAGTTTGGAAGACGAGCTTGTTGTAAATGGTTAGACAGATGCAAGTTTTCAAACTGATATAGATGACTTCATATCACAGTCTAGGTATGTGATTACTTCGAACAGAGGCACAATGAGCTGAAAAAGTTCAAAGAAAGACATTTTAGCAGATTCTACAACAAAAGTTGAGTATATTGCAGCGTCTGATGTAGCTAAAGAGGCAGTTTGGATCAAAAAGTTCCTCTCTAAACTTGGTGTGGTTCCGAGTATAGCTAACCTTATTTGCTTGTATTGTGACAACAACGGAGCGATAACATAGGCCAAGGAACCAAGATATCACACCACTGATCTAGACATATACTTAGACGTTTTCATCTCATTCGAGAAATCATTAAGAGATGAGACATGAAGATTTGCAGAATTCCTACAGAAGACAATGTTGCAAATCCTTTGATGAAGGCTCTTCCAAAAGATATACATAATGGTCATGTTAGGTCATTAGGTATTAAATACATGAATGATTTTCCCGAGTGCAAATGGGATATGTTGGGGCATGTGCCCTAGGCCAATCTACTAACATTTTTTATCTTATGATTTTAGTTAATAAAATCGAGTTTTCATTTTTTGTTTTATTATAAGTGATTGCATGTTTACCTTATAGTAAGATCCATGGGTATTTGTTGAAATGTGCTAAATGTCCCCATTCAGTCATTATAATGGGAACTATAAGAATTGAGACAAGCGTGAATCATGATTGATGGTCATGTGATGATCATGGAAATAGGGATACGACTGGCCTGCTATGAGAACACCACATAAATTAAGTCACAGGTGTTACTCTCGATAGACATATTATTTAGTCCTTCGACTTGAGGTTACCATAGACCTCAATATGCGGTAATTTGACACAATCAAACGTTGTCTTTAACCGGACGATTATAAAGTTTATGATTGGTTAACATATGAATAATATGTAAAGGTGTGTAATCAAGATAGAATTTGTCATTCTTGTATAGAGAGAGATATCAGTGGATACCACAATATGATAGACTGATAATGGCAAGTCCATGTGAATTGATATGATCGATGTCACTTGGACGTCTTCAGTTTACCTAAAGATCGAGACTAGCTAGTATGATTGAATATTAAGGGTTACTTTCCATGCCTTATATTTAATCGAAGGATATCACATCACAAAAGGATATGATATATGTTATTCATTAGGTTGTATCAATTTTGATATTCATTCTACTTGGGTAGTTATAATACCTTGCTAGAGACCTCTTTGACTTGTTTACTAAAATGGTTTTGGTTAACTGCTAACGTCGTATGAACCTATTGAGTCACATAAAAAGAATGGCTTTGCGCAATTTCAATTGGTCCAGAGTTATGAATTTTATATGATAAGATTAATGACATAAAAACCCTTACAATTTGTTATATGATAACTTATTAATAGGGGCGTACGTGTAATTTGCTTAAACTGCCTAAGTACGATAGTTGTATTGCGAATAGGATTTTAAGTGAGGGCTTATCTATACATATAAATAGAGGTTGGAACCCTAAAATGATATATGATTTTTGTTTTCGCTATTTTCGTGTTCTCTGGATTTTAGATGAGAAAGAAAAAAACATTTTCTATCTCTCTTGGGGCTTGCACTCTAAATTGTGGTCATTGTTCGTATGTGGATTTTCGATAGAGGACATGTGCTTGAACGTCTTGGTGATCAATTAATCAGAGAAGGAAATCACAGATTAATGTATGGCTTACTTTAGTAGATCAAGTTTAATGGAACTTATTTTCGATCATTTTGGGTTTTTTCAAAAATATTTTGAGTGTTTCGCTGCGTATGAACCACAAAACCCAACATGATATTTAAACATGTATAGTTTGAGTTAGAATATAGCAGTGAGCTAGTTAGTTGTCCTAATCTAATCATTTACACTGGTATAATTTAAATTGAGGAGAATGAGTTGCCAATAAATTAGAGGATTTTAAAAATTGAAAGAATACTTTACGATACTGAGAATGAATAGGTAAGCAGTATATCAAAAGATTTGTATTAACTACTACTTTTAAAAAGAAAATTGTGTAAATTTGAGAACTCAACTTGAGTGATGATTTAATTTTAGTTAAATCAAGAATGAATATCCATTACCCTGAATCGACAATTCATTTGGTCAACTACATGAAGCCGGTTGTTATCAAGAATTGGTTAACATCTGGTTGTTAGTCATTTAAGATCAGAATTAGAAATATATGAAAATGATATCAACCAATGGCTTAGTCATTTTAGAAATCATGGTAGGAACCATCAGACTCACTAGAGCTCATAATTATGTATGTGAGTGAAGGAGTAGAGTTTTTGAACTCTATAAGAAAGAAAAAGAAAACTTTGAAGTCTTAGAAAAGGCACAAGCAATATCCAAGAATTATGTGAATCATGACGATAAATTGTCTTACACCAAAGATGGCTAGTGCAAGTCTTAAGTTTCAAACATAAATCACTATAATATGTGTTGAATCTTAATTATGAATTAATGGATTTGACTAGGATTGAGACAGTAAGAGAATTGTCCTATATTCAGCATATAATAAAAAATATTATTATCTTAGAATGATTGAATAATACAAACAATGTACACATAGATTCGTAGTATTGTTGAGTTGTATATACAAATCTTAAAGTGAAATGACGACAAGTCCCAAAGTTGAAACATGGATGTTAGGAGATATGAGTGTGAATCCTAGCCTATTTATAAAGTTTGGAATATAGATATACCCATGTAACGGGGTTGTGGAGAGTATATTAATCATTCTTAAGATCGGAGTTTATTTTAGAGAAATCATTAAAAGACAAATGAGAAGTATGAAAACCAATGAGTTAGTGCAATTTGAGTTAGGAATCTTCAAGCGATAAGAGTTTGATGAGTACAGCTGTCAGAGTGAAAGAAACTGAAGGTGGAGTCAGTAACTTAAATTTTTGAATAAAATAAATTCATATGAGAAATTCATCCACAAAAAGTAATTGATGTTATCAATACTTTGAATAGAGAAAAGAACTGAAAGTGTGATTATAATAGGAACTCCTCAGTGCTATCTCTTGAAAGAGATATGTAATAATAATGATGGAATGAAGTCCTGCAGGCACATCATCAACTAAGTTTTTCGAATTGATAATTACAAAGTTATTCTTTGAAGTTTAGATTGGAGCTGAACTAAGTATATAATTAATTAGGTGATGATTAAGAAGTCTAATTGGAACTATTTGATATACCGCGATTTGAGTATTAATGGTTAATACCAGATTAGACTGTCTAATGAAATTGTGCTGAATGCATTAGATGTTGAAATGAAAATCTCAATTCAGGAAAAATATTAGAAGAATTATTTCAATAATCTCATGAATCTCTTTATATTGTTTGTACAAGCAATGTCATATCGTATTAAAGTATATGATGAAAATTATAGATTGTCTAAGACGATGAACTATGTTATGAAATTCATAAAGAGATATGAGATATATTTAGTAAGTTAAGACTGAATAGTGAGAACTTGAACGGTTAGGTGAATTCTTGTCTATATCTGATGGTAAAAAGAAAACATGATTGTAATTCATGAAACAAGATTAGCTAGATCTTGGCGTCAGCACAATGATGTATGAGTTGAAGTTGATATATTGTCCGAAGTCTAATTTTTCTTGTCAGTGTCAATAGTTTATCTAAAATGCTTGAAATTGGATGTGGTAAGGCAGATTGGGCCTGGATGAAGAAAAGGTTGGTCGGGAGAGAAATTCTGCCCTTTATCATTTGTAAGCCTAAATCACCGTAAGCATTCACTATTCATTCAAAATTTAAAATTCTGAGCTTGTGTCTTAGAAATATATGACAACTGAAAGAAAATAAATTTTTTGTGTGAGCTCTTTGATAATAAAGGTAACTAGGTGGATGACATTGTCGGATGATAAAGCTAAATATGCTCAATCTTATCATACATTAAGGTACAGAACTAAGATTGGAGATATAGCTTTGTGGAAAATGAGATAGTAAGAGCTACACATAGAGGGTATGGTGGATTAGGTAATTTATAACTACAACTAGGTTAAGATAAAAATATTGATGAGATAATCATCGTAAATTATTGGAGAGTTCAAAAGATAATTTTGGTTGTGCTTTTGAAAGTCTCATATATGAACGAGCTTTACAGGCTTGGATTAAGGGAAAATGAGAAGATAACTTGGGAACAAGAGCTATACACGCAAGAGAAATTTCCATTTCTCTTCGAAACTACTAGTAACTTGTATGTTCCCTTTAATTTCGAGGGTGAAATTGTCTTAAATTAGGGAGACTGTAATGACCCGTTACCTTAAGTAGTGATTAACCCGTTACCTTAAGTAGTGATTATCATTAATCTGAATTCTAATTAACCAGGGTTAGGCTCGTGGTTAAGTCCATCTTGTCTTAATTAGTGTGTGCGTGAACTTGCGTGTCGTTTGGTGTTTGTATGAATTGTATTGATAATTAAGATATGAAAATAATTGGATCAATTGGCCGATAATTGATTCATTAAAA
Source organism: Stephania cephalantha (assembly GCA_039657325.1). Classification (NCBI taxonomy): domain Eukaryota; kingdom Viridiplantae; phylum Streptophyta; class Magnoliopsida; order Ranunculales; family Menispermaceae; genus Stephania; species Stephania cephalantha. The sequence continues at coordinate 24,832,759 of CM077577.1, forward strand.
AATAATGGGACGCCTAATACGGTGTGTACAACGAAATGATAAACACGTAAATATATAGGCAGATATATATATTGTATGTATAAATATATATATTGAAAATAATTAATAATTAGTGGGCGACTAGTCACATGCGGGCTTGAAGGTGACAAGCGTGGGACGTACAATAGTGTGCACACCCGAGGGTGGTCATCGGCGCCCACGGCGAATTTATTGGCGCAAAATACATAGTTATCAATATATATATATATATATATATATGAATCCTTAAGTTTAAATCAAATTAAATCATACTTTGGATTCCTCTTGAGATGTGTGTTACGATAGAGTCGTGAAGTGAATGGGTTGGAAATTTGGTGTCACTTTAAGGAGTGTCACTTTGGATTCCATCTTTTTGGATTTGCCTCGAGACTTCTGTGTCAAATCTCCATAAAAATCTTATATTTATCCAGACACACACACCACCTAATTCGTTTCAACATAGAGGAAACAAAACTAAAATTCGAGAGGCAAGAGTGATCGAAATTATAGAGAGACACAGGAGAGGCAATTACACAATGAGGTATAAGGTAAGGCTGTGTTGCTATGTTGTTTGTTGTTGCGCATTGTTATTGTTGGTCATTGATTGTTAATGTCAATGTTAGTGATGGAAATGGAAGTTGAAAAGGGAGACTCGACTCATCTTAGAAAGGTGATGGTAGGGAGTCGTCTCCTCTCCCCAAGAGTGCCCTAGGGTTGGGCCCAAACCCAACCCCAACGATTAAAAAAATAGGAGAAAATGCAAGAAGGGGGAGACCTATAAGGGTTAGTAGAGATCAAGGTTAAAGGAATCCACGAAGAAGGTATTCTCCATCTCCTATTTTTTTCTTTATGTCTTGTTTGGGTTATTTTTGGAAAGTAGAAAATTGAATTGAATGGGGAAGAAGACCAAGAGGGTAGTGATGTCGCGGCAGCACCGCCGATAGTGGTGGCGATAGCGTCATAGCCGCCGTCGCTGATGACAATAGGTGGGGCCCCACTAAGGAGCCCCATCGCCGTGAGGAAGAAGGAAAGGGGTACCAACGAAGCTACCCCTCTAGCGGCGACTACCGAAGCAACGACTGGCCAAGGGCGGGCGGCCACGGCAGGGGAGAGCAATTGCTCCCTCTCCCCTATGGTTAAAAAACCGAGAGCCTATAGCTCCTGGTTCAGTCAACCCCCTAGGGGGAAGGGGTTTGACCACGTTGACCAGGGGCTTTCTTGGCCCCTGCTAAACAAAATATGGACCAAATAGGTCCCTAGTCAACTAATAGGGACGAAATTGGTCTCCGCAATGAAAATAAAGGTCAAATGAGACCTTGAACCTATCCACGACGCTCACCGGCACCCCGACGAGGGCACCGAATGGCACTGAACACACGGTGTGGGTCTCGAACACCAATGAATGGAAGATTACTTAACTTTAAATCAAAGCATTTATTTATGAGATGTGTTATGGATTGTATAGTGTCGTGTAAAAGTTCACATCGGACCTTGGGCATACTAGGAATAGTTATAGGCATCGCGACAAGCGAGGTAAATGGGGCGCTTCGCTCATGCATTAAATATGGCTTGAATATTAGATAAATAGAAATTTCACATTCATATCAAAAGGCCTGTGATTAGGTTGCATTTACTCAATGGTATGAATATGCTTATCTATATAATGTTTGCAATGTGAACACTCGTGTTATTCGATCAAAAGCACTGATGTGACAGTATGCTCATCAAGAGAGAGCGGTCAGCACCACAAGTAGCGGTGGTGTGGTAGCGTGTCCACCAAAAGAGAGTGTTTCGCAACACGAATTGCAGTGGTGTGGCTAGGACCACACAAAACAGATGGTGGTTTGGACCATGAAAAATCAAGTTCACAAGTAGTCACAATCGGTGATGGCTAGGAAACACTTACTATTGGCTTGATGGAACCTGATGGAGGTCACAACAACCATTGTGATGACCAATGGTTCACATCACCTCGAGGGTGAGTGTTTTGATTGTCGTATTCAAACCATTAGCTAGAATGTATTGAATAGAACAATGATTTATAGTTATTACTATTTCTTATGTTAAATCTATGGTTGGACCCCGTTGCATGAATAAATGGAATTTATTTACGAATAGCGAAGTCTCTTTCATGATGTGTTTTCAAAAGAATGTTTACTCTCTTGCTTATTGAATTATGAATCTACCTTTATGTTTTACTGGACTTGGAACTTGTTTACACCCCCCTTACAAATAAAATCATGTCTTTATTACTTTTCATTAAATGCTTTACAATTCAGCTCACTATGTCATGTGTAGAATTGTTTTTGCTTTATAGGTAATACTTGCATGTTTAGTGTTTGAGCGAGTCTTCTCTCTTATTAAGCTCCATTGGTTCTTTTAGCTCACTCCACTTACACTACAGGTCCATCTTCGAGTATGGCAGATCGGGGCAAGGGGAAAGTCATAGCTTGAAGTCTCCTTGCAGTGTGAGCCTTACGTGTTATTATTTACTACTGGTTTTTGAGAAATATTAATAAGGGTTGTAACCTAGGCAATTTTTTAGGGTAATTGAACCATTCTTTAGTCAGTTTGATATATTCATAAGTTTTCGAATCTTTTGGAGACTTCATATTATGTTGACTTGCTTAGGTAAATTGAGATACCCTGTATTTTGGGTTATGGTGACAATAATAGTTATTTAAATTTTAAACTCCTCATTTTACTTCCATATTGTCTACATGTTATGGTGACAAGAAAGAAATGTCAACTATACACGCAATATTAGAATTGTAGAAGTTAAAGAGGCATTGAAAAGAATGAAAATAGGGAAAGCATGTGGCCCAGATGAAATACCCATAGAGGTTTGGAAATGCTTAGGAGAAATTGGATTGACTTGGTTAACAAAACTTTTCAATAAAATTTTAAAATCAAAACGGATGCCAATGGATTGGAGAAGAAGCACGCTTGTGCCAATCTTCAAAAACAAAGGAGACATTCAAAGTTGCTCAAACTATCGGGGAATTAAACTTATGAGTCACACTATGAAACTTTGGGAGAGGATAATTGACAATAGGCTAAGGAGAGAAACAACAATATCAGAGAACCAATTTGGTTTCATGCCTGGGAGGTCAACTATGGAGGCAATTTTCCTTGTAAGACGATTGTTAGAAAAATATAGAGAAAAGAAAAAAGATCTTCATATGGTATTCGTAGATTTAGAAAAAGCATATGATAGGGTCCCTAGAGATGTTCTTTGGTGGGTTCTAGAAAGAAAAATAGTGCATGCTAGATACATAGACAATATTAAGGATATGTATGATGGAGTAGTAACGAGTATAAAGACATTTGGAGGAGCTACAAAAGAATTTCCCATTACGATAGGACTACATCAAGGATCGGCTCTAAGCCCATATCTATTTACTTTAGTTATAGATGAACTAACTAGACATATTCAAGAGGATATACCATGGTGTATGCTATTTGCAGATGATATTGTCTTAGTGGATGAAACTAAAAATGGAGTGAATAGGAAATTAGAACTCTGGAGGAATACATTAGAATCTAAAGGCTTTAAGTTGAGTAGGACGAAAACCGAATACATGCACTGTGAGTTTAGAAACACTAGACATCGAGATGACGGAGTGGAAAAATTAGGGGAAATAGAAGTTCCTAAGGTAAACCACTTTAGGTATCTAGGATCAATCATACAAAATGATGGTAACATTGAGAATGATGTCACACATAGAATTCAAGCTGGATGGAAGAAATGGCGGAGTGCAACAGGGGTGATTTGTGATCGAAATGTTCCTACTAAGTTAAAAGGAAAATTTTATAGGACCGCAATTAGGCCACTATGCTCTATGGAAGTGAATGTTGGGCGGTAAAGCAACAACAATTACATAAAATGAACGTAGCGAAATGAGGATGCTTAGGTGGATGTGTGGTAAAACTCGTAAAGATAGAATAAGAAATATAGAAATTCAAAAACAAGTAGGAGTAGCACCAATTGATACAAAGATTAGGGAAGGGCGGTTGCGGTGGTTTGGTCACCTGCAAAGACGACCTATAAATGCCCCAACTAGAAAACTTGACTCAATAGAAACTGTAGAAATTCGACGAGGTAGGGGCAGACCAAAGTTAACATGTGATGCATTAATTAGGAGGGATTTGAATGGTTTGGAAAGCTCACCATTAGTTGCACTTAATCGAGCACAATGGAAAAGTTTGATCCATGTAGCCGACCCCATTTAATTTGGGACTGAGGCTATGTTGTTGTTGTTGTTGTTGTTGTATTGTCTACATGTTATTCCGCATGTTGTTTTGGCATGCGAGACCGTTATTTAGGCTTAAGTGGCAGTCTTGGCTGAGCGACCCAACCCTAGGTATTAGAACCTAGGAAAAATGATTAGGTTAGTGAAACCTAAGTTTTAAAGCCTTTAAGTTAAAGGTCAAGTTTAAGTCAGACAAATTAATGGTATGGGACATTGGTACAAAATCGACTTAACGTACACAAATGACCAATCCTAGGATGGGAAGGGATTGAAAACTTGAATAAAACACTTGAATTATGATATTTTCTTTGTGTTATGATATCTATCACGTTTAGGTATTTCATTTACTCTCTTGATTTGTAGGATTAATTCGCTCTTGCTTGCTCTGCAGTTTACATTATGAGCAATCAGGGCGAAAACTCCTGCAATCTAAGGGAAACTCAGGAGAAGGATGAGAGAAACTGGTGTGCTCAAATGAAGTACCTCATGACTACTATGGCTGAAACATACTAGAAGGAAATGACTTCCGCTCAATAATAGAGGTTGGCAGACCAGGCGCAATCACAAGAAAGGAACATGGCCTGCATACTATAGCTGATAGAGAAACACAGGGGCGGCAGAGCGAGCACCCGTGAGACAGGGACCTAACTCTTCCTTCGCGCCTATACATGAGGATCATCCAGTGGAAAAAGGGGTCGATTCTAATTCGGCTGCAGCAGCAGCGGCCATATATATCATGGACTGATATCTAAAGGCTTGTCGGAGGGGCAATATCTATAAAGAATTCATGAAATATGGTGTACCATACTTTTATACAGAGTAAGATCCCATTGAGGCTAAGGCATGGATACTAAATATGCATTAGAGGATGAAGAACTTGAATATTGATAAGTGGACCACAGTACCATTAGCGGAATTTTTATTAGAGCACAAGGCACATAAATAGTGGATGACTATTGAGAGGACATTGGGACACAGTTCAAGCGTTTATTTTACAAAGAATGGTTCCCAGAGCCAGTGAAGGATGTAAAGATAAGAAAGTTCTTTTCCTTAGTATAGGGCGATATGTCACTGGCTGAGTATGCATCAAAGTAGAACAAGTTGATATAGTTCACACATGATTATTTCCTAATAGAGAAGATTCGTAAGAGGAGATTTATGGATGGACTGAGGCAGGATATTAGTGTTATGGTAGCTGCGCCCAAGTATGAGAAATATCACCGGGCATACCATTGAGCACTTTAGTGTGAGGGAATACTTCATGGGGGTTCCATGCAGTTTCAATCTGGATCTAATTAGTATGGTTATGGAATGTGTAGTTTTGGGGGTTACCATAATGGCTCGTTCGGTTCGCAAGTAAAATAAACCCATGAACATGGGATTATAACATGGGTTTAGGTATTAGTCCCAATTGAGGGCCTTATTCGGTTGGGGGTATAGAGGTTTGGATTAAATAGGTGAAATTACAAAATTATAGAGATTTGGATCCACCAACAATGGGATTAAATAATACCACTCATTTCATGGTTTTATTTTATCCTACTCGTATGGGTTAAAATAATCCCATCATATGTTTAAAACTCAAACCAAACACTAGTATTATTTAGTACCACCACTTATCCCATGCTATCCCATGAACCGAACGGGCTTTTATAGTCAAGGCGGCAATTTTAAGAAACCAAAGTTTGGAGGGTTTTCTAGTGGATATGCATGCTCTAATAAGGCTTTAAGGGCACCACACACTCTGATAGGGACTGCTACACATACACATGTCCCTGCACAAATGGCTACATAGAGCGTGGCATTCAGGCTACCGTGTCCACATCATCAATCTTAGCAGAGTGGAAGTAAGGGTCAAAAATGGACCGGGCTAAAGTCGAGCGCATCCACGATTATTGTTCATCCACCTTCGACTTAGCAGAAGCAATATGTGATTTGTTACCGGTGTGGGACTCCAGGGCACTATTCTAACAAATTCCCTAAAGCACCACCATCTAAGTGGAACACAGCCCAAGTTACTCGAAGAGGAGTTCATGCAGTTGTTGGGCAGGATGGGGAGGCCTCACGTCAGTTGGTCGGAGGTATAGTCTCCATTATTGGTCAAGATATACATACATTGTTTGATTCTGGTTCTACTATTTCGCTCATTTTGAGGATTGTAGTTCATGCTTTGGGGTTGACATCAGTTAGGGCACACACTTAATTTGAGTATAGTTTCTACTGAACGAATTTATCCTAATGTGGTATGTGCGGGGTGAAAAATTAAAATTGGGGATCACACGATGATATTTGATTTATGGGTGACTATCCGAAACAAGTATCCATTTCCCATGATCGAAAACCTGTTTGACTAGTTCAATGGATAAAATTTTTTCTCTAAATAGATCTGAGATCGGGTTATGATCAGTTGCGTATACGGGAGGAGAACATACCGAATATAGCTTTTAGCACCTGTTACGGACACTTCCAATTCACTATGATGTCTTTCAGGTTTACTAATGCACCGACAATTTTCATAGACTTGATGCATCGTGTTTCCAAGCTGTTCCTTGACCAATTTATGATTGTATTCATCGATGAGATTACGATATACTACAAGACTGAGTCAGTTCACAGGAAGCACGTCACGAAAGTGTTGCAGACTTTGAGAGAAAATAAATTTTATTCTAAATTGAGCAAATTTGAGTTTTAGGTTTCATAAGTGAAGTTTTCAGGACATGTGGTGAATAAATAAGGGATATTAGTTGATCTTGCAAAGATCAAGGTAATCATTAGGTGGTCACAACGCACTAATGCTTTTGAGATACGAAGTTTTCTAGGTTTAGCAGTGTTGGGTTTTTGGGGTTCACACGCAGCGAAAAATTCAAAACAAATTTTGAAAACCCCAACAGGATCAAAAATAAGTTCCATTAAACAAAATTTGCGAAAGAAATCATACATTATTCCGTGATTTTATTTTCTGATTGTTCGATTTCTAAGACGCTCAAGTGCACGTCCTCTATCAGAAATCCACATACTAACGGTGACTACAATATGGAGTGCTAGCCCCAAGAGATTGAAAACGATTTTTCTTTCTCTCCCTAAATCCAGAGAACTCAAAAATTGTAAAACGAAAATCTTATATTTATTTTTAAGGTTTCACCCTCTATTTATATGTGTAGATAAGTCCTCACTTAAAATCCTATTCGTAATACAACTATTATATTCGCAGTTTAAGCAAATTACACATACGACTCTATTAATAAGTTATCATATAATAAATCGTAAGGGCTTTTATGTCATGAATTTTATCATATAAAATTCATTACTATTGACCAATTGAGATTGTGCAAATCCATTCTTTGTGTGCGACCCAATAGGTTCATGCAAAGTTGGCAGTGAACCAAAAACTATTTTGGTACACAACTCATAAGCTATCTCTAGCAAGGCATTATGACTACCCAAGTAGCATAAATATCAACATCGATACAACCTAATTAATAACTTATATCATATTCTTTTGTCGTGCGAGATTAAACATAAGCCATGGAACGTCACCCTTAATGTTCAACCGTACTAGTCTTGATATTTAGGTAAACTGAAAAACATCCAAGTGACATTGATCATATAAATTCACATGTATTTGGCCATTATCAGTCTACCTTATCGAGGGATCCACTGATATCTATCTCTATACTAGTGAAAAATTATATCTTGATTACACACCTTCACATATTATTCACACGATAACCAATCACAATCTTTATAATTGTCCGGTTAAAGACAACATTTGATTCTGTCAAATTATCATGCTCCTAATATTAAAGTCTATGGTAATCTTAAGTCGAAGGACTAAATGATATACCTATCATGAGTAACACCTATTACTTAATCCATGTGGTGTTCTCTTAGCGGGTCGATCCAGTACCTTATTCCCTAACAAGTACTCATGATCTTGATTTATATCCCTATACGCATGATCATCACATAACCATCAATCAAGATTTACACTAGTCTTAATTCATTATGGTTCCCAGTATAATGACCGACTAACGACATTTAGGATATTACAACAAATACCCATGGATCTTACTATAAGGTAAACATGCAATCACTTATAATAAAACAACAAATAACACCTCTATTTTATTAACTAAAATTATAAGATAAACAATGTTTATAGATTGACCTAGGGCACATGCCCTAACATCTCCCACTTGCACTAGGGCTAATCATTCATGTATCTAATACCTAATGACCAAACATGACCATCATGTTTTGCTCGTGGAAGAGCATTCGTCAAAGAATATGCAATATTGTCTTCTGTAGCAACTCTGCAAATCTTCACGCCTCCCCTCTCAATGATTTCTCAAATGAGATGAAAACGTCTAAGTATATGTATAGATCGGTGTTGTGATCTTGGTTCATTAACCTGTGCTATCGCCCCGTTGTTGTCACAATACAAGCAAATAGGGTTAGCTATACTCGGAACCACACCAAGTTCTAATATGAACTTTTTGATCCAAACTGCCTCCTTAGCTACATCAGACGCTGCAATATATTCAACTTCTGTTATATAGAATTTGTGACAGTTTCTTGCTTCGAAATTTTCCAGCTCGTTGCACCTCCATTCAAAGTAAACACATATCTAGACTGCGATCTGAAGTCATCTATATTAGTTTGAAAACTTGCATCAGTGTAACCACTTACAACAAGCTCGTCTTCCAAACTTTCAAATACCAACAACACTTCTTTAGTCCTTCTGAAGTACTTAAGAATGTTCTTTACTGCTATCCAGTGACTCTCACCAGGATCGGATTGATATCTGCTTGTTGCGCTCAAAGCATATGATACATCAGATCGAGTGCATAACATGGCATATATGATAGATCCAATAGCTAATACATATGGAATCTTATTCATGTGCTTTTGATCATCATTAGTTTTCGGACATTGAGTCTTGCTGAGATTTATAGCATGAGACATTGGTAATGACCCTCTTTTAGAGTCTTGCATATTGAATCTATTCAGTACCTTATCTATATAAGCACTCTGACTTAGACCGATTAAATTTTTAGATCTATCCCTATAAATACTAATCCCAAGGATGTAGGCTGCATCTCCTAAGTCCTTCATTGAGAAACACTTCCCTAACCAAGACTTGAAACTCTGCAAGGTTGGGATGTCATTTCGAATGAGTAATATATCATCAACATACAACACCAGGAAAACAACCACGCTCCCACTGACCTTCTTGTATACACAAGGCTCATCTTCATTTTTAATGAAACCAAATTCCTTAATTGCTTCATCAAAATGAAGATTCCAACTCTGAGAAGCTTGCTTTAATCCATAAATAGTTCTTTGAAGCTTGCACATCTTCCTAGAAGTCTCAGGATGAATAAACCTTTCTGGATGTATCATATACACATCCTCAAGTAACTTTCCATTTAGAAAAGTTGTTTTGACATCCATTTGTCATATCTTATAGTCATAATATGCGGCTATGGCGATTAGAATTCTAATGGATTTAAGCATGGCTACAGGAGAGAAAGTTTCATCATAATCAACACGTTGAGTCTATGTGAAACCTTTTGCTACTAGCCGTGCTTTATAAGTATGTGCATTGCCATCCATGTCGGTTTTCTTCTTTAAAACACATTTACATCCAATGGTCTTACCACCTTCAGGTAAATCAACCAGGTTCCAAACATGGTTATCATACATGGATTGCATCTCAAAGTTCATGGCACTAAGCCATTTATCTGCCATAGGGCTAGAAACAGTCTCCTGATAAGTAGTAGGTTCATTTTGATCCATAAGCAACACCTCACTACTATCAGTAATAAGAAATCCAAATATCTCAGGCTGATATCTTACCCTATCAGACCTACGAGGGTCTTGTGATACCTGTGGAGGATCAATTAGTTCAAGACTTAGTTGATCTACTATTGGCGGTTGAGTGTTTATTTGTGGTTCTTGAGTTTTTTCAAGTCTTGCTTTATTCCCACTGTTGTCTATTGAAATAAACTCTTTTTCTATAAGACACCATTCCGAGCAACAAACACTTTGTTCTCAGCGGGATTATAAAAGTTGTATCCTCTAGTTTCTTTAGGATAACCAATGAATACACACTTGGTAGATTTGGCTGATAATGTTTTTGAGATTTGTCGTCGTATGAAAACCTCACAGCCCCAAATCTTAAGGAAAAAGAAACTTGGTCTTTTCCCAAACCACATCTTATGTGGTGTTTTATCGACCTCCTTAGAAGGAACACGATTTAGTGTAAACGCAACAGTTTCTAAGGCATAACCCCAAAAGGAAATAGGAAGATCTGCATGACTTATCATAGATCTAACCATATCTAATAATGTCTAATTTCTTCTCTCAAAAACACCATTCCATTATGGAGTTGTTGGGGGAGTTAACTGTGAGACAATCCCACAGTTTCTAAGATAATCATCAAACTTTTGGCTCAAATATTCACCACCTCGATCTGATCGAAGTGCTTTAGTAGTTTTACCAAGTTGATTTTGCACTTCGTTCAAAAATATTCAAACCTTCTCAAAAGATACACCTATATGTTTCATGAGATACATGCAACCATATCAACTAAAATCATCAGTGAATGTAATGAAGTACTGATAACCACCTCTAGCCATTGTGTTTATAGGACCGCATACATATGTATGTATTAGACCTAATAAATCATTTGCGCTTTCACTATGTCCAGTAAAGGGACGCTTTGTCATCTTGCGTAGTAAACAAGATACACATGTTTCATATGATTCAAGATGAAATAAATCTAAAAGTCCATCTTTATGGAGTTTAGAAATATGTTTATCATTAATGTGGCCAAGGTGACATTGCTAAAGGTAGGTTTGATTCAAATTATTTGACTTGAATCTCTTGTATTTACATTAAAAATGAGAGTATATGTGGACCTTTTCATAATTAGAATATAAAGACCATTACACAAATCAACATTCACATAGAAAATGTCTTTACGAGAAATGGAGCATTTATTATTCGTAATAATGAAATTAAAACCATCCAACTCCAATGAAACTGAAATGATGTTTCTGCTCAATGCAGGGACATAATAATAATTATTTAAAACTAAAACAAGTCTATTAGATAAAATTAACTCATAACATCCTACAACCAAAGCAACAACTTTCGCTCCATTTCCAACTCGTAGGATGACTTCTCCTTTCTTTAGTTTTCTACTTTTGGTGAGACCCTACACATTAATACAAATGTGAGATCCACATCCGGTATCCAATACCCATGAATCACTAGTAGACAAGTTAACTTCAATAACATAAATACCTGAAGCAGTAGTCGCACTACTCTTCTTTTTTTTAGATCTTCAAGATATAGCTTGCAATTTCTAAACCAATGTCTAGGTGCATGGCAGAAATGACAATTTCCTTCTTTTTCCTTTTCCTTCTGGGATTATGAAATAGAAGCAGCATGGGGCTTGACTTGTTCTATAGGCTTTATGATAGTCACAACAGCCTTAGTAACTTTAGCCTTGCCTTTGCCCTTTTTCTTCAAAGCCATTCCTTTCTGAACTATCAACACACAAGCAAAGGGTTTCTTGACATTCTACCCAGCAGTTTTAAGAATCAAATGCAACTATGAGATAGACTACTCCATGTTATTCATGTTATAGTTCAACATAAATTGTGAATAACTATGAGGCAATGAATTTAGGATCAAATCCATAGCCAACTCTTGGCTTATAGGGAATCTAACTCTATCAAAATGGTCATTAGCCCTTCATTTCCATAACATGAGGACTAACTGACGCACCGCACCCTCAGCCATTTTGCAAGAATGAAGGTTCTTGACTGTCTCGAACCTTTCTTGCCTAGCCTGCTGTTGGAACATTTCCTTCAGTGTCGTAGCCATGTCGTAAGCTTCCATGAGTTCCATGTCCTTCTGAAGTTCAAGAACCATGGTTGCCAACATAATGCATGCAACATCAGTTGAGTCGTTGACATGCTTAGTATGTGCATCCTTCACAGCTCTTAAAGCATTGGCTGGTGGTTCCTCATAAATAGGAATATTTAGGACATACAACTTGCGTTCATGCTTAAGAAAAATTCACAAGTTTCTGAACCAGTCAAGAAAGTTTATCCCAGACAATTTACCTTCTCAAGGATAGATAGTAGTGATAAGGGAGTAGTGTGATTTGAAGAGGCCATAGATCTATAACAAAGATTATGCAAAAGTTCATTTTAGTATAGAGGAATAGACTCCTACTAAATTAACATCCCTCCTTAAAACAATATGTTAATGTAAGGGACTAAAATTCATGTTTCACCTAATTCGAAGACAACTAAGGCATGACACTTTGAATTAGGTTATTTAGGTAGGTACCAAATACCAATTACATCATATGTAACGTTTAGTTATTTTTACGAGATTATGACATCTTGTATCTTAGCATGTTTTATCTCATCTAGTGCCTAAAGCCCAAAACCGTTTTGATAGCTTTATCAAGTCTAACCATTTCAAATAATCTAGTAAGCATTACTCAACTTGCCTCACCAAGATAACACAATACACTCTGCGGAGGCAGACCCATATTGATGTGATCGAAGCCTTAACAAGTGTTTGAGAATGGATGACACTTGACTTTAAATTTGAAAGAGGGATTTTTTGTTTGTTTTAGTGATCATAATTAAATAAGATAAATATCATTTATTACAATGCAAGAATAATCATTAAAAAGTTAGGAAATCATATTAATATTGACTATTGTACAATTTTTTTGGACGCTACGAATTCTTTTTCAGACAATAAATTTCAATTCCGAAAATTGAAAATCGCCTAAAGTTTCTCATAATTTTAGTCAATCCAATCAACCAAAAATGTCTAATATTTTAATTCAAAAAATAATAATTAAAATATTTTTAATAATCTCGGGCCCATCATTAACTTAATATTTTATCCTAATCCAATTAGAATTTAAGATACTTTGAATCCTTATCTATTTAGGATTTTTTATATCTCACCTATCTTATAGGATTTTTAATTCTAATCCAATTACAAGTCTATCTCCTATCTTGTTGGAATATACTAACAGATTACTATAATGAGATATATGATCAAAATCAATTTCGAGATATTAATCATGCATTCAACATCAAAATCATATTAGCCTAAATATAAGTCTACCATGAACATACAAAATTCACATCGTTCAATATAAAAATATATTTTGATCGAAATATTCTAAACATGAATGTTATCATTGAATCATATAATGCGATGTATCAATATACATGAATTAACAACATGTTTTAAAACCGATTCTTGATAACAATTATCACAGAATTTATATGTATATCATATATACATTAATCGAGATTATGTTTTCACAGATATATCATATATACATCAGAGAAAACATGCAAACGTTTAATAGAACCGAGCCTAATGCTCTGATACCACTGTTGGGTTTTAGGGGTTCATACGTAGCAGAAAATTCAAAACAAATTTTGAAAAACCCTAACATGATAAAAAATAAGTTCCATTAAACTAAATCTACGAAAGCAAATCATACCTTATTTCGTGATTTCCTTTTCTGATTGTTCGATTTCTAAGACGTTCAAGTGTGCGTCCTCTATCAGAAATTCACACACGAACGATGACCACAATTTGGAGTGCTATCCCCAAGAGAGATTTAAAATGATTTTTCTCTCTCCTTGAATCCAGAGAACTCAAAGATTATAACACAAAATCTTATATTTATTTTTAGGGATTCACCCTTTATTTATATGTGTAGATAAGACCTCACTTAAAATCATATTTGTAATAAAACTATTGTATTTAGGTAGTTTAAGCAAATTACACATACGCCCCTATTAATAAGTTGTCATATAACAAATTGTAAGGGCTTTTATGTCATGAATTTTATCATATAAAATTCATTACTCTGGACCAATTGAAATTGTGCGAAACCATTCTTTGTGTGCGATCCAATAGGTTCATGCGACGTTGGTAGTGAACCAAAAACCATTTTGGTACACAACTCATAAGCGATCTCTGGCAAGGCATTATAACTACCTAGTAGCATGAATTTCAACACCGATACAACCTAATTAATAACATATATCATATCCTTTCGTGCAATATCCTTTAACTAAACATAAGGCATGGAAAGCCACCCTTAATGTTCAATCGTACTAGTCTCGATCTTTAGGTAAACTAAAAAAACATCCAAGTGACATTGATCATATCAATTCACATGGACTTGGCCATTATCAGTCTATCTTATCGAGGGATTCACTGATATCTCTCTCTATACGAGAGTGATAAATTCTATCTTGATTACACATCTTAACATATTATTTACACAGTAACCAATCACAATCTTTATAATTGTCCAGTTAAAGACAACATTTGATTGTGTCAAATCATCATGCTCCTAATATTGAAGTCTATGGTAATCTCAAGTCGAAGGACTAAATGATATACCTATCATGAGTAACTCCTATGACTTAATTCATGTAGTGTTCTCATAGTGGGTCGGTCCAGTATTTTATTCCCTAACAAGTACTCATGATCTTGATTCGTATCCCTATACGTATGATCATCACATGACCATCAATCAAGATTAACACTAGTCTTAATATATTATACTTCATAGTATAATGACTTACTAGGGACATTTAGGATATTACAACAAATACCTATGGATCTTACTATAAGGTAAATATGCAATTACTTATAATAAAACAACAAATAAAACCTCTATTTTATTAACTAAAATTATAAGATAAACAATGTTTGTAGATTGATCTAAAGCACATGCCCTAACAGGCATAATATTATCGACGATTCATGCAAGGTTTCTCATCGATCGCTTCACCGCTTACTAACTTGACCAGGAAGGATGTTGCCTATGTATGATATGATTCATGTGAGGAGGCTTTTCAAGTGTTAAAAATTGTCCGAATACCGCACCAATTTTGGTTCTACCGAGGCTGATAGGGAGTTGTCAATGTGCACCGATGTATTAGGGATTGGTTTGGGAGGTGTGCTATGCAAGACAAGAAAGTAATTGCTTACGTGTCCAAGCAGTTGAAAGTACATGAGAAGAGCTATCCAAAGCATGACTTAGAGTTGGTGGCAGTTGTGTTTGCTTTAAAGTTATGGAGGCACTACTTATATGGGTGGAAAAGTTCACTATTTGCTCAGATCACAAGAGTTTGAAGTACCTATTTATCGAGAATGCGAGATTTGTCAGCAAGCGAAAGCAGACCATTGAAAGTTGGGGGATTATTGTAATCGTTACCTATTCTACAGTGGGACTGCGAACACAAAGCTATGGACTTTGATTTGGGGCTACCGACGACTCAGAAAGGGCATGATGCGGTTTGGGTGTTCGTGGATCGTTTGACTTAATCAGCTCACTTTGTCCCTATTTTCATGGAATATTCAACATATAGGTTAAGGGTATATACGTAGACGAGATCGTTAGATTACATGGATTCCTAGTGCCTATTGTATTAGATGGTGATCTGAGGTTTACCTCTCAGTTTTGAGTGGGTTTCAACATTAAATGGGGACTCAGCTCAATCTCAGTATAGGCTTTTCACCCTCAAACACATAGGCAGACTGAGAGATTGGTTCAGATACTTGAGGATATGCTCAGAGCTTGTGTGCTAGATTTCTACAGGAGTTGGAGAAGTATATACTGTTGTGCGAGTTTGTATACAAGAACAACTTTCAAGCGAGTATTAGCATGGCACCGTTTGATGCACTTTATGGGGGACCGTGTAGATATCTAGTTTGTTAGACAGAGGTCAAATATATCGTGTTGAACGACATGAAACTTATGTGTCACAACCTGTTACCTTAAGCTGGTGATTAGTGTTAATCTAAATCTTAATTAACTCGAGTTAGGCTCGTGGTTAAGTTCGACATACCTCTATTAGCGTATGCGTGGGTTTGTATGATAGTTTGTGTTTGTTTGGAATGTTTAATGAATTAATAGGTTGTAGTATAAAAAGAGAATTTATGTGCAAGCCTGTAATCGAAAAATAAATAAATAAACAATAAATTGTCGGTACACCAAGTGCGATGAGGGGTTCGTGAAATGAATGTACACACCCAAAAATACTTGTAGGCATGTCCGATGAATTTATTGGTTAGAAAATACATGAAGTATATATATTTATAATATTTGATATATACATATATATAATGGAAATTATAATTTTGGTTTGAGTTATATGGATCGTTGGATCACCTCGAGATGAGCATAAGTGTTGATGGTGTCAAAATATGTGTCACTTTAAGGAGTGTCATTTCAACCCATCAATCACTTGATCAGCATCGAGATAGCATGATGCGTATCTCAAGGAAATCCATATATGAAAATCCAAAACCATCAAGTTTATCCTCACTGTTGCAATCGATCAATTGAAAGAAAATGAAAAAGAGGGGGAGAGAGAGAGAGAGCATCTAAGGATTTGATTTGGGAGATTAATTCATGAGGTAATTGAGTTGATTCAAGGAAATCAAACAAATGTTAAATAAGAGATCATCACCTTGGTAAGTTGAGTTTTAAGTTTTAAGTTGAATTCGATAATTAGAGATTTATTTCTCTGTGAATTTTTATGTTTAATCATAGGAAAGGGGTTGTTACCTCACTAGAGTTTCTCCCTGATGATTTGGAAGGGTGTTTGAGGTTGTTGTAATGATTTGGTAATGGAACAGTGCCTGCCGCCCTATTCACTATTGAGATAGTGTAGGATGGAGCGCGCTCTATCTAGCAGAGGAGCGCGCTCCCTTCATCAGTTGGGATTAACTTTGTTTGTGGAGGAAGCTCTATCAAATGAATGAGCACACTCCCACCCTAAAAAACAACAACTGCGTTGTAACTTACTTAGAATTTCCTAAGGTGTTAGGGACTGAATTAAGGACTCTAAATATTGGATATAAGACCTATATTGATAAAAAAGTGGTTTGTGATAGGTGTTGGATCACCAGAAAAGCGTGAGTAACCCGAAAACTTAAGAAGTTTGGAAATAGAAACCTAAACCGAGGTAATTATGGGTTCGCTTAATTATTAATGTTGTCTGGCTATTTTAGTATATGTAGTTCATGTAGTTTATGGACTAAAGCCGACCCCAGTTAATTTGGGACTGAGGCTATGTTGTTGTTGTTGTTGTTGTTTGTAGTATATGGACTGAATAGGAGGGACTATGTACACTGTGATGTTTTAAATAAATGGAAAATTGTGTTTAACGTGATTCACAATAGTAAGTTCCTAAAACTGAGACTAGGTTATATAGGATGTGGGGGTTGATCTCCCGGCCTATATGTAACTTCCTACTAAGATAGGTTGATTACATATTCAGTAGAGGGTTTTGGATATAACCATTGGATATTATTGAATTGGCTAGACAACACATTGGCCAATGTGTTGGTCTAGCAATCGCATTAATGGTGTCAAAGGGTAATCGACCTTAGTATTATAAATAAAATGGGAATCACAATGTAATAGTCATTGACAGACATACTTACATCTGTTATTTATTGAAATATATGCTTTTTATAATCCCGTTAGTTAACGTGGTGCATATTATTATTGCATAATGTTATTGATTATTATATGGAATGTTGATGGCTTTGTGAATCCTTACTTACTGAGCAAGTTGGAGAGCTCACCCCAACTAATATTTTAGGAATACCGATGACAGCAACGACTATGGGATAAATAGGATTTAGGAGTCTTGATCTTCTCCTAGATGTATTAAATCCTTATTGTCTTATATATTTGTATTAAATTATAGTTTTGTTATATCACAAGGGATGGCAGGTTTTGTATAACCGAGGTTTATTCCAATTGGATTTGGTTTTATATATCGTATTTGATTATCAAAAAAGTTTTAAATTTTCGCCGCGTTTATTATTTGTTTACATCAATATTCAATACACAATTACTTTTATCAAGAGATAGAATGAGAGGCTGCTGGCTCTAGTTAAGTCTAGCGGGATTATTGAGGCTTAATTAGGGTTTCAAGCCAAGTATCACTCTAATCGGTTTAGCGAATGTAACATTGTACATGACCAAATCAAGAGGATAAAACTGATTATGCAACAATTAGAGACCGCATAAAACTGCAAGAAGAAATATGCTGACAAGAACCATCGAGAAGTAATGTTCAAGGAAAGAGAATTTGTGCTAATGAAAGTGTCACAAATGAAAGGGAATTACCGATTCAGATTGAAGGGAAAGTTATCTCCCAGATTCATCAGGCCATTCGAGATCAAACAACAAATAGGCACGGTAACTTTCTGCCTCGAGTTGCCACCACAGTCAGCTAGAGTTCATTATGTCTTTCATGGTTCTATGTTGAGGAAGGCACATAACAAACATGCACCAATGATCGATTGGGGGAAAGTTAATTTGAACGAGAGCGTATCCTTCGATGAGCAACCGATTCAAATCATAGATAGGGAAGTGCATAAGCTTCGCAAAAAAAAAATCATGTTGGTGCAAATCAGATGGCAATTCCATGGAGAACAAGAGTTGACTTAGGAACAGGAGGAATATATGATAGAGAACATTCCATTCCTTTATGAACCTTAAGGTATGCCTTTATTTTACTTTCAAGGATATAAGTTCTTTGAAATTGGAGATGTTGTGATGACTCAAAACCCAAAAACCCATCCAAGGGCAAATTAGTAACTATGTGAATCATAATATAAAAAAGATTAAAACAAAAACCCTAGCCACCACTAATTGATTTACAAAACTTTAAATTAAAAAAAGAGATAGAGCAAGTAGGGGGAGATCTAGGAGGGTTAGTAGAGATTAAGGCTAAAGGAATCCACAAAGAAGGTAATCTCCATCTCTTCTCTCTTTCTTTAAGTCTTGTTTGGGTTGTTTTTGGAAAATAAAAAGTGAGTTGAATGGGAAAGAAGACCAAGAGGGTGGTACTATCATGGCGGCACTACCGATAGGAGCGGTGACGGCGTCGTAGGCGCCAGCAACAATTGGTGGGGCCCCACTAGGGATCCCCACCACCCCCATCGTGCTGAGACGTCCCTAGCTACTGCAGGGTAGTAGTTGTTCCCCCTCCCCCATGGTTGACAAACCAAGAGCCTATGGCTCCTGGTTCGGTCAACCTTAGGTTGACTAGCCCTAGTTCGATCAACTTCCTTAGGGGGTTAACTACGTTGATCATAGGATTTCTTGGCCCCTGGTCAACAAAACATATACCAAATATGTCCCTGGTCAACTAATAGGGACCAAATTGGTCCCTTCAATGAAAGTAAAGTTCAAATGAGACCCTGACCATATCCACGATGCGCACCGGCAGCCCGACGAGGGCACCGAACATGCGGGACCCACACTAGTGGACCCCAAAGACCAATAAATGGGAGATTACTTAACTTTAAATTAAAGCATTTATTTATGAGATTTGTTATGGATTGTATAGTGTCGTGCGAAGGTTTACATCAAGTCACGTGTGTACCATGAATTTTTATAGGCGTCGCGACAAATTGAGGTAAGTGGGGAGCTTCACTCATGCATTAAATAAGGCTTAAATTTTAGATAAATAAAAATTTCATATTCATATTGAAAGACTTGGGATTGAGTTGCATTTAGTCAATGTCTTGAATATGCTTATCTATGGAATGTATGTGATGTGAACACTCGTGTTATTTGATCAAAAGCAGTGATGTGGTAGTATGCTCATCAAGAGAGAATGGTCCGCGCCATAAGTAATGATTGTATGGCAATGTGCCCACCAAAAAAGAGTGTTCCGTACTACAAATTGTAGTGGTGTGGCTATGAGCCCACCAAAAGGAGAGTGATTTGCACCATGAAAAATCAAGTCCACAAGTTGTCACAATCGATGATGGCTTGGAAACACTTACTGTCGGTTCGATGGAACTAGATGGAGGTTACAACAGTCATTGTGACCACCAAGGCTTCACATCACCTCAAGGGTGAGTATTTCGGTCAACGGATTCATACCATTGGCTAGAATGCATTGAATGGAATAATAACTTGCATGTTTAATGTTTGAGTGATTCTTCTCTCTTGTTGAGCTATGTTGGTTCTAATAGCTTAACCCACTTACACTACAGGTCCATCTTCGAGTACAGCAGATCGGGGCAAGGGGAAGGTCATAGCCTGAAGTCTCCTTGTAGTGTGAGCCTTACGTGTTATTATTTACTACTTGTTTTATAGAACTTTTAATAAGGGTTGTAGCCTAGGCAAGTCTTTTGGGTAGTTAAACCTTACTTTAGTCAGTTTGATATATTCATAAGTTTTCAAAGGTTTTGGAGACTTCATATTATGTTGACATATGGTATTCCGAAGGTTGTTTAAGCGTGACAGACCATTATTTGGGCCTGGTTCAGGTATTGGGGCTAGGTGGTGGTCTGGACCGGGCGACCTGACCGTAAGTCGGGGAAAGATCATTTCATAATAAACAGGGTTGGGATATGGTTTTAAGATTGAGGCTTATGGTAGTTTTTGTATATCTTGTGTTTTATTGAAAAAGTTTTAAATTCTATTGCATTTTGTTTTAATTGTTATTCAATTATAAAGATATACTCGTGTGTTTATTAGGAATTGAGAAGAGGAAATTAGCTCTAGTTAAGTCTGGTTGGTGTACCAACGCTTAATTAGGATTTCAGGTCGGGTTTCATCCTAATCGGGATAAGGGATGTCACACTAGCAATAGCTTTGGCATTGATGAGGTTATGGGCATAAAAAGAAATGGTAGGTGTCTCCTCAATCTTTTCCTCTCCTTTTGAATCATAGTTAAAACATAAGGGTGGAAAAGGCTCTCTAGGTACTCTAATTTAGGGGTTATTCACTGAAATCCCCGATGGCCCAATTGGTTTGGGTGGAGCTTTGGATTTTTGTTTAGGTTTCTCTACTAGTTATGTATTTCCCTTCTCATGTTAGACTAATCGGTTAGTCACTTATACTCCATGTGAGATTTTGATGGCAACAAACAAAGTGAAAAGATTCTAACTAGTTTGCTAAGTGTTTTCAGAATACCAAACTTAGCTAGGAATCACAATTTCAAAAGAAAGTTTGAGTTCTCACAAGCTCTAGCCAAATGTAGCCGTCAAAGTTCAAGATTCGGCTCACACAAGGAAACACAAATCGAAAAGCTTGCACTACAATTTTTACAAACATTATAAGGTATATAAGTGAGATTATGCAAGCCAAATACATTAGATTCATGCATATCATGTTTTTCCATGTTTTTCAAAGTTTCAAGTTTCTATTTCAGTACTATCTAACTTTAATAACTCAAAATGTTTTATATTGTGAAAACAAGTTTTTACATATGCATTAGTTTTGTAAAAACTATTATGATTGGTTTTGAAAACACCAAACTCAATTTGAATGGTTTTTGAAAAGAAAGCAAAATTTGTAGAAAAGCCCCTATATGTTTCGTGAAACCGAGATTTCCAATTTTTAAGATTTGTGAAATCATCATGGCTTTCCAATTTTTGAGATTTGTAAAATCATCCGGGCAGTCCAAACGAGTCTATTGACTCAAACTAAACATGTTTAATATGTTCCACTGGTTTACTTCAGTCGTAGGTACGTGAGGGAGTGGCTAACTTGAGATCGGAACGTAATTAGTCTATAGTCCGTGCTACTGATGTCACCTATCGCGATAACCAGCTTCCTGACAACTATTTTAAAAAGCTTACAACTTTTGCTTTAGTTTGAATCAATGATTGATTTTGGGCCCTTGGATCAAGATAATGACCATAAACTATTAAATAGGCTAGGAAGCCATTAACAAACCACTTAGAACATTGTTTTGTCCTCTAAAGCTCAAAAAATCACAAGTGTCTAAGTTTTCACATCATATAGTCTTGATTTTTATGTTTAACCACTTGAAATCTTTTAAGGCTACTGAATCATCTTCGAAACGAGTGTAACTGAGGTGTTCTAAGGCTTGCAACCACTTCTCCAAAACTGAGTTGACTCTCACTCATTTGGGGTTGTAAGAAAGTTTTATTTCTTAGTTTTTCATGCTTAAACTACATCTTTTGTCGTGCTTGGTGTGCATAAATCGTTTGCTATGTTCTTGAACACATTTGTCTTAGGTTGTACACTTAAACTTCATTTTATAAACCCTAGGACTGATTTGAACAAGAGTTAGGCCTTAAACTTGATTTTTATCAAATTACTTGTTCATTGGATTTGAAACCATATTTATTATCATCGATTTAGTTAAATCGGATTCATACTCATACTTGCATGCATTAAGTTGTTAGGCTCTAGGTGGCTTGCTAGTAATTGAACTCATTGCCGTTTTATTTTGTAAAATTGATTTTCATTATATTCATCTATTTCTTGTAAGTGGACGTTAGTAAGACTTAGTGGGAACTAAGTCAAGAGAAGACCTAGTCAAGGCTAGCCATAAACCTTAGTTAAGGTTAGGCGGGAAGTCCTAATTTGTGATTGGGCATTCTAGGTTTGTACGCTTAGTTTGTAACACTTATCGTTAATATAAGTGGGGGTTCGAAAATCCTAAGTGGGGAGGTAAGGTAGTGGATGTAGATTAGTTGGATCAAACCACTATAAATCTTGTGTCTATTTTCTATCTCCTCTACCCCTTCATCATTGCATTACATTTATAATTGTTGATTGTGCATGCATAGAGCATCATTGTTCATTGAAAGTTATTAAAAGGCGATAACCTCTTAGTACACCCAATTTACCCTCTCTTGGGTGTAATTTCAATTAGTATCAGAGAGTGCTATTGCTCAAAGTGTTACCAACATGTCGTTGAGTGTCTTTGTGCAACGATGCGAACTTTAGATCCGACTCGCCTCAGGGAAGGCGAATCCAAAATGGCTATATTCCACTAGACAAGCCCACAAAGGACTATACCACCAATGAGACAAGGATTGAGCTCTCAAATGATCAAGCTATGAATCATTTGTTTTGTGAACTAAGTAAAAATGAGTTCAACCGGGTTAGTGCATGCCAAACGGCCAAGGAAGTTAGGCATAAGCTTGAAGTACACTATGAGGGTATAATACAAGTGAAAAAGACCAAATTGAGGATCCTCAAGGAGCATTATGAAACTTTTAGGTTGCCTCTGATGAAGACATAGCTATTGCAATCACTCATTTCACAAAGCTCTTGAATGAGATTAAAAATCTTGGAAAGAATTATGATCAAGAGACTTCGGTGTACAAGTACTTTACAAGCTTGCTTAACGAATGGAATGCAAAGAAATATGCTATCTAATCGGCGTAAAATTCTGGAGATTACACCTCTTATGCTCTATGTGGAGATTTGACGGTCCATGAGTTTGAACTAAAGGATCGAATGAGATCGGAAGCACTTGGGTGGTGGTACAAAGAGCTGAAGGAAGGAGATTACTTTAAAGGTAAATAGCTCGCTGGCTCCGTCGGTTGAGATCGTTGAAGATGAGAAATCTAGTGATGATAATAATCTTGAGGAGGAAGTAGCTATGCTTTCAAGAAAGCTCAACAAGGCGATGTATGAACGCGATAAGTACAAGAAGTTCAAGGGTGGAAGCAAAGGAAGAAATTCAAGTGAGATAATTTTCTTCAGGTGTGGTAAACCAAGCCACATCAAGGCTGATTGAAAATCCAAAAAAGTCATGGACAAGAGGAAACGCAAGAATAGCTTCAAGGAAACATGAGATGACTCATCTTCATCAAGTTTCGACTCCAAGTCGGAAAACGAGAAGGTTATACTTTGTCTCATGGCACAAAGTGAGGTGAATTCCAAATCTTTAAATTTCGATGATGTTGATGACTTGGATGATGTGCCTAGTAGTGATGAGCTTAGGAAATAGTTGGAAAAAGAGGTCAAGAAGACCAAACAACTCAAAAGAGCATGATCATAGCAATTTGTGAGACTGAGTCACAAAATGAGACCGTTAGCAACCTCCAAAGTGACTTGAATAAAGTCATAAGTGAGAGAAATGCCTTAGTTAAGTATAGGACTTGACTAACATGGAGACCAAGTTCACCAATGGTAGAGATATTTGACATGATGTTGAGAGCTCGACGACGTTGTGACGGCCCCTTCCCTAATCTAGGGCACCGCTTGGCCTAATCCCATAATTAAGCCCAAATCTTAACCACGAATGACTTAACTACGTATTAGTTAGCCTTTCTATCCTAATTTCCTCGATATACACAGTCAGGATAAGTAATACGCATGTCAATATATTACTAGATTTTAGAGTAATTAAAAACTTTTTAAGAGATAAAGTTTAGCGAAAGTCTTAACAGATTATGTGGAAGCAATATATTAAATCCTAAGTGTGGAAACGAGGAAACAACGATCACATGAATACATATAATAAAGTGGCGAACATAAACAGTGTCATGGTCATCATAAGTCGGGGAACTAAGCGTTTTACTCAATATAAAACCCCAAAATATATTAAAAGACATAACTGTATAATACACAAAATATCAAAACCTACAAAATTTCGATGCAAAAGTACGCTGTTGGCTTAGAGGTAATCGTCGATCTTCTCTTTGCTAGGCTTGCTCGTTGACGGCTCTGCACCAACAGTCATAAAAAGAACCGTGAGTGCAAAAAGTAAAAGTAATCCATGCTGACATATTCATTTACATTTCCAAAAGACTAAATGGTATTTAAAAGCATAAGTTCAATAAATAAAGATTAGTACCAGAAATATGCTAAGAAATAGCACAATTAAGCAAGTGAATTATGATTTAGATCCGGTCGTGACATGCGTCATTGAAGCCTGTAAGGCTACTAAAGGATGCGCGTGACATCGCTCAGTCAAATATAACTAGGGTCTAACCCCAGTGTCACCAGGGACTCTAACCTTAGTGTATCGACAACCCAGGTGTGTCGCATCATAGTGGCGAGTATCGACATACCCAGATACTTTAACCATGTGTGCCAATCAACTCTAACATAGTGCAATGGACTTAAGATTCTATAGCTACTTTACAATTCCAAAAAATTGACTCCTTAAAGATTTCAAGGCTTGGCTATCCTACAAAGCACAATTCCCAAAGAGTACGAGTCCATAAACTCATTCACAAACTCACAATTCCTAATAACATGCTATTTACACTATATTCACTATGAAACATCAAGAAATGACGTAAAGCACATGAATAGATTCAAAGGAATTCAACTCATCATAATATCATGAAAGTCAAGCTCAACAAATGAGGAGTGCAAAATAAGTTCATGATATGAGAGTACAACGCTAGACATAGTCAATGTAGACTACAACAAACAAGCATAAAGTGGATATGAAATGCAAATAAAACAATCAACGGTATACTCACATCAAGCAATGTAAAGTCCTAGCTTTACCGGCAGCCCAAAATCTTAAATCTCGTATCCGAACCTTTAAGACTCTTTCCTAGGTTCCTGAAATAAAATTAATCCAAATAAATTAGGTTTAGGTCAAGTCAAATAGGTTTAGGAACCTTAACCCAAAACAACCCCTTAAGACTAAACAACATTAAAATTTTAGTCCTGTATTGCAACCTGATTTTAGGCATTAAATTGTCCAAATCTCAAAATCTTCCATGGGTACAAAGATTTTGGTCTCTATCATAACTTTTTGAAAAGATTTGGTTAGCAAAATTCTGATTTAAAATGAAAGAGATATCACAATTCTAACAAAAACAACTCAAATTGGAACATAATTCGACCAGCAAACTTAGAAAATTTATTTCTCCCAATCTATAGTTTTAAAATTTCTGATTTTTGGTCAAAAGGCAGTTAACATACCAAATAACAACATATTGAAAGATTAGCTCATTTGGATTAGTAAATAGGGATTTATGCCTTTTTAAAAATTTAGTTTCAAAAATTTTGTAATACATTCAATCACATATTTGTAGAGCACTTTTGGACATGAAAACATTCGAATTATAAAATTTCTAGTAGGACAAAGTTATTCCTCTTTCAGTTAGCTTTCAATGCCACTAGACTTGGTTCATTTTGATTTAAAATGAGCATGTTATGACTAAATGGCCCCACTAGAAAACTTGACTCAATAGAAATTGTAGAAATTTGACGAAGTAGGGGTAGACCAAAGTTAACATGGGATGCATTAATTAGGAGGGATTTGAATGGTTTGGAAAGCTCACCATCAATTACACTTAATCGAACACAATGGAAAAGCTTGATCCATGTAGCCGACCCCAATTAATTTGGGACTGAGGCTATATTGTTATTGTTTGTTGTTGTATGTTATGACTAAATTATATAGGCTGGTTCATAATACAATACGCAGAATTTCAATTTTGGTCTTACAACTTCAAAAATTCATATATTTTTTATTTCAAAACCAAATTAAGAACTTCTTAGTAGCTGGATTATCAGCTTGAAATAAGGAATTCAAATATATAAACCAATTGTAAAAACTTAACCATCTACTCTATGAAAATGGCAAAAAACTAGAACTAATTTCAACTTGAAAGAGAGAGATGTGTACCTAGAGTTGATGACACTTTGATTTAAGCTCCAACTCTCCTTGATCTCCTCAATTCCACTGATTTCTTCTTCTCCAACTTCCTTAGCTTCTAAGTTATGAAAATGAAATGAATTGCGTGGGTTGATCCATCCAATCTTATATATAAGGATAAAACTGATTAATAACCATTGATCTTTATGTACACACGTATCTTGAGACAATTCCATTAATTCTCCAGTAACTTTACCTAACTAATACCAATCCATACTCTATATGTCTCTTGATGTGTCCTTACGTATCTCGAGGAACATCATATTGCTATTGCTTTATCTTGCTAACTTAGGTTACATTTAATATAAAATCAATTATAGCCACATTAACTCTACTATTTAAGCTGCACTAAGCTTAAACCAACTAACCACATCACTTTCATCCCGGGTCCCACATTGGCACGAATTTTAAGGCGTGTCTCCACTCAAGTCTCGACACTTATACATAAGTAAGAGTGACTTAGTCTACACAGATACAATACACTAGGCATACACCATAACAAATATAACATATACCTTGGCCATTTCTCCTCGGTAAGTGCACGTATCAAGGTGCAGGTCTTACATCACGAGTCGGTAATCCTGATTACGGATAATAAATGAGCATAAATATTTGGGCCATGACAGATGTGCACTCAACAAAAGAGGCATTAGAATATGGAGCAAATTCATTGAGTTACAAAAAATTGTTAGATGATGCTCATAGATGCTCAAAATGCAAAAGGTCTCATGCGGTTAGGAAATGTGTCTTGCAAAAGACCTACATGGGTAGACTAGCATGGGTAGGTAAGGACACTTATGGTCCTAAAGGTTTTTCGGTACCAAGATCTAGTGTTTTTCACATTGTGTAGGATGCGTGGAAGAGCACATCATGATACTTGGATAGTGGTGCTCAAGACACATGACCAGAGATACAAGTCAATTCGTTGAACTAAAGCGGCATGATGGTGGAAAAGTTACATTTGGAGATGACGACAAAAGGTTATAGGCCTTGGTACCGTAGGTAACGATTCTATTTCTTTCTCAAATGTTTATCTTGTTGATGGTTTGAAATATAACTTGCTTAGCATTAATCAATTATGTGATAAAAGTTTTCATGCCATGTTTGAATCATCACAATGCATTATTAGGAATCGAAGCATGAAATCTTGTTCATTGCATATAGAGATAAGAATGTTTATGCTATCAACTTTGATGAGATGCATATGCAAAATGTTTCATGTTTGAGTGCTCAAAATGAATGTAATGCATGGTTGTGGCACCACAGACTAAGACATTCTAGAATGGAAAATTTGTCAAAATTGACCAAGCATGATTTAGTTAAGGGCCTCCGCAAATGCACATACAAGAAAGACAAAGAGTGTGAATCTTGCATTCTTAGCAAACAAGGGAAATCTTATTTCAAGATGAAAGTATCTAGTAATGTAATTAGAGCCTTAGGACCAATCCACATGGATTTGTTTTGACCTACCCAAACTCGAAGTCTAAGGGAAAAATCATATTTCTTTGTTATTGTTGATGATTTCACTAGATATATATATGGGTGCACTTTCTAGCACATAAGCATGAGGTCTTTGAGGTGTTTATGAAATTTTGTGCGTTCGTTGAAAATGAGAAGGGGTACAAAATTACTATCAATAGGAGTGATAGGGGTGGTAAGTTTATCAATATGAACTTAGAGGATTTCTCTGCTAGACAAGGGTATACATACCAATTGTCATTTCCTAGAATACAACAACAAAATGGAGTAGTTGAAAGGGAAAATAGAACTCTCCAAGAAATGTGTAGGACTATGCTTAATGAGAACAACATAGATTAGCACTTTTGGGCTGAAGCCATTAACACGACATGCTATGTTTTAAATAGGGTGAATGTCCAAAAGCAAGTGAAAAAGACTCTTTATGAACTATGGAAAGGCCGAAAGCCTAACATTAGTTACGTTAAGGTGTTTAGTTGCACTTGCTATGTCTTAAATAATAATAATCATTTGGACAAGTTTGACCCAAAGTCAAATTTATGCACTTTTCTAGGTACTCCATGCATAGTAAGGCATATAGAGTGTTTGATAAATCAACCAAGACCATAGAAGATTCAATCCATGTCAAGTTTGATGAGATAGATCCTAAAGTGCAAATGTTGCACACCTTGGAGAAAATGAGACTTGATGATGATGATGGTATCACTCAAGCTCAAACATCCAATGGTAAAGAAGTAGAAGCAAGAGCGGAAACCGAACCTAGTGCACGTAGGAACTCAAGACTTCTTTTAGGACATCCTTCTCAATAAATTATAGGTGATCCAAGCAAAGCATAACTACTAGATATTCTCTAAACCAATATGAGGGGCATATCACAAACCAGGCCCACTAAGATAGATAATGCCTTAGGTGATGAATTTTGGATCATAGCCATGCAAGAGGAACTATGACACTTTATAAGAAACAAGGTATGGACATTAGCGCCTAGAACTAAAGACCTTACCATTATATGAACCAAATGGGTATTTAGGAATAAAAAGAATGAAAAGGGTGAGATAATGAGAAACAAGGCTAGGTTGGTTATGCAAGGCTATAATAAAGAAAAAGGCATTGATTATGAAGAAGCCTTTACACCGGTAGCATGACTAGAAGCAATTCAAATGTTTTTTTTCTTATGCTCGCTACAATGGGTTTCTGGACATTAAAAGTGCATTTTTGAATGGCTTCATCAATGACTCTATATGTAGAATGACCACCGGGTTTTGAAGACCATGCTTATTCTAGTCATGTATATCGTCCTCAAAAAGCCTTGTATGGATTGAGACAAGCTCCTAGAGCTTGATACGACAGGCTAAGTGCATTTCTACTTGAAAAGGGAAAGGAACACTAGATCCCACATTATTCATTTTGAT
The DNA here is from genome assembly GCA_039657325.1 of Stephania cephalantha. Classification (NCBI taxonomy): domain Eukaryota; kingdom Viridiplantae; phylum Streptophyta; class Magnoliopsida; order Ranunculales; family Menispermaceae; genus Stephania; species Stephania cephalantha. The sequence goes on from CM077577.1 coordinate 24,862,423, forward strand.
CAAGAAATTTTACATGCTCGTTCAAATTTATTTTGATGATATCATCTTTGGTTCATTTAATACACATTTATGTGATGAGTCTTTTTCTTTGATGATCAATGAACTTGAAATGAGCATGATGGGTGAACTAAAATACTTTTTAGGTTTGCAAATCAAGCAATCTAAGCATGGGACTTTCATAAATCAAGTGAAGTATGTAAGAGACATGCTTAAGAAATTCAAATTTGATAAATTGAAAGCATATGAAACTCCTAGTAGTTTCGCCATCAAAATGGACAAAAATTGATTAGGAAAACCATAGATCCTAAACAATATGATGGCATGAAAGGTAGTCTCCTTTACTTGACACTAGTAGACCTAATATTTATGTTTAGTGTGTGTCTATGTGCTAGGTTCCAATCCGAGCCCAAGGAATCACATTTGAAATGTGTCAAGCGTATATTTCATTACTTAAGTGGAACACAAGACTTGGGATTATGGTTCAATAAATATAAAAGTTCTGAACTTTGAAGCTTTGTTGCTTCTGACTATGCGGGCAGTCTAGTTGAAAGGAAAGCACCTCAAGATTTTGTCATTTGCTAGAGAATTCACTAATATCATGGTTTATCAAAAAGTAAAACTCTGTTGATTTTTCCACCATTAAAGCCAAATATGTGGCTTTCGAAAGTTGTTATGCTTAAGTTTTGTACATGAAACAACAACTTGAGGATTATAAAAACCTAGTCAATTGTGCTAAAATTTATTGTAATAACATTAGTGCGATCAACATATAAAAAAATCTTGTGTTACACTTCCATACCAAACACATTGAGATTATGCACCATTTCTTTTGAGATTTTGTCCAAAAAGGTGATGTTTAACTGATTCATGTATCCACTTAAGACCAATTAGTTGATATTTTCACTAAGCCATTGCCTAGAGACCAGTTTTCCAAGATTCGGCGAGAATTAGGCATGATTCGTGAATCCGACCTTCTAAGTATGATCTAGCTCATCCATCTAGCTCATCCAAACCTTTTTATATGTTGTTAGTGAGGTGTTCATGGAGTATGAGATAAATCCGAGTTGTCCTTCAAAAATCCAAATTTTTTGATGCAAAAATCCAAAGAGCAATTAGCGCTCTAGGTTTGTCTAGGTGTCTAACTAGCACACTAACCAGTCCACCTAGTGCGCTAGTGATTCTATTTCTAAAACCATCTTTCTACCTCATTAGCACGATAATAGACTTACCTATCGTGCTAATGTCGCTCGGGCCAGCAGGGTGATCGTCAGGGTGATCGTTTTCATCGCATAGAGGGACATCTGCTACCAGCCAAGCCAGCAAAAGACAACCATACTTCCGGCTCTGCCCGTTGGACTTCACCTCATTAGGAGGAGAGGCTAGGAGTAGATTTGATAGGGGGAGAATTAGGCCCATTTATGTTAGTCATCATTGAAGTACATCCATATATGCTTCGACACGTACTTTTTGGCTCTTATGCATGTGCCACAACTATGTTAATCATTTTCATTTGGTACATAATAACATGGATGCTTATTTTGCGTATCTCTGAGTTATACTATTTTTTGTTCTATTATCATACATGTGGATGGTTTATTTTCATTCTCCTTGTTTACACTTCTATATATGCATGTTGTGAGGGGGAGCTCCGTACCCACTTTTAATGTTATCAAAAAATGGAGAAATTCATAGTTTGAACTTGAGATTTTGAACTTGATATGACTTGATGCGCACTTAATATATATCTTTTGTTTGTCAAGTTCACATTTTTTGTTGTCATCAAAAAGGGGAGATTGTTGGACTAAGTGGTTAGTCACTTATACTCCACCTGGGATTTTGATGGCAATAAACAAAGTGAAAAGATCCTTACAAGTTTACTAAGTGTTTTCAGAATACTAAACTTAGCTAGGAATCACAAGTTCAAAAGGAAGTTTGAGTCTCACAAGCTCAAGTCAAATGTAGCCGGCAAAGTTTAAGATTCAACTCACACAAGGAAACAAGGACCAGATTGCTTACGTTACAATTTGTACAAAACTTGTAATGTATATAAGTCCAATTATGCTAGCCAAATGCATATCATGTTTTTCCATGTATTCCAAAGTTTCAAGTTTCGGTTTCAGTACTATCTAATTTTAATAACTTGAAATGGTTTTATATTGTGAAAACAAGTTTTTACACATGCATTAATTTTGGAAAAACTATTGTGATTTATTTTGAAAGCACCAAACTAAATTTGAATGGTTTTTGAAAAGAGAGCAAATATTTGCAGAAAAGCCCCAACATGTTTCATGAAATCGAGATTTTCAATTTTTGGGATTTGTAAAATCATCTTGATAGTCCAAACGGGTCAAATAACTCATACTAAACATGTTCAATATGTTCCCGTTGGTTTAGTTGATTCGTAGGTACATTAGGGAGTGGCTAATTTGAGACCAAAATTTAATTAGTCTCGAGTTCTTGTTGGTTAGCGCGCTACCTGTAATTAGCGAGCTATTGATGTCACCTAGCGCGTTAACTAGCCTCCTCATAACTTTTTTAAAAAGCTTACAACTTTTGTTTTAGTTTAAATCAATGATTGATTGGGCCCTTCGATCAAGATAGAGACCATAAACTATTAAATAAGCTAGGAAGCCAATAACAAACCACTTAGAACATTCTTTTGTCCTCTAAAGCTCAAAAACTCACAAGTGTCCAAGTTTTCACATCAAATAGTCTTGACTTTTGTATTCAACCACTTGGAATCTTTTCAGGCTACCGAAACATACTCGAAAGTGGTTTAACTAAGGTGTTTTAACGTTTGCAACCACTTCTCCAGAACTGATTTGATTCTCACTCATTTAGGGTTGTTTGTGCTTAAACTACATCTTTTGTTGTGCTTGGCATGTGAAAATCTTATGTTGTGTTCTTGTAAACATTTTATTGGGTTTTGCACTTAAACTTGATTTTATAAACCCTAGGACTGATTTGAACAAGAGTTTGGCCTTGAACTTGATTTTCATCAAACTACTTCATTTGATTTGAAATCGAATTTATTCTCATCGATTTGGTTTAATCGGTTTCTTGTTTGAGATTGGTGCAATATTAGTGATATACGTATACATCTCATTCATACTCATACTTGCATGCATTAGAGTTGTTAGGCTCTAGGTAGCTTGCTAGTAATTGAACTTATTGTCGTTTTACTTTGTAAAGTTTATTTTCATTATATTCATCTATTTCTTGTAAGTGGTTGTTTGTAAAACTTAGTGGGATCTAAGTCAAGGGAGACCTAGTTGAGGCTAGGCATAAACCCTAGTTGAGGCTAGGTGGGAAGTTCTAATTTGTGATTAAGCATTCTAGGCTTATACGCTTAGGTTGTAACACTTATCGTTAATATAAGTAGGGGTTTGAAAATCCTAACTGGGGAGGTTAGGTAATGGATGTAGATCAGTTGGATCAAACCACTATAAATCTTTTGTCTTTTTTCCATCTCTTTTATCCATTCACCCTTGCATTGCATTTATAATTATTGATTGTACGTGCATAGAGCATCATTGTTCATTGAAAGATATTAAAAGGTGATAACCTCTCGATACACCCAATTCACCCCCTCTTGGGTGTGATTTCATTCCTCTCAAGTGCTTCTAGCTTTACTTCCGGTCATTGTTTCAACTTTCGAAATCACAAGTTCAAAAACTAAAGAAACCTATAAATGATAGAAACAACATTGTCAAAAATAGTTCAGTAAAATTTAAGACTTTATTTTAAAAATGAGAAATCTATTTAAAAAACAAATTTGAAATTCGTTGTAAATGTAAAATTGAATTGGCATCAAAGTGATAACTAAAATATAAACTTGAAAATCGATTATCTATGTACCGTAAAGCAATTAAGTGACAAATTTTAAGTCTCTTCTAAAATAAAGCAACTTGAATTGAAATAAAACCATAACTAAACCCCCAAACTCATTTCAAACTCGCTTTTGTAAACCATTTGCAAAAATATGTAAATATAGCAAAAATTTCGAAATTGTTGAACTTATAAATCAATCAATGTGCTCACTATTCCTAGTCTATTAGAATCGATAAAACCATTTGTGCAAGACAATTGAATAAATTCCAACAAATCAATTTCGAAAAATATTGAAAAAATTGCGAAAAATCCTCCTATGAAAAATTTGTTAAAGAGCGAGGGTTGATGGAATTACCTTCTTAAGAGTAAATCTCTCAAGATTGAAGATCTTGAACTCTTCTATATCGCTCATCCAAGCTTTAAGTCGAAATTTTTTAAAACCCTAGTTTGGCTCAACACCCCCAAAATCGAGATTTTTGGTTTGAATAAGGCTAGGTTGAGGTGGGAATCACTAAAATACTTTAGAATTGAGCTTAGAATGGTTGAATCTAGGAAAGAAATTAGGATTTTAGTGAAAGGGTGCATTGGTTTGCAAGTAAGATATGTTTAGTGTGTATAGCGATTTGGGGTTTTGGTTTTAAAAACCAAAAATCGTGCCTAGCAATTCTTGTATAAGTGGAATCGCTGGGAATCGATGTGTAAATTGGTGGAATGTGACTTACTGCTTTCACCGATTTTGCCGGCGATTCTCATATTGTGGAATCGCTGGGAATCATTAGGCTCCAATTTTGCACTAATTTATCATGTGTAATGCTACCGATTTTGCCAACAATTTCTAATGTTAATCCAAATCGTTAGGAATCACTAGGCCTGTTTTTACTATTTTTTGAATTTACCTTATAATTAACTTATTCATCATTCATAATAACTCATATTAAGGTAGAATTGACTAAAAATCAGAAAGTTTAAGTGGGACATGTAACTAACTAAATACTTTAAATAAATAAATAAATAAATAAGCTAGTAAATAATGTGACTTGCATAAAGGCCATATAAGCGAAAAAAATTCGATCGCTCCCCCTCAATTAAAACCACCTTGGAGTTTAAATTCAAAAAAATTCCAATATAAGAATCAAAAAGTGAGAGAATAAAAATATACTAAACTAAACTAAGTTCCTAATAAAACTAAATAAACATATTATAAATATAGAATATGGGATGCCTCCAATTGAGCACTTTTGTTTATCGTCGTTTGCTTGACTTAACCCTTCCAAAATTAGTCTGGATTTATAAGCTTGAATTTAAGATTTTCCACTCTAGTATCATTCCTGAAATGAGTGCTTAGCCATTAATTGTCAGAGTAATTGTTTTGTTCATAATATCCATAAGCTTGAGTAGTGGCTAAGAAAGATTGTCCTAATATTAAAGGAGGATCTTCATTGATAAAGTGTGGCTTTATCAAAAATTTCGTGGGTACAGTGTTGCTGTCCACTTGAACTGGTACATCCATGAGCAGTCCTATTGGTTGAACTGAAGTTTCATTCGGCAAAGAGAATCATTTAAAAGCAAGTGAATTCAACTTCAATTGAGTATGTACATAGAAATGTAAGGGCATGAGATTTGCAATAGAGTTCGTATCACACCGAGCTTTGTAGTACCAAGCCCATTTGATTTTAATGTGCAAGTGTATGCCTTCAGGATCATTAAGCTGTATAGAATTCAAGTCCAACTTTTTCTTTTCTTATTGTACTTGGATTTAGAAACTTCCATCTTGTTAATGATTTTTCCATTCCCCAGTTGCTTAACTCTTCATTCTTGAGTTACTTTCTTTTCTTTTGAAGTGTCTTCAGCTAATTCTTTCTTTTGAGTCCTTTTATCAATTTTCATTGTTACTGCATTAGTTGTGAAAATTTTAGCGTTAAAATTATCATAATAGTTTTTAAGTCTAAGAATTCATTATCATAGATTTCATTATCAAATAATTCATCATATTCTTCATATGTATCATAGTTATATTCATTATTAATCTTGAATTTGACAATCTTATTAAATTTTATAGACATTGTTCCTTCAGGAATATTGACTTAGTTATACCCGTCTTTAGAAAAGGTCTATCTAATAATATAGGCGATGGATCAGGTGATGTTGTATCTTCCATTTCCAAGACATGAAAATTAGCTAGAAAATCATGTACTTGTATTAAGATGTCTTCTAATAATCCATACGGTTTAATAATAGTATTGTATGTTAAAGTCAGATTAATAGGTGTAGTAGTTAACGATTCTATTTTCAATGATTCATAAAGTTTAAGTGATATGACGTTGATTGATGCTCCGAGATCATACATGGCGAATTCAATAGAGAAATTGCTTATTGTGATTGGTACGACAAACATTCCTTGGGTCGGAGCATTTTTCAGGCATTCTCTTTAAAGATGAAATCTTTTATTCTAATTTTTCATTAATATCTAAATTCTTAAATGTTTGAGATATGTCTTCTTTAGGTTCTTCCTCACTAGCATTTGATAATCATTGTGGAACGGTAGAATTAGAATGCATACCTTCATTTGACTTGTAAATATTGTTTACTTTGTCTTGATTAACTAATTCTGAATTTTGTAATTATTTTTCATAGGCTTCAACTTTGGCTAAATACCATGAGTAAAGCTTTTCGGGAAAAAGCGTATGCTTCTTTTGCTCGACCATCCATTCCCTGGTGGGAATGACATTTGACGTCTCTTCTACTACTTGTTCTATTATCTTAGGTATGTTAGTTTTCTTTTTACTTCTCTTTGATGTCTTTTCTTTTGTATTCGTTTCTTTTTTATTTTCACAAAATAAAGCGTTAACTTGTGCTAGATTAGTAGTGTTCGTAGGTTGAGTAGTTACTATAGTTTGATTGCTTAACTTATTAATTTGTAGAGTCATTTGACTTAATTGATTTCTCAACTAGTTAATAGATGTATCTGTTTTAGTTTGATTTTGGGAAATTGCATAAAGTTTTGATGACTTTCGGTCAAAAAGTTATGGAATATTTGTTCTAGATTTGGTTACGTAGGTTAAATAGTTTGCTAAGGTTGTTACATTGATGTAAATTGTATTGGTGATCTCGGTCTATAAGTGGTATAATTTTGATTGTGTGGACTGCAGCTAAAGTTTGAATTTGATTTTCCGTGTAATAATTGTTGTTATTATATTGCTTTCTAGGTGGACCAGAATATTAGTTCATAACTGCGTTAACTTCTTCATTGTTATCTTCTTTTAAAGTAAGGCACGTATCTGTAGGATGTATAACTTCATTACAAAATCCATATGGTTTATCTTGATTTGATCTATCTTTTAATAGTAGATTAACCATGTTAGATAATTCTTCAACTTTCTCAAAAATTTATTACATGTTTTATTATTAACCTTATAAACTTTCTTTCTTGATATATCGGTCTTTTCACCATATTGTTTAGATTATTTAGTCCTCTTGTTAATAACTTCGTTCGCTAGAATTGGTGTAACATCAAATAATGATCCACCACATATGGTATTTATTAGTCTTTATTCAAAATGATTTAATGCTTCATAAAAGTATTCTAGTTAAGCTCTTTGAGTGTGTTCATGTTGTGGACAAGATGAAATTAATCTTTAAAATCTATCCCAAAACTTATTGAAATTTTCATCGTCCTTCATTTTAACGATTGTGATTTGTTTTTTATAAGTAATAATTTTTCTTGCAGGCATATATTGATCTAGGAAAGCTTCTAAGATTTGAGCCCATGTAGTTATCGAATCTTGAGGAAGATAAAACAACCAAACTTGTGCTTGATCTTTCAATACAAAAGGAAAAGCTTTAAGTTTGACTTGTTCTAATGTGCGGTCTTTAGGTTTCATCGCATTGACTTTGTGTTGATATTCCTGATCTAGGAAAGTAAGTTTGAAAGGTTTTTGAAAGAGTTTTATCTAATAGTCTACTAAACAAGAAAGTAAATACATTTAAATCAGAGAATAAAACCATACCTAAGTCTAAGAATCCACAATCTAGCATTATGTTATTTCCATGTCTTGTATCATCGACTTTGAAAGATGGATCTTAAAACAGCTTCCCAAAATAGGCTATAGGTATTGGGATCACCAACACCCTAGTCCCCCTATTCTTGATAAATAGGGCAACCGCTATCTAGATTTAGCACGTGAGCATCATTAACAACTTTGTAGGAACACGTATCCCTAGATAACCTTGGGCAATCACTCTCAATATTTAACCTAGTTCTCGATGTTACTCACCTAGAACAACAAGTGTGTCAGGTTTCTTGCTCTAAGTGATTACCACTTTTCAGTCCGGTTAATATCACGAACTCAACTTGATTGATAGTAGGTCAAGATCTGCAATGAATATACAAACTCTAAACTACCATTGAGACATCTTTAAAAATAGCAACACAAAGATGGAGAACTGAAACAAAGCACTATTATTATAGAAAACTCAACAAGACAAAGAAAACAACCTATTACTGGCTAGAGAGCTTCATCCTCAACCTAGTAATAAAGAACCTAGTCGGACATGGGTACTCTACCTTTCTCTACTCTTAAATCATTCTAAACGTAAAGTGATTTTATTCATAGATGTGCCTCCTTTATATAGGTGTGCTTGGGTACAAGAATAATAACTCTCGAGAATAAGAACGTTTTAAAAAGTCTCAAAACTTCTATTCTGCAAAGTTGGTGCCATCCATGGCGTTGTGGTTATGTAGGTATGGCATCGGGTGGCGATGCGGAAATATATAGAAAGTTTTAGGCAGCAAGTCGATCTGGAACTCCTATTTTTAAACCTGACGCCGTGGGTGACTCCGTACCCTGTAAAGTTGGCACCGTCAGTTCAATTTCAATGTCGTTGGTTGTTCTGCCGTGACACCTTGAGTGACATCGTCTGGTTTACTGTGGTGTCGTCCCTTGTGAATGCATGGTGCCAATTCTGCTGGATTTTGACCGATGTTTGACTTCTTTCACAATTTTATCCAAATTACGCACAAATGCTTAAATACCCTACAAATCTCCAAAGTAAACATATCGAGCCATAAAACATGACTTTGGACTTGATTTACATAGCAAAACACCTATGAAAGAGTGCATAAAAATTATTCATCAGTTGCCTTGTAGATTTTTATGGGTTTTCATTGTATTTACCATAGAAGTTAGGTAGAGCACTAATGAATACAGATCTAAGTCCAAATTCGGGAAATCACTTAGGATAGGCAATGCATATTGATTCATAAGCAGTGATACTTTTATTAGCTTGCCTAAAAGTAAGTTCCCTATTATCATTATTATTATTATTAAAGTTATTATTGGCTTCTATTGTTGTAGGTCGGTGTTCTCTATGTTGTTTTTGTTTTAAATTATGATTAAATATCCTATCTACCTCAGGATTAAACGGATGTATGGGTCATGTAGAATTAGAACGATGAAGTGGATAGACCATACAACGTCTAAAACTCCTAAGAAATTATGTTTAAATCCCTGCAACAGTGCCAAAAATTGACATGTGTCGGTCATGTACAATAAATTCCCCCTTTATATTATACTTTGAATATTTTGTTGTTGTGATAAGTGAATCGTCTCCACATGGATTTATAAAACTTCTTTAGGAAAAATGACTTCTAAAGGTTTTTATTATTTTTACTTTACTTTAATTAATTTAAATAAAAACAATAACTAAACTAACTAATAATTAACTATAATATAATAATAATTAATTACCTATATTATCTTAACTATCACAATTCAAATTCATAATCAATCAAATAGATTCAATTCAATAATAAACAAATATCTAGGCAAATATCAAGAATAATGAAATATAAACCCGTTTTGCATTCCAAACATATAACTCCAATTCATATAGTTATGAGCATACTTAATAAAGTATCACAGATCAATAAACTATAATCATAAGTAACTAAATAGCCTTTAGCCAGTCATTTGTTCTCCTTATACCGGTGGAAAAGTCACGTTTTAATTTTATTGAGCTAACCCATTTGAATACACAAAGACATTACTTTACACGATAAAACCGCATTAAACTTTGTGCGAACTTCTAACTACTAAATCTAACATCTTCAGAAATACACTTCAACATCAGATTTAGATCTCAAATTCACCTAGGACATCTAAACAATATTTGTCTTTCAAACAATCCTCGTTACTACTTCAAATAGATGATGAAACCAAATATCACAATACACATTATACACTATGCATGTAATACAAAGATCATGACTAAAATCAATAGATAATAACATATTAAATCAGTGAATCAAACAATACAATTGGTTTATAGCATTAAGCACATAATCTTCTCATCATAACTACATTGCAAAACGGATCTAGTTCACGTTCGGACTTTGCTTAGATCAAATAACTAATCACTCGTAATCATAAATAACATTGCAATAATATAAATAAAAGAAATAGCTAAATACCAATGGAATAAATACTTTAAATCTTCAAATCTTCTCCAACAGTAAAGAACAATAAATTGAATAACTAAAACAATAATGAATGGTTCCTAGAGCAATGAAATATTGATCTAAGTACTCAAGGGCAACTAATTTTAAAACCTTGGGCTTGTATTTATAGTATTCCAAGTAGTAAACATCCCAAACTAACTCAAACAACTTGTAGTTATCTTAAATTCTCGAAATCTTATCCAATGAGTCTAAGCGATTTGTGTGTGTGAGGAATCACTGAAAAAATCAGTAATTTTAAGCTCTATGGTTTCAGCGATTCAGCCAGTGTTGTGGAATCGCTGGAAATCACTGGTGCAAATATCTAGTTCTTCATTTGCTTCATTGTTGATGATTTTTTGTATACTCTTACTTCTTCATTAATTCCTTCATAATCTTCCTTTTTTGTTCATTTCTTCATATTCTCTGTTTATTACCTAAAATAACAAAAACAATAGAAAACCTCGTGTAATATAGTATTTTACTCTAAAATTGTCCTAAAATGAACTATAAAACATGTCTAATTATTAACTTGTTACCTACTAACCATAAACTTCTTATGGCCAGCATCTTCCGTCTTATATTTCTTATCCAAAGAATTCCACAATTGGTCATACGCATAGTACTATAAACATTATATAAAGAAATATCAAGACAATTAAGAATGTGATTCTTACATAGAAAGTCACTATGGTTCCATGATTGAATCGCTGCGATGACGTGCTTGTCGATTTCATCTTCACGCAATTTTGGTTCATTTTTTGTTAGTACCTTCATCAAATTCAGCGTCATCAGGTAGAATAGCATCTTTTGTTGCCAACGCTTAAAGTTAGTGCCCGTAAATTTTTTAGGCCTTGCTGGCTTCATAGAGTGAACGACGGTATGCGTAGAGATAGAGCCTATTTCTATTGTCTTAAGCTTGTTTGGATCATGAACTTCCACTAAGTCTCTTGGTGTAGTCATGGCTAAATTTATGTAGAAAATACTTCGAACTTGATGAATTGAAGAAATTGTATATTGAGGCTAGAGTTTAATACTCTATCTCCTTAAGATAATAATGCCCCGCCAATTAGTGCTCGCGGTTGGTAGCACTTGCCTCCCAAAATACAATAATCACGATCCTACGACTATAACACTTGAGACTGTAGGAACAAGTTGATTAAATTGTTGTACTCAGTCTCTATTAAAATAATAATTTTAAAGGCCGGAGAAAAAATATGACTTTTCTTGTAATAAAACAAGAATAAAAAACTTATTATCTTTTTTCGTTACGTAGGGAACAGATATTTATATATGTGCTTAGTGACCGTACAAAGTGAAACAACACATTAACATGCACCCATTCGTTCAATGAGAGACGTATCCCACTCATTCAATGATAGGCAGTTAATTAATTTGATCATTGGTGTTTATCCAAATACATGCATGTTGTTTAAACACATGTATCCACTCATAATCATATATGCATGTAGCCAAGTTTTTGAATAAAACCAAAACACCTACATGCATACATATATACAAACATAATACGTTCCCGCATATACACACACGCTGGAATATCTACACATAATACTGTTCCACCTTTTTTTTATTTGGTGTCATTGTATATGGAAGCAACCAATCATACTCATGAAGAGTCGCCAAGTGGCGTTTCACTAATATATACAAGTATGTATTCCAATAGTTGTATTTATCTAAATCACTATATACATGTATGTATCCTAATAATTGTATTTATCTAAAACATAATGGACACATATATTAATAGCACCCAATCTTTTTGTGACGATTAAATAACTAACATGTATATATACATATACATAATCATATATGCACATTACATCTATATATTTAATTAAGTAGCTAAATTATATTTTTACATTAATATACTCAACTTTCCATTCATATAAGCACACATATGGCCAGTAATAAATTAAACCTACCATATATTCCAACAGGTATGTACGTGGCACACTAGGCTGTAAGATTGAATCTTGTTTGGGTTTCTATATATGGATTTAGATAGATGAGGTTTTTCTTTTGTATACTAGACTATTGATAGTAGATTGTCTTGTTTCTTGGCTGTAGTTTTTTCCCTAATTTTGGGTTTTCCATGTAAATTCTTGTGTTCATATTTTCTCTGAGGTTTATTTATTTTTAGGTGTATTCATGTGACTATTATCTTGGGTATTCCACGGTGATTTGTCACTACAGATAAGAATCAATATCATAAGTACGTACTTGTTAGAGAAAAAGTTATTGGACCAACCCACTATAAGAACACCAAATGGATTAAGTCATATGTGTTACTCATGATAGTTATATCATTTAGTCCTCTGACTTGAGATTACAAGAGACTTCAACATCAGGAGCACAGTGATTTGACAAAATCAAACATTGTCTTTAATCGAATGATTATAAAGGTTGTGATTAGTTACTATGTGAATAATGTATGAAACTGCACTGTTCGAATTCCTTATCTTAGTTTAATTCCTTAATCGGGATGATAGACCTGTGATGTAGGACCCGCGCATCGAGATACGTGCACTGACCGAGGCGATGTGACTGAGGTATATGTTAGATTTGTTGTGATGTATGCCTAGTGTATTATATATGTGTAGGCTACAAAGTCACTCCTACTTGTATTTAGGTGTTGAGCCATGAGCGGGGATGCGCTCGAGATACATGTCAGCGTGGGATCGGGGTAAAGAGTGATGTGGTAAGTTGATTTAAGTTTAGTGTAGCTTAAATAGTAGTATTAATGTGGCTACAGTTGATTTTATATTAAATGTAACCTAAGTAAGTAAGTTAACATACTAGTCATTAATACTTCTTGAGATACGTATTGGCACATCAAGAGACCGATTGATTTATTAATTGGTGTTAGTTAGAGAAAGTTAATGGAGAGTTAGTGGAATTGTTTCAATATGTCGACCATTATATTAGTCATAAGATACGTATGTACATAAATATCAATGGTTATTAATCAATCTTATCTAAATATATAAGATTGAATTGATCAACCCATGCAATTCATTTCATTTCAAAGCTTGGATGAGAAGTAAAGTGCTGGAGAAGCAAAGCTGGAGAAGAAGGGCAGCAAGATGATGAAGGAATTCTAAGTGAAGTTGAAGGAGTTGATCTAGCTATGTGTACAACAACTAGGTAAATCTACTAACACTAGTCATTTAGTTTAAGTTAATGAATTTGTCATATAATTGAAGTGTGGTTGTTCTAATGTTGTTGTATGCATTTTGAGTCTCTGGAGGTATTGTATAAGAGATCCCAAGATTTTGGAGTTGACTATGTGTAGAGCAAACTCAGAATTCAAAGTGCAAAATTTTGGGTTTTCCTGCACATAGCACGCTAGATGTGCTAGCTAGCGCCCTACTTGCGTGAAGCGCGCTAATCAGGTTAACTATCGCGCTAATGAGGTAATTAGTGCGCTAGACATTCTATCCAGAGTGCTAGCTATTGTGACAGTACAAAATTAGTAACTTCTTAATTTCAACTTAAACATTCTAAACAACTCTAATACCCTAATTAAAGGTTTAAACACACTCTAAAACATATAAAATGATACCAGGAGCCTAGGGACGAGTCTCGAGGGTTTGGATATGCATTTTTGAGGTATTGGGAGGCCGGATTAGCTAGGAATTTAAGTGGATTGTAAGTAAACTGATTGAGATATTTACTTACATTTCATTCTTATTTTTGCTATTCATTTTCAGTTATTTGAACTGAATTATCCTTTGTACTTTACATGGCATAACTTGTTGTCTCTTCTCATTTTATGAGTTGGCTATCATGGCATTGGTCTTTGATTAAATGGTTTCAATGACTCTAAATCATGTGCTATGTCATTATTTATTGTTGAGACATCTAGTCAAATGAAATAGCATGCTATTAGGTAGGTGTTTGATGCTATTGTAAATCTAATTTCCTTTGTTAATTAGATATGCAAATACATTATTAGATTCCAAAACCATGTCATTTCTTGGGTTATGAAAGTAGTTCTTATCTAAGACCATAATATATAAAGAAAATAATCGTGGCACATGGGGTCACTAGATGCTCGGGGATGTCGAGATCTCACCACTAGCTTGTACAACACACGGGATATGAGACCCGGGGTTGTTGGCAAAAATACATCACATATAAGGGGCACTGGTGAGCATTTATAATGATGAGAAGGCATTTTAAAAGAATTGATTACGCCCTAATTAGTGGAAAAAGGTTGATGTAATGTAATTCACGGTCGATCGGGTCAAGATCATTACTACTTAGCCGAGTGTCAATTTTATATTAATTAACTGGAGTATCTTATAGCATGATTTATTTTTCAGCATAGTTGTTATTATTATGCTTTCAAATACTTGTTGTATATTTTGGAAATGTGAAATAATGTCTCTTAATGTCACTTTCTACTTTCCTGTACTCACCGTCCTTTTTATGACGGTGGGTGCAGATCCATCGAGTAGCAACTGGGCAAGGAAAAGATCGACGACTACCTCTAAGCCACTTGAGAGCTATTACGACTGATTTATAAGTTTTTATTTTGATAGTATGACTTTTATATATGTCTTTAAATATTCTTGGGAATGTATATTATGGGTTGAGAGAGTTACCCAACCCGACGTGTTGATATATAGTTATCTTCGTTTGTTATATATATGCATGTGGTCTTTATTTCCTGGTTTTCCACATACTTAGGTTTTATATGAATGGCTTCTGCTAATCAAGACTTCACTGAATAATATTTAAACTTTATAAAATTTTAATTTACTCTGAAATACAAGTAAGTTTAAAAAGGATGTAAGGTTTATAGGAAATGTAAATAATGTAATGAGTGTGTTAGAAAGGCAGACTAATATGTTGTTAAGTCCGACATGGTGGAGGTTAAGGACTTAATGATAGGATAAGGTCGGGCAGTGCCCTAATATGAGAAGGGGTCGTCACAGTTTATATCGAGCCTAAGCATTAAAGTATAGTTTATTTTATAATGTGGTACCAATATCACAGTTGGTATCAGAGACCAACTTTTTAATAATCAACCTATGAATTTCCATAAAACATAAACTTAGATGCGGAAACCAGATAATAGTTGCCTAGAAACCATTAGTTGGGAAGTGAATGAAAGTAAGATGGGGAATTCTTATATGTACATGTTAGTTTCTATATGTATATATATGAGTTATCTATGTAGTAGCCGATTTGTGTTTGCTATCAACTTGTAAACATCGATGGATGTTTCACGCAACGTTGGAGATGTAGGTGCTAGTGGCAGCCAACCTTCTATTCCATCTGTTGAGGATTATCAAAGGCTATCTGACCGAGTTAATGCTCAGGGACAGCAGTTAGCTGATTTCATTTCCATGATGACAGCACATTTTACTCTACCAGGAGTAGCATCGGCCCCTACTACTATTACTACTTCTGCATTACCAACACTAGAGCTTCTTACTACTACACCAGCTGCTCCGGTAGTACAAACTGTACCGATAGTGACAGCACTAGCCATAAAGATCATTTATACATCGTATTTCACTCCTACATCTTCTAGCTCGACAGCAGAGGTTCAGTTGGTGAAGAATTTCATTAGACTAAAGCTAGTTTACTTTGATGGTCAGATAGATTTTAAGAAAATTGGGAAGTGGGTATTTTCCCAGGAGAAGGTGCGTAGAGTCTTGAGGATTGAGGACAGACTTCAGGCTGAGATTTTGTCATATACGCTACAAAGAGACGTCGATGTTTTGTGGCGTGGGACGATAGCTTTTGATGAAGATCTTGAGTCATGGGATGCATTCAAGAGGAAGTTTTATCAGCAATACTTTTCACCTGCAGTGATGAAGAGGTTGAGGAAAGAGTTTAATAATCTAACATAGGAAGCTGATGATTCGATGATGAGCTACAAAGACAGATACGGCTATTTAAGATAGTTTGCTTAGAATTTAATGAGAGATGATTCAGAGGATGTATACCATTTCGAAGATGGATTGAGGCCAAATATAAGGATTTATATGGTCAGTTTAGGTGTCAGGACTTTGGGTGAGATTTATGAGTGTGCACTCTCTTAAGAAACCTACTATTTGAGAAGAGTTGCATATGTGGTACCGTTAGGACCAGTGTTAACACCTGATCAAAGGGCAGAGTTTGAGAGGATAAGACAAAAAGGGCAAGTGAGAGAGGAAATGGGAGAGAGGTTCTCAAAGATCAGGGACAGCTACCTTAGTTGTGCCTTATATATTATCTCATACGCCATTGTAGAGTATAGTTGGTAGACCTCCTTTACTACAACCAGTTAGACCTGCGTTGCCGGCTCCTACTACTTTGCCAGCTTTTCCAACACCACATTAGTAGCACCAGGGTGGTAGAGGATGAGGTAGAAGTAGAGGTAGAGGCCGAAATGGTTCTCGATAGGGACAGAGACAGGGACAAGCCCAGGATCAGGCATAGAGTCAGCATAGGTCGATTACTTGCTATAGGTGTGGCTAGGTTGGGCATATGATTAGAGATTATCCACAGCCGGTAATAGGTTTACCATCATAGAGTCGCGAGGGGGTACACATGGTAGCACAGCCGGATGCCTACTCTATGCAAGGACTCATTGAGGGTATAGTTTCAATTTGCGATAGAGATTGATTCAAGTTCTATAGTGTCTTTCATTTTTGGTCGCATAATAGGCATCTTAGAGTTAACACCAATTAGAGTTAGCATACATTTGATTTTGAGTACCGCGGTCGGGGATAGGTTTTACCCTAATTGTCTTGTTGAGAGATGTCCAGTAGAGATTGGCGAGATAGAGTTACCAACAAACTTTACGGTGCTCGAGTTTTTAGGCTTCGACGCATTATTAGGGATGGATTAGCTAGCAGCATATCATGCTCATATCGACTATTTCAATAAGGCAATGATATTTGAGATCCCAAGGCATCCGACGTTTACATACAGTGGTAGTACACCGAGAGCTGAGGGCACTAGAGGTCGACTTACAACTAGTGGAGATATGGAGACTCTGGTATCATTATATATAGTGACAAAGAGTCAGGGACCTAGACTTGTGGAAACTTCGGTTATGTGCAAGTTTTCTTATGTATTTTCGAAAGACTAATTGAGTTTACCACCATCGAGGGAGGTAGATTTCATTATTGAGTTGGTACTAGGAACCAGACCTATTTCTATACACTGTACCATATGGCTCTGATAGAGTTCAAGAAGTTGAGGAGTCAGCTTTAGGATTTAGGACATAAGAGATTCATTACACCTTCTATGTCGCTATGGCGGCACTTGTCATGTTTGTATATAAAAAGGACAGTACTTTGAGACTGTATGTTGACTACAGACAGTTGAACAAGGTCACAGTCAGGAATAAGTATCCACTGTCGATGATCGACGATTTATTTGATCAGCTGAGAGGAGCACAATTTTTCTCCAAGATAGACCTAGAGATCAAAGTATCATCAGCTTAGGATCAGGGATGAGGATAGGTCCAAGACAACTTTCAGCATGAGATATGGACACTATTAGTTTACATTCATGCCATTTGGTTTGACTAACGGCCCTGCCATGTTTATGGATTTGATGCATTGGGTGATAAAGCTTTTTCTTCACCGCTTCGTGATAGTTTTCATCGATAATATATGGATATAATCGAGGGCTCGAGAAGATTACAAAGCACCTCAAGGAGATGTTGCAGACTTTGAGGGAGCACAAACTCTACACCAAGTTTAGCAAGTGTGAATTTTGGCGATTAGAGGTCAAGTTTTTAGGACATGTTGTTGGAGCATCGGGTATTGCTATAGATCCAACCAAGATTCAGGCTATTATAGACTAGCCAGCACTGATGTCAGTCATGGAGATCAGGAGTTTTATGGGATTAGCAGGATATTACCATAAATTCGCGAAGGATTTCTCGAATATTGCTTCACTGATTACCAGATTGACCTAGAAAGTTGTCAAATTTGAGTGGTCTGAGGAATGTGAGGAGGCATTTCCTCATCGAAGAAGTGTTGACCACTGCACTAGTATTAATTTTACAAAAGGCTGGACATAGATTCCTGGTATATACAAATGTTTCTCAAATGGGTTTAGGTTGTATATTGATGCGAGACAAAGGTATTGGGGCTTATGCCTCTAGATAGCTGAAGACAAATGTGAATAATTATCCCACACGGACTTAGAGTTGGCAGCGGTGGTGTTTGCTCTAAAGATATGGATACATCATCTGTATGGAGAGAGATTCACACTCTATACTGATCATAAGAGTCTGAAGTATCTCTTCACACAAAAAGAGCTGAACATGAGATAACGCAGATGGTTGGAGTTTCTGAACGACTACGATTTTTCTCAAGAGTATCACCCAGGAAAAGCTAACATAGTTGTTGATGCACTGAGTAGGATACCTACTGTGATGTCGAGGTTGTTAGATGTCATATAACACATGAGTATGGATTACTCAAGGTTACGGTAATGATGAGTCAGTCAGATATTCCTATAGACGCTCAAGTGATGATTTGTGCACAAATGAGGTTTCAGAGAGTGAATTATCCCAAAGTACTTATTGTATTGACTAGATAGAGACGATGGATCAGTGTTTGAGATTCAGAGCCAGATTTTGGATATCGTTAGTGGTAGAGCTGAAAGATGAGGTTTTTAAGATTCACACCTTTCACAGTTCATCCAAAAAGGACCAAAATGTACCATGATATGAGGAGACATTCTTGGTGGCTTAGGATGAAAGCAGACATATCGGAGTTCATCAAAAATCATGGGATTTGCCACCAGGTGAAGGCTGAGCATCGTAGACCTGGAGGATTATTGCAGCCGCTTCCCATTCCATGATGGAAGTGGGAAGACAAAGCCATGGAATTTATCAGGGGATTACCAAGGACTACCCGATAACACGATTCTATCTTGGTAATTGTGGACAGATTCACAAAATTTGCTTATTTCTTAACTAGCTGCAGCTCACTACATATTTGACCAGTTAAGCATATTGTTCGAATGGGAGATTATCAGACTGCATAGGGTACCATTGACTATTTTTTCAGACAGAGATGTTATGCATGCGTCCAAGATGTGGCGGAGTATGCAGATATAGTATGGTACGTGCCTACAGTTCAGTACAGCCTTTCACTTTCAGATTGATGGACAGATTGAAAAGTCGATTCAGGTTCTCGAGGATATGTTCAGGGCTAGTGTACTTGAGTTTGGTGGATCTTGGGAGGAGTATCTACCATTCTGTGAGTATGCATACAACAATAGTTATAAAGCTAGCATTGAGATGGCGCCATTTGAGGCTTTATATAGCAGATCGTATCGTTTGCCATCTTGTTTGGCTGAGCTAGAAGATCGGGAGTTAGTGGGGCCTGAGATTGTTGTTGATCACACGAAGAAGGTACCGCAGATTCGTCATAGGCTTAAAGGGGGCCCAAGAGAGACAAAAGAAGTATGTAAACATGTATCACAGCAATCTCACATATACCGAAAGAGTCGTTATGTATTTGAAGGTTTCTCTTCGTCATCATAGATTTGGTTTGAAAGGCAAATTAGCACCGAGATTCATCGGGCCTTTCAAAATTAAGAGACGGATCGGGAAGGTTGCATATGAGCTTGAGCTACCTCTACAGATATCGAGAATTCATCCAGTAATCCATATTTTTATGCTTCGACTAGCTAAGTAGAAGGCAGGTGAGAGACTAATGGTTAACTTGAGTCAAATTGATTTAAGCGAGGATGTATCTTATGAGGAGCAGCTAGTACAAATCCTAGATCGAAAGGTATTGCAGTTGAGAGGCAAGTCTGTTCCAAAAGTGTTAGTCAAGTGGTAGTTCTATGGTGACTCAGAACTTACTTGGGAGCGGGAAGACTATATGCAAGATAGTTTTTGTGCCTTTTCGATTCAGGTATAGTTTTAACTTAAGTTTAATTTCGAGGATGAAATTTCCATTAAATGGGAAGATTGTCACGACCCGAATTCATTAGTCATTGAAACTTCTAGAGATACGTATTAACACATCAAGAGACCCATTAAGTTATTAATTTGTGTTAGTTAGAGAAAGTTAGTGGAGAGTTAGTGGAATTATGTTAATATGTAAACCATTAGATTAGTCTCGAGATACATATGTACATAAAGATCAAAGGCGATTAATCAATCTTATTTAAATATATAAGATTGAATTGATTGACCCATGCAATTCATTTCATTTCAAAGCTTGGACGAGAAGTAAAGTGTCGGAGAAGCAAAGCCTGAGAAGAACGGCAACAAGATATTGAAGGAATTCTAAGTGAAGTTGAAGGACTTGATCTCTAGCTATATGTACCACAGCTAGGTAAATCTACTAACACTAGTCATTTAGTTTAAGTTGATGAATTTGTCATATAATTGAAGTGTGGCTATTCTAACGTTGTTGTGGGTGTTTTGGGTCTTTGGAAGTGGGGTACAAAAGATCCAAAGATGTTGGAGTTGACTGTGTGTGGAGCAAACTCAGAATTCAAAGTGCAGAATTCTTGATTTTCTTGCACATAGCGCGCTAGATATGCTAGCTTGTAGCGTGCTAATCAGGTTGACTAGTACGCTAGACATTCCATCCAACGCGCTAGGTGCTGTGACAACACAAAATTAGTAATTTCCTAATTTCAACTTAAACATTCTAAAAAACTCTAATACCCTAATTACAGGTCTAAACACTCTCTAAAACATATGAAATGATACGAGGAGACTAGGTAAGAGTCTCAGGGTTTGGGCATGCTTTTTGAGGTTTCGGGAGGTCGGATTAGCTAGGGATTTGTGTTGATTGTAAGTAAACTGATTTAGATATTTAATTACATTTCATTCCTCTTTTTGCTTTTCATTTTCAGTTATTTGAACTGAATTATTATTTGTACTATACATGTCATGACTTGTTGTCTCTTCTCATTTTATTAGTTGGCAATCATGGCATTGGTCTTTGATTAAATGGTTTCATTGACTCAAAATCATGTGCTATTTCATTATTGATTGTTGAGATATCTAGTCGAATGAAATAGCATGCTATTAGGTAGGTGTTTCATGCTATTTCATTATTTAATTTCCTTTGTGCATTAGATATGCAAATACATTATTGGATTCCTAAACCATGTATTTCTTGTGTTATGAAAGTAGTTATTATCTAGGACCATGATATATGGAGATAGTCGCGGCACACAGGGTCAATAGATGCCCGGAGATGACGGGATCTCACCACTAGCTTATGCAACATATGAGGTATATGACCCGAGGTTGTTGGCAAGTATACATCACATGTGAGGGGCACTTATGAGTATTTATATATGCGAAGGGCATTTATAATGATGTGAAGGCATCTTAAAAGAATTGATTACACCCTAAATAGTGGAAAACGGTTTATGTAATGTAACTCATGGCCGACCGACCCTAAATCATTAATAATTAACCGAGTGTCAGTTTCATTTTACTTAACTGAAATATCTTATAGCATGATTTCTTTTCAGCATAATTGTTATTATTATGATTTATCATACTTGTTGCATATTTAAGAAATGTGAACAAATGTCTCTCAGTGTTACTTTCTACTTTTCTGTACTCACCATCCTTTTTATGACGATGGGCGCAAATCCATCGAGTAGCAGACCGGGCAAGGAGAAGATCGGCGACTACCTCTAAGCCAGTGGAGTGTTGTTACGTCTGATTTTGTAGGTTTGTTATTTTGATTATATGACTTTTATCTATGTCTTTATATATTCTTTAGGATGTATAGTATGGGTTGAGAGATAGTTACCTAAACTGACATGTGTTGATATATAATTATCGTTGTTTGTTATATATATATATATATATATATATATATATATATATATATATATATATATATATATATATATGCATGTGTACTTTGTTTCCTGATTTTCCACATACTTAGGTTTTATATGAGATGTTTCTGCTAATTTGTCAAGACTTTCGCTGAATAATCTTTAAACTATATAAAACTCTAATTTACTCTAAAATATAATTAAGTTTAAAAATGATGTAAGGTTTATTAAAAAAATAAATATTGTGGTGAGTGTATTAGAAAGGCTGACTAATAGGTTGTTAATTCCTAAGTGGTGGAGGTTGAGGGATTAATGATAGGATTAGGCCGAGTGGTGCCCTAATATTAGAAGGGGCCGTCACAAAAGGTGTGTAATCGAGATAGAATTTGTCCCTTCGTATCGAGATAGATATCAGTGGATCATTCGATATGTTGGATTGGTAAGTGATTAAGTCCAAAAGAATTGATATAATCAATGCCACTTGAATGTTTTCAGTCTACCTTGATATCGATACTAGTACAATTGAACATTAAGAATGACTTTTTCGTGCATTATGTTAGATCAAAGGATATCTTGTTGGTTTTTTTGTTGTTCAAAATGCAACGAAAATTTAAAAGTTTCATTATCAAAACCCCCAACATGATCAAATTCATTGAACTGATTAACAAAAGTAAAGCATATGTCAATCGCTAGTTTGCTTCTCTTTATTGATTGATCTTTAAGACACTACCAGAGACGAACTATAACGACCCGTTACCTTAAGCAGGTGATTAGCATTAATGTGAATCCTAATTATCCCTAGTTAGGCTCATGGTTAAGTTTGGCGTAACTCGATTAGTGTGTGTAGATTTGCATGTTGTTTGGTATTTGTGTGACATGTTTAATGAATTAATGAGTTTTGTGACTGCCCCAATGTAACAGCTCGATATTTATTGACGAATCTTATTCAACATTTTTAGACTAGAACGCAAGTCACCCACGCGGACGCCGCTGATAGGATAGGGCACGCCTTACTTGGTGTAAATAGTTATTTATGTTTGTTGTTTGACCTAATTGTGGTGTTTAGATTTTCTAATTATCATATTACATCGCATGTATGTAATATATTGTCATATTGGGTAAGTTAGTGTGACTGGTTCATCACCTTGTAAAGTGTGTTGATGCAGGTATCGAGTAGGCAATGTATGGGAATGCTGGGATAGCCTAACTAAGTCACGTAATATAAGGGCCAAGTTACTATAAACATGAACCACAAAGGAAACACAATCATATCCTAAGCAAATTAAGTCAAAATGATTTGCCTTGACATGCCTCGAGATAGGTATATAGGTGTGAGGCACTGGGTGCCGGGTAGTCAGGTACTAGAGTGGGTTAGAATATAGGAACTAAAAACCCTATGAAGACTACCTAATGTGTTAATATGCCTCAGTTATAATAGACTAATGTAATTGACATTAATGAAAAACTGAGTCTACATAAGTAAATTAGGCCATTGGTTGTATAGGGATAATTTTAGAATATGGGAAACTAGGCAAGATGAGTATGAGAATATGTGTCATTTGGGAGTATGAATTTGCAAACATGAACCATTGGACTCCTTAGAGATGATATAGTTGTGCAAGATGAGAGGCTAGGATCAAAGCATCCAAACTATAAAAGAAGACTTAATGGAGTTTTTTGACATGCAACCATTCTAGGGAACTTGTTGTAGAGAAGAAACCAGAGGGGAACATGGGCTGAAATCTCAGCAAGAAGTAGGGGAAAATTGAAGGCCAATTTAGAAGGGAATGAAGCTAGAAAGCTCAAATCAAAGGAATCTCAGCACTTAAGTATACTTTCTTTCTTGTTCTCGTTCAATTCATAAGAACTTGATCTCAAAAGCATGTATGTGTATCAAACGGGGTTTTGCTCACCTAATTCCATCTAAAGAGGTTATATTCAACTTTAATTTAAAAAACTCAAATGTTTTTCAAATATGTTTTTGAAAACAATTTCATGTTCTTGGTAATCCTCCATTAATGCAAGCTTAGATCTCAAATTAATGCATGATTTATGGCTCCTATTAGAGCATCCTCGATTATTTAAGTAAATAGGAGTCATATGGGTCAAATAGACCTATAAGGTGCAAGAATTGCTTGATTTGGGTTGAGATTTAGTGTTGAAGTTATGGTTTAACTTCATGCATATTGAGCTGTTTGAGAAGATGATGAATAGTGTATGTGCTCACATGGATGCCCTCTTTGCCCACAAGGGTCGTTTGTACCCACAAGCCTATGTGCCCATAAGGGACACCTGTACCCACAAGCCTATATGCCTACAAGGGACATGTGCCCACAAAGGACTTATGTGCCCACGAGGGACGATTATGGCCACAAGGATGGTAACAAAAATATTATTACAACTATACAATAAAAGGATATCTAACACACCAACAATTTTTCAAAATCTACCTCAAGGACCAAAGAGTCGATAGGCGGGTTCGGGTATGTGGTCGGGGTCAGTTTTGGGGCTTCACGGGCGGGATTTCAAAGAGTGCAAGGTAAGTAATCCCACGAGAAACACACCTTAAGCATTTATTAATTTTTCTTTTTATTGTCTTATTATGATTGATATATTTTTGTTATGTCGATTCTCAGGTATTTTGTCGTTTCTAATGGTTGAGTGGCGCACTAGACCAAAGCAAGTGCACCTAGGCCCTCCGTGGATTGCGACCCGAGCTGCTTCTTCGATGCATGTGTTGATGGGTCTTGGGTCTAAGCTGACCTTCGTGAGGGCTATTGGGTGATGATTCCAGTGGAAAGGGTGATTGGTGGGATCCCAACATACTGAAGTATGATCTATTTAGGTTCGAGATATATATCATGTGATATGGTTGTTAACTACTAGATCATAGCACGTGCACTCGCGCCCTCAGTAGATTGCGACCTGAGCTGTTTCTTCAGTGCAAGTGTTGATGGGTCGTAGGTCTAGGTCGACCGTTATTTGGTGATCATTCCAGTGGAGGGGTGGAGAGACCTACTGGTAGGATCCCAATGTACTAAAGTATGATCTAGTTGGGTTCGAGATTGTGTACACGCAAATTTTTCGCTCATATATGTTTTATTTTCATGTGTTGCACCTTTTTACGGCCCTTTTATTTTTGCATGATTTGTACGCATGCTTATGAATTTCCTTTGAATGCTTGGTGGTTTTCTCTAGGATTTATTCACTAGAACTCATCTTCGTTTTAAATTCGAGTTGCAGATCCTTCTACGAGTATAAGCAAGAAGATATTTGGGCGACTATCTCTGATTGCATGTTGTCCGGGACATACTCGTAGGTGTCTATTTTGTTATTTTGCTTTTCTTTTAGGTATTTTTGGGGACTTGAGAGACACTTGTACATGTATATGCTTACTTATTTGTTTAGTTGTTGCCTAATATACATGGTACTCGATTTCCATGTTTTCCACTATAGGTTGAAGTTAAAATGACATGAAAACTTATTTATTTATGTTATTTCTATAAAATGTAAGACTTCCGCTAATTAAAATGTTAAATTGCTTGTAAAGTCACTTGTAAAACTCCTATATCGTGGCTAAATGAATCTAAGTAAGGTAAACTCAAGCAATTGACTTAGTTAAACTAATTAACATGAATAATTGGTTAACTCAATAATTTAACATGGCAAGTTAGTGTAAAAGTCTGAGGATAATGTTATGTCGCGGACCCTCATATGTGAGAATGTTGATGACATGGCACGGGTTAATGACGTGTCCGATGATGTGGCGGTGTCGGGTTGCCTTGAAATCTGGGGCTGCCACACCTAGTTGCCCATAAACTAGGCCATGCCTAGCCTAAGCCTACGTGGGCCCTCGAGTCAGCCTCCACAAGGTCAATGCAAACTTAGTCAGCCTTCTAATCCATCATTATAAGTTAATTCAAAATTTTAAGTTAAGTTATTCATGTTTTGCAAGATTTAAAGATTTTGCGAAAGCAATTTATCAAATTAAATAACTCAACAAGTAAAATAAAGAATCGAACAACCTATTTGTGGAGCCCTGCATATAAATAAACCTGTATATTTGGTAACTAAGTGCAGAAAGTAAACAAACGATATACATGTCATAAGTGTCTCTCAATACCCATAATGTGCCCTAAGTATTCTTAAAAATATGATAATAAGTAATTACAACCAACAATGTAAACACCTATAAAAGTGATAAAGGGAGGGTTGTATTGATGTCTCATAATAAGTCACCAATCATTGACGCCTTGCCCTTGCTCGCCAGCATATTTGCAATTGTCACCAAATGAAACAATTCCAGTGAGTAAAGTTATAAAGATATCGATAGTAATGGATGAATAATATATAAAATAGTCCGAGAATCATGCTAGCAGTAAATAAGTGAAAAGAATATAAAGTGCATGACGATAAGACTGGAAGAATATAAATAGTGAGAAATTTGTGTAAAGGAAACAAAAAGGGAGGCACCCAAGTAGTCCAGACCACCTAGTGTAGGTGCTATAGGGTCGGGTTCATAGAGTCACGGCAACGCCAAGCAGCCTCGGGTCCTAAGACGCGGCAACGCGTGCTGAACCTAAAATATCGTGAATAGGGATATCAACGTCGTCCCGGATAAAACACATCTCATTTCGACTAAATCTAATGAATCGAGGTTGTGGTCCTAGTTGCAAGTCGGCAACCACACCCAGAGATACCTTCCTGACTCGTTTGGCCCTTAGAAACTCATAATAAAGTGGGAGTCCATGAAAATATTAATTCGTGATTTTAAAGAATGAGGAAACGACAATGAATTACTATAGAGATCCTTACTAATTTACTTAACTCAAACTACGCAAAAGAATGTGCCCTTGTGGCTCCCAACACGCGTCCTAATCATCCTTGATGCCCAACTCTAGCTAGCTAGGTACCTGGTGCCTCATTTTATCGAATATATACGTGTTAGATCCATTAAGTTACATTTACCATCATTGTTTCTAATATGATTCAATTGTAATCTAACTTGACTCTTTATAACTTAACACTCATTTTGTTCTTAGTATTAGGCTATTAAGTGTTATTATTGTGTAAGTAATGTTACTTGATATATTGGTGCTAAAAAATCTCATGAAGAGTCTTACAAATCATTCCATGTCAATTTGGTGTATAATGAATCATTTTATTTATTTCAAGTCCTCATTAGGCACTTAGCTCGGCCAAAAGTGTCCGCTCTTGCTTAATACTGTCCAACACACTTTATCCATTATTTTTGGGCATTATTAAACTAATTAGGATAATTAAAAATTATCTCAAGTGGGTATGCAACTCTAGTTTGCAAAACAGTCCCCTAGGGACTTCAAAATAAATATTTGGAAGTTAGTTTTCCTTCACTAGAAAATGGCTTAAAAATAAATATAACTCAATGTTGGTTCCGTGAAGTCCAACTACTTGAAACCAAGTTTTGCAAGTGATAAAAACTCATTAAAAGTTTGAAAATCTAATTTGCAACTTTAAGTGAAATTTCAAGTCCTTATTTGTAAATATTGAATTCTTAGTTGAAGCATGATTTGAAAACTGAGTTAGACACGCCAAAAAATCATGAGACTTGGTGGACATCTTCACAATGATCCAATAACATAGTCAGAAAATCTTGGTTCAATTCTAACATCACTAGATGCTTAAAACACCTTAAGTCGAAAATCAACTCATTAAGTAAGTAAATTTGCCTATTTTGAAATCAATTTAGAAAACTGTTCAAAACACCTCAGAGAGTTACGAAACTTGGTGGACAACTTCCCTATGATATAAGAATATGATCTAAAAATTTAGTCCAATTCTGGCATCGTTCATATTCAAAATATGTTTAACTCATTTTAGTTCAAATGGAAACTCGCCCTTTTTCATATTTCAAGGCTATTCTTGAAAACAATTCAAAACATGTCGAAATCAATTGAGAACTTCGGGACTTGAATTTATAGTATGTTTATGTTCTCTATAAATTTTGGTGATTCTTGGACTAGTGGAAACCCATGAAAAAGGTCCAAAAGTCCCAACCAAAAAGTAGAAATTTAGGCAAAAGATGGTTTTGGATGGTTTTGGAGTCGTGGGTGATGTCGTGGACATGGGTCCCATGGCGCCCCTCACAGCATCGTTTAGGCAGTGAGTCTACCCAAAAGGCCTTGTAGGATTCATGCCTACGGTGCCAATCATGAAAGTGGCGAATAATGGGGGTTTTAGACCCCCCGTCTTCCCCACTGACTCTCGAGCCGAAATCCACCCATATAGCTTCAAAATCTACCGAAGAGTGCACTCAAATGGGCTCTTACCTTAATTATAACATCCAACATCATAATCTACTCATGCATCAACATATCACCAATTTGACATTCATGAACATAGCAACATATTTGAACTTAATTCTTAAAATCCCTTTATAAAACATTTGTGCATTGAAAACTCGTGTTTCTATTTCATTTCAATTCAACTTAGCAACCTTATAATTGAATCAATGTTCCTCAAAAATAATGAAAAACCCAAATCTGATTAAGAAAATAGTGAGATTTTGTTTACCTGGTGCATTAGTGTTTGCTCTACTAGATCGCCTAGCCAAGATAAACTATAATTCCCCTATCTTGATTTTCAATATACCAAATTTCAACAAAAGAGCAAGTTGGGTTTCTTCTCTCTTGATTTCCTGAGTTAATTTGTATGAAAATGATGAGTTTCCCTATTTATATATGTTTAGTGTGTGTGTGTGTGTGCGCGCGCGTGTGTGTGTAGATTGTCATCTCATCTCTCCTACACAGACATCTCTAGACCAATCCCCTGGTTTCCAAATTGAGTGAGTAATGTACGTGTGTCGTCAATTAACTTTAACCCCTAGATCAAATAAGTATTGTTAACTTAGCCTATAATTTTCTTAACTTAGGTATTTTTATCTACATCGCCTTAGAACCCAAATTATCGTCTAATCCAGTCTTATACCACTATATCCCTTACCCGTCGCCCGTAGCATTCATGCACATTGAGACGAATCTATTACTTGCAACCTCGCCGATATTAATCATATTAAATTTGATACATTAGGTATAGCTAGGTATTAAAAACATCAAACAAAAATAATTTACCTCGGTGTCAACTTTCGAAGGTTGACTAAGTATGCACGTCACGCCAGGTCCACGTTAAGGTCCTTAAAGCGACATGTACCATGAGTTAGAGTTTTAGGACAGTTACAAGTTAATTGGAATTAATATAACCTATAGTTGGAAAATCAAATCAAAAGAATAATGTGAACCATCGGTTAAACCTCGAGATGCTTTATGTATCAAGAATGGTGTCGCATTAGCATCTAGTGTCACTTTAAGCTTTAAAACCTTGGATGTGCCTCGAGATTCGTTTTGATTAATGATGATGGGGGCAAGCATGAGGTGTAGATATGAAGCATGAGGTGGAGTAGTTAAATTAAGCAAGTGATGAGACGAGATCAAATCATCTCATCAATGACTTCATCTTCTCCACTATTTCATTGTCCTCTCCATCACAACCACCTTCGTTCCATCACCACCGCCATCACCGTCGCCACCACTATTGTCCTCGTTGCAATGTGGGAGAGGGAGAGTTGGTTTGATCTTCTTCATTGGAAATCTTGGTGAGTCTTCTCTCTCATTTGTAGGTTCATAGAGTTTGGATGATAAGGAAGGTTAGGAGGTTCACTAGAACATCTGGTTAGGGGTGGTGGTTGGTTATTGTGTTAGTGGTTTGATTGTTAGTGTCGCGCCGAACGACACCAATAATAGTCTCAAATATGAAACTACTATTGATTTCTAGTAGTGGTAACTGGGGTCAAATCCACAGGGATTGGCATGTTCCTTTTTAAGCTTTAGGGAAAATTGGGTTTTTTTAAAACAAAAACTCAATTGTACTAAGAATTAAATGCCAATAAGACAAAATTAAATTGCTTAAAAAACGTAAATCAATAGATGGGAAACTCTAGACCAAAGTGTGAATCAAAATTCAAGGGATTGGATTCGTTCGTCGATTTTTAAAAGATTGTTTGGTACCAGTTTTTATATATAGGCTTATAGTGGCTCTCATCACCTCGTTCTCCTCATATAAGTGGAGGGAATGTCTGACACAACCACATACTAACTAAACCCGTAAAATCTCGAGTGCTCTACAAATTTTCAATGGACTAGCAGCATTACGCTCCATGAGAATACCTATCATGAGTAATAACTAGCGTCAAATTCTTCCACCTGTCACGTGAAGATTATAATATGATTCATATCTCAACGATATAAAGGTACATTGATTACCAATAGACAAGGTCCCGATTGCCACCTAACGTGATCCCCCTTACTGAGCGGTGGTAAGATCATTGGCAATAGTTTTTACCAAAATTAGAGTGCACATGCACTTACACCAAAGACAAGGGAAAAACTTAAGGTTCAATGTTGTAGCTAAAAGCCTCATAACAATAATGGAATCAAGATTATGAAGATTAGAATTGAACATGAAACCACAACCAAGAGGGGGGTGAATTGGGTGTATCGAGAAGTTATAGCCTTGTTACAAATTTCAATATGTAACAATGTTATATGTTAATGCAAGCACAAATATGAATGCAATGCGAATGTGAAGGGGGTAGAGGAGATGAAGAGAGACATGCAATTTATAGTGGTTCGATCCAACCGATCTACATCCACTACCTAACATCCCCGATTAGGATTTTCAAATCCCCACTTAAATTACGATTAAGTGTTACAACCTAAGCATACGCGCTTAGAATGCCTAATTAAAAATTAGGACTTCCCAACCTAGCAGCAACTAGGATTTCTGCCTAGCCACAACTTGGTCTTCCCTTTGACTTAGATCCCACTATGTCTTACAATAAAGCTTATCCATACAAATAAAGATTTGCTTTACAAAGCAAAGTGGTAATAAGTTCAACTCATACAAGCCTTCCTAGAGATGAAACACTCCAATGCATGCAAAAGTGACCTCGACCAAGATATATATTTGAAAACTTAAATGAATGCTCAAATCTTAGTCAAAAAACTGACAAAATGATCTCGATTAAGTACGCTTGGTTTCAAATCAAATGAACAAGTGGTTTTGTTCAAAAATTTAGATTAAGCATAACAACTTGTTTAAATAAGTCCTAGGTTTTGTAAAACAAGTTTGAGCACAAGAAACCCTAGGCTTGTATGTATGAGAACACATCAAATGATTTCCAACCAATACTCTACTCAAGAACTATAGATTAAGCACAAATAGAGTAGGAAATCAAGAAATCTTAAAACCCCAAGAGTGTTATCCGAAAATGGGTTTGGAGTGTGAGTTGTAAGCTTGAGAGCACTTCTTTGATGTCTCCGAAATCGCTAAGACAACGACTTCAAGATTATCCAAGTGAATGCAATTGAAAAATCAAGCACAATGTGAGTAGAAACTTGGGTTTTGAGAGTATGAGAAGTAGTAGTTGTGTTCTTGGTGTTCTTGTTATTTTGATTTGGTTCACTAGTGTTTTAGAGGGGCTTGAGACCGTTATAACTCATCAAGGGTCGAGATTTTCCCATAAAATTCAAATTAAAGGTAGAGATGCAGTCTGCCAGAATTTTTTTCAGATGATGGATTGCGCGCTATGCTTTTTGTGTAACGTGTTATGTGCATGTCTAACGCTATCCAGAGAGTGTAGTGCGTTATTGGTTGCAGTGGCCTGAAAATAATTTTAGTTCTATTTAGCTCAATCGACTCCACAACCTACATGCGACTCTTCTCAAACTTTGAGAACAGTTCATAAAAGTTTAATAAGTTTTAGTACATGTGTTTGGACAACCCGGATTATTTCGCAGATTCGGGAAATTGAATTTCCTAGTTTCATGAAACATATAGGGGTTTTTCTATAAATATTTTTGATGAACACTTAAAAACCATCCAAACGATTTTCGGCGCACTTAAAAACATACGGAAAGGTTTATACACATTAAATACATGTTGTAAAGCGTGTTTCAATTATTTAAAATATTTTAAGACTTACGGATTTGTAAATCATAGATTTCATGACTTAAAGTGCTTGAAATTGTGAAATTCATGATATGCATGATCTAATGCATTTGGCTTGTAAGAATGTAACTTATATACCCTACATGAGTTTTACAATTGATGAGTTTGACGTTCCAATCCTTGTGTCGTTGTATGAGTCGAGTTTTGAGCTTGTTCGGCTTCATTTCACTTGCTTGACTTGAACTTTGAGCAAAGCTTCAACTTTCACTTTACTTGACTTGAACTTTTAGCAAAGCTTCAACTTTCACTTTGTTTGTTGCTCATTCCTATCATACTTTAATGCTCTGAAACATTTAAGCACAATGTTAGAATACTTTCACTTTGTTTGTTGCCATCAAAATTTCAGTTGGGGTATAAGTGACAAACACTTGGTCCAACAATCTCCCCCTTTTTATGATAACAAACAATGTGAACTTGACAAACAAGCAATATATATATTGAGTGCATATCAATCAAATTCATGCTCGATACCAATTAATATCAAATTAATATCGTCAATAATATCAAAAAATTAATAATAAGAGCATAACGTGAAGGCTTGCAAGTTCAAAGTCAATATTTCTCTCCCCCTTTTGATAACATCAAAAAGCGGGGCATTAATATTTCTCCCCCATAATATTTATCCCCTATAATAAGAATGACTCTCCCTATTAATATGCATCAATAGAACTCCTTCTTGTTATAAGATACCAAGAATCATGAAGAATAAATCATCAATAGGACTTCCACTTTGATAAAGAGATGAAATAGAGAAAGTATAGCATCCATAAGCAAATAAACCAATGAAATACCAATAGAAATGCTAGATATTCATATATAATCACTCAAAGATGAGCAAAAGAACATGTCATGCATATAAGATGACAAAATAAAACGTAATGACACGGTGTGGCGCAAATGGAAGTGAATTTGAGAGTTTCCGAAAACTAACAAAATGAACTCTCCTTAGGCTCCCCCTAAATACGTGCATATGGTACTCCCCATAAAGACAAGAATCTAGAGTCCTCTAAAAGGAACGACTAGGGCGAGAAAAACCGTCTTCCCTCTGTGGCGGAGGTGACCGTAAATAAGCCTCAATGCGGCGAAGGCACATATCGTGTTGGATCATGAACTCACGCATGTCGTGTAACTAAGAAGAGAGATATGCAGCATACGGAGGCATGTCTGGTGGAGGGGGCCATCCCGTAGTAAGTCTGAGGTATATATGCATGTGGAATGGCGGATGGATCAGTTGTGGTGCAGGTGGAGCTGGAATCTCGTGATGAACCTCCTCATTACCCAGGATAACTCCTCCAGCTTGACATACACATCACAAGTACCTCGAGATGCGCATTGGTCACGTTTGGCATTCCCAAAGACATACTCTAAAGGTCGGACCCACTAATCATGCCTAATTCTCACCTAATTTTGGAGAATTGGTCTCTAGGCAATGGTTTGGTGAAAATATCCTCCAATTGGTCTTCTATGGATACATGTATCAATTTAACGTCCCCTTTTTGCATATGATCACGAAGAAAATGATGTCTAATTTCAATAAGCTTCGTATGCGAATGTAACACTGGATTCTTAGAGATATTGATTGCACTTGTATTATCACAATAAATTTTGGCACAACCAACATGGATTTGATAATCCTCAAGTTGTTGCTTCATGTATAGAACTTGAGCACAACAACTTCCGGCAGCCACATATTCGGCTTCGGCGGTGGACAACGCGACGAAATTTTGCTTTTTGCTAAACCATGAAATCAATGAGTTTCCTAGCAAGTGCAAAATCTCGATGTGCCCTTTCTATCTACTAGGCTTCCGCATGGTCCGAATCAACAAAGCTTCCAAGATCAAAGTTGGAAGCTTTGTTGAACCATAAGCCTAAGTCTTGTGTGCCACTTAAATATTTAAATATGCGCTTGACACATTTTAAGTGTGACTCTTTCAGCTCGGATTGAAACCTAGCACATAAACAAATGCTAAACATGATGTTTAGTCTACTAGCGATCAAGTAGAGTAGGCTTCCTATCATTCCTCTATATAGCTTAGGATCTATAGGTTTAGCTTGAGGATCCTTGTCCATTTTTACGGTTGAACTACTAGGAGTGTCACATGCTTTCAAATTTTCAAATTTGAATTTCCTAAACATGTCCCTCACATACTTAGCTTGATTTATAAAAATTTCTTGCGTAGATTGCTTGATTTGCAAACCTAAAAAGTATGTAAGTTCACCCATCATGTTCATTTTAAACTCACATTTCATCAAAGATGAAAATTCTTCACATAGATGCTTGTTTGACGACCCAAAAATGATGTCATCTACATAGATTTGAACTAGTAGCATATTATCATCTTTGATCAAAATGAACAAGGTAGGATCTAATGATACTTTCTTAAACCCCTTGTTAAGAAGGAATGCACTTAACATATCATACGATGCTCTAGGTGTTTGTCTTAGCCCATACAAAGCTTTTTGAAGATGATAAACATGATTTGGAGGATCATTGTCTTCAAAACCCTGCGGTTGTTCTGCATATATCTATTCATTGATAAAACCATTCAAGAATGCACTTTTAACATCCATTTGGTATAGTAGAAAACCATTATAACAAGCATAAGCAAGCAACATTCGAGTTGCTTCTAGTCTTGCTACCCATGCAAAGGCTTCTTCATAATCAATTCCTTCTTCTTGATTATAACCTTGTTCAACCAACCTAGCTTTATTTCTCACTATATCACCCTTTTCATTCTTTTTGTTCCTAAAAATCGATTTGGTTCCTATGATTGTATGGTTTCTAGGTCTAAGGACTAGTTTCCACACTTCGTTCCGTTTAAAGTGTCCTAACTCCTTTGCATGGCTATGATCCAATACTCATCTCCTAAATCTTCATCTATCTTAGTAGGCTTGGCTTATGATACAAAGGCTATGTGCCCTTCATCACGGTTTAGTGAAGACCCAGTGGATACTCCTTTGCTTAGGTCACCTAAGATTTGTTGAGAAGGATGTATTATAAGAAGTCTAGAGTTCTTAGGTGCACTCGATTCGGGTTCTACTCTAACTTCTTTTTCCTTACCATTTGAATCTTGAGATTTAATAATTTCATCATCATCATCATCAGTCTCATTTGTTCCAAGGCATGATCCAATCTCACTTTAGGATCCATCTCATCAAATTTAACATGAATGGACTCATCTATGGTCTTAGATGATCTATTGAAGACTCTATATGCCTTCTTATGCATGGAATATCCTACGAATGTACAAACATTTGACTTTGAATCAAATTTGTCTAAACGATTCTTATCATTCAAGACATAGCACATGCATCCAAACACCTTGAAATAACTAATGTTGGGCTTGCGGCATTTCCATAGCTCATAAGGAGTTTTGTTCACTTTCTTGCGAACATTTGTTCTAGTTAGAACATAACATGTTGTGTTAATGGCTTCAGCCCAAAAGTGTTTAGCTATGATATACTCATTTAACATAGTTCGACACATTTCTTGAAAAGTTTGATTCTTTATCTCAACCACGTCATTTAATTGCAGTGTTCTAGGAGAAGAAAGTTGGTGTGTGTACCCTTGACTTGTACAAAAATCTTCAAGATTTTTGTTGACAAACTCACCACCTCTATCGCTCCTAATGATAGTAATTTTGTAACCCTTCTCATTTTCTACCAATGTACAAAATTTAACAAACACTTCAAATACTTTATGCTTATGTGCTAAAAAATAAACCCATGTATATCTAGTAAAATCATCGACAAGTGCAAAACAATATGATTTGTCACCTAAGCTTTGGGTTTGGGTAGGGCCGCTTTGGTTACATTACTAGTTACATTCATATTAAAGGACGATTTCACTTATTTGCTGAGAATGCATGGCTCACATTCTCTATCTTTCCTAAATGTGCATTACGGAATCCCTTTAAGTAAGTCATGCTTAGACAATTTTGGCAAGTTCTCCATGTTGGAATATCCTAGTCTACTGTGCCACAACCATGCATCACATTATTTTTGAGCACTTAAGCATGAAATATTTTGCATATGCATCTCATCAAAGTTTATGGCATAAACATTTTTATATCTACATGCTACAAACATGATTTCATGCTTCTCATTTCTAACTATGCACTTTGACGATTCAAACATCACATGAAAACCTTTATCGCATAGTTGACTAATGCTAAGTAAGTTATGCTTCAACCCTTCAACAAGATAAACATTAGTTATGGATAAGAAATCGTTACCCATGGTACCAAGACCAATTACTTTTCCTTTATTGTTGTCACCGAAAGTAACCTTCCCACCATTATGTCATTTAAGCTCAATGAATTGACTTGCATCACCAGTCATGTGCCTTGAGCACCCACTATCCAAGTACCATGGGGTGCTCCTCCTCGCAACCTACATCACATGGAAAACACTAGATTTTGGTACCCAAACTGCCTTGGGTCCGAGAGAGTTAGTATGCAAAACATTCTTATCTACCCATGATAGTCTACCCATTTTGGTCTTTTGTAGGGCACATTTCCCAACCCCATAAGACCCTATGGCATTTTGAGCATTTATGAGCATCATTTAGTAGTTTCTTCTAGCTCGATAAATTTGCTCCATAGCATATGCCTTTTTGTTAAGTGCACGTCGTTGTGCTCCCAACATCATGTCAAACATTTTCTTTCCATTGGTGAACTTAGTCATCATGTTAATCAAGTCCTCTACCTCCTTAACTTAGGCATCTTTCTCCTTTAGGACTTCATTTAAGTCACTTTGGATATTGCTAATGGTCTCATTTTGTGACTCAATCTCACAAATTGCCATGGTAAAGCTCTTTTTGAGTTGTTTGATCTTTTTTATCTCTTTTTCCAACTCTTTTCTAAGCTCATTAATACTAGGGACATCATCTAAATCATCAACATCATCAAAATTCAAAATATTGGAATTTACCTCACTTTGTGCCATAAGACAAAGAATAGCTTTCTCATTTTCCGACTCGGAGTCGGAGCAAGATGAAGATGAATCATCCCATGTGGCCTTGAAACTTTTCTTCCCCTTCTTCTTGTCCAAGAACTTTTTGGACTTACAATCTGCCCGGATGTGGTAAATGTGGCCTGATTTACCACATCCGAGCAAATATTCTCGCTTGACTTTACTCCCTTGCTTTTGCTTTTAAATTTTTTCTTGTACTTTTCGCGCTTGTACATAGCTTTGTTGAGCTTTTTGGTGAGCATTGCCACTTCTTCTTCGAGCTTACTATCATTGCATGGTCCATCATTATCGATATCAACCAGTGGACATGGAGCTTTCAACTTAGCTAGTGAGCCATTTGCTTTTAGAGCTATTTCCTTCTTTTTATCCTTCTTTGATGTGCCTCCGAGTGCTTCCATTCTAGCTCGGTCCTTTAGTTCAAATTCATGCACCATCAACTCTCCACATAGAGCATCAAAGTTGTAATCACCGAGATTTTGTGCCGATTGGATTGCATACTTCTTTGCATCCCATTCCTTAGGCAATCCTCTAAGGAACTTGTACACCGAGTTCTCTTGATCATAATGTTTGCCAAGATTCTTCATTTCATTCAAGAGCTTTGTGAAGTGTGTGATTGCGGTAGCTATGCCTTCATCGGATTCAACTCATAAGGTTTCACAATGCTCTTCGAGAATCCACAACTTTGTTTTCTTCACTTGAGTGGTACCTTTATAGTGTACCTCAAGCTTTTCCTATACTTCCTTCCTCGTTTCACATGCACTTACTCAGTTGAATTCATTCTCACTAAGTGCACAAAACAAGTAGTTCGTAGCTTGATCATTGTTAAGCTCAAGTTTTGTCTCCTAGGGAGTATAGTCTCTTCTGGCCTTATCCGGTGCCATGTAGCCACCCTTGATAGCGTCCCACAATGCTCTACTTTGAGCTCTCATGTAGAATTTCATTCTCACTTTCCAATTATCATAATTGCTCCCATCAAAGTAGGGATGCCTAGATGATGAGTTGTCTTCCCTATGGCGAGCGGGATCTAATGATTGCATCTTTGCAAGACAACACTTAAGAATATGTTAATAACAATTTGAGCAATAACCCACTCTGATACCAATTGAAACCACACCCAAAAGGGGGTGAATTGGGTGTATCGAGAAGTTATCGACTTTTTAAAAATTTCGATATGTAACAATGCTATATGCTCATGCAAGCACAAATATGAATGCAATGTGGAGGTGAAGGGGGTAGAGGAGATGGAGAGAGACATACAATTTATGGTGGTTCGATCTAACCAATCTACATCTACTACCTAACCTCCCCGGTTAGGATTTTCAAATCCCCACTTAAATTACGATTAAGTATTACGACCTAAGATACACGCTTAGAATGCCTAATTACAAATTAGGACTTCCCAACGTAGCCGTAACTAGGATTTGTGCCTAGCCTCAACAAGGACTTCCCTTTGAATTAGACCCCACTAATTCTTACAACCAAGTTTATCAATACAAAAAAAATATTTTCTTTACAAAGCAAAGTGGTAATAAGTTCAACTCTTACAAGCCTTCCTAGAGACGAAACACACCAATGCATGCAAGAGTGAACTCGACCAAGATATATATTTAAAAACTTAAATGAATGCTCAAATCTTAGTTAATAAACCAACAAAATGATATCGATTAAGCACGTTCAGTTTCAAATCAAATGAACAAGTGGTTTTGTCCAAAAATTAAGATTAAGCACAACAACTTGTTCACATAAGTCCTAGGTTTTGTAAAACAAGTTTGAGCACAGGAAACCCTAGATTAATAAATCAACTTTCACTTTACTTGACATGAACTTTGAGCAAAGCATCAACTTTCACTTTGTTTGTTACTCAATCCTATCATACTTTAATGTTCTGAAACACTTAAGCACAATGTTAAAATACTTTCACTTTGTTTGTTTCCATCAAATCTCGGTTGGGGTATAAGTGAAAAATATTTGGTCCAACAGAACAATATTAGAATTGATAGCACAAAAATCTCATGAATCCTAAAAATCTCTAGAACTCAATCACCTTGGTCTAGAACGTGGAACTTAACCACTCATTAACATGAAATCAACACTGCTTTTTATTTGAATAATAGAAAACAATGCAAAATCTTAAAAATGAAGTTAAAGACTTACAAATAATGAGCAATATTGGAGTTATCTCCCGCTCACTCTCTATGAAAAAAAAATAACATGTTATTCTCTCAACAAAAGTTTCTCAAGCCAAAAATCCCTCAATTCATTTTAAGGCTTCCTATTTATAGTAGGATTGTGATAAGAAAAAATCTAATCCCAAATCATATACGACGGCAGAATTTGAAATTGTTAATCTTTGATTTTATCTAGTATCGTACGTTCAAAACTCTAAAGCACTGAAAATTGTTAAGGAGGCATTACGACACTCTATTTTTTATTTGATTTTGTCCCGACACGAGCCTAGCACCGCGCTAGCACCGTACGTTGATGTTTACCTACTGGCAAGTCGCTCCAATTTTTCTTGGAATCTGAGCTCTGGCTTTCTCTAAGTCTTCACAAGGCTTCATCCGCAACATTTCCAGTGAATTTCATGTAATACAATTAGGTTTCATCTAGTGATTCCATGGCAATATCTTCACACCTGAAGGCCTTGGGCCTTTGTTCAGCTTTTTGACTGAGTTTTTTGTGGAAAATGTAACATCCCTGATTTTAATAAACTAGTATTAAGATTTAATTATGAGATTGGTAGGTCTTAATCATAACACATGTTGTGGATTATGACTCGGATCAATGAAAAAGGAAATCATTAGGTTAATGTTATTTTTTGTCAGTGAATTCCTAGTGTGTATCTATTGTATGGTAATTTGTCACGATGTCGGACTGTATTGAGATGTGTCCATAAATTGTCATAATTAGGGTTGAGAGTGCGTTTCTAAGAGGACACGAGTAAAAATAAATAATTAGTTGCTCAAAACTAGTAAACCGAGTGTCAAATATCACGTAGGGATTTTGCATCGATTTACGTATAAGTTGGGATCGGTGGTAGTGTAAGATGAGAATTAAATTGGTGCATGACCTTGCCTCAAATTTTGTATCTATTGGCAGTGGTCGAGGATGAGATTGGGTCCAAATTGGTGCAAGTTTGGCTAAGTATGGCAAGAGGATTGATCCATAAGTGTTTGGTATGTTATGGACAAAGTTAAGATTTTTGGGGTTCTGCTGTGACCAAAACTTGTACTATGGTCGTTTTATAGATTTGGACTATTTTGTCAAGAAGTTGGCTCAATTTGGTGAAAAATCGGACCCAAAACAAGCACTGAAAGTCAAAACACGTCAAAATAAGAATTTCAAGAATTAATAAATAAAAAGAATTTAAGCAGCTGACAAGCAGCTGGGAGTTATATATATAAAGAAAAAAATAGAAATGAAATCAAATTTCATTTCATATTTAACATAACATATAAAACATTCTATCCCTAACCCTCTCAACTCGGATTTTTGCTCCGCGATCTCCAGACATCCGATTTTTACCTAGTTTCTTTCTGTAAAATAGTAAAGCGTCGCAAGACTGTCAATTTAAGCTAAGTTTTCACAGTGGAGATGAGGTATTTGGCTCGAAATTTGGTAAATTCTCAATTCAGAGCATTTTCTCTCAATTCAATTTGACTTCTCGCGATTTTTCATTTTCTTTCGTAGGGGTTTGATAGGAATTGGTAGGGATTGTTTTGAATTGGTATATTGGATTGATTTGCACCAATTTGGGATAAATTCCACTTATGTAGGTTCGGGTTTTGGTGAATTGAATTAATGCAATTCAGTTGATAACTATTTTGAAGATGCCTTTATAGTTAAAATTGATTTACATTGGGTTTCTAAACGAATTGGATTACTAGTTTTTGTCCGAATGGATAACACGGGATATGGAAATATTTAAATGTGGTTTGGTGTGGTTTTCTAGTGTTTTGCATTGAGTTTTGATGATTTAACTACAAAAGCATTAATTTGGAGAGGTTTCATTAGT
Source organism: Stephania cephalantha (assembly GCA_039657325.1). Taxonomy (NCBI): domain Eukaryota; kingdom Viridiplantae; phylum Streptophyta; class Magnoliopsida; order Ranunculales; family Menispermaceae; genus Stephania; species Stephania cephalantha. The sequence goes on from CM077577.1 coordinate 24,903,588, forward strand.
TCAAAATAAATAAAGTTCGCCTAATCAACAGGCTATATAGGGAGATTCACAACTTCTCCATTTATGATCCGATTTAAGTTTTCTTGGAGTCTATGAAAAGTATGAAGTGGGCTCTACAAGTTCTTTTTGGTAAATATGAGAATTATTGAGGTTGTTAAGGGTAAAAAGTTACCCCAAGTTAGCTAGTTGAAGTTATAAATTATTATTTTTGAAAACAATTATCGAGCATACTTTGGTCATTGTTTTCATGGGGTTTCATCATTTGATTTCACTTGAATCTTGACTCCTAATATAATTACGTATGTAAGGACGATATTCATGCTAATTTCAAGGTGAATTGATGCTCCTAGGACCCCGAATATTTGGCTCAAAATTTGTTGGTTGTAAGTAAATCCTACAGCTATCACTTTATCATTATTTATCTTATTATAATGCATTTAAAGTGGGTTAAGCGCTCGAGTCTTGAGACTCCAATAGTTGACACTTCACCGAGTATGTTTCCTATTGGATCCGAAACGAGTTGCCAAAAATCAAAACAGCTCCTACGGGTTGAGTTAACGCGGCTTGACAATTATCCTTATATAGTGCATTAGAAGTTGCTTCTAGTATTGTCTTCATTTTACACAGGTATTGATCACACCTTAGTGACGCACTAATCGGAAGGTTATGACCACATGTTGATATTTGTTGATTCTCATTTAAATGCATTTATATTTCTTATTATCTTGCATTTAGCTATACATGTAATTTGGACAGTGTACAATTTACTTATCTGAAATCTTTTTACTTTTTGTTGGTGATTTCATGTTGTGAAGTTCATGAAAGGATAAAAGGAACTCATTAGGGTATTGAAATGTTGTTTAATTCATATATATTTTTGAATGATTTGTTTTACATAACATTATGTTTTCTTGGTTATGGGTATGAGTGACAGGTCGTGTAATAGTGGTTGTGGCATTACAGTGTAAGTATCTAATGATATTATTGGCGCGGTTCTTGAGGATTGAATAATGTTTGAGTTTCGGAACTATAAATATGGATTATGGAACTGACATGACCATAAATAAGTTTTAAGGTGAAAACTTGTGGTGTAACGGGCCCAAATTAATTAAACTAGGATAAGCGTTAATCTCAGAGATTAATGGTCATAATTTAGGCATTACGTGGACAACTCGGTTGGCTCAGACACTAGAACCGAGAAAATATGTTATTTATGGGTGGTGTTTGTGTATATGTGGTGTTTAAAATTATTATTATATATTGCACCGCATGTGTGTATATTGCTATCGAGCGAGTTTGTATGACGGGTATTCGCCTCGAAAGGCATGTCGACGCGGGGCACCGAGTGTTGGGTATTATGATGGGCCTAAGCTAAGGTGATTAAATTAAATAAATCAAGGTCTATAGTTTAGTCAATTAAATGGAAAGCATAGGATTTGCTTGGAGATGCACATTGGCATATCTAGATATCAGGGGAGTGTTCAATTGGTGTCACATGGACTGAGTGAACGGGAGTGAGTGGGCTAAGTGGCTGAAGGTGGACCACTAGATAAACCTCGGGATACATAAATACATGAGGATCAAGGGCTAGGAAATCATATCACATTGATATATAAGCAGTTAATCTAAGCATGCAAATTAACCCATTTTGATAAGTGAACTTGCTGGAGATGGGAGAATGAGATTTTTAGCTGGAATTCAATCACTTTGGATGCAATTTGGTTGATCAAACCTAGGTAAATCATCTTTTCCATCATCTACACTTCCATTCAAACCTACTTTATTGCAATCGTGATCAAATAGTTATTCTGAGGTTGTTTTGGTTACTGTGTTGAAGTTAATTATGTAGGGAGAGGGTAGGAACAGGTTTTGGTAGTCAATTTAAATGAAAAACAAAATTCTCGATTTGAGAATTTTGTCCCAGGGGCTAGGTAGCGCCCTAATCATTATGGGTTTATTAATTACCTAGTGCGTTACCACTACATAGCTCATTAAACCAAGTCATAGCGCTCTAACCACATATCAAAATGGAAATTAAAGGCTGTTTTGGTAATTTTCCATTTAATACATGCCTAAACACTAGGAAATGACCTGAAACTATAAAATTGGACTTCAGGGACTTAAGGGACCATAGCTCGATGTCGGGGAGCTGTCGGGTCGGATACGCAGGTCCGAGGAAGTCGGAGCGCTGAGTGAGGTGCGTAAAACCCTTGAGAATGCTTCACAAAATTCATGGTTTTGATTTATCGATATTGCATTTCATGTGTGACTACTGGTGGGCATACAAGGGTTTTCACTCCTATTCAGTGTGCCTGTATATTGATTGTGGCTAAATCACTTGCATGAGTTACTTGTGTTTAGTGCTCGTGTCGACGATAGTAAGATATACTTACGACCATCATAAGGGATTTAGGGTGTTTCCTTGACTTGAAATAGCTTCTGGAGGGGTTCATCCGATAAGTGAAGCTGGGGTTTAGTCACTGTAAGCATGTAAGTATATAAGTGGTTCCTATTTGATTTACCAATTACTGGTTGGTGTAGGTCGGGGTTTTCTCGTGATTATATGGATGTTTACTAATTAATACTTTATTTTTGAGCTAATTTAGCTGGTATGTACTATTTATTTATTTAATGCTACTGCTTTTGCTTGTCGTATGTTGCATACATTCATGGGAATATGGCGTACTGTTGTCAGGAGTTATATTCGCATGTCTTGTAGTTTATCAGTTTTATTTCATGAATATTGTGTGGATTTCTCTTGGTATTTTATTCACTGGACTTGTCACTGTATTTGTTGGGTGACCGAGTGCAGATCCTTCTACAAGCAAGGGCAAGGGGAAGGAGGTATTAGGCGACTATCTCTGAGATAGCAATGTCAGCTCGTGTGTGATATCAGTATGTATTTATTTTACTTTTGATAGCGATGTCAGCTCGTGTGTGATATCAGTATGTATTTATTTTACTTTTGATGGGTTTTGGGGATCATAGAACACTGATTACATGTATATGGAACTTTTGTTATACTTATCTCGCCTTTATATATGCATGGTATTTTTTGCTGGGTTTTCTACTACTTAGGATTGTTAAATATTGCATAAGTTACTCATTAAAAGACTTCCATTGTAAAATTATAATATAACCTGATAAATTAAGCAACTAGCTAACTGAGTTATTAATACTATGTAAAGGTTAGTTAACGTAACTAGGTTAGCTGAAAAAGTGTAAGCAACTCGTTAGGTCACGAAGTGTCAAGGAGAAGCGGGCCATGACGTGGCAAGGCTAGTTGACGTGGGATGTGACGTAGCAGGTAGCAAGGCGGTTTGGAATTTGGGGTCGTCACAGTGGACTTATTGAAAGTTTGATATTTTGATTAAAGGTTGATATTATGTTGTACACTATTATGGATATGTGAATCTTTTTAGGCCTTCTCCCATTCTGTTGTCTATTAGGTGAATTTTTCGACATGCAACTTTTAGGGGAGGTGCTGCCAAAATTTTTATAAAATATGAAAGGCATTCTGTATGATTTCCTAATTTGCTCCAATAAAATAATTTTTTATAAAATACGATCATTTGAGGACTTAAATTTACATTAGGAGCATTATTAAGGAGTTAAATAAAAAGTATTTTGAGGTCAAAGTAAATTGTATGATTTAAGTGCCTAATTAGGGAAATTAGATTAAGTCAAGACCAAGACTTTTAATGTAACTTTGAGGATGATTATGTATCTCGTGGATTTTAGGGAATGGATATCACAAAAGGAATTAATGAAATATTCTAGAGGCTGACTAGATTATCGAAAGATTTGGATAATCTAAGTCATTTAAATGCCCTAATGTTGAGGGGTCTGACAAAGTTGGTATCAGAACTAGTGAGTGATTTTTCATGATTAGGTGAGAAGTGATTATGAGCAGGGGTTAATTTGATTAATGTGTTGTGTTTGGCATGTATTTATGTTTTATCACTAGATATGCGATAGGAAGTTTATTCTCCTTATATATTCGATACTTAACTTGTGAGATGAAATGAGTGAGGTTGGGAATAGATAATAAAAGAGATAATAGACTTATGAAATGAAAAATAACATTAACCTAGTGATTCCCTTTTTTACCAATTTGAGTCATAATCCACAACACGTGTCATGATTAAGACCTACTAATCTCGTAATTAAATCTTAATGTATTTATTAAAATCAAGGATGTCATAATCTTCCCAACTAATTTAAATCTTGTCTTCGAAATTTGATTAAAGGAAAGATATCTTGATCAAAAGAAATAAGAAAGTAATTATTTACAGGCATGATCACCCGAAAGAAAACTTTTCTTATCTATATAAACCATTTACGAGTAGAGATTCTAATAAATTCAACTCTTAATCTCATTCTTGAATTCGGTGAAAAAGTTATAATATTTTTTGCCAATTCATGCAGTTTTGAATTTCTGACAAGTTATGTGTTCCACTGGTGAAATAGTGATCAAATCTTGCTTCATTTCATTTCTTTGATTGAATTATCATTAGAAGTCGTATCATCCTTAGTTATATATTTTCAAAAAGAGAAGGGATAAAAATTACCTTTGTAAATCAATATTATGAAGTTATAAGTGGTTTGTTGTTGTGCTCAAATATTATTTGCATCATTATATACATTTAGACTGCTGATAGTTCAAGAATTGATCGACCAGCAATTCAGATAAAAAGATGATCAATGATGAGAAAGTAAACTGGGATGTATAGCAAAGTTTGGTGGATAGAGAAAGTATTATCAATGGTTTGTGCAATAGTACCCAGTTAAGGATAAAAGTTATTTTATGAAAAATAAGATAGGCTTGATCTTGCTAGGCATTGATTATTTAGTGGGACACAAAGGAATGAAATGAAGCAATATTTGATCAATATTCAACCAGTGGAATACTTTACTCATCACAAATTCAAAACTACATAAATTGGCAGAAAAGTATTATAACTTTTTTACCGAATTTAAGAATGAGATTAAGAGTTAAGTTTCTTTGAATCTCTACTCTTAAATGTTATAAATAGTTTATATAGATAAGAAGGATTTCTTTCGGGTGATCTTGCCTGTAAAGAATTACATTCTTATTTCTTTTGATCAGGATATCTTTCCTTTAATCAAATTTCGAGGACATAATTTAAATTAGTTAGGAAGATTGTGACATCTCTGATTTTAATAAACTAGTATTAAGATTTAATTATTAGATTTGTGGGTCTTAATCATGACACGTGTTATGGATTATGACTCGGATCGGAGAAAAAGGGAATCACTAGATTAATGTTATTTTTCTCTTCGTAAGTATGTTCTCTCTTTTATTATCTATTCCTGACCTCATTCATTTTATCTCACGAGTTAAGTATCGAATAGACAAAGAGAATGTAACAACTTGTTACCTTAAGCTGGCAATTAGTGTTAATCTGAATCCTAAATAACTCGAGTTAGGCTCGTGGTGACGTACCTCGATTAGCGTGTATATGGGTTTGTGTGATGATTGGTGTTTGTTTTGAATGTTTATTGACTTTATAGGTTATAGTATAAAAATAAAATTTATATATAAGCCTATAATCAAAAAATAAATAAATAAACGATAAATAGCAGGTACACCAAGTACGATGAGGGGTCGTAAAATGAATGTGCACACCCGAGAATACTCGTAGGCATGTTCGATGAATTTATTGGCAAGAAAATGCACAAAGTGTATATATATTTATATATAATTGATATATATATATAATAAAAGTATAAGTTTGGTTTGAATTATATGGATCGTTGCCTCGATATGAGTGTAAGTGTTGATGGTGTCAACATGTGTGTCACTTTAGTATGTGTCACATTAACACCTTATTCACTTGATCAACCTCAAGATAGCGCAATGCGTATCTCGAGAAAAATTTCATATATTTATATCAAAACCTTCAAGTTTATCTCACTAATCGAGAGAGTGAGAGACATGCATTTGGGAAAATAAAAGGTTGATTGAAGAGTAGAATTCAACGTGATTTGTAGAGATTAAATAGTTGTGGATCAGAGATCATCACTGTTGGTGAGTTAAATTTTGAGTTTAAAGTTCAATTAGATAGTTAGTGATGATTTCTCTGTGAATTACTATTGATGGTGATTGTAAATAGATTTATACCTTACTAGAGGTCCTCCCTGATGTATTTGGGGAGTGTTGGGTGTTGTTTTAGTGATTTGTGGATTGTACAGTGGCTGATGCCTTCCTCACTGTCGAGAAAGTGCAAGGTGGAGCACGCTCCAGGTATCAAAGGAGCGTGCTCCCTTCATTAATTGGGATGAACCCAGTTGGTGGAGCGCGCCCACCAATTAAAAGAGCGCCCTCCGACCCCAAAAAATAGCAACTATACTGTAATTTAGCTAGAATTTCATAAGGTCTTGGGGACTGACCTAGGGGTTCTAAACATAGGGTATTAGATCTATAATAACCACAAATGGTTTGTGATAGGTGTTGGATCACCGGAATAGCGTGAGTAGCCTGAAAACTTAAGAAGTTTGGAAGCAAAAACCTAAACCGAGGTAAGTATGGATTCGCTTATTTATCAATGTTACCTAGATATGTCAGTATATGTAGTTCATATAGTTTATGGACTGAATAAGAGACTATATACATTGTGGTGTTTTTACTAAACGAAAAATGGTGTCTAATGTGATCCGCGAGATTAACTCTTGGAATTGAGGTCAAGTTATGTAGGATGTAGGGTTGATCTCTCAGCCCATATTTAACTCCTACTCAGTTACATAGGTTGCGTGGGTTGCATATTCACTAAAGGGTTTGGGATAGAACCATCGGATATTAATGGATTGGCTAGACAGCACATTGGCCAATATGTTGGTCTAGCAATCTCATTAATGGTCTCAATGGGTAATCAACCCTAATTTTACAAATAAAATGGGAATCACAATGTAATAGTCATTGATGATTTGACTTGCATATGTTACTTATTGAATTATATGCTTTTCATAATCTCATTAGTTAACATTAACGCGTATTGTTATTGCATATTGTTATACATTGTTTAAGTAATTTTATTGTATATGAATAGGGTTGGGAGGTTTATAATCGAGTTTTGGGTTTGATAAACTCTGTATTTATGTATATCGTTTAATTATCGAAAAAAATTTAATTTTTCGCTGTGTATATTTGAATTATTTATTCGATGTCGATATACAGGTTAAGTTTATCATGTACAGACGGAGAGGCTGCTGGCTCTAGTTAAGTTTGGCTAGGTTACTAGGGTTAATTAGGGTTTCAGGTTTAGTATCACCCTAATTGGGATAGGGGATGCTACAGCTTGGTATCAGAGCCTAAGGTTTATCACTTTTGAATTAAGAGGTAAGTTTGATACAGTTTGGTATCATAGACATGGCTCTTACCTCATTTTCACTTTCGATTGGTTTTCGAAATAAGTGATAGCATATCCTTAGTATTGGAACCTAAGTTTACTAATTTTGAGAGTTGTCTCAAGTTATGAATAAGCTTGGGATTGATGGTTTTCATCATTTTTCGGCGGAAAATGAAAATGAAAACATTACTATATGTTATTTGCTACACTTATTGTTATCTACTGTATAGATATGACTTCCTTTTCTTCTCTGAATGTTACCTTAATGATATTATCTCTCCTTTGACTTCACAATCTAAAGGCGGATCAAGGAGAGGGTTCAAATAGGCATGTATCTCAGGGTAACAAAGAAACTGAAGATCAATGGAAATCTAGAATAGAGCAGCAAATTAGGGAACTTATGGAGTCTCAGACGAAACTTATGGCTATACTGAAGGCTCAGATGGGACCACCAGTACAGCAACCAGAGGCACATCCTGCAACCAGTCCCTAGTTTGGTAGAGCTGAGATAGGAGTTGAGATAGTAGCAGCTCTATTATAACCGATTTTAGCACATATTCAGGTATCGGAGACAACTATCGGGGTGTCAGATGATTTTGAGAAGGTTGCATTTCTCAAAACCCGCAAGGGATTTATGAAATATGATATTATGAGGTTTAATGGCACAATGGAGGAAGGGGTAACTGAGACCTAGATATTGGAAATGAAGCAATGATTTGTTGCTATGGATGTAGATGACCGGTTTAAGGTTAAACTGGTTAATTTTTGTTGATTGATTCTACATAGAAATGGTGGAATTCCCTAGAGAGATGGGAAGATTGTCACCACTTGGCCACAGTTTAAGACCGTGTTTTATAGGTAGTATTTCCAAAAATCAGTCAGGAACAAAAAGAAGAATAAGTTTATTCTGTTGAAACAGGAAGCTATGTCTGTACGGGAATATGAGTGGAGGTTCACAGAGTTGAGTGAATTCACTCCAGAAATGGTGGAGTTAGAGGAGAAAAAATAGATTTGTTTCTTGGTGGTCTAAATTATGAGATTCATGTCATAGTTTTCTCTCATCCTCGTAATAGCTTTACTTTTATATTCGAGAGTGCAATGGAAGTGGAAGCAACCATATTAGCCAGACCTTCCAGACCAGTACTTATGCCACCACCAATACCACAATTCTTTGGGAGTCAGAAACCCAAGAATTTGCTTATTTTCGTCCAAAGAAGAGGCAGATGAATGCAACTGGAGTAGCTACACATTAGGGTCTTAAGGTATAACATTTGTTAGTGCACCACTTCCACCAGTTTCTCAAGCTTTAGTAGCCAAACCACATTTGCCACCACCTCAGTATAGAGGTAAGGGCAAGATTAGGGCACAGTCATCATAAAAATCGAGTGGATCTAGGCAATCTCCATAGGCCAGTGGGTTTTCTCATAGGGCTTCCACAATATGTTATCAGTATGGGCAGGCAAGGCATATTCAGAAATAGTGTTATATGCCACCGGCTACATCGGTAGGCATTACAACATAACCAGCATGAAGACAAACTCATGCAATAGCCGAGGTAGACCCAGAGGCTAATAGGAGGCTTGTGGAAGGTATATTAAACATTCGTAGTCGAGATATGCATGTTTTGATTGATGCTAGTTCTACAGTTTCCTTTATTGCGGGTGCAATGGTTGATGAGTTGAAATTGAAACCTGTTAGAGCCAGTACGTTATTGATTCTGAGCACAACAGTGAGTGAGAAGGTTTATCCTAACCTGATCTAAGAGGGATGTATAGTCAAAATTGGGGAGAATAAAATCATAATTGATCTGAGGGTAATAGAGTTCCTGGAGTATGATGCACTACTAGGGATGGATTGGTTATCAGCATACCATGCCAGTATTAACTGTTTTCATAAGAATGTAATCTTTTAGATCCCTAAACTTTCCGAGATTATTATCTATAAAGGCTATAATCTTTCACGACTTGCAACTTATTAAAGAGAAGCTACTACTAGAGGCTTAAAGGTTATGGCTGGAGTTGTAACAATTAGAAAGCCTGGTCAAGAACTTAAGGTTAATGAGATACATGTGGTTTGTGAATTTTCTAAAGTTTTTCCATCTGACTTGCCTAGACTTCCACCGCCACGTGTCATTGATTTCATCATTGATCTTATTCTTGGTACCAAACCTATATATATTCCTACGTGTCGTATGGCACCGTAAGAATTATGTGAGTTGTAGACACAGCTTGAGGAGTTATTATAAAATGAGTTTATCCATCCTAGTATGTTACCGTTGGGAGCACCGATTCTTTTTGTGAAGAAAAAGTTCGAACCCTATGTATGTGCATTGATTATAGCTAGCTTAATCGGGTGACTATCAGGAACAAATACCCATTGCCCAGGATCAGTTATTTGTTTGATCAGTTGAAGGGTGTCGGGTATTTCTCAAAAATTGATTTGAGGTCTGGTTATCATCAATTGAGGATCAAGGATAAGGATATCTCGAAAACAGCTTCCAGTACTCATTATGGGCACTTTGAGTTTACAATGATGTCGTTTGTGCTCACTAATGCTCTTACTATGTTCATGGACTTGATGCATAGGGTGTTTAAACCCTATCATGACCAGTTCATCATCGTATTTATCGATGATATTTTGATCTATTCAAAAACTCATTAAGAGCATTCACACCACTGCAGAGTTATATTGTAGAATCTGAAGGATAATCAGATGTATGCCAAGTTTAGTAAGTGTGAATTCTAGTTTTCAGATGTCAAATTTCTTAGACATGTTGTTAATGCTGAGAGTATATATGTTGATCCAGCGAAGGTTGAGGTAATCAAGGATTGGCCTATTCCTTCTATAGTGTTAGAGGTTCAGAATTTTCTAGGGTTAGCAGGGTATTACATATGATTCATGGATGGTTTCTCTCATATTGCTCTCCAATGACTCGATTAACACAGAAAGATGTTAAATTTGTTTGGTCTGATGAGTGATAGGCTGTTTTCAAAGATTTAAAAGATAGTTTGACTACAATGTATGTTCTTATATTACCTAAATCGGGGAAGGATTTAGTGCTTTATATAGATGTTTCTCATTTATGCTTGGGTTGTGTGCTGTGCAGAAAGGCAGGGTTATAGCTTATGCTTCAAGGCAACTCAAGATTCAAGAAAGAAATTATCCAGTTCATGATCTTGAACTAGCAGCAGTTATGTTTGCTTTGAAGACTTGGAGGCACTACTTATATGGATAGAAATTTACAGCATTTTCAGATCATAAGAGTATGAAAATATTTTTTTACTCAAAGTGAATTGAATATGAGACAGCGTAAATGGCTTGAGTTCCTCAAGGATTATGATTTTACTCTAGAGTACCATCCAGGCAAAGCAAATGTGGTTGTTGATGCCTTAAGTATGAGAAAAACAAGTAGAGAGAACATAGCTACTGCCAAAGCTTCTCAGTTTAGACTTCTTGAGGAAGAATCAGTGATGATGATTCGTGAAAGTCTAGCCGGCACATCATCAACTGAGAGAGCTAGTTCCAAAGCTACTTTAAATATTCTTTTGTACACAGATTTGGGCTGAACCGGAGATGATTCAGCGAGTGATTGATTGTCAAAAAGCTAATCATGATTATATAGCACGTCAGAGGTTAGAGGCTAGTGTAGATCATCTTGATTGGTCAATTTTTTTAAGATAGTGCGTTACGATTTAAGAATAGATTGTAGATTCTAACTCAATATAAGTTAAGGCAGGAGTTGCTATGGGAATCTCATAAATTTCTTTACTCTATTCATCCAGGTAACACTAAGATGTATCGCGATATGACTCATATTTATTGGTGGCCTGGGATGAAGACTGATATTTCTGAATTTGTAAAGGTATGTAAAATGTGTTAGCAACTTAAAGCTGAGCATAAAAAACTTGGAGGGTTATTGCATTCACTGCATATTCTTAAGTGGAAATGGGAACATATATCAATGGATTTTGTTTCTGGTCTACCTTTGAGTCAGCATAAGCACAATGCAGTATAGGTTGTAGTTGACAGGTTGCCGAAGTCTGCACGTTTCTTGCCAATTTCCATGCGAGATCCTCTTGACTGATTATATGAAGTGTACGTACATGAGGTGTTGAAACTTCATGGAGTTCTAGTATCGGTTACTTCAGATAGAGATCTGAGATTCACATCCAAACTTTGAAGTGAATTGCAGAGACAGTTGGGAATTGTTCTTAACCTCAGTACGCCATACCATCCGCACACTAACGGACTAACTAATCGGTTGATATTAGTGCTAGAGGATATACTTTGAGCTTATGTCTTAGAGTTTGGTGGTAACTGGAGAAATATATTCCTTCGTGTGAGTTCTCTTATAATAATAGCTATCAGGCTAGCATTGGAATGGCTCCTTTTGAAGCTTTGTATGGTCAGCCTTGTCGTTCACCTGCGTATTGGGCAGAGGTTGGAGATACAATTTTGTTGGGGCCAGAGTTGATTCAGGACTACACAGAGATAATTCAGCAGATTAGCCAGCTTTTGACTACGGCATAACTAAGAAAGAAGAGATATGTCAATAAACATCATAGTTTTTTGGAGTTTTCAAAGGAAAATTATGTTATGTTGAAAGTCCCACCTATGAAAGGATTATACAGGTTTAGATCGCAAGGTAAGCTAGTTCCAAGGTACATTGGGTCGTTTAGAGTGCAGGAAAGGATTGGTCATGTTGCTTAAAGGTTTGAGTTGCCTCCTCAACTAGCTAGAGTTCATAATGTCTTCTACGTGTCTATGCTTCACAAAATGGAGACTCAATTCACTCCAAGGATTGACTGGAATGAATTTGATCTTCAAGAAAACTTATCTTACAATGTGCAGCCGATTCAGATCTTGATTGTAAGATTCAAAGGCTGAGAACCAAAGAGATTCCTTAAGTTAAGGTGAAATGGCAATTTCACGGAGATAAAGAACTTACCTGGGAGCAGGAGTCTTCTATGAAGGAGCAGTTTCCATTTTTGTTCAAAACTACAAGTAATTTTACGTTTACTTTAATTTCGAGGACAAGATTGTTTTAAATTAAGGAGACTGTAACGACTCGTTACCTTAAGCTAGTGATTAGTGTTAAGTCGAATCCTAATTAATCCAAGTTAGGCTCATAGTTAAGTTTGTCATACCTCGATTAGCATGTGCGTGGGTTTGTATGATGATTAGTGTTTGTTTGGAATGTTTATTGAATTTATAGGTTGTAGTATAAAAAAATTTATATACAAGCCTATAATTGGAAAATAAATAAATAAACAATAAATGACGGTACACCAAGTGCGACAAAGGGGTCGTAAAATGAATGCGCACACCTGAGAATACTCGTAGGCATTTCCGGTGAATTTATGGGTGAGAAAATGCATAAAGTGTATATATATTTATTTATAATTGATATACAAATATATATATAATAAAACTATAAGTTTGGTTTGGATTATATAGATCGTTGGACCGCCTCGAGATGAGCATAAGTGTTAATGGTGTCAACATGTGTCTTACTTTAGGACATGTCACATTAACACCTTATTCACTTGATCGGCCTCGAGATAGAATGATGCGTATCTCGAGGAAAATCTATATATTTAAACCAAAACTTTCAAGTTTATCTCATAAATTGAACGAGAGAGTGAAAGACAAGCAACTAAGGATTTTGGGAAAGTAAAGGGTTGATTCGGGAGTGGAACTCGACATGATTTCTAGAGATTAAATAGCTGTGGATCAGAGATCATCACTGTTGGTGAGTTAATTTTGAGTTCCAAGTTCAATCAGATAGTTAATGATGATTTCTTTATGAATTGTTGTTGATGATGACTGTAAATGGATTTATACCTCACTAGAGGTCCTCCTTGATGTATTAGGGAGTGTTGGTTGTTGTTTTGGTGATTCGTGGATTTGACAGTAGTTGCTACCCTACTCAATATTGAGACAGCACAGGGTGGAGTGTACTCCATGTGTCACAGAACCGTGTTCCATGTATCAAAGGAGCCCGCTCCCTTCATCAATTAGGATGAACCCTATTGGTGAAGCGCGCCCCACCAATTGAGGGAGCGTGCTCCCACCCCAGAAAATAGCAACTATGCTATAATTTAGCTAGAATTTCATAAGTTCTTGGGGGCCGTTATAGGGGTTCTAACAATATGGTATTAGACCTATATTAACCATAAATAATTGGTGATAGGTGTTGGATCATCTGGGAAAGTGTAAGTGACCCATAAACTTAGGAAGTTTAGAAACGAAAACTTAAACCGAGGTAAGTATAGAGTCACTTATTTATCAATGTTGTCCGGACATGTTAGTATATGTAGTTCATTTAGTTTATGAACTGTATGGGGGACTATGTACACTGTGTTGTTTTTACTAAACAGAAAACGATTTCTAATGTGATTCGCGAGAGTAACTCTTGGATCTGAGATCAGGTTATATAGGATGTAGGGTTGATCTCCCAGCCCATATGTAACTCCTACTCAGTTAGATAGGTTGCATGGGTTACATATTCACTATAGGGTTTGGGATAGAACCATTGGACATTAATGGATTGGCTAGACAACACGTCGGCCAATATGTTGGTTTAGCAATCGCATTAATGGTGTCAATGGGTAATCGACCCTAGTTTTACAAATAAAATAAAAATCACAATGACGATTTGACTTGCATCTGTTACTTATTGAATTATATGTTTTTCATAATCCCATTAGTTAACATTGGTGTCTATTGTTATTGCATAATGTTCTTGATTATCATATAGAATGTTGATGGCTTTGTGAATTCTTACTTGCTGAGCAAGTTAAAGCGCTCACCCTAAATTTAATATTTCAGGTTCTCAGCTAGCGCTTCAGCGAAGGGAAAAAGAGAAAATTTAGGAGTCTTATTATATTCTTTACGATGTAATGAGCCTTCCTATATATATATATACACATACACTGTTTGAGTTATTTTGTTGTATATGAACAGAGTTGGGAGGTTTATAATCGAGTTTTGGATTTTAATAAACTCTATATTTATGTATATTGTTTAATTATTGAAATTTTTTAATTTTCCATTGCGTGTATTTTGAATTATTTATTCGATATTGATATACATGTTGAGTTTATCAGGTATAGACGGATAGGGTGATGACTCTAGTTAAGTTCGGCTTGGTTACCGGAGCTTAATTAGGGTTTCAAGCCGAGTATCGCCCTAATCAAGATAGGGGTTGCTACAGAAAATAAACTTCCCATCGCATATTGGACGAAATATCATATAATACATACACTAAGCATTCACCAACGAAAAATAACATCACCCAAGTGATTCCTTTTTCACCGATCTGAGTCATAATCCACAACACGTGTCATGATTAAGACCCACTAATCTTGTAATTAAATCTTAATACTGGTTTATTAAAATCATAGATGTCATAAAAACCACTCATTTGTGTCCAATGCCTGTATATACCCTATTACACTAAAATATAGCACGATTGGCGATGAATTTGCAAATTGGCGACTTATCCAATACCCACAAACTTAGATAATTGCTCATCCTGAGCAAAAGAGTGCAAGACAATCAACTTGCATACACAAAATACATTTCATCTTCTCTAATACCTAAATCTAACTTACATGGTTTCGTCCGATTTTTCACAAATTTGCCAAATGGAAACAAGAGCACTCAAACAAAGCCAATTACATTGAGTCAAGATATTTCGGCTACTTTCTTGAAGAATACTTCACAAAACACTAGACTTCGTTAAGACTAAAGACATTAATTAATTATGAGTTACCTCGAAAAGTATAACAAGCCAAAAACTTACAATCTCTAAATAGAGCATTGACTACTAAGATTACATAAATGGAGTTTATGCAACATTCTAAGCTGACACATTCAAAACATCATTTGGGGTCTATAGGACTTTCTTTTGGGTTGTAATGGTTGGGCTAAAGTGACAAAGAAAGGTAATTCACGGATTCAAAATGTTGGAAAACTTAGACTTAGACCATTAAAATATTTTTAGAGAACATGAAATGGTTTACACTGCACCTAACTTCATTTTTCTTTTCATATTGTGCAGTCCTCATCTTTTTTCCAACCACCCGGCTCCCTACTCCATTTCCTGCGAATACCATTTTAGGTGGGACTCTTTAATCATGACTTTATTTTTTCATCATGATTAATTTCCCCTTATTTTGGGTATATAGGTAATTTTCACTCTATTTTTTTTCTTCTTTTCATTTATCTTTTTAATGATTTTAAATATAAGACTAGCTTCCAACTAGGTAAAAGATTATGGGCTAATGGGTTATGAGTTTCATGATAGGTGATGAAAGAATTCGGTTGGGTTGGCTCAATTGGGCTAACTAGGGATAACGTAATAGGTGGGCTAGATGATGAAGGTTTAAACAAACAATGCCTACGTCTTCCCCCAAACTTATTTTTAAGTTATTTCTCAGTTTTAAATGGATTGTAAACATATCCTAGAATCTATAGAGACTTAGTTGACTCTTATCCTACAGTGACCTTCTACCCGCTTTCATATCTAGCATAGAGCCTTGACTCCACACTAGCACTATTTGGTGTAAACTCAAGATGGTAGACCAATCACAAGAATATGTTTTTACACTATTTGGTGTAAACTCAGGATGGTAGACCAATCACAAGAATATGTTTTTCACCTAAACTCTACCTAAAGTCTTGTTCATTTATGGCAACATCAATCTACATTTAAATTTGCAAATTGCCAACCATTATCCTAAGCTAGAATCGATGATTTATTTAAGCTCAAAATAACGAATGAAAAATTAAAAAAAATCAAATTATGGAAATGTGTAAACAACCGACAAAACCATCAATCCTTAAAATAAAATGAAACTGTATTACATGTATTTCACTAGAAGTTTTGAAGAAAAAAAACTCTGATATTTGCAAAAATCTTACCTAGTCCTTCATGGTTCGTTCATACATTTCATCCACCTATATACCTACATACCCCCAAACTTATCCTGAACCTTGTCCTCAAGGTTCAAGAAAGTAGAACAACCAATACACATTCTAAAAGAACAAGTGAAATCTAATAATGGAAGATAAGAAAATGGAATGAATGAGGTGAAACGAAATAAATACATGAAAAGCTAAAAAGATATGTTAATGATGGGTTGTGTGGTGATATTACAAAATAACAGCACCATCATATTATATCACTTCCGAAAATATATTACAAAACTGAAATAGTACCAAGTCTCTCAGTTCCTCTCCCAAATATATATAGAGATAATAAATCAACTCTCATAATCACTGGAGCAGTCCTGATGTTGCTCACTCTATTGTGGAGTCTGATAAGGAATATGCACTCTCTGTGAAGAATGAAAGGATGAAGCGGCTCCACACAATTGTACACATCTTGCCTAAATTCTCATGTTCTAGGATTATCCCCATGAAATCCAAAGGCCTAAATAATTAAGTTTAAACTATAGGCTTCCATTAATTAATGGTTAGGCTAGCCTATTTTAATGACTTAGTACATTAACTCATTAGGTATTCTACTTAGGGTCTTTTTATTTATGATCTTTTGACCCAATCTAATCCTCAACTACCCGACACCCTGGTGCCCTGAGCCTTTACATGCATCTCGAGGCGTGACGTAGCTTTTTATACCTAATTTAATTAATAAACTTAAGTTATGGTTTGTATTCATTAAGTCATATTATGTCATAATTCATTTGAGATTTGTTAATTTCATATATACTATCCTAGTGTACCCTACCTCGGCTACTTGATACCCGCATCAACACCCATCTCGAAGCAAATACTCATCGCATTAACTCACCCAAAAATGATAATCAACACATACTTTCAATGCGAATGATCATTTATAATTTAAACACCACAATACAAGTAATCAATCATAGAAACATAATTAATTATACCTTATCAGGCATGCCCTAGTCCTTATATGTGGTGTCCACATGGGTCCGAGGCTCCCTAGTCTGAAAATATGAATAAACGTGATTAATAAAATGTTGGATCGTCACAAATGAAGTGATCGATTCATGTGTGTGCTCTTTTATAATCAATCTTGAGATCTAAATTCTGACATTGCAGGAGTTTTTTTTTCATTGAATCAAAATTGATTTCTAAGTATTTGGTTTCAAAACTAATTTTTATGGAAACTAGATTTTCATGAAAATTTCTTACAGCTTTTCATGAAAATGAATCTTAAAACCCTTAATTTGATCAATGTAAATGACCATTACTTTTTCCTTGGGTTAATTAGGAGTAATTGGGTTCAAGTCAATCCATAATGAGCAAGAATTTCATGATTTGGGTTGAAATTTGGTGATAAAGTTGTGGTCATTTTTGTTCATGTTGGGCTGTTAGAGAAGATGATGAATAGTGTATGTGCCTACAAAGGATGTATGTGCCCATAGAGGACGCATGTGCCCACAGAGGACATATGTGACCACAAGAGATGTAACAACACTGTTTGTTTTTAGTGATGCAATAGAAAGGGACTCTAACACGCTTAAACTACTTTAAATTCATACCATATAGCTAATAGACTTGTGTCGATTGTCAGGGATTAGTCTGGAGCCATGTGGGAGCTGGGAGAGCCGGTATTTTCATGTAGTTGAGGTAAGTAAACATGTTACAGGATGCCCCTGCCCTATACCGAGCTGAACCTTTCGACTTGGTTAAGTTGCGGTTCTTGGCAATCGAGTAGTGGCACCCACTTTAGATGGATTTAAAACACTTAGACGCATTCCCTTTGCTTTTTAGACACTCATTTATCATTGTTGTCTCTTGTTAGTCCTTTTATCATGCACTTTTCTTGCTTATATGAGTCACTTTCCCGCATGATATCTCAACTTATTTATTATTTGAAATCCGAATAGTGATTGAGACTCTACTAGCTTTGCTCACTGCAATTGTCTCCCACGTAGTGAAATTTGTAGAACCTTCAATTAGTAAGGCGCCGGTATTTGGTGACTTCTTCTGAGGTCCCCTCAGAGTCGGCTTTTACTTTTGCTCCCCACATGTCCTTTGTGTATTTATATTATACTTGTTTTCTAAAATGGGTGTATGGGCTAAGTGCAATACCTGATACACTTATATTTATTTTTGTGACTATATATGCATGAGATCATATTTACTGGGTTTCCACATCTTAGATTGTCCCGACTAATACTTTATTGGAGTTATTATAAATTGTTTAAGTTAATTAAGCCGCTATCTTATTAAAACTTGCACAACCTAATAACTCAACCTTGAAATACTAAATTAATAACTTATAATAATGGAAATGAAGGCTTACTAGGCATGCGTTGACCTTGCGAGGTTGACTCGGGGGTCCGCGTAGGTCTAGGCTAGGCGAGGCCCAGTTTATAGGGACTGGGGCCATCACAATTTTGTTGTATCAATTTTGGACTTCATGCAAATTGGGTATTCATAATGCCTTGCTAGAAACCGCTTATGACTTTTGTACCAAAAAAGGTTTTGGTTCACTGCCGACGTTTCATGAACCTATTGGATCGCACACAAAGAACGACTTTGCATGATTTCAAATGGTTCAGATTGATGAATTTTATAGGATAAAATTCATGTCAGAAAAGCCCCTACAGTTTGTTATATTATTTCTTATTTAAGTAAGGGCAAATATGTCATTAACTTGAAACCCTAAATACAATGGTTATATAAATATGTGTTTAAGTGTGAGCATGAAATACGTATTAAAAGGGTGGAAACTCTAAAAGAATTAGATTTTGGTTTTTGGTTTTTTGTGAATTTTTTGGACTTAAGGGAGATGAGAAAAACATTTTCAAGATTTTTTAAAGGTAGCACTCCAAATCGTGGTCAACGTTTTTTGATAAAGGGTGCTCGTGTGAACATCTTGAAGATCGATCAACAAAATAGGGAACTAGTAGTGAAGGTATGGTTTCGACTATGATAATCAGATTAATGGTTTTCGTTTGATTATGGTGGGGTTTTAAAAATAAAGTTTTAGAATTTTCGTTGCATTTTTTAACCTCAAAACCAAACATAGGAACCATCTCAGCCTTCATTACATCATCATATGGCAACTTTAGATATGACTCGTTTATGACACCTCGATCCTAGCCCGAACTCCTACATTATCGAGTCGTGCCTAAACTGAGTCTACGCTCAAAAAGATGGTTAAGGCAATGATGTGATGGGTATTGATGATGAATGGATGGAGCAGCTTGGTCAACTAAAGTAGTCTTACTTTTTTAAAAGATGATAAAAAATGCTAAACCCTTACAGTCCATTGTTGATTCGTCGCTATTAACAACGGAATAACGACAAAATGTAAGGGTCTAGGTTTAGCACTCCTTCGTTGATCAGTTGGTATTTATATTAATAATTGAACATCTCGGGTGGTGAAGATAGATGTGTATGTTGGTTGAGGTAATTTAGTTATAATTTTTGAAATTAGAGTGTCTATTATAAAATGGGCTTTGATACGAGTGTTTGCTTTCAATGGTGTATAATGCACAAAATGGTTGCAAATAGCATCCCTACAAAATTTACATAGCACAACATGCTTAGAGGTGCTCGACGTGGCAAGATGTTTACCCGTAAATCCCAATGCGCAATATAAAATTTCTAAGAAGAGAAAACATAAGATGTTAAAGTAACCATTTTTTTTTGTTACAAAAGTAACCAACTTCTTATGCACACTCGTTAGGTGCCCTCTAGATGCACCTTAAACTTTTTTTTTGGATAATTATGGGTATCCGCACTCTTTGGATACGACTAATCTCATAGGGTCAAGTCGGTCCTACCAAATTCATTGTCTATGAGAGACCACCAAAAAATGATTTCTTTGTTGGCACAAGAACTCGAACATGTAACCTTCTCCTCGTGAAGAAACTCACATGTAAAGTTCTTACCACTCTGTCACCCTTGCTAGGTGGTGATATACCTTAACTTTTCTGCAAGCAAAGACCGATGCTGAAATCAAGGGACATAGTCAAGTTCTTCTCAAAAGTGGGCTAGAGCATTTTCCGTAGCAAACACCTTGATTAAAAGGAGAAAAAAAAATAACAAATATATTTTGTCAGTAAATTGTCGATTTTCCACTTGTTTACTTCAGTTAGGTGGCAAAAGTGCAGGACTTTTTGCTTGATTAATAGAATTTAGAGAAAAAATTAAAAAAAAACACATCTGCTGAAATAATTCCCAATATAACACACTTAGTGCCACGTAGGGTGCCACATGGGACGCGAGTGAGTGACTGGAGGGTGGAAAACGTGAGTGGAAATCACGTTTTGTGCATGTCGTGATTTCCACTCACGATTTGCCTAGAGTGGAAGTCGTGACTTGCAGTCACGACTTCCCTTCGATGGAAGTCGTGACTGCAAGTCACGACTTCCACTCTGAGGTTAAAAAAAAAAACAGTGGCCTCTATACACCAGATTTCGTCCCTGTTTTCTTCCCCTCTGCCTCACCGAGATCTCCTCTTCTTTGCTCACCTCTGCCTCACCGAGATCGTCCCTGCCTCCACCGTCCCCGTCTCCACCGTCCTCGTCTCCACCGTCCTTGCCTCCACCGTCCCTCGCAGAGCCCTCGCAGGTCTCGTTGACTGCCTTCTCTCCGGTCTCCACCGTCCTCGCCGCCCCTCGCTCTCTGCCTCCGTCCCTAGACCATCCTGCCGCCACCGTCGCTTTGCCTCCACCGTCCTCGACCGTCCCCTCTCCACCAACGCCGCTTCACCGTCCCCTGCCGCCATCCTGCCTCCACCGTCGCCGCCTCGTCTCTGCCCGTCCACTGCCTCCACCGTGTCGCCTCCCACTTTGTCCTCGCAGAGCCCTCAAAGGTCACACGCCAGAGCCTCTCGCTGGTCCTTCGCCGGTCCCTCGCTGGTCCTTCGCCGGTCCTTGATCGCCTTCTCTCTGCTCACCTTCCCGCGCAGGTATATTCTTTTGTTAATTTCATGTTGATATTTGGGATTAATTACAAATTATATTCATTAAATGTGAAGAATCTATTTACCAAATCCAAAGATGCTTTTGACAAATACTAAACCAAATCCCCTCTTGAACATCTTCAATTGAATCATTTGCAATGCATTGTCGTGTCTTGAATCATTTGCAATGCATTGTCGTGATAAGGCCATTTCCTATTTAGCTCTTCTAGAAATGAACCCCCTTGAACATCTTCAATTGACTTTGAAATCTCTATAAGACATGTATAACAGTTACATTTTTGTTTCCAAACAAAGCTAGTCTAGTGATTTTTATTTTTTTTTTGTTTTGGAAAAAAAAACAACAACAACTAGTCTAGTGATCAAACCGTGCCTGTTCAGAATTGTTCCATTATGGTAATATGTCCAATTAAAAACACTGAAGCAAATCAAAATCTGACATCTATGGAAGGCAAGATTAGGTTCATGTCTAGGTTTTAGAATTGTACTTTTGGTGGGTCCAACTCCAAACTGATTGAATTGATGATGTGGCAACCCTTGTTTTATTTGTTGTTTTTTTTTTATATGATAATAAATTAAAGAAGATCAAGTTTAGTGGCATGGTATTGATTGATATGGTATGGTTATGTATCTTCACTAATTTTCTTTCCTTATTTTTATGACCTTTCGATCTATTTCCATTAAATTTGTTTATGCACCTTCTTGTCATAATAGCCTATATATTAGTGTATTTATGGCCATGGTACGTTTGAAGTCGTCACTGCGCCACGTGGCCATCATTTGCGAAAAGGGTCTAACAAGCAAATAGTTAAATTGCAGGCTCGTAGATGCACTTGTATGAAATGGCAGTGTTATGGCATTCCATGTTCTCATGTTCAAGCAGTCTGCGCCAGTGTTGCCATGGATGCTCATCAATACATTGAGGAATACTACAGATTGGTTGTGTACAGTCAAAGTTATCTGCGAATTTCCATCCCATTCCCCACGAAGATTATTGGCCAAACGCCAGACTTCCATACTCGTTACTGGCTGATCCATCTCGAAAGCGAGTAAAAAAAGGTCGCCCTCAACAACGACGTCTGCGCACAGAGATGGATTGGAGAAGCAACCGAAAACGACCACGTCATATGCGAGCGTGAGAATGAATGGTGAGAGACCCCAACCACGCTATTTGCGATGTAGTTTGTGTAAGCGGGATGGACACAATAGACGCACTTGCTCTCGTCGTCGTCAGCAACAACAACCACCGACTGCTTCATAGTGACAGTCTCATTTAAGCATACTGACATTTAGTTAAGCTAGCTATGCCTCCTGTCTGTTGAGGGTCATGATTGTAACTGAAATTTGATATATTTTCATGAGTAGCGTTACTTTATTTGATGAATTATCTCCATAATTGTGTTAAACCTTTCCTACTTATTCATGTTGACATTACTGGTAGTTTGCTACTTCTCATGTTCCTTCATTGGTAATGATTTGGGTTTGAAGCGCGATATGGAGCCTGGGCCTATAGATGATTCGGTTTTGAGTTCGCAAGCTCTCCATAGATCTACCCGAGTATGGCACGGACCGGTATGACTTCTTGCCGATTTGCACTACACCGTTATATCACCGTGTACATATTTTAAATAATGTAACTTATAACTCGTTTTTTCATAGGAGCCTGGTATATTGACTATCAGACGGAATTTGGCTGCACTACATCGGTTGGTCCAACTGGATGAACGAATCGTCGAGCATCTCCACGCAGCTGGCTTTTACGGGACGGCGCGAGTGGGTTTCATCTCAATTGATTGGCATCTAATCACTGCCCTTGTAGAGAGGTGGAGACCAGAAACTCACACGTTCCATTTTCCTGTTGGCGAGATGACTATTACCCTTCAAGATGTACAAATTATCTTAGGGTTGCCCGTCGATGGATTACCTATCACTGGTCGTGTTGAGCAAGATTACAATGCCTTATGCTTGACACAACTGGGGTTTCCATTCCCTGAAAATAACAGGACCGGTGGCCGGATTCAAATTCGCCAAGCTGTCACGATGGTTTCCAAACCTTCCACGGGATGCGATGATGAGGACGTGCAACGCTACGCAAGAGCGTACATCCTACAACTTCTTGGCGGAACTTTATTTGCTTGACAAGTCTAACAACCTCGTGCACATCACGTATTTGCAATTTTGGAAGACTTTGAGGCGGCGGGACGATCTGATTGGGGTAGTGCAACTCGGCTCACCTATATAGACGATTATGTCTTGCGGTGACATTGATGGAGCGAGAGATAGCGGGACCTGGTCATTTTATTGCAATTGTGGGCATGGGATAGGTTGCCTTTTCTCGCACCAATTATGGGAAACCACATTAGAGATGACATGATAGACAATGAAGAATTATTTCCACCTCCTCCATTTGGTCATAGGTAATTATTTTTTTTTAACATTACAATTTCAATTTGAGTATATGTACAACCCATTTTTCATGCATGCTCAGTTTTGTTTGGTTCATTTGGAAAGGTGGAGGCATGCGTTGGAGACCACAGGAACATCGATGCACGTGCTTACGAAATACAGAGAAATGATTGACATGCAAGGACCGGATGAAGTAATAAATATACTTAATCATTCTCTCCAACAAGTGCTTATGTCGACATCTTGTTGATGACACCGTTTTATTCAATTAATGTTATTTTTCATTCTACAGGTTGTTTGGGAACCGTATCCGGAAACATTGATAAGTGACATGCCTGCATATTGTAGCAGTGGTCGAGCAATTTGGCGAACGAGGGCACCTTTGCTTTTCTTCTGCGTTGTCGAACTCTACAATCCGGATAGAGTAATGCGACAATTCGGTATGAAACAAAGGATACCTAATTTACATAGCACAAGTATGGAACTACATAAGATTGACTTGAGAGGGAAAACGGATAAGGATTGGAGTGCAGAACATAGTGCTTATGTTTGCTTGTGGAACGAACGTGCTTCCAACATAGCAACTGATGAAATATTAGACGAGCCTTTTGACTTTTACGACCCGTATATGCAATGGTATCGTCGCATTACACGTCGATTCATGTCTCGTCGTGGAGCTATTGTTGAGGCATTGGTAAGTGCAATTTCATTTTTTCCATCCATGAAGTTTCATATAGTTGTTTTCATTTTACTTTCACATACAAGTTCTTACATAGTTTATATGTAGGCACATGGAATGACATCGATCCATCAGTTGACATTGGGTGATGACGTGTCGATTGCACGCATTAGAGATGTAGTTTGCATCGACTTTGATCTATAACGATACGAAGCGGATTATCGCATGCATAATGTGCCCACATCATTTGAAGCCTCTCATCATACTTCTCACGATGATACGCGTTCGAGGCATGGCACTCCAGTGTATACGTCATCAGTACCTCTCAATGAGCGTGACACTCCACATACTCCATCCGTTCCTCCCTACATGGCATTCGAGCCTACGGAAGTCGTTCCATCTTCGCGCCATTTCAATACAACTCCAATAATGATGAATTTCTCTGAGAGTACAAGTACGCATGAAGGTGGAATACATGATATCGATGATATTCGAGAGAGAAGATGCTCAAAATCCTAGTGATATGGGCGGTCGAATGTCCCATTAGCGTTAAATCGTAATGTTCGAGTTGTAAAGAGAACACGTTGTGGGACCGGAAGTCATTATTTGGGGTCGGAGTAGGACTTGTGTGTAACAATAACAAGACTTCTTTTATTATTGCTTTGTACTCAATCACTTTGCAATTTTATGTATGTATGTTATGTTTGGATGTATGTATGTACTCATGCTTACAAACGTCATTTACAATTAGCAGTCAAACATGGCACTTGAAAAAACTAAGGCATTTTGCCTATGCCAAAACAAGTACTCATGCTTATAAATTCTTGAAATTATTATGGTAATAATATTCTTTGTTGAGGTTATGTGTATCCTCTATGGTTTAGTGTAGTTTGTACTTCTATTTTTATTTTTTCATGTTTTTTTACATAAGATGCAATGCTTGTTTTAGTACTTCTATTTTGATGAATGTTTTTTTTCCTTTGTTGCATTGTTTGAAATAAATTTTTTTTTCCTTCGGTTTAAACACTCCAAACTGATTTTTCCAATTAACATTTCATTAATTGTTTAGTTATTAACTTGGCCTTTGATTTTTATGATGTTAAGTCATTTTACATAGCCATTATCATTCTTTGTTGAGATTATGTCCAAGTATTTTCTCCTGTTTTCTGGTGTATAGAGGAGGCCGCCACTGTTTTTTTTTTAACCTCAGAGTGGAAGTCGTGACTTGCAGTCACGACTTCCATCGAAGGGAAGTCGTGACTGCAAGTCACGACTTCCACTCTAGGCAAATCGTGAGTGGAAATCACGACATGCACAAAACGTGATTTCCACTCACGTTTTCCACCCTCCCTCACTCACTCGCGTCCAGTCACTCACTCGTGTCCCATGTGGCACCCTACGTGGCACTAAGTGTGTTATATTGAGAATTATTTCAGCAGATGTGTTTTTTTTTCAATTTTTTCTCCAAATTCTATTAATCAGGCAAAAAGTCCCAAAAGTGCACCTGTTAAAAAATAAATAAATAAATAAATAATAAAAAAGGCCAAAGAGCATGAATCGTTATACAACACCAAATGTCCACTTTTTTTTTTGTCGTTTGCCTCACGCAGTATCTCTCTGAAGGAAAATACTACTGTCCTACATTGGACACGCTCTTGCTTTGCAGGCAGCGGCAGCGCCATGCATCTGATCTGCAGGCGTGTGGAGAGTACATGAGCGGATGGGTGTCCCATATGAAGCATAGTAGCATCTCCTCTCGTAAAACTTACTTTAATTGGGATGGCCCACCAACGGTAAAACTCTTCTACATCAAAATTCAAATATACACAACAATGCAAAGAATCCCCGTCACTTCCCGTTCGATACACCTCCAAGTATTACTTATGTGCAAATCGAGGT
Source organism: Stephania cephalantha (assembly GCA_039657325.1). NCBI lineage: Eukaryota > Viridiplantae > Streptophyta > Magnoliopsida > Ranunculales > Menispermaceae > Stephania > Stephania cephalantha. Next base: position 24,929,875 of record CM077577.1, read on the forward strand.
AATCTGACATAAGAAATTAAAAAAAAAAAAAAAAAAAACCAGTAGAAATTTCACTCCACTCTGCAACTTAACCTAACCTTCCCAAACAGCCAGTTTCTCCCCCATCGTCCTCCACCACCGTTGGCCCCAACCTCCAACCACCGCCATGGCCGGCGACGGATCCGCCACAACAACGGCCGAACCTCCGCCACGGCACCAGGTGCTGCTCCTCCGCCCCTTTCCTTTCGTCTCCGCCTACGAAGAGGCCTTCCGCTCCAAATTTGAACCCCTCAAACCCTCGGAATCCAACGAGCCCCTGCACTCATTCCTGATCACTCACGCGCAGTCAGTGAAAGCCCTCATTTGCTCGGCCATGAAGCCTCTGCCCGCCGCGACGTTGCGCTGCCTCCCTTCGCTTGAACTAGTGGTGACCTCCAGCGCGGGCGTCGATCACATTGACTTGGAGGAGTGCCGGAGCAGGGGCATTGTTGTGGCTAATGCTGGTGATTCTTACTCCGTTGACGTGGCGGATTACGCGGTGGGGCTGCTGCTGGATGTTCTTAGAAAGGTTTCGGCGGGGGACCGGTATGTCCGTGGAGGGCTTTGGGCTGTTAAGGGGAATTATCCCCTTGGTTCCAAGGTACGTACGTTGGTTATTTGATTTTTGTAAATGATCCGAAAAAAATGTCAACATTTCTTGGTATTTTATTTTGAAAGAGAATTGGTGCAAATTGAACTCGATTGATTTTGTATGAATGTTAATGCCTCGTGAACAAAAAAGCCAACAATTTTTTTTTAAAGAAGTTGAAATTTCATTAATCATCAATGGCTTCCAATACATTCAATGGAACAAGGCTAGACATTAAACCGATTACCTTGGTGTATTGATTTACTAATCCTAATTGTGCAAAAGAACATTCATATTCCATAAGACTATAACAATGAAACAATTTGACAATCAATGTTTATTCTTTTGACAAACGTCCGGAACACAACAGTACACAAATACACTACTCGAATCATAAAAAAATAAAACTTTCGACATGGGAAGTAAACGTTAAATTTCCAATGTGACTTATGAAATAAACCTAGTGACAATGTACCCAAAAAAAACCTACCGCAAGTACCTACACCATAAGTGCAAATCCACGCACAGTTTTTGAGCAGGATGCATGTGTAGAGAAGTGGTTGTTACCAATAATGAATCTGATGACCGCAATGAGAAAGGAATCATCTTTGAGTCAGGTGAGTCCCCACATCTCAAAAGCAGTAGAATCAGTGTAATTTCTTCTTTTCAGATCAAGAAAGCTATCCCCATGCTTTTCCCTATTGATTGATAGATCCAGATTTCAGGTCGTGGTGTTCTATCATCTAGAAAGCTCACACGAAACTTGTATATGAGCGTGAGTTGATGGCCATTGTATTTGCGATTCAGAAAAGGCAGCATTACCTACTTTGATGACACATTGTTGTTCATACAGACCGGCAACCTTAAGTATTTGTTGGAATAATGCGAAATTGCTCCAGGATACCCAACAATGGCTGGTAAATTGTTTTGCCCAATTCCTCTAATCGTGCTTCCTTGTATCTTTTAGTCATATACATCTAGCAACTCAGACTATTCATGATGTTAAGTTAGGGAGCATTATTCAGCAGCTCCTTGATAGGACTGAAGTGCCTGGTGGGTGGTCTCTACAGGGTGACATACTACTAGATAATGGGAATGTAAATTAGAGCAGTAGTCAAAACTAAGTGATGTTAATGTTTGCATAACCGAGTTAAATTTGTAGGCATCAAAGGACTTCAGTGAAATGGCATAGATGCATTGGAGCAATTTGTTAGCTCCTCGATTGAAGAAAGTAAGACTGTTTTAAAAATTTAATTTAGTATACTGTCCATAACTTTGTTTCGTATTACCTACCCTCATTAATTACCCAACTGACATTTGTAAACTAGAGACCATGGTGATGAAGGTTATAGGGATAATTTAGGAAAACTTGTAAGAGCAATGTGTTTTTGGATAACCTATGTTTTTGCATAATGTGTATGCTTTATGTCTACTAGAAGCAGGAATCATCATCATCATCATCATCATCATCATTATTTATTTGATATTTGTAGGGATGTCAATGGGTAGGGTATGGGGCGGGTACGCCATACCTATACCCGCCTCGTTGTATGAGTGTCCTACCCATACCCTACCTTGTTACCCTATTTTTTGTTTTGGCGGTGTGGGTAATATCCGTTTTGGTAACAGGGTACCCATGAGTATCCATACCCATTATTAATGAATATGATATAAAAAAATTTAAAATTTAAAAGGAGTAAATAAAATATTTGAGCATAAAATATTAATAGAATCTACACACTATATTATTTCTATAATTATTACAAAACGTATATAAAAATTTACGTTGTCTCTAATAATTATTCTAAAATTTATAATATTAAAGTCTTCATTTAAGCCAAAAAAGTCTTCAATCTTCAAAAACTGTAAGAATATAGCTTCAATCTTCGATAATAGACATATCATAAGAGTAAAATCAAGTTAATATATATGTAAAAAATATAATATAAATCATAAATGTGTATATGGGGTGGGTAATTGGGTAAATGGGGCGGGTAGATGTTAATACCTTACCCTACCCATATCCAAGTGGGTATCTCATTCATAAACTCATACACTTACCCAATGTATATCGGGTCGGGTATTACCCTGTCCATTAGGGTCGGTACCCATACCCATGGGTCCAATTGCCATCCCTAGATATTTGGAACTTCTAGTTGAATGCTATGTTTAACTTGGTTTCATGAAAACTTTTCTGCGGTTAAACATGTTATTTTCAAGAGTTGACATTGTTCTTGTTCCATTAAATCGAGTTGAGTGGAAGAGTTTGATCCTTGTGTTCGACCTCAACTAATTCTGGAACGAGGCTTGGTTGTTGGACATTGTCTTGTTATTGGATTGAGGTGATTGAGAGCAAAGATGGCCTCTATATGATAGGATAGTTGTTTTTTTATTTTCCTGTTTAAAGGTAGTTATTTTGATTGTCCTGTATGAAAGTATGAAAGAGATAGAACCTGATATTTATTCGCTCAATTGATAATCAAGTAATTATACCATTGGAGCAACGCAATCTCAAATTTTATTCAAAAGACTGCTGCATGTTTAAAGGTTTTGATTTTGGTTCAACAACACATTAATTTCGTTTAAGTTTTGTAATTTTAGTGAGGCGCTTCACAACCTACATTTTGGGTGTTTACCAAAAATTTTGTTAAGAAAAAACTATATTTTGGATACCTATAGTTTCCTTGATCAATTACTATTATTTTGATAGGAAGAAGACAAGGAATTCTGTAAATAAATGAAGAAGAGGCAGTTGGTCTCTAATAAAGTCAAGGCAATCAACTGTGTATATAGATATTGAAGTTTCGGTTTTTTGAAGTTGCTTCTTCAAATTCATCAACTTGATGTTGCTGCTGGAGAATGCTTCTTACACTTCCTTTAATCATAACATGAATCAATTCATTGGATCCAATATCAGCGCCCAATTGAACTCGTTTGATTTTTTGTATTTTATTTTGAAAGAGAATTGGTTCCCCCCCCCCCCCCTCAACCATCTTTGTGATCCCCAACCTCCAACTCTTTGTTGCGCATCATCTTCTTCTCTCCTTGACCTCAATTTGCTCTATGTTGCATTCCAAGATTAATTATTTGATCCTTAAAAGCTAAGATTCAACACAAATAAATGTTCTAACCATTTAAGAATGTGAATCAAATCTCAATTAAATACTGTTATCAAGATGTTGCATTTGGTGGTGAGTTGTCGAGTGTATGGACAAAGAGATGGGGAGAAGGGTGTAGAGATTAGAAAGCAGAAGAGAAAATGAGATGAGTTATAGTTTAATTTCAGGTGAGGTATAGAAAGTAAAAATTAAGTGGAAGAGAAGAAGGGGTGGGTTTAATTTGGGTTGCGTATAGTGAGTTAGATAAGAGTTGGGGATGGGTTTCATTTAGGGAGGGGTTTAAAGAGTGAAAAATTTTGTTGAGGAGGGTAGAAAGTGAAAATTAGAAAGGGAAAAGGAAATGGGTTCATGATTTAATTTAGCGTGAGGTTATTTATGTAATTTTTCCTTAAGACATTTTAGTTTAAAAATGTATTAAATTAAATGGGGGGCTGATATAGGGTATAGGGGTGCTAATAGTTGCTCCCTTGATTAATTGCCCCTGCTTTTTTAGTTATATGTTCTATATTATGTAGCGTTTTGGTGTGGTTATTACAGGTGGGAGCGAGGCGAGTAGGGATGGTTGGACTAGGAAGCATTGGCTCTGAAATTGCAAAAAGGATGGAAGCTTTTGGGTGCCACATCTCATACAACTCAAAGAATCGAAAACCATCTGTTTCGTACCCCTATTTCTCGTCCGTTCATGAACTCGCAATTGACAGTGACGTTCTCATTGTCTGCTGTGCATTAACTGAAGAAACCTACCACCTCATAGCAAGAGATGTGCTGCTGGCATTGGGAAAAAATGGTGTTCTCATTAATGTTGGGCGTGGTGCTCTTGTCGATGAGAAGGAATTGGTGCAGTGCTTGGTGAGAGGAGAGATTGGAGGTGCCGGTCTTGACGTGATGGAGGATGAGCCCAATGTTCCAAAAGAGTTATATGAGCTTGACAATGTTGTACTATCTCCACATAAAGCTGTATTTACTAATGAATCCTTCTCAAACCTACATGAACTTATTCTTGGAAACTTGGAGGCTTATTTCTCAAATAAACCATTACTTTCATCTGTCATTTGAAGCAAGTTGCTTCATTCCACGAGAAGATTCATGTTTGGCCTTGAAATCCTCAATGAACTCTTTGGTTTTTGTTCCTGACCAAAACTCAAAATAAAGAGGGGATTTTATTGTTTACTAACGTTTCTACATTTTATTTATATATTTTTTCTTGGTTGCAGGAGCCATCATTTTTCATGATAAATAGGGACGTGCAGCGGTAAAGAGTGGAACTCCTCGGACAAACAATGGGAGCTGGTTTGGAAGTGGAATGGACCTGAGAGAGTCTGCACTTTCCTCTGGCTAGTTCTTCACGAGAAACTCCTCACAAATAATTTGGAGGAAATTGGTTGGAATTCTGATTGGAAATTTGGAACCTCTTTATGCAAAAGGCTTTAGGTGACCGGCTGTTTGATAATCCGCACAGTTCGACTAAGTAACACCTATTGGGGGTCAGCTTGAGCGTCCTTTTTGGAGTTGCTTCCTGGAGAATATGGAAAACTGGGAACGCTGAACTTTTCACTACCTAGACTCTATCAATCCATTACTTTTGTGATCATCGTAAAGGATAAGGAAATACAATGTATCTCTAAAGAGTTATTGAAGAAGATGAATCCGAGCAATGGGAATTGAAGTCTGCATCGGATGGAAGGTCTCACCGGAAGGATGGATTAAAATCAATCCTTACTGGGCTTTCAAAGAGGCCGCCGACGTGCTAGTGCAGAGGGATCCATATGACACTCTAATGGGAGATGGCGCGGAGGTTTTAGGTAAAGTAAGGGCTGGAAATGCCATGACTTCGGAACTTTGGGGCCTTTCATGGTCTCACACTATCTTGGGATCTCAGTTACAGATAGGTGCTACTTGCGGTGGATAATAGCAATGTCGGATTTGGTAATGTTGGAAAGGTAATATTGGTAATGTCTACCAATATAAAAGTGTCATGTATAGAAAAGATTAAAATCGAGGAGTGCAAAAGTTTTAAAGCACATCTAAATTGTACACGTGGTGTGTTGCTATTGGTAGACATTACCAATATTACCTACCTAACATTACCGAATCTACTTCAGGCGGAAAAATTAACTGAGATGAGGGCATGACCAGGGAAAAAATTAGAATTTGATTGCACCAAACCAATTGAGAGGACCCTCCGACGATTGCGGACTGTGCAAGTGCGACATGTCTACCAAGATAGCAATAGAAGCGCGAATGTCCTAGCAAATTTTGGATATGACCTTCCCATGGACATCAACAGGCAGGGCCGACCTGAGCTTTTTGGGAGCTGGGGCAAAGTTAAAAGTGGGGCCTTGAACTTCTTTTTTTTTTTTTCTTGTTTTCTATTTTGTTATGTATTTACTATTGAAAATTAGTAGATTGCAAAAGTATTGAACTTGAAATTATCATTTTTTGAGTAAAAACTAAGCCCTATTATTTAATAAAGTAGTTTTGAGGTTTTAGTCTTCAAAGCTTTTCCGTCACTTAGGAGTTAGGATCGATAAAGAATTGTGTTGTCATTGAAAGAGTTTGAAAAAAGGATTTTACAAGAATGTACATACAATATAAGATTAGGTAAATATATTCAAGTATAATTTTTTTTTATTGCAATAAAGCTATTCTACATATATGTTGAAAGTATTTTTCTTGAATAAGGTCTGTGAAAAAAAATATAAAATAAAGTTGAGACTACTTGAGATGAGAAATTAAGATAATAAAAATTTTATATATAAGTAACCAAATATATTTACAATGCATTTTCAAAAAAAAAAAAAAAAAAAAAAGAGTAGGAAAAAAGGTCAAATAGTGTTTGTTCTAACGTATAGTTAACTAGCTATCATAATCAATACTTATATGTGCATTTGCAAGCTTCATAGTATATAATATTGTGACTAATAAAAAAAGGTAGAAAATAGTACAATATTATAAAATAAAGAGATTTCTCTGTATTTTTTTATCTTTTGTTTATTTATTTTTTACAAATAAAATTAAATTAATTCACTGTATAGTTCATCAGAGTGAGAAACAACTAGCTTATGGACACTACAAAAAAAAAAAAAAAAAAAAAAAAAAAAAAAAAAAAAAACCTTTGTTGGGAGAACTTGAAAATAAATAGTAGAAAAATAATTTTTTAAAAAAATTTAGATACGCGCTATGGGCACCCCACCTATTACTTAAGGAACACTGTTATTAAGGGCACCAAGTGCTTTACTGAGGGCACCCTAAAAAATGAGGTGAAATGCCAGAAATACCCCTACCCAAAATGAGCACCTCACTCAACTCCTTCAAAACCAACGATCAAGGAACCTCATCCCCTTTCTTTGCTCCTTGAAGATAGGCACCCACCGAATCTCCAAAACCCTCACTCTTTGTTCTCTTTCGATGCTCCTAGCCTCCCTACTTCTCACTCTCTCGTTAATTTTTTCCTAGCTCATTGGTTTCAGCTTCGTTTTTGGGAGGATTCGATAGACGTTAGGGATCGAGTTTTTGGATTCGATCTTGCAGGGAGTAGATTCGAATGACAGAAGGTATGTTCTTAGTCGATTTGGCGACAAACGGGTTAGGTTAGTTGATTATTGGTCTTTGTATTGTGTGTTCTTCATTCACGGGTTTCGAATATGGAAACTCATGATTTTCGTCCATCCAGGGCAGTAACTTAAAGTGTATTCTCAGCCATTGGTGGCCAAGATACATAAGTTGGTTAAAAATGCCAAGAATTAGTATCGGTTACTTGATGTCGAGACTATACTGAACGAGTTTACTATTTTAGAATTTATTTTTGCAAATAACGTACGACTCGGTTGATATACGTCGAGACTAGACCTTTTCATCTCGTTTATTACTAAACGAGACAATTCGACATAGTCTCGATTATATATTTCTGAGATTTAAAGATGATTTTGAATTATATTTGTCTCGGTTCTACCTAACCGAGACCAGTATGTATTGTTGGATTTACAGGCTATCGAAACTTGTCTGTATGTCTCGTTGACATATTGCTAAGACATAGTTTGTGTTCTCGGACATGTTCAACCGAAACTTAATTTTTACACATTATTTCATTGATTTTAGTTTGAAATTGATTAAATTTCCTTTCTTTTCAGATATGGCTTTTTCCAAGGTAGTTGTGACCAAGTAGGAGACCGGTAGTGAGCCGTTAGGAGGTGCTCGTGGTGGTCACCGACCCCCAGACCGCATCTTATCGGAAGGAGAAACAAAAGACTGATGCGAAGTGTAATGCACCACTGATGATTAGACCTGCTCGGAAGGGTGTTCTGCAGGATGAAGGTTCACACATTGTCGAGCATCAGGAAAGGGATCTAATCATTGTTGGCGGTGGAACTGGGTGAGTGTGACGGCCTCAATTTCCCATAAAATTGGGCCCCACCCGGCCTAAGCACACGTGGACCCCCGAGCCAGTCTCGCAAGGTCAACGCAGGCCTAGTCAGCCTTCCAATCCATTATTACAAGTAATTTCAAAATTTTACGTTGAGTTATTAGTATTTTTTTCAAGATTTAAAAATTTAGCGGAAGCAACTAATACATTAAATAACTCAACAAAAAGATCAGGGAGTTAGGCAACCTAATTGTGGAACCCAATAAATATCATCAGAGGAGAGTAAATACAAAATATACAAAAATTCACCTAGCTATGAAGCCTTCCCTCTCGCTACTCGTCATGGCTCTGCACTCGATCAAACATAAGAATGACGAGCCCAGGTAAGTAAATCCAGTAGGACTATACACAACATTTCACAATATCCAAAGCGGTCAAATTCATGCAAATAGAACGAAAGGAATAAAGAACGCATGAATATACAAGACTGTAAACAATCCATCAATGAGTGAGGCCAAATAACAAGGAGTCCCGACCAAAAGGTCGTTGAGTCGCGGAAAAATCCCAGCAGACTCAGGTTAGGACGGGCCCCAAGCCTTTCCAACCCTAACCCTTGCGACTATGAGATATCTACGTCCGAATAAGAGCCCCCAACGTACACTCAATTGGGAGATATCGACGGTGTACGGATACGAGCTCATATCGCGATAAACAAGAAACGTGACTCACTTGCCATTGGACCCACTCAATCAATAACAATTTTTCAGATAGCTATCATCACAAAGCAGTGAACAACAATAAAGCTATCAAATAACAGTGACAACAACAGCCAATGGAGAGAAATGAAATACTGTATAAATCCCTAACTGGTTTACTTACCTCGAAATTCGTAAATCGAACTCAAGACGTCCGCTCGCGTCTCGATTTGCGCACCCGACACCTGACTCCTAAGTCCCTCCATCGCGTCGTCGCGATTTCGTCGAAATCGCGCATCCGACCGGCCGATCGATAACGCCACCCATGCGCCGTCACCGCGCCGTCGTCACCGCGTCACAGCGCTGCCATCGCTGCCGCGCAGCCGCGCGCCGCGCGCCGCGCCGCCGCTGCGCTCGCCGGTCGCCGGCGCCGCCGCTCGCCGGAGCCGCGCAGGCGTCACTGCCACCTCGCCGGTGTCGCGCTGCTGGAGTTACTGCGGCGTCGCCGCGTCGCGCCAGCCGAACCGATGCTCCGTCGCGCCGCAGCTGGTCCGCGCAGGCGCTGCTGCCATGTCGCTGCTCCTCGCCGTCTCGCCGTCTCGCCGTCTCGCCGGTCCGTCCACACCAGCCGTCCGCCACTGCTGCTGTGCGCCGATGCTGCCGCGAGTCCGATGCTGCAGCGCCGCTCGCCCGGCTGGACTCCCGCCTCGCTGGAGCCACCGTCCGCGGCCCCTCGTAGCTGCGAGCCGCCGCCTGGAACCGCCGGTTCGACGCCGGATCCGCTGGTTCGCCGCCGGATCCGACCGTCGCGCCACCCCTTCTTCTTCTTCTTCTTCCCCGGCTCGATCTCTCCCTCTCCGCCATTTTTTTTTCCTCTGTCTCGTTTTCTTTCTCTCTCCTCTCTTTTTTCTCTCTTCTCTGATTCTTATCCAAATCAATCTTATATATATATATATATATACATTTTCTTTTTTTTATTTTCTTTTTTTTTTTATTTCAAATCAAAAGTGTCCTCGAGATTCGTGCAACACGAATCTCGATGCAACTCAACAACCGAGTAGCGCGCATCTCGAGGCACCAACCCGCCTCATTTCAAAATCTCGATACTCGCGCTACACGCATCACGATGCGTATCCCACGTCGACACGCGACTTGAGGCGCGTCCCCGTTCGTGTTTCGGCTCACCGAATTCCTCGCATAGTTCGCATTATCATCTTAACTTGGATTCGGATATACGTATTTTGACGAGTGGGTCTCACATACGACTTTGACTTGACACGTGGCACAAGTCAAATTTTTCGGGCCGTTACAGTCTTCCCAACGAATTAGAATTTCGTCCTCGAAATTGAAGCAAGTCTCAAAGGACAATGGTGTTTTATGAACGAAGACCCAAGGCCATACCCGCCCAAGGCCATGCTCGCCCAAGGCCATACCCCCATTTTACTCTGTAGGGCTGGACTCCTCCGCGACAAGCTGGGCTCCTCCGCGACGAGCTGGGCTCCTCCGAGACCTCTAATTAAAGAACACACTATTTGTCTCCTCCCATCAATATATGCCAGGGCAACATCCTCGCAACATATATTGGAATACAATGAATATACATGAACATTTTAATTTTGTGATCCACCGTCACTAACATACGTATATCTGATGTATGCCCGCGAGAATGTAAATCCTGCTAAGGATCTGACGGTGCTAGTTGATGTACTACACTAGCGTAACTCTGCGCTGGACCATCTAACACTAGCGCCATATACACCGCATACGGTGGAAAACGCAATATGCTATGAGATTGCTCTCTTTGCCATGACCGTCTAACCCTCGTTTTCCTCCGATCCTCTCCAGACCCTCACACTGACTATAACGATGCCGATAATGCGACTGGTACTTCGGTGCGGGTGCTCCCACACTCTTACTAGCCATTGACGCGTCAGTGGACATGAAAAAATCATTGGCAATCCATTCTGCTATATCAAGAGAAAATCCAATACCGTGAAGCATCAGACGTTCATTAATTTTGTCGCAAGCATGTAACATGACTAAAGATCGACAACATTGTGTTCGCGTAGAGTACATTCCCAAAGCTGCGAAAACAAAATACGAAAGTGAAGTGCTACCGCCTTTGAGTTTATTCGTAAACTCAGAACTGCATTCTAAAAATTGAACATCATCTCGAAAACCTCCTCAATAGAATGCAGATTACATGCTTCCTTCCACGTGGCAATGAAAGTTTCCATTGTCGAGCTACTAAGTTGAATAGACTCATGCTCAACCATATCAGTGCATGAAGGTTGACTTTCAGCAGCCTTAATTAATTAATAATTGTCGAAACATGATCTTCTAACATGAAAAAAATGATGTTCAAACCCATCTTGTTCATTTTTCAGACAAGAAGAATCAAGTATTTAGGGTATCCAGCAAGGCACTAGTTTCCAATGCATAATTACATTATGATTGTGATGCTGACCTCATTGTGACAATATGATCAATATGATCGAATGACCAAAATCAAACTCTCCACTCCACAGCCATGGCCTTCTCATAGGCCTCCTATATTGTGTTCGAGCCGTCGTCACTACCCCAGAACCAATCGAGTCCAGTAGATCATGTACAAAGTAGTAAGCCTGATCAGCATCAGTATCGACTGCACACCAGTCTACTCCATCAAGCGTACATATCGATCCATATAATGCATAACCATTCACCAAATCCTTGAGCGTCCCCATCCACGCCACCGTAGTGCGCAACCAGACATCGGCCTCGACGAACAACGAAGCTGATAAGATGTTCGACCTCATATGATCTGGTGTGGTCAAGACGTCATGAACCTTTGCTGCTCCGAGATTCGTACCACCGTGAAACTTTTTCGAGTGATGTCGTTGAAACTCGCGAGACTGCCTCGCCTTTAGCCGTCATTCTAATTCCCGTATCAGTTGGCGCGCTCGGCATCTCCTCATGTAAGTAAGAGCATGTACTCCTTGCAGTACGTTTCAGCAGGTGAATCTTTTTGAGATGTACACTCTCGTATGATTTATACTTAGGTGGCAACTAACTTGTAGAACGATTTGCAGACTCTACCTCAACACGTAATTCATTTACAAGTCCCTAAAGGTGGTGGTCGACTTCACCAACCCTGAGACTATAAATGCTTAGTGTCACTAAAGTGGAGTTACTTGGGCTTCTGATCCAACACTACTACTTCAAAACTTTCGTCAAAGCTAAGGAGTCCGTACATGATGTAATCGTTAGCTCTCAAGTCATCTCAACACTCTTCTCCCTTAGAGTCTTCTCTTCGTCCTTTTTCCCTTTTCTTTCTTGCCTCCCAAGTCTTGAACCCGCGTCTTTTTAAGACTACGGACTTGCAAGACTTGTACCACTGAGCTGGACCTAATCCATTTCTTTAGATCTGATAAATTTATCGTAGTTTCCTCAACTCTCCTCACTTCCCAACGAAGACTTAGGTAAGGATCATAGGGTTCCACTCTAAGTTCAACCATTCCTAACTTCCGCTGGTTTGCGTCTTAATTAATTCTAATTTCCTTCATGAGTCGAGTATTTACAACTGCAGGTTTTGATACCAACTGTGACGGCCTCAATTTCCCATAAAATTGGACCCCGCCCGGCCTAAGCCCACGTGGACCCCCGAGCCAGTCTCGCAAGGTCAACGCATGCCTAGTCAGCCTTCCAATCCATTATTACAAGTAATTTCAAAATTTTACGTTGAGTTATTAGTATTTTTTTCAAGATTTAAAAATTTAGCGGAAGCAACTAATACATTAAATAACTCAACAAAAAGATCAGGGAGTTAGGCAACCTAATTGTGGAACCCAGTAAATATCAGATGAGAGTAAATACAAAATATACAAAAATTCACCTAGCTATGAAGCCTTCCCTCTGCTACTCGTCATGGCTCTCTGCACTCATCAAACATAAGAATGACGAGCCCAGTAAGTAAATCCGAGGGACTATACACAACATTTCACAATATCCAAAGCAGTCAAATTCATGCAAATAGAACGAAAGGAATAAAGAACGCATGAATATACAAGACTGTAAACAATCCATCAATGAGTGAGGCCAAATAACAAGGAGTCATGACCTAAAGGTCGTTGAGTCGCGGAAAAATCCCAGCAGACTCGGGTTAGGACGAGCCCCATGCCTTCCAACCCTAACCCTTAAGACTATGAGATATCTACGTCCCGGATAAGAGCCCCCAACGTACACTAAATTGGGAGATATCGACGGCGTACGGATACGAGCTCATATCGCAGATAAACAGTAACCGTGACTCACTTGCCATTGGACTCACTTAATCAATAACAATTTTTCAGATAGCTACCATCACAAAGCAGTGAACAACAATAAAGCTATCAAATAACAGTGACAACACCAGCCAATGGAGAGAACTGAAATACTGTATAAATTCCTAACTGGTTTAGTTACCTCGAAATTCGTAAATCGAACTCAAGACGTCCCGCTCGCGTCTCGATTTGCGCACCCGACACCCGACTCCTAAGTCCCTCCATCGCGTCATCGCGATTTCGTCGAAATCGCGCATCCGACCGGTCGATAACGGCCACCGCGCCGTTCACCGCGTCACAGTCGCCGCTGTCGCTGCCGCGCAGCCGTCGCCGCCGCTGCAGCTCGCCAGTCGCCGGCGCCGCCGCTCGCCGAAGCCGCGCAGGCGTCACTGCCACCTCGCCGGTGTCGCGCTGCTGGAGTTACTGCCGGCGTCGCCGCGTCGCGCCAGCCGAACCGATGCTCCGTCACGCCGCAGCTGGTCCGCGCAGGCGCTGCTGCCATGTCGCTGCTCCTCGCCGGCTCGCCGTCTCGCCGTCTCGCCGGTCTGTCCACACCAGCCGTCCGCCACTGCTGCTGTGCGCCGATGCTGCCGCGAGTCCGATGCTGCAGCGCCGCTCGCCCGGCTGGACTCCCGCCTCGCTGGAGCCACCGTCCGCGACCCCTCGTAGCTGCGAGCCGCCGCCTGGAAATGCCGGTTCGACGCCGGATCCGCTGGTTCGCCGCCGGATCCGACCGTCGCGCCACCCCTTCTTCTTCTTCTTCCCCGGCTCGATCTCTCCCTCTCCGCCATTTTTTTTTCCTGTCTCGTTTTCTTTCTCTCTCCTCTCTATTTTTCTCTTTCTTCTCTTATTCTTATCCAAATCAATCTTATATATATATATATATATATTATATATACATTTTCTTTTTATTTTCTTTTTTTATTTCAAATCAAAGTGTCATCGAGACTCGTGCAACGCGAATCTCGATGCAACTCAACAACCGAGTAGCGCGTATCTCGAGGCACCAACCCGCCTCATTTCAAAATCTCGATACTCGCGCTACACGCATCACGATGCGTATCCCACGTCGGCACGCGACTTGAGGCGCGTCCCCGTTCGTGTTTCGGCTCACCGAATTCTTCGCATTGTTCGCATTATCATCTTAACTTGGATTCAGATATACGTATTTCGACGAGTGAGTCTCACATACGACCTTGACTTGACACGTGGCACAAGTCAAATTTTTCGGGCCGTTACAGTCTTCCCAACGAATTAGAATTTCGTCCTCGAAATTGAAGCAAGTCTCAAAGGACAATGGTGTTTTATGAACGAAGACCCAAGGCCATACCCGCCCAAGGCCATGCTCGCCCAAGGCCATACCCCCATCTTACTCTGTAGGGCTGGGCTCCTCCGCGACGAGCTGGGCTCCTCCGAGACCTCTAATTAAAGAACACACCATCTGTCTCCTCCCATCAATTAATTAAACCAAGATTAGCGTTAATTTCAAGGATTAACGGTCGTAATTCAGGCGTTACGTGGTAAGCTTGGTTGGATCGGACACGAGAACCGAGAAAATATGTTATTTATGGATGGTAGTTGTATATACGTGTTGTTTAAAATTATTATTATTATATTGCACCGCATATGTGTATGTTGATATCGGGCGAGTTAGTGTGACAGGTGTTTGCCTCGAAAGGCGTGTCAATACAGGTACTGGGTAAGCGAACTACGTGTACACTGGGAAACTCGACTAATTCACGTTAGGATAACTAGTCAAACAATTAAAATGTGTAATGTAACCATAGGCTAAGTTAAATTCAAAATAAAATAATAGGCTATAGCGTGCCTCGAAAAGCATGTCGAGACACATGGCACTGGGTACAGGGTAGTCAAAGGTTAGTGGGACTATAAGTTGGTTAATTTTGATAAATAAAACACTAACTATATGTATTAAAATGGGCCTAAGTTAGAGCAATTAAATCAAATAAATTAAGGCTTATAGTTGGTTGTTAAATTAGAAACTATAGGATCTTTCTAGATATTTGTATTGGCACATCTAGGAGTCATGTGAATGGCTATTAGTGTCACATGGATTTAATTTAGTGGGAATTAGTGGACTAAGTGGGTAGAGGTGAACTACTAGATAAACCTCGGGATACGTAAATATATTAGGATTAATGGCTAGGAAACAACCTCACATTAGTATATAAGATTGAGTTTGTGAATTCATGCAAAACCAAACCATTTACATTTCTTATAAAAAACAAAGAGCAAAGCAAAAGATCTGGAGATGGAGATCATCACTTGAAGGTTAATTTGAAGGATCAAAGCCAAGGTAATCATCTTCTCCCTCTCATCTACATGAAAATAAACTCAAAGTGGTGTGTGTTGGTGAAATTGGAGAGTTGAGGATTAGTCAATGATGTTGATGAATTGTTGATGAATTACCAGTATTTTTGTGGTTTCAACTGGGAATTTACAATAGCTTCGACGGAAATTTGGGTTTGTGGTGAAAATTAGAAAACTAGTAATTGCATGAAAATTTGTGAATTTTGATCAAAATGTTGTTATGAAGTTGTTTTAGTTGATGTTTTGGAGTCTATTTTAAGTGGAGAATATGTTGGTAAGGTCTAGGTAGCTAATTTGGAAGTTCGGGACAAAATTCTCGAGTTGAGAATTCAGGCACAGAAGGTAATTAGCGCACTTATGATTCTAGGCACTTAATTGTCTTTCAAAATGAAGAACAGTGGTACGCTAGATAGATCCCCTAGCGCGCTAACTCCACCTAATGCACTAGGTAGACCTATTAGCGCGCTAATGTCAGACAAAAACTGAATTTAAGGGACTATTTTGAGATTTTTGACTTAAATACATACCCAAACACCTATAATCATAGTAAATATGTAAAATTGGGCTTCAAGAACTTAGGGAACCGTAGCTCATGTATCAGGAAGCTAGTCGGGTCGGATTTCGTGAGTCCGGGGAAGTCAAAGCGCGAATTAAGGTGAGTAAACCCATTGGAATGCCTAAAAGAATTCATGGTTTGTTTTATCGATATCGAATTACATGTGTGACTGCTGGTGGGCACACATAGGGTTTTCGCTCCTATTTCGGTTTGCGTATATATTGGTTGTGGCTAAATCGCTTGCACGAGTTACTTGTGATAGTGCTCGTGTCGATGGTAGTAGAACATATCTACGACCATCGGGAGGGATTTGTGTGGTCCTGATGTGTAACAGCGTCGGGAAGGGACCATGCAATTTACTGAATTTGGGGTTTAGTCATTGTAAGCCTGTAAGCATATAAGTGGTTCCTATTTGATTTATCGATTACTGGCTACTATAGGTCAGGTTTTTCTCCTGATTATACGGATGTTTATTAATTAATGTTTTATTTCTGAATTGGTTTAATTGGTATATGTTGTTTATTTATTTCACGCTACTGATTTTGCTTGTCGTGTGCTTCCTACATTCATGGGAATATGACGTACTGTTGTCAGGTGTTATATTCTCATATCTTGTAGATTATCAATTGATAAGTCGGTATTTATAGGTTTTTATCAATTGATTTTAATATATTTAATATGTAAAGTCTTTAATATATATATATTTAATTATATTTATTGATCGTTTTCAGGTGGAACGGAGTGCGCGGTTGAATCTGGGGCGAAAAATACTCAAAATAGAGTATTTATATGCAGTGATCAAATGTCAAACGATTTGCCTCGAGTTACGTACTGTGCAGTTGGTGTAGTAATGGACAACAGGTTAAGTAACGCAGAAATCAGACGAGTTTAGGCCATTGTGCAGTGACAACCATTGATCAAGCCTCGAGATGTGGTTGTACTCTCTCCCTTATATTCGTTTCTTAGCTTGTGCGAGTTCCTTGCTGCCACCAGCGTCACGCGTCGCTTCTCCATTGGTCCAGCTCGTCCTTATAAAGAACAATTTCAAGTTCCTCACTGCAGCAGCTCTCGGATGATCCTCGGGATCCATACTGGTGCACTCTCCCACATCTTCGCACGGCGTCGTGCGAGTTTCTTTACCCAGTTCCAGCCGCCACGTGTCGAGCCCTTACGCACACACAGCGTCACCAACAGTTTCTTCCGCCAACCAGAGGGTGCCACATCACCTGCACGGCAACAAACGATCCAATTGGCTGTTGACACGTATTTGGAAGCCTAAAATGAGCCCAAAAACACCCTCGATGCTCCTACGCACGTGTCAATAAAGATACCACCAATTTGGTTTTCTCTCACTTTCAAGGACTGATTTTGGGTAGTTTATTATATTAGAAACTTTGGGCATTATTAGAAACCGACTTTGTTATTTTTGGGGAACCCAGAGGAACTCGACGATCATGTTCGTCTGAACCAGTCTTCGCCTATTTAATTTGATTTAATTTCTCCTATTTCATTGTTGTTGATTTTAAGAAATATGGTTTAGATCTAGGGTATGTATGTAGCCAGTGCATGCTTTTAGGTGGACAATCTATAGTTATTTAGACCGATTGTATCCGTAATTGTACTTTTGGACCAATAAAGTGACGAACACTCACCCGCTTGCTGTAAAACCATTTCGGTTCTTGAGTGTGCAACAATTGAATCTAAGTTAAATCGGAAGCAGGCGCGATTCGGTTATCTAGGATTAGTATTCCCACGGATCCTTATTATTACGGTTAATGTGTTAAACCCGATTGGCGGATGTCTAGGGTTATGCGTTAATTAGGGAAGTAGTTAGTAGCAGACGTCCTAGCTATCGAGATTAGGGGAATGAGGAATTTTCTGGCGGATGTCGATTTTCTATAGCTAATCTAGGAGACTTAAATTAATAACTTTTTAGGAAGGATCGAAGACCATGATGAGCCATTGAATCTTGATTTTGATTTGTGGAACTGTAGACCTATGTGTTACTTAGGTGCCCATTAATTGTTTTGAAAGTTATTTTCATTATTTTATTTATTTAGTTTATTTTAGTTTAGTTAGTTAAATTAATTTATTTTAAAACCCCCCGATTTCCTTTTGTTGTTTTTAACCACAAAAAGACTACCAATCTCTTTGGGATCGACCATTTGCCACTATTCTACAAAATAGTTGGTTTATGAACTTTATTTTATTGACTCGCGTCATCGGTTTTATTTCATGAATATTGTATGGACTTCTCTTGGGATTTTACTCACTGGACTCGTCACTGTATTTGTTGGGTGACTAAGTGCATATCCTTCGATGAACAAGGGCAAGGGCAATGAGGTACTGGGCGACTACCTCTGAGATTGTGGAGCCAGCTTAGGTGTGATATCAGTATGTATTTATTTTACTTTTGTTAGGTTTTGGGGACTATAGAAAATTGATTACATGTATATGAAAGTTTTGTTATACTTATCTCACCTTGATATATACATAGTATTTTTACCGGGTTTTCCACTACTTAGGATTGTTAAATACTGCATAACTTACTTAATTCAAGACATTCGCTGTAAAATTGTAGTATAACTTGATAAATTAATTAAATAGCTAACTAAATATTAATGTCTATGTAAGATTTATTAGCGTAACTAGGGTTAGCTGAAAAAGTGTAAGCAATCAGGTAGGTCACGGGGCGTCAAGCATAAGCGGACCATGACGTGGCAAGGCTTGGTGACTTGGAATGCCACGTGGCGAGGAGGAAGGCGGCCTAGAAATTGGGGCCGCCACACTGACGTATGTTATTTTCGTTAGTTTTGTTTCACTCTATTCTTTTAAATGTTATATTATATTATGGTTTAAATTATGCTACTTTCATTTGTTGTTGCAACATTGGCCTTTGTTGAAGTGCATCAACCACAGGGGCTCAAATCCAAGAGCGGTATTTACAATCATGTCACCCCGACACCGAGGGTTTTCAAAGGATTATCCAGCGCTCTGGTTGACTCCACTCATTGATTGTTCATACCTGAAGTGCAATAAGAAGTTGATTTCTGCATTTTTCGAGCGGTGGCAGCCGGATACAAATACATTTCACATGCCTTTTGGTGAAATGTCTATCACTTTGGAGGATGTCAGCATTCTTTGAAGATTCAAGTGACGGGCAAGGTCATCATGGTGGAGAATTTCTCAAGATATACTAAGGACTCTTGCAAGGAAGTCATTCGACTAGTTTCAAAGTTGCTCGGTGTTACACTTGAAGAAGCGGAGGACGAGGTTAACATCGCTAGAGGCCTCACTATCCAAAAGGTTTAGTTAAAGACTTGGTGGTCCTCGATTGGAAAGTCGAAGCTGCTTCATTACCCTCCCATGCAAAGCACCGCAAGAGCATTCCTGTTGTACCACTTGTCGTGCACTCTCTTCGCCGATAAGAGTGGAATAAATTGCATTGCTCAAGCTGCTGGAGAATTTAGAGAATGTCGGCAACTATGCATGAGGCGCTACTGCGTTGGAGTACTTATACCGTCAGCTTGGGTCAGCCACCAGAATTGAAGTGTCAAAAATTGTCGGATACCTTACTTTGTTTGAGGTAATTGTTGTTAATTTTGTACTTTTTTATTACTTATTGTTTTATCGATACTAATGTTTATTTTTTGTCAGGGATGGGTGTACGAGCACTTCAAACTCTGGTTTGCCATCTCAAACGCCAAGTACATGGATCAATTACAACCTCGTGTTTCACGATGGATCTAGAAACACGAGATGGTCAATGTTGGAGATAAGTTGGCTTCAATTCGAAGGACATTGACAGACTGAGGCCAAATGAGGTGCGTGGCTTCCTTAATTTCTTTCAAATACTCATGTGGTACCTTATGTGTTACTAATAGATGTTTACTTCACTGGTATAGGTGACTTGAGACTCATACGTTGATATCAGGGTGAATGATATGGTTCACCCAATCGCGTTCTACGATGGGACTTTGAAGTATATGGACATTGTTGAGCCATACCATCTGAAAAGGTTCCTAAGATAGCTCGGTTATGTCTGAGGCGTACTTGCCCCTCTATATTGCCCTCTCGAGGCATCCCGAGCCCATCTGCGCTCAAGTACTCCGTCAAGTACGGGTTCCAACCGGAGCACTGGGAGAGGTGGCGTAATCATCTGTTGGCCCCTGAAGTCTGAGGTGAAAAGGCTCAATTCGAGTTCATAGCAACATCAAAGTATCTTCTTTGGCTTCTACGTGTTTCACACCCGGTGATCGAGAACTCGTCTAATGAGGACGATGTTGATGCCACCTGTACCATTACTGATAATGAGGTGTTTGAGGTATGTTGTTGGTATTGTCGTTTACATAAAGTCATTTTTTCCTTAGACACCTCCTTTGTGTATGAAACTAATTACTTTTATTTCATTCTTATTGAACCGCGGAATCGGCGTACGTTGGACATCGCGTTAAAGTAGATGGACTTGCCGGAGGAGGAGTGTACCTTGGAATCTGCAAAGAAAATGGCGAGTGACGTGGTGAACTTCTTGTCAGGGAGGATTTTCCCCATGACTACCACCACCACTACCACCGCAAACACCACCACACCACAACGTTAACCCCTGTCGAACCTTCAAATGAGTCTCAACACGACAGCACAACAACCCAGTCGAGGTAAAGTGAAGTTCCTCACCCCGATGCTCCTCCTCCCAAGCGCATGCATGACAATGAATACCAATGGAAGATATTTAAAAAGAAAAAGCCTTCCGAGCCCTCCCAAAAGTAATGATTTCTTCACAGTTTTGCATGGCTTAAAAACTCTTGTAACTTATTTGATTGTTTGTGGATTGGTGTGATTTGTTTACCGCATGGATTTGTTTATGTTGGCGTGATTTGTATACTTGGTGAAACTAATTACTTGGTTGGAAAGTGCTTTATTGCATGAGTTATGGCTTTGGATTGGATTGTTGGATTTGTGAATGTATTTGAAAGCCTTGTTGTTGGATATAATGTTTTTTTTTTTTACTTTTTTTATGGTTTGGCTACGAGTTTTGGCTTGAAGTTTTAGTCAACTTGGAGTTTAAAATGCATTCATGTTTATATTGGTGTTGTCTCGGTACCACAGGAACGAGATGTCATGTATATTCTCGGCCATGTCGTTCTGCACTTATGCATGTTCATCACGGACCTACACTACCGAGAGTAATATTAATATTACGTAACAACAAAGTCTCGGTAATGGGAAACCGATATCCATTAAGTGGACTTGGCCATTACCCAACGTGACTAACCATTGTAAACTCGTTGTATTATCTCGAAATTACTAAGTCCATACTCAACGTAATGTCTCGGTTGTAAGGCACCAAGAATCATGTGATGGTTCGGTCACTTGGCACCGAGTCAGAACAGGATACCTTCAGATTACATATTGGAAGACAAGTCTCGGTGACACCCCACCGAGAAGTTATCTCATTTACCAGTTAGAGACTCCCGAGACATAGACGTATGTCTAGAACCTGCATCTCCGAGACATATCTTTTTACAGCAACAATCAAGTATAGACTACATAAACTTCATCATAACAAACTTCACCATAACAAAGCATAACTCATCCACATTAAACAACCATGTAGCATACAGTAAAAGAAATGTATATAGTACCATATTAGAAGAAGAACAATCCTTGGTGCCCCTATTTGAGATATACATGAGTAAACGACAAATGCCTATTACAAGGTGTAATGGAAAGTAAACCAACATAAATATAAATCCACAAAATCATTCATGCAGGTACATCCAAATGTAGCTAGGGTGAGGCTAAGTCTACTACATAAGGCGTGCCTTGTTCAGAAGTCACAATCGGCACGAGTTCTAGAATTACGAAACCATCACGCCAACCTTTATTGCACTCCTCGGCATACCTTTCCCACGATGGATATAATGAAGGAAGTAGTGAATTCACTTTTAACTTCACCTGTCAAGTACAAATTAGAATAATAACTTATTAGCATGTAATTCAAAATTGATACAACAAATTTCAAATATAATTTTCAACCGTACCCTAACCCAATGAATGTTCCTATCATTTATCATGTCAATGATAAGTCGACTATCAAAAGAAGGCGGTGGGACATTACGTAAAGGAAAAAATGTCAAGCAACTATCATGTGAGAGGTTCACTAGAATGAAATTAAAGGCCGTTGATATTAAGAGCCCCATGTCTGGAAGTGTCAACCATTCATAAAAAAAGGCCTCAACGCGATCATCCAAACAATGCACGGCAGTCTTCACCTTCTCATAACTTATTCCAAGTACTTCCCGCCAAAGAGTTTCAAACACCATTATCTGATCAAACATCCTTCTACATACTAACCTCCAACCATCTACATCGGGGAGTCCGAGCCCGGAGGCAACGCACAGATATCCACAATTACCATCGTCCGTCACATCAATAGTGCTCTTAATGTGTGGCAACTAATCCGGTTGTATGCAATGGGCATACCCGAGCTTAGATACACCTTAGGTCGCCCGACGTGTACGATGTATATTAGACCCCGCTTTATTTTGCTTCTTCCTCTTACTAGATACCTCTCATTTCGATAATACATACTCAAACCCGGTTGGCAATCTTGTCGTCGAAGTATCTTCTTCATCGACTTTCCTTTTTGATGTTTTCTTTTTTCCTTTGTTCATCAAACTTCCAAATGTGGACCCTGGTGTCCTTCCCTTTGTCTTTATTTTTGGAGGTCGGACAACCCCCGGTGTGGATGAAGGCCGACTAATTTTTTTGAGCAGCTGAATAATCCTTATGCGATCATCCTCGTCAGTGCAAGTATGAAACTTTTCCAACACTCTTTGAATCTCATCATTCACATTGTATCCGGCCCGATACACAGGATTCTCTGGTACCATACTCAACTTTCGTCAGTATACATGAATGTCCTCGAGTGGGATAGGTGAATTGGCCATATTTACCGGTGCATAGCACGCGGGTGTGTATCTCGAGGCGTGCATAGACGACATTAAGAAACGTGGGCTTGGACACTATGTAACTTGGTGTGACTTTATGTGTGACTTTTGGAGTATCATTGTAGTATTTTCTTAACATAAAAACAAGTGTGACTTTAGGGTGTGCGCACATGATGCATAACATGCAAAGTATATCTCAAAACACACATGGACGACTCTTAAAAATATGGGTCTGCATGCCACATCACTCGGTGTGACTTTGGATGTAACTTTTGGTTGTGATTGTAGCATTTTTCTATAATGTATATGTATGTACATATGAATATCTGAAGATTTCCTAAAAAAAGAAAAAAATATATGAAAATAAATAATTTTGAGGAGGAAATAGAAAAAGTGTGTATTGTGTGTATCGTGTGTATGGTTTATTTGAAGAAGTTGGTACTTGGAGGGGCAAAGTTGGAAGTAAATAACAAAGTTTACACTTTCTTTTTTGTCTCTGAAAAGGTGGACACGTGGAGGATGTAGGGGAGTGGACCGGAAAAACTAGAAATATTAGCACCGTATGTAAGCCGCTTCCTGGCTGTGAGTGCGATTGTGAAATTGAAGTAGTGTGACATTAGAGACTGCTCTCTACAACATTTGGAACACATGAAAATGCACAAACACCACTAAAACCACATAATGAATAACAAAACTTTCAACAAGGAAGTAAAACCTAAGACTTCCGACAAGAGAAGACAAACTAACTACAAAATGAAAAAATTAAAGAAAATACAAACCCAGCCGTCACATAAATCAACACACAACTATTAAGGAATGTGTAGTGCAATAAGGATGAAACTCATTTTCACAAATCTGACTAGATCTGCAGCTTATTAGATGCATAAAGTGCAAAAAGATGTGATTGGAACAATCGCCAATCGAAAAAAAGGATCGATGGTGGTTCAAGATCAAAAATCACGAAGGACAATCAAGAAAAAGAAATTTAGGGTTTAGGGAAGGAGGAAAAGTGGTGGCTTTGATGCTATGTTTTTCATCATGGTTCCGATTTATATTGTTTACTTGTTTGCGTCCACTGCTTTTGTTAGACCCACAAAATAAATGTGGCTTTTTTATTTTAATTTTTTGTAGACTTACATCTGTACACATTGAGGGCAATAAGATTTGGGGCCTCCCATGAAATGCGGGCCTGGGGCGAGCGCCTACTATGTCGCGCCCCAAATCTAGGCCTATCCACATGCTAACGCAAGTAACCTTCTTGTTTGAGTCTAACTCTCTTTGAAGAAGTAGGAGAGCTTTGATTCTCCTTTTCCCCGTATCTTTTTCTTTAATTTTCATATTTTTTTATTCTTCTTCATCTTGGTGTTTATCATCGGCCAAATCTTAAGAAGTTGATCAAGATCTATGACAATATCTTCTATTTTAACACATTAATAGGAGCGACGGGCTACTCCTTAAGGTTCCATAAATCACAGTTATTTTTTTGAGTGTCAATAGAGAAGGAAATGCAAAATAAAGATACATCAAGAGAGGATGAAATAGAATGATAAATTAAGCAAAATACATCTATAGAGATTGTGAATGGAGGAATTTATATGCTCCAACAAGTTTGGATGGTTTTTGGGTGTTTTTACATTTTCCTTATTTGAGTTTGTATATGGTTCTACCTATGTTATATTTATTTAGTTCATTTTTTTGTTTTCGTTTTGTCTATCCCCATTTGTGGGGTTGTCCTTCAAGTCTATTATGGATTATAGTATAATAATCTAGGTCTACATAGATATTGGTATCTATTCTGGCTTATCAGATCCATTATGTTAATCTAGGCTTTTTCATTTGCTGTGATCGACTTAAATTCTATGAGTCTACTATGTCCAATTAGATCTGTCCACAGAACATCTATTGTGGCCACCCCAATCTTGAGGCAGTTCTGGGCACTGCCATATCGCATCACACATCACAAAGCCCTGCTACGTCATGGAATGTTTATCTATGACGCCCCTGGATTTAACTGGTTGCTTATACATTTTCCAAAAATCTCTAACCTAGCTTAGCAAATTATTATTCATATAATTACTAATAAGTTTGTTTAGCTATTTAGTTAATCTATCAAGTTTCATTATCATTTTATAGCGCAAGTCTTCAAATATGTGAGTGTTTTATGCATATTTAACATTCTTAAATAGCGAAAAACTCGGCAAAATGATACCATGTATATAACACAGGCGAAGAAAATACAAAAGATCCAAATACATTTATCAATGTTCTACAAATCCCCAAAACCCAACAAACGTAATATATACATATTGTAAGTCATACAAGAGCTAATTAGCAACGAAATGAAATTTGTTTGAAAAAACGTCGTCGCTAATTATTTAGCAACGAAATTACATTTCGTCTCTATTTAGAGACGAAAAAGGGATAGAAATAGCAACCATAAAATGAGTTATGAGTTGATGTTCGTTGCAATTATGTTGCTATCAACTCATAAACTCATAATATTGAGTAATTGTTTTGATTCTGTTACTAATTAGAAAGGGATTAGCAACAAAATATTTGCATTTCGTTGCTACTCCATTTCTAATCCGTTTGTATGCCCAGATTTTTTTTCATTACATTTTGTTCTAGCAGGGTTCTCTTAAACACAAAAGTTGTAGCTGGCCTTCTCCAACGCCCTGCAGCCTCCTACAACAACTCCTTGGGAATGCTATAACATCTTCTAAAAGCAAATTTCATACAATTCATTCACACAAAATATCAAATATTATACTAAATGGAACCCAAAAAAAGAGAATTCAATCTCTCAATATGCACAAAACGTTGTTTGAAATTTGCTTACAAACGAAAAAGTTGTACAAACCAACTAAGATATCTAAGTCTCGTCACCAAGGTGCTTCTTATCCACCCAATCTTGGATGTCCTGATCATCATTGACGTGATGTTGTTCCAGTTAATGAGTCGGATCCATCCCGACCTGCTGGTGATGCTCCTGAGGTGGTGGTGGTGGTGGCGGCGGTGGTAATGCCTAAGAGGTGCTCACTCCGAAGTCCATGCGCATTCCCAACTGGCTCTGCACAAAAGCCTCGAACTGCGCGAGCTCTGAACGGCTACATCAAACTTCAAACACCACACCATCGGCTCCTGGAACGTGCTGGCATCGGGATCTCCATATTTCCTCTTCCTCATGCCATGTGACCCGAGCCCATATACACGCCCCTTCGAGCAGTCCCCCACCGTATCGTAGTAGAGTTGCTCCTCATCTATCGACTAGTCTGGAGTAGCCTGAGTGTGCTCCTCACGCCTCTTCACGAGCTCCACTTGCACAAAAACAAAGTCATCAAAGAAAACAAAAATTGGAAAAAAGAAAAAGAAAATAAAAAATGAGAATAAATCATTAAAAAAATGAAGAAAAAAATTAAATACCCCAAAATCGTTTTTAGTGATTAAAAATAGCAAAAATCATGTAAGAAAAGAAGCAAGTAATTTATAGATGATTAAAGGGGCAAAACTAATCATTCAAGTAATGAAGGAATCTTTTCTCATTCAAGATATAATGCTTCAAATTATAGTAATGAGGAGACAATTAATATCATATGGAGCGCTATGTATGTATAGCTATCTAGCTAGCAAGCATTACAATTGGTTAAAGTTGCAAAATTAGCATAACTTTAGTAACATATGTTCCAAAGTACTATTAACTCTGTTGTTCTCAAAACTACTTATTGGAGACAATTATATGATAATAAAGAGTGACATCGAGAATATAGTTTTGTTTTTTTTATCTAGTTTTTGTGTTGTTTACTTGTTTATGTGTTTGGTAGGTGGATGTTTAAATGAGGCCAACTTTAAATATCTAATCTAATATGGGCATCCCCACATGAAAAAGTGAAGTCCATCATTAACTATTGATTCTCTAAAATCCCTAACAAAACCTTGGTAATTGTTCTACTTCATATCATTTTTGTTTATCATAAGCTTAAAAGACTAAATATGGGCTCAAACACCTGACCCTTCTCACTTGTATTCCTAAGCACTTCAACTCAAACTCAAACTCAAACTCAAACACGCGACGCTAATTTTGATGGTATCATCACTCTTTTTTAAACATAGTTCAATATGTTCTTTTTTCAAGACTAATAAATTTTTATCAAGTCTAGTTTCAAATTTAACATGTAATTAAAGTTTTTGAATATTTGTATTCAATCTTTTGAGATGGGCGTGAAGAAGGAATTGAAAGACGGGCTTCCAATCATCATATTTGATGAGAAAATAAGCACAAAGGAGTAACATTGAGTAGTCAATGCAACTATACAAAAGTCTTTTATGTTTAGTTTATAAACAATACTCAATTTTTTTTTAAAATTTTTACATTTGTGCATATATAGATGTTGTGTTTGCTTGGGAGACTTTGGAACATACATATGTAGGTCCAACTTACATATTTTGACAATTGTTCCTATACAGATGTTGTCAAGCATTTAAAAGAAAGATCAAAATACCATTATCCGACATTTAAACTTTGGCACACGTATAATTTAAACTTTAGTAATCATTAATAATAATCAACTTGAACTATATACAATAAGCTTGTGAAATCAAAGATCCAAAATAAGGTCAACTTGATCACCTGATTAGCACAAAAAGTTAAGCTAGCTATTACCGGCATATATGCACATAGCAAGTTAGCAACTTTAACAATATATGTAGAGGCTCAACAAGACAAAAAAAATACCAACTTGACATGCATTGCACCTACCTATAAGCAATAATCACGATTTAAGCATGATGGAAAATATCTCATTATATGTATAATCATAGTATTTATTTATAAGCAATTATAAATTTTATATTAAAAAGACACTTACATGAAACCACACTGATCTACTATGAATAAATGTCACTCCATCGTGATCTTTTGTATGGACATGAAGGAAGACATCATTAAGAGTAACATCATCATCTTCATCCAGAGCCTACACACAAAATATCAATTTTTTTTTGAATAACAAAAGATCAAATTTTACAACATATTAGTAACGACAAACTTATAAGTTCTAGAGAAACGTCAAATAACCATGACACTTACCAATATATCTCCATAGGTCCAAAAAGACCATGAGCCATCCGTATGCTTCGAATAGCCTATACCAGGGCCATCCTTTTCGCTCTTTTTGTTCTGTGAAGCCTTCTCAAACCTTGCCTTGAAATATGTGCTCGCCCAATACTCACGGTATCTATTACATGCCTCGTTAGTCACAAACTCTGGCCTCACGCCAAGGGCGCGGAGCTCGTGCATCAATGCGCCTTACCTAACACACACCTTTGCATCATAGGCGACTATCACGATCGCCTCATCAAACGATGCGTCCCATCAAAAATATGGCTGAAAAATATAAATATATTTAATTATGGTTTTTTAAAAGAAATAATTAATTTAATCATTTATTAAATCGTTAAGTGTCAATTTACGTACTTTCTATCTTTCCCAATATGTATCCTTTTGATGATCAGGTACTAACTTCCAATAGTACCCCTCAGTAATCATCCTTCGCTTAAAGATTTTGGTCATCCTCCAAGCACAAACTTCCGAAGGATGTAAAACCCAGCGGTTTTCCCTATTCATTTTCAACTTGATCAAGTTAGTCAAATGTTCTTCTTGCTCTACTTCTAGTTAGGGTACATATAAATAATTAGTCATTCGTAATGAAATGATAACTTATTACTCGATATGCTCAATAGTAATGGGGAATCTAACAATATAGGGCGCGCCTCCTCCTCCTTAGGTGTTGTTGAAGGAGCTGGCGGGAGGGGGTGCTAAGGAGGCCATGGGGGTGCTCCATTGCGCCTTGGATGCACTTCAGAGGGGGGCTCCCATGGCCTGGTGCGACCCGCCAGATGGTGCGGGTGATGCTGTGGAAGGTGGAGCAGATATAGTAGGTGATGGAGTGACATGTTTAGACAAACTAGCAAAATGATCAAAATGTGACGATGGGGTGTGATTGGATGATGACGGGCCCGTCGACAAAATAGTGGGCATATGCATTGTCGAAGTTGGTCTCGTCAACGACGACTGTGAAATAATGTCCAAACCTCAGTCGGATGACCTACACCAAAAACGATGGGTCTCGTGCAACCTTATCGTAATGATCCTCTATCTCCTGATGCAGCTCGACCCCTTCTGGATGGGCCTCGTCCTCTTGATGGCCCTCTACCTCGCGCAGTGGGAGCACGTCCACCACCTCCTATCAGAGGCTGACCATCAAGGTTAGCGTCTGTCAAAATCCTATCCGCGGGTCTGCGTGTCATGCCTGCTAAAATACGTCTTGTACAATCGTGAGTAATCTAAGTTAAGAAAGGAATCAACTTAGACGACAAAATACAAGTAAATAAACAAACGTCACTTACGTCGAAATACAATTAAATAAACATACTTCATTCATTATTGTCTGTTTCAAATTCATATTCACTACTAGAATCTAACACCTGATCTTCCTCGTCATCGTCACTATCCTCCAGTACACTGATCATATGGGAACCCGTTGGATTAACTAGCAATCCAATGTCATTTGTCAGATCAGTGACGACGTACGTGGCTGGTTTGTCCGCTTGGAATGTCGTATCTGTCGAACGAGTAATCTCATCAACAACGGTTCCCTCATCGGTGAACTTTGACTGACAACAACAAACATTTAACCACTCTTGTTGTTCATGCTTCATAGAAGGGTGTGGAAGATAGTAGACCTGAAAGGCTTGCATTGCCAAAATGAAAGGCTCGTACTTGTTATACCGTCGAGTTCGATGAACCTCGAGCAACTTGAGTGAAGGGTGAGTCCTTATACCCGCAGGCTGTGTGGGGCCAAACCATTTACATTTGAACAACATTGTTCGCTTAAAGCCGCTATATTCAATCTGGATAACCTCTTGTAGTCTTTCGTAGAAATCGTCGGAAACATAGGCGTAGTTGGAGCCCTTCACACAGACACCATTGTTATGTGTCGCCCTATTAGCACCATACACCACAATGTAAAATTTGTACCCATTAACAACATATCTTTGGTATACGACGCAGGATCGTATAGGATCGATTGCAAGATGATGAAGTGTCTCATTTGTGATGTTATGTCGTGTCTGCTTACGAACACACAACGGTTATAAGACACGTTATGAGATAAAAGAAATCTTTCAAAGTAGCAAAATTTAATATTAAATATGTTTGAAACCACTTAGCGAAATCTTGCTCGAGATTATAATCCACGTCCGTCTCTTCCTCATACGACATATGTACTTCGTTAATGAAGATTCTACATTTCATACTCAGGAATTATAAGAAAAATGACCAAATCTGTTAAAGTATGAACATAATAAATTGACATTTTAAAGTGACTTACGAGATGTATGGCGCGACTTCAGGATAATTGAGTAAGATGTAAGTGTGAGCAGCATCGTACTCTTGTTCCGGCAAGAATCTTTCTTTTTCGGTACCAATGGTACGACCCGGGTGAGTAAAAATGGGGAAGTCGCCGACGAAATGAAGATTGGACTGATACCATCGTTGTCATTATGTTGATGACGATTGTGCAAGGTGGCAATGTGGTCTCCAAAATAATAAGAACAAAACAAGGTTGTTTCCTCTACCAAATATGCATTGCACATCGATCCTTCGACCTTCGCTTTGTTCTGCACATTATTTTTCAAGTGCTTAAGGTACCTAAGGAATTCATGTTGATGATAAATAATAGTTTGATTATTAACGAATGATATAATCAGTTAATTTGTAATTAAGAATGAGTAAATTACCTCTAAAACGGGTATATCCAATGAAATTGTACTAGGCCAGCAAAAAGCAAGTGGATTGGCAAGTGTTCCATTGAATTGAAAAAACTTGGAGGAAATACTTTCTCCAGTTTTCAAATTATTATAGGTATTTCGGACTCTAAATGAGTCATATCCTGAATTGTTACACTTTTAGTCGTTAGCGATCAAAAGAATAGACTAAGCTCACTAATGGTAACCCAAACAGCTTCTGAAGAAGTTCCTGTAATGCAATTGGAATCAGTATTTACATGAAAACATGACAATTGTAACTCTTCATCTCGAACAACTTTTGGCCCTTTCGATCTACGTAACGCCAGAAATTAGAAGCAAATCCGTTATGAAAAACAAATATCGTATCTACTCACGTAATTTCTATATTTTAGGGTTGTCAAAGCATGCTAGCGGATACTTCTTTGTATTGGGTTTTGGGGTTTATACGCAGCGAAAAATTCAAAACAGGTTTTTGAAAAACCCCAATAGGACCGAAAATAAGTTCCATTAAACTAGATCTACAAAAATAAAACCATACTATAATATGTGTTTTCCTTCTCTGATTGTTCTATCTCCAAAACGTTCAAGTGTCCGTCCTCTATCGAAAATCCACACACGAATGGTGACCGCATTTTAGAGTGTTGGCCCTAAGAGATAAAGAAAACGTTTTTCTTTCTCTCCAAAAATCCAGAGAACTCGAAAATAGCAAAAACGAAAATTTTATTTCGTTTTAGGGTTTCAACCTCTATTTATATGTGTAGATAAGCCTTCACTTAAAATCATATTCGTAATACAACTATTGTATTTAGGAATTTTAAGCAAATTACAAATACGTCCCTATTAATAAATTATCAGATAACAAATTGTAACGACTTTTATGTAATAAATTTTATCATATAAAAATTCATTACTCTAGACCAATTGAAATTGTGCAAAGCTGCTCTTTATGTGCGACCCAATAGGTTCATACGACGTTGGCGGTAAAAAAAAAACATTTTGGTACACAAATCATAAGCGATCTCTAGCAATGCATTATGACTACCCAAATAGCATGAATATCAAAATCGATACAACATAATGAATAACACATATCATTTCCTTTTGTCGTGCGATATCCTTTAATTAAACATTAGGCATGGAAAGTCACCCTTAATGTTCAATCATACTAATCTCGATCTTTAAGTAAACTAAAAACATCCAAGTGACATTGATCATATCAGTTCACATGGACTTGGCCATTATCGATCTATCATATCGAGCGATCCACCGATATCTTTCTCTATACGAGAGTGAAAATTTTTTTCATGATTACACACCTTCACATATTATTCATATGTTAATCAATCATAACTTTTATAATCGTCCGGTTAAATACAACATTTGATTGTGTCAAATTACCATGCTCTAAATATTGAAGTATATGGTAACCTCAAGTCGAAGGACAAAATGATATGCCTATCAAGAGTAACACCTGTGACTTAATTTATGTGGTGTACTCATAGTAGGACGGTCGTATCCCTATTTCCATAATCATCACATGACCATCAATCAAGATTCACACTTGTCTCAATTCTTTATAGTTCTCATTATAATGACTGACTGAGGACATTTAGCACATTTCAACAAATACTCATGGATCTTACTATAAGGTAAACATTCAATAACTTATAATAAAACAAAAAATGAAAACTCGATTTTATTAACTAAAATCATAAGATAAAAAATGTTTGTAGATTGGCCTAGGGCACATGCCCCAACATCTCCCATTTGCACTAGGGAAAATCATTCATGTATTTAATACCTAATGACCTAACATGACCATTATGTATCGCTTTTGGAAGAGCCTTCGTCAAAGGATCTGCAACATTGTCTTCTGTAAGAATTCTGCAAATCTTCACGTCTCCTCTCTTAATGATTTCTCGAATGAGATGAAAACGTCTAAGTATATGTCTAGATCGATGGTGTGATATCTTGGTTCTTTGGCCTATGCTATCGCTCCGTTGTTGTCACAATACAAGCAAACAAGGTTAGCTATACTCGGAACCATACCAAGTTTAGAGAGGAACTTTTTGATCCAAACTGCCTCTTTAGCTACATCAAACGCTGCAATATACTCAGCTTTTGTTGTAGAATTTGCCAAAGTGACTTTTTTGAACTTTTTCACTCATTATCTGTTCAAAGTAAACACAAACCCAGATCATGATATGAAGTCATCTATATCAGTTTGAAAACTTGCATCTGTCTAATCATTTACAACAAGCTCGTCTTCCAAACTTCCATAAACCTATAACACTTCTTTAGTCGTTCTCAAGTACTTAAGAATGCTCTTTACTGCTATCTAGTGACTCTAATATGGATCAGACTAATATTTGGTTGTTGCACTCAAAGCATATGATACATTAGGTCGAGTGCATAACATAACATGACATACATAATTGATCTAATAGCTGATGCATATGGAATCGTAGTCATGCATTCTTGCTCATCATTAGTCTTAGGACATTAAGTCTTGCTGAGACTTATACCATGAGACATTGACAATGAACCTCTTTTAGAGTCTTGCATACTGAACCTATTCAGTACATTTTTAATATAAGTACTCTGACTTAGACCGATCAGCCTTTTAGATCGATCTATTTAGATCTTAATCCGGAGAATATGGGCTACATTTCCTAAGTCCTTCATTGAGAAACACTTCCTTAACCAAAACTTAACACTTTGCAAGGTTGGGATGTTATTTCTAATGAGTAATATATCATCAACATATAATGCTAGGAAAACAACCATGCTCCCACTGACCTTCTTGTATACACAAGGCTCATCTTCATTTTTAATTAAACTAAATTCCTTAATTGCTGCATAAAAATGAAGATTTCAACTCCGAGAAGTTTGCTTTAATCCATAAATGGATCTTTGAAGCTTGCACACCTTCCTAGAGTTCTCAGGATGAACAAACCCTTTAGGTTGTATCATATATACGTCCTCCAGTAAATTTCCATTTTGGAAAGCTGTTTTGACATCCATTTGTCATATCTCATAGTCATAATATGCGGCTATGACAATTAAAACTCTAATGGATTTAAGCATGGCTAAAGGAGAAAAATTCTCATTATAGTCAACACCTTGAGTCTATTTGAAACCTTTTGCTACTAGCCGTGCTTTATAAATATGGACATTGCCATCCATGTCAGGTTTTCTTCTTGAAAACCCATTTACATGAAATGGTCTTACCACCTTCACGTAAATGAACCATGTTCCAAACTTGGTTATCATACATGAATTGCATATCAGAATTCATGAAACTAAGCCATTTATTTGCATCAGGGTTATACATGGCCTCCTGATAAGTAGTGGGCTCATTTTGATCCATAAGCAAACACCTCACTACTATCAGTAATAAGAAATCCAAATCTCTCGGGCTGATGTCTTACCCTATCTGACTTACGCGGGCCTTGTGATACCTGTGGAGGTTCAACTAGTTCATGACTTTGTTGATCTCCTTCTGGCGGTTGAGCGTTTATTTGTGGTTCGTGAACTTCTTTAAGATTCACTTTACTCCTATTGTTGTCTTCTGAAATAAACTCCTTTTCCATAAAGGCACCATTTTGAGCAACAAACACTTCGTTCTCAGTGAGATTATAAAAGTAGTATCGTCTAGTTTCTTTAGGATAACCAACAAATACATACTTGGTAGATTTGGCTGATAATCTTTCTAAGATTTGTCATACGAAAACCTCACAGCCCCAAATTTTAAGGAAAAACAAACTCGATATTTTCATAAATCACATCTCATAGGGTGTTTTATCAACTGCTTTAGAAGGAACACGATTCAATGTAAGGTAGCAGTTTCTAAGGCATAACCCTAAAAGAAAATAGGAAGATCTGCATGATTCATCATAGACGGAACCATATCTAATAAAGTCCGATTTCTGATGGAGTTGCAGGAGGAGTTAACTGTGAGACAATCCCACAGTTTCTAAGATGATCATCAAATAATCACCACCTCGATCTGATCAAACTTCTTTAATAGTTTTACCAAGTTAATTTTGCACTTCATTCTTAAATGTTTGAAATATCTCAAATGACTCACCTTTATGTTTCATGATATACATGTAACCATATCTGCTGAAATCATCGGTAAAAGTAATGAAGTACTGATAACCACCTCTAGTCATTGTGTTTATAGGACCACATAAATCAGTATGTATTAGACCCAATAAATTACTTGCCCTTTTATTATGTCCAGTAAAGGGACTCTTTGTCATCTTGCCTAGTAAACAAGATACATATGTTTAATATGATTTCAAAATCAAATTAATCTAAAAGTCCATCTTTATGGAGTTTAGAAATGCATTTCTCATTTATGTGGCTAAGACGACAATGCCAAAGGTAGGTTTGACTCAAATCTTTTGACTTGAATCTCTTTGTATTTACATTAAGAATATGAGTATATGTGTAGCTTTCATGTTTAGAATATAAACACCATCACACAAATCAACATTTGCATAGAAAACTTATTTACTAGAAATGGAACATTTATTATTCGCAATAATAAAATTAAAACCATCCAAATACAAACACGAAACTGAAATGATGTTTTTGTTCAAGGCATAGACATAATAACAATTATTTAAAACTAAAACAAGTCCACAAGGTAAAATTAACTCATAGCATCCTATAGCCAATGCAACAACCTTTGCTCCATTTCAAACTAGTAGGAATACTTTTTTTTCTTTAGCTTTGTACTTTTTGTGAGACCCTGCACATTAATACAAATGTGAGATCCACATCCGATATCCAATACCCAAGAATCACTAGTAGACAAGCTGACTTCAATAGCGTAAATACCTGAAGCAATAGTCATACTACTTTTTTTTTTACTTTAGATCTTTAAGATATAGCTTGCAATTTCTGAACCAATGCCCAGGTGCATGGCAATAATGACAATTTCCTTCTTTTTCCTTTTCTTTCTAGGACTATGAAATAGAAGCATCCTTAGGCTCGAATTATTCCATAGGCTTTGTGACAGTTACAACAACCTTGACGACTTTAACCTTGCCTTTTCCCTTATTCTTTGGAGCATTTCCTTTTGAACCATCAACAGAGTAGCAGAGGGTTTCTTGACATTCTGCTAAGCAATATTAAGAATCAAATGCAACTCTAAGATAGACTTCTCCATATTATTTATGTTATAGTTCATCACAAATTGTGAATAAATATCAGGCAATGAATTTAGGATCAAATCCATAGCCAATGCTTGGCTTATAGGAAATCCACGTATGTCAATATGGTTAATATAACCCTTTATTTTTAGAACATAAGGACTGACTGACGCATCCTCAACCATTCTTCAAGAATAAAGGTTCTTGACTGTCTCAAACATTTCTTGCCTAGCCTGCAATTGGAACATTTCTTTCAGCATCGTAGCCATGTCGTAAGATTCCATGTGTTCCATGTCCTTCTGAAGTTCAGGAACCATGGTTGCCAACATAATGCATGCAACATCAGTCAAGTCATTGACATGCTTAGTATGTGCATCCTTCACGGTTCTTATGGCCTGTTCACTTCACATTTTAGGGAGACCTAAGGTCATGGGATTAGTTTGTGATGGGACTAACACATGGGTTATATGTATTAGTCCCATTTGTGTATCTTGTTCGGTTGGGAGTTTTAAGGCTGGGAGTAAATGTGGTTGTAATGGTACATTTACCAAAGTACCCTTTCATATAGGACTAATCTCCCGACTTTGCATCCCTTATTTCCTTCTTCCTTCACATCGCGATCTCGCGATCTCTATGATCGGTCTCCATCTCTGGTGAGCAGTGATGTGCATCCGCGGCGTCGTCGTCAACGTTTTCTTGCGTGAAGGTGTCTTCTTCATCCGATGTAAGTTTAACTTGATCAAAGAATACTCTCTTCACCTACAAAATGTAGTTGAGTGATTTGTTGTGTTGTTAGGGTTTGTGTTCTTGTTGGTGATTTGGATTTCCATTGTGGTGTTGTTGTTCTGTTCGGGTTGTTGGAGTGATGGCCTTAGGCAATGATAATTGGTATTATGAGGAATGTAAACAATGTAAGATGAGAAATCAGTCTCGATTATGAGGAATGAATTCTAATGAAAGAAAGACCCAGAATCGGTGGATTAATACGATTAAATTTGAACTTAGAAAAAAAAACTTCAAATCATGTATAAAAGAAAGACCTGAAAGAAAGACCCTCAGAATCGGTGGATTAATGAATGAAAGACCCTCAGAATCGGTGAATTCTAATGAGGAATGAATTCTAATGAAAGAAAGACCCTCAATTATGTTCATAGGACCATTCTCTCTGAGATGTCAAGTGCCAACTACAAGGTAGCTATTGAGTCTATGATCCACAGTTAAACTAGTTATTTTCTACCCCTCCCTCCACGATTGTTGCCGCTTTATTGTGGAAGCTATCACTTTCATCTGAACTCTGAAGTACTTGCTATACATCCTTGGGATTTTGAAGACTCAAGGGCCTTACCTTGTCTTTAATTTCTTATTGTACACACACTCAATTTTGATATGCCTTTTATTACCATAAGGCTAACATTTGACATTTTTAATACTTCGTGAGTTGGATGGCCCTCTGAGGCATTTCCCTCTTATCATAGTTAAGACCTTTGCCAGTTGTAATGATTACTAAATTGTCATTCTTATCCTTACATCAACCGTCTTCATTATCTTCTACTGTTCTGGTTCCAATTGTTGCATGGTATTGCTCTTTAGAATTGCCTTTATTTCTAGCTTCCAAATAGAGAAATTATCTCATATTTGTTATGATTACTAATTTCTCGTTCTTGTATCAACTCTCTTCATTAAGATTATTGGTTGCATTTCATTGACAAATAAATTAGTGGCCATTAAATCCATTTAGAGGCTGATTATACAAATCAAGTGGACTCTCTAGAAAATTTAGTTAGACATCGTCTTAGCTACATACAAGTGACATACAGGACGTGCCTTTATTCTGAGATTCCACATAGAGGAATTATCTCAACAGAATCCGAATCTAATTCCATTAAAAACATTGAGTTTTCGGGGTTCATACACAACGGAAATTACAAAACAATTTTGACAAAAAACCCCAACAGAATCCGAATCTAATTCCATTAAAACGTTTAAACTATGAAAACTTAATCATACCTCGGTCGCAATATACCTTCTGAAGGTTGATCGATCTCTAAGGTGGTGCCAACGACGAACGCCCTCTACCAGCAGTCCACACACGAACGGCAGCCGAGATTCGAAGTGCTAGCTTCGAGAGAATACCAAACCTTTTTTTTTCTCTCCAAAACGATCCAGAACGTACCAGAAAACCCTAATTCGTTTCTGAAACGAAAATAAAGTTTCAGCACTTAATCTTTTCATACATGTGTTCTAACTTAAAGCGTCTATTTATATAACCCTTGTATATAGACGGTTAATTAAATTACACATATACCCCTACTTATAGAAGTATAAGTGTAATACACCACAAGGACGTTTCTGTCATTAATTTTATCATATAAAATTCATTTTTCTGAATCATCTTTAAATCTCGCAAAACCATTCATAGTGTGCGACCCAATAGGCTCATACAACGTTGGCAGTGTACCAAAATACATTTTGGTATACAAGTCATAAGCGGCCTCTAGCAAGACATTATGACAACCCAAGTTGTACGAATATCAAATCGATACACCTAATCAATAGTGTATATAACATCATTTTTTCACACGATATCCTTTTGATCAAACATAAGGCATGGAATTGTCATCCAACATGTTCAATCGTACTAGTCTCGATTTCTAGGTAGACTTAAAACATCCAAGTGACATAGATCAATATCAATTCATTTAGAATAGGCCTTTTAACAGTCTAACACATCGAGGGATCCACTGGATATCTCTCTTTATATGAGATGGACAAATCTTATCTCGATTACACAACTTCATCACATTGCTCACACAGTAACCAATCACAACCTTTATAATCGTCCGGTTAAAGACAACGTTTGATTGTGTCAAATCACTGTGTTCCTAATGTTGAAGTCTCTGGTAATCTCAAGTCAGAGGACTGAAAAATATACCTATCATGAGAAACAACTATGACTTAATCCATGTGATGTTCTCATAGCATGTCGGTCTAGTACTTTGTTCCCTAACAAGTACTCGTGATCTTGATTCGTATCCCTATACGTATAATCATCATATGATCATCAATCAAGACTCACACTAGTCTTAATTCATTATAGTTCCCAGTATAATGATCGATTATGGACATTTAGGATATTTCTGTAAATACCATAAATCTTATTATAATGTAAACATGCAAATTAATTATAATAAACAGCCAATGAAATCCTCTATTTTATTAACTAAAAGTATTCATAAAGACAGTTAATGGATTGACCTAGGGCACATGCCCCAACATCTCCCACTTGCACTAGGGCCAATCATACATGCATCTAATGCCTAATGATCTAACATGACCATCATGTTTTGCTTGTGGAAGAGCTTTTGTCAATGGATCTGCAACGTTGTCTTCAGTATGTACTCTGCAAATCTTCACGTCTCCCTCTCAATAATTTCTCTCATGAGATTAAAACGTCGAGTATATGTTTGGATCTGTGGTGTGATCTAGGTTCCTTGGCATGTGTTATTGCCCAGTTATTGTCACAATACAAACAAACAGGGTTAGCAATACTTGGAACCACACCTAGTTCGAAATGAACTTTTTGATCCAAATCGCTCCTTTCTTTGCATCGACGCTCGCAATATACTCAGCTTCTCTTGTAGAATCTGCCACAGTCTCTTGCTTCGATCTTTTCCAGCTTACTACACCCTCATTCAAAATAAACACATATCCAGACTGCGATCTAAAATCATCTATATCAGTTCGAAAACTTGCATCTGTGTAACCATTAACAACTAGATCATTTTCAAAAGCTCCATAGACCAAGAACACTTCCTTAGTCCTTCTTAAGTATTTAAGAATGTTCTTTACTGCTATCTAGTGACTCTCACCAGGATCCGACTGATATCTGCTTGTAGTGCTCAAAGCATATGATACATCAGGTCGAGTGCATAACATGGCATACATGATAGATCCAATAGATGCATATGGAATCTTATTCATACGGTCTCGCTCATCATTTTTCTTAGGACATTGAATCTTGCTGAGACTTATGTCATGAGACATTGGCAACAATCCTCTTTTAGAGTCTTGCAAACTGAACCTATTCAGCACCTCGTCTATGTAAGCACTCTGACTTAGATCGATTAGCCTCTTAGATCTATCCCTATAGATCCTTATCCCTAGGATATAGGCTGCATCTCCTAAGTCTTTCATTGAGAAACACTTCCCTAACCAAGACTTGACATTCTGCAATGTTGGGATGTCATTTCCAATGAGTAATATATCATCAACATACAGTACCAGAAAAACAACTACACTCCCACTTACCTTCTTGTATACACAAGGCTCATCTTCGTTCTTAATAAAACCAAAATCCTTGATTGCTTCATCAAAACGAAGATTCCAACTCCGAGAAGCTTGCTTTAATCCATAAATGGATCTTTGAAGCTTGCATACCTTCCTAAAATTCTCAGGATGTACAAAACCTTCAGGTTGTGTCATATACACGTCCTCAAGCAGCTTTCCTTTAAGAAATGTTCTTTTTACATCCATTTGTCATATCTCATAGTCATAATATGCAGCAATGGCAATTAAAGTTCTTATGGATTTAAGCATGGCTACAGGCGAAAAAGTTTCATCATAATCAACACCTTGAGTCCGCTTTGAAACCTTTTACTACAAGTCTTGCTTTAAAAGTATGCACTTTGCCATCCATATGTCGGTTTCTTCTTGAAAACCCATTTACATCCAATGGTCTTACCACCTTCAGTAAATCAACCAAGTTCCAAACTTGGTTATCATACATGGATTGCATCTCAGAGTTCATGGCACTTAGCCATTTATCTGAGTCTGGTCCAGACATAGCCTCCTGATAAGTGGTCGGCTCATTTTGATCCATAAGCAACACATCACGACTATCAGTAATGAGAAATCTGAATTTCTCTTACTCATGTCTTACCCTACCAGATCTACGTGGGCCTTGTGACACTTGTGGAGGTTCAACTGGTTCAGAACATTGTTGAACTTTCAGTAGCGGTTCAGTGTTTATCTGTGATTCTTGAACTTCTTCAAGATTTATTTCTATCCCTCTAGTGTTTTTTGAAATAAACTGTTTTTCCATAAAGGCAGCATACTGAGCAACAAACATTTTGTTCTCAGTGAGATTATAAAAGTAATATCCTTTTGTTTCCTTAAGATACCCCACAACTAAACACTTGTAAGATTTAGGTACTAGTTTTTCTGAGACTTGTCGCTTTACGTAAGCCTCACAACCCCAAATCTTAAGGAAATACAAACTAGGTCTCTTCCCGTATCATATCTCATATGGTGTTTTATCAACCGCTTTAGAATGAACTCGATTTAGAGTGAAAGCTGCAGTTTGTAATGCATAACTCCAAAAGGATAATGGAAGATATGAATGACTCATCATAGATCGAACCATATCTAATAAGGTTCATTTCTCCTTTCGGAAACTTCATTCCATTGTGGAGTTGCTGGTGGAGTCAATTGGGAGACAATCCCAAAATTTCTAAGATGATCATCAAATTCTTGGCTCAAATATCCACCACCTCGATCTGACCGAAGTGTTTTGATAGTTTTACCAAGTTGATTCCGCACTTCATTTTGAAACGTTTGAAACATCTCAAATGATTCAGCTTTATGTTTCATAAGATATACATAACCATATCTGCTGAAATCATCAGGAATGTAATGAAGTCATGATAACCTCTTCTAGCCATTGTGTTTATAGGACCGCATATATCAATATGTATTAGACTCAATAAATCACTTGCCCTTTCACTGTGTCCAGTAAAGGGACTTTTAGTCATCTTGCCTAGTAAACAAGATACGCACGTTTCATATGTTTCTAAATCAAATGAATCTAGAAGTCCATCTTTATGGAGCTTCGTTATGCGTTTCTCATTTATGTGCCCGAGACGACAATGCCAAAGATAGGTTTGACTCAAATCATTTGACTTGAATCTCTTTATATTTATGTTAAAGACTAGAGTATCAATAGACATTTTCATGCTTAGAATATAAAGATCATCACATAAATCAGCATTTGCATAAAATATGCCTTTTCGAGAAATTGAACATCTATTATTCGCAATAATAAAATTAAAACCATCCATATACAAACATGAAACATAAATGATGTTTATGCTCAAGGCAGGCACAAAATAACAATATTTAAAGTTAAAATAAGTACACTAGGTAAGATTAAGTCATATGATCCAACAACAAGGGCAGCAACTCTTGCTCCATTCCCTACGCGGAGGATGACTTCTCCTTTCTTCAACTTTCTACTTCTGGTGAGTCCCTGCACATTTACACAAATGTGAGATCCACATCCGGTATTTAATACCCAGGAATCACTAGTAGATAAATTAATTTCAATGACATAAATATACCTGTAGTGGTAGTCGCACTACCCTTTTCTTCTTTAGATTTTCCAGATAGAGTTTGCAATTTCTGAACCAATGTCCAGGTGCATGGCAGAAATGACAATTTCCTTCCTTTTCTTTTGGGCGTTTTGAAGCACGAACAGGCAAGGGCTTGACTTGTTCCACATGCTTTGCGATAGGTGCAGCAGCAACAGCAGTAGCCTTGGCAACTTTAGCCTTGCCTTTGCCTTTCTTCTTCATTCCCTTTCCCTTTTGGACCATCAACACATTACTAGAGGTTTCTTGATATTTTGTTCAGCAGTTTTGAGCATTAAATGCAACTCTGAAATTGATTTCTCCATATTATTCATATTGTAATTCATCACAAATTATGAGTAACTCTCCGGTAATGAATTCAGGATTAAATCCGTAGCCAACTCTTGGCTTATGGGAAATCCGAGTCTATCAAGCTGGTCAACATAGCCCTTCATCTTCAGAACATGAGGACTAACTGACGCACCCTCAATCATCTTGCAAGAATGTAGGTTCTTGACTGTCTCGAACCTTTCTTACCTAGCTTGTTGTTGGAACATTTCCTTAAGCGTTACAGTCATGTCGTAGGCTTCCATTAGTTCCATGTTCTTCTGAAGTTCAGGAACCATAGTTTTCAGCATAATACATGCAACATCAGTAGAATCGTTGACATGCTTATTATGCGCATCCTTCATAGTTTTCGTAGCATTGGCTCGTGCCATCCATTTTAATTCTCAAGTTTCTGAACCAGTCAAGAAAGTTAGTCCCAGATAGCTTATCCTTCTCAAGGATGGATCGCAGTGACATGGGATTATTGTTACTTGAAGAGGCCATTGATCTACAATAAAGATTATGCAAAGTTTATTTTAGTATAGAGGAATAGACTCCCACTAAATTAACAACCCTCCTAAAACATATTGTTTATTTAGGGGATTAAAATTCATATTTCACCTAATTCTATTACAGCTATGGCATGAAACACAGAACTAGATTATTTAGGTAGGTAACAGTTACCAATTACATCTTATGTAATTTTAGATACTTTTATGAGATATGGAACATCTTATGTCTTAGCATGTTTTTTATCTCATCATGTGCCTAAAGCTCAAAACTATTTTGATAGCTTTATTAAGTCGGACCATTTTAAACATTTAGGTAACTCTTACCCAACTTGTCTCACCAAGATAACACAATACACCCAACTATGGCTGAAACTATATTAGTGTGATCGAGGCCTTGACAAGTGTTCAAAATGGATGGCACGAGACTTAAAATTTAATAGATGGATTTTATTCATTTTAGTGATTTTATGTAAACAATGAAATATCATATATTTTATTGATTTGTTCAATTACTAAACAATTTGGAAATTTTTATCTTTGTTCACTAATAAAAGAATTTTCGTGCGCTAAGATTAGTTAGACAGCGATCCATTGGCCGATCAATGACGGGGGAACATGAAGCGCGCCCATTTTTTTTTAGAGACGCAATTTCAATTTCGAAAATTAAAATTCGCTATAGAAAATCATATTTCTCGCTGATTTTATTATCTTAAATTAACCCCTTAATTTATCCGAAATTAAGTCAATTAAAACATTTTAATTAACTCGGGCCCACATCTAACTAATCATTTTATCCTAATCCAATTAGGATTTAAGATATTTGAATCCTAACATATCACCAATAACAAAATTCTCGATATTTATCTCCTATCCAATAAGGATAACGAAACCGATTTTGCTAATATCTCCTAATCTAATTTGTTATCTATCTCTTATCAAATAGAAATTTCATAACAGAATAGATATAACGAGATAAATAAATAATTTTGAAAAATAATTATTTGCAATTTCGGTCCTCATCCAAATAATCACAAGCATGTAATTGAATCATGAACTACTATCCCAATCGAACATAATCATATTAGTTTCAAATTAATATTAAGACTTATACAATTTAAGAAACTTAAAACAATGTAACGTAAATATGCATACTGAATTACAGAGATTTCATCCATGCATCAATACACGAAAAATAAAGATTATACCTAATGGTGTCACGAATCACAGAATACGAAATTCAATTCATTAAAATTATTCGAATTAACCTAACATGGTCACTAGCATGTATGAAACTGATTTCAATTAAATCACGAATATATGTATCATATACACAAAACATGATAATAAATCTCACAGAAAACTTATGTATATCACATATACATCAACTATTAACATGTTTTCAATCATATATCATGTATATATCAGAAGAAAACATGCAATGAATTTAATGGAATCGAACTCAAAGGCTCTGATACCACTGTTACGTTTTGGGGTTCATACGCAGCAGAAATTACAAAACAATTTTGACAAAAACCCCAACAGGATCCAAATCTAATTCCATTAAAAATGTTTAAACCATGAAAACTTAATCATACCTCGGTCGCAATATACATTTCTGAAGGTTGATCGATCTCTAAGGCGCTGCCAACGATGAACGCCCTCTATCAGCAGTCCACACACGAACGGCGGCCGAGATTCGAAGTGCTAGCTTCGAGAGAATACCAAACC
The DNA here is from genome assembly GCA_039657325.1 of Stephania cephalantha. Classification (NCBI taxonomy): domain Eukaryota; kingdom Viridiplantae; phylum Streptophyta; class Magnoliopsida; order Ranunculales; family Menispermaceae; genus Stephania; species Stephania cephalantha. Next base: position 24,974,736 of record CM077577.1, read on the forward strand.
TTTTTGTTTCTCTCCAAAACGATAGAGAGCGTACCAGAAAACCCTAATTCGTTTTTGAAATGAAAATAGAGTTTCAGCACTTAATCTTTTGATACGTGTGTTCTAACTTAAAGCGTCTATTTATACAACCCATGTATATAGACGGTTAAGTAAATTACACATATACCCCTACTTAAAGAAGTATAAATGTAATACACCACAAGGACGTTTTTGTTATGAATTTTATCATATAAAATTTGTTTTTCTGAATCATCTTAAAATCTCGCAAAACCATTCTTAGTGTGCGACCCAATAGGCTCATACAACGTTGGCGGTGTACCAAAACACATTTTGGTATACAAGTCGTAAGCGACCTCTAGCAAGACATTATGACTACCTAAGTTGTACGAATATCAAATCGATACAACCTAATCAATAATGTATATAACATCCTTTTGTCACACGATATCCTTTTGATCAAACATAAGGCATGAAATTGTCATCCAACATGTTCAATCGTACTAGTCTCGATCTCTAGGTAGACTTAAAACATCCAAGTGACATTGATCAATATCAATTCACTTAGACTGGACCTTTTAACAGTCTAACACATCGAGGGATCCACTGGATATCTCTCTTTATATGAGAGGGACAAATTCTATCTCGATTACACAACTTCATCACATTGCTCATACAAGAACCAATCACAACCTTTATAATCGTCCTAAGGTTAAAGACAACGTTTGATTGTGTCAAATCATTGTGTTCCTAATGTTGAAGTCTCCAGTAATCTCAAGTCGAGGACCGAAAAATATACCTATCATGAGAAACAACTATGACTTGAATCCATGTGATGTTCTCATAGCGGGTCGGTCTAGTACTTTGTTCCCTAACAAGTACTCGTGATCTTGATTCGTATCCCTATACGTATAATCATCATATGATCATCAATCAAGACTCACACTAGTCTTAATTCATTATAGTTCCTAGTATAATGATCGACTAGAGACATTTAGGATATTTCTATAAATACTCATGGATCTTATTATAATGTAAACATGCAAATTAATTATAATAAACATCAAATGAAATCCTCTATTTTATTAACTAAAAGTATTCATAAAGGCAGTTAATGGATTGACCTATGGCACATGCCCCAACAAGATCTACAACAAAGATTATTCAAAATTCTTTTTAGTATAGAGGAATAGACTCCCATGAAATTAGCAACCCTCCTTTAAAACACTACGTTAATTTAAGGGACTAAAATCCATGTTTCACCTAATTCCAAGACAGCTAAGCCATGACTATTTAAATTAGGCTATTTAGGTAGGTACCAATTACGAATTACATCATATGTGAATTTTAGTTGTTTTTATGAGATTATGGCATCTTATGTCTTAGCATGTTTTATCTCATCTAATGCCTAAAGCGTAAAACTGTTTTGATACCTTTATCAAGTTTAATCATTTCAAACAGTAGAGTAACCGTGTCAGGGCCCATCTCACTAAGCCCTGACTTAACCTAATTATCCTAATTAGGTTCCTAACCCATATAATTAACTTAAAACCTCGAAATGACTCGTAATTCAATCCTTAAACAGCTCCAAATATAAATTGCTATCCTCATTACAACCCAAATTCATTATTCTTAGGAAATAATGCGGACTATTCTCCTTATTTTTGTAAAAATTTTGGCAGCACTTCCCCAAGAAGTGGACTACTAAGAAAATCACCTAATAGATAGCAAATTGGGGAGAAGCCTAGAAGGACTCACAGCTCCCCACAGTTCACAATATATATCAAATTAGGAGACTCTCAACCTATTTGAGTGTATGTCACGTCCTACGCTCACCCCGGAACCCAAAATAGTATATATAAAATGATTACAACAAGAAAATTAAACTTTAAGAAAGTAAAATATTCACCAAATCTTCAAGTCTTGTTTGTTCTTCATTATCTGACATCATCAAAAGCAACTCGAAGTTGTCAGGTAAATAAATTCCTACACTGCTCTGTACTCCTGCAAATGTTAGTCTGGATACATGACGACATGTAATTGCATTTCCAAATAAACAAGAAATTTATATAACAACGTGAAACCTTTTCATTACTATTTAAGGTTCACAAACAGGTTTGTCGACCTAAGAATGAACCTAAAACAGTAATGAAAGTCCAATTCATGCTACCCCGGAGTCGACATTACCCGCCTTAGACGCCTGCAGTACGTCTAGTCTGGAGTGGAGCACTTCACGGTCTTATGACCGAAGCAGGGGCAACTCTATCTGGATGCCATGTATGCATGACCAAGAATGATGCGAAATGTAATGCGGACTAAACACAAATGCAAGTACAAAGATAAATTCAATAAATAGTAAAGACCACTGTAGGGTTTACTTATAGCCCAACCAACACAAAGTTGGCCACGAAGCCTAGCACAATGTTTCTTCGGCCTTCACGTACTTCAACGAGTCCTATTCAATTACAAATTTCACATTATAGAGTTACCACTCTATTCGAATACTTAAATCTATATTTCATGTCACAATGAAATGAAACCACTTTCAAACTCATTTATATACTTCACTTTTAGTTCTAAACCACTTTCAATTTCACAACGAAGTTTAAATTACTAAAGCTCCGATACTTCCTTTTAAAGTTCCAAACTATTTTTTTTAATCCTTTTCCTACGTGTGTATATTCCATTAGGTTTCTATAACACTTATTTAGCATGAATAATTCAACTTACAATGAGTTTAAAATCCTCTAATAACTTTTATTGACTACTTAACATCTCCGAAAACACAGTTTCACTTCTTTTTCATATGTTTAACCTATAAATAGGTTTTAAACCCTTTGTTGGGTTCCAACACAAATAACAACTTACAATTTACTCATTTTATCGACTTTTGGAACCTTTTCCTTAGCCAAAACACCTAAAAATTGTAATGCAAGGTTTATATGAGTCTATCATTCATATTTCAAGTTAAAACTACCCATAAAGAAGCCATCAATACTTAGTCAAATTATAGGTAGTGCAGATTTTTCATTAGCGAGCCCCTATGTTTGACGCTAAATTTCAACCTCTAAATCAATAACTCTCACCGCAAGCCTGATTGACCATTGAAATAGGATATACCAAGGTTCAAACAAACCTATTTCCAAGCATTTTGGACATCTATAAGGTCTTTGAATCATTCGTCAAACATGACTACTCGTATCTGTCCAAATTGTTTAAAATTTTGACAGTGGCTCGCAGGCTACCTTTGCACCACTTTTTCACTACCAAAACAAATGATTCTAAGTTTGTACTTTTCCATTCTATAAAATATGATAGAAAAGGGTTAAAATAAGCTCAACCCCACGTAATTTGGATATCGTTTGATACTTCAACTTATCGACCCAACTTGCTTGCTCGCAAGCAGTTTTTTATACTTAGCCAAAATTTTGGACTTTTGAGCAGTGTGAAACTAGGTTCTACCCCCTAATTCGAATTTCCAAAACTCCAAGAACATTCACCCCACCTTAAAACCGAAAATCCCAAATAAAAATAGGTTATATGAGTACCAATTCACCAAAGATCATCACCAAATACCAAAAATTGAAGAAAATAACCATGACTGACTTTTCCTACCTCGACACAGTTCAAACATTAAATTTCATTGATTTAATTCATCAAAACTCATTCGAATGGATTTTAAACTAATCTTAACTCAACTAAAATTGATCAAATCACTTTGAAAAGATACAACATATCAAGTTCAATATCACCAGCACCGATTCCCCTTTTCCTCATCGTCATCTACTGTTTCCTAACCCCCTAAACCATAATCAACATTTGAATAACAACACTAAAACAATCCAACCACCATAAAATCCAATGAAATAACTATGAATCGAATTCGGATTGAAACTCACCTTAATAAGTGATTCACTTCTTCTCTTCTTCAAGTCCACAACCGAGAGGTTGTCCAGAGAGGTGAGAGTGGATATGCGAGACCAAGGGAGGTAGAGAGTGAGGGCAACGACCGTGAGGGAGAGACGAGTGAGATAGACGGGTGAGAGAGAAACGAGAGAAAGAGAGAGAGTCGGTTAACAGTGAGGAGGGACGATGAGGGAGATGATGAATAGGGGCACTCCCTTGTTTCGATTTCTCTTTTGATAAAAAAAAGAGGCCAAATGACCTTTCTACCCCTCTTATTATCCGTTCCAATACAATCTCATTGCCCTTTTTGGTAATTTTGCCTCTTTATTTATTTTTTCACAATTATCTCTTCGATTTCGTGTCCGAATTAAACCCCGAAAAATACCCCATTTCGCCAAAAATTGACGAAAATACCATCGCACTCCGAAACACGCGGAAACCGCGTCTAAACCTTATCTGGACCCTATTTCGCGTCGAATATAACATATTACATCAATTAGTCATGTAACACGCAAAAATAATATTTAATTTACGATCCCCGGTCCGTAATGCATGGGTCCCACCTCGGATATCCAAGACTCTCATTAAGTTCCACAAATCCCTAATTAGTCATTAATTAGGTTTATGAAATGCTCAGATTTCACAAACCGTTACTCAACTTGCCTCACCAAGATAACACAATACACTCTGCGGAGGCAGACACATATTGATATGATCGAAGCCTTGACAAGTGTTTGAAAATGGATGACATTTGACTTAAAATTTGGAAGGTTTTTTTATTTGTTTTAGTAATCATAAATTGAACAAGATAAATATCATATATTACAATGCATGTACAATCACTAAACAAGATAGAAAATTTTATAATCACTAAACTGTTTTTTTTAGACTACGAATTCCAATCCCAAAAACTGTAAATGGCCTAAAATTTCTCATTATTTTAGTCAATTCAATTGACCAAAACCACCTCTTATTTTAATTTCAAAAATATTAATTAAAATGTTTTAAATTAAATGGGGTCCACCTCTAACTTAATATCTTTGAGTCCTTATCCAATTAGAATTTAATATACTTTAAATCCTTATCCAATTAAAATTTGTTATATATCTCACCCATCTTATAGGATTTGTAATTCTTATCCGATTACAAATTTAACTCCTATCTAATAGGAATATACTAACAAACAACCACAGTGAGATAAATGATCAAAATCAATTTCGATTCTTATTCATAAGAAACAAGCAATTCAATCAAGAAACGAAATATTAATCATGCATTCAACACCAAAATCATATTAAATTAATCATATGAACCTAATCATGATTTCTATCATGGGACATACATAATTATTGAACAAAAATGAAATATGTATTTAACACAAGAATTACATTAACCTAAAAATGACTTCTACAATGTGAACATACAAAATTTGCATCGTTCAATATTAAAACATATGTTAATCGAAATATTATAAACATGAGTTCTATCATTGAATCAAATAATGCGTATGTATCAAATACATGAATTAACAATACGCATTAAAACTAATTCTTGATAACAATTATCACATAACCTATATGCGCATCATATATACATCAATCGAGATCATGTTTTCATACATATATCATATATACATCAAAGAAAACCTACAAATAATTAATAGAACCAAGCCTAAGGCTTTGATACCACTGTTGGGTTTTGGGGTTCATACGTAGCGAGAAATTCAAAACAATTTTGAGAAAACCCAACAAGATAGAAAATAAGTTCCATTAAACATGATCTACTAAAGTAAACCATACCTTAATCCTTGATTTCCTTCTCTGATTGATCGATCTTCAAGATGTTCAAGCGCGCGTCCTCTATCAAAAATTCACACATGAACGATGACCATAATTTGGAGTGCTAGCCCCAAGAGAGATAGAAAATGGTTTTTTATTTATTTCCAAAAATTTAGAGAACTCAAAATAGCAAAAAAAAGTCTTATATCGTTTTAGGGTTTCAACCTCTATTTATGTGTAGATAAGCCCTCACTTAAAAATCATATTTGTAATACAACTATTGTATTTAGGCAGTTTAAGCAAATTACACATACGACCGTTATCATATAACAAATTGTAAGGGTTTTAATGTGATGAATTTTATCATATAAAATTCATTACTCTGGACCAATTGAAACTGCGTAAAGCCAATCTTTGTGTGCGACCTAATAGGTTCATGCAACGTTGACGATTAACCGAAACCATTTTGGTACACAAGTCATAAGCGGTCTCTAAGCAAGGCATTATGACTACTCAAGTAGCATGAATATCAAAATCGATATATCCTAATGAATTACATATATCATATCCTTTTGTGGTGCGATATCCTTTGATAAAACATAAGACATGAAAAGTCACCCTTAATGTTCAATCGTACTAGTCTCGTTCTTTAGGTAAACTAAAAACATCCAAATGACATTGATCATATCAGTTCACATGGACTTGGCCATTATTAGTCTATTATATCGAGGGATCCACTGATATCTTTCTCTATACGAGAGTGAAACATTCTATCTTGATTATAGAACTTCATATATTATTCACATGGTAACCAATCACTCTTTATAATTGTCCGATTAAAGACAACGCTTGATTGTGTCAATTTAATATGCTCTAAATATTGAAGTCTATGGTAATCTCACGTCGAATGACTAAACGATATACATATCATGAGTAACACCTATGACTTAATCCATATGGTGTTTTCATAACAGGTCGGTCTAGTACCTTGTACCCTAATAAGTATTCATGATCTCGATTCGTACCCCTATACGCATGATCATCACATCACATGACCATCAATCAAGATTCAGACTAGTCTTAATTCATTATAGTTCCCAGTATAATGACCAACTATGGACATTTAAGATATTTCAACGAATACCAATGGATCTTACTATAAGGTAAACATGCAATCACTTATAATAAAATAGAAATGAAACCTTGATTCTATTAACTAAAATTATAAGATAAAAAATATTTTTAGATTGACCTAGGGCACATGCCCCAACATATCAATCTCATCCTTACTTTTTTTTGAACGTGCGGATCCACTACAACATCATTATTTTCTTTAATAATTCTATTAGTGGATGGGGTTACACAATAACAACACTTTCACAGCCAAAATTTTTAATCCTAGTTTAATTCCTTTATTAGCATCATTGACCCGTAACGTATGACCCTCATCGAGATACGTGCATTGACCGAGGCATGTAGCCAAGGTATATGCTAGATTTTTTGTGTTGTATGCATAGTGTATTATATATTTATAGACTACTAAGTCACTCCTACTTGTGTATAGATGTCGAGACGTGAGTGGGGACATGCCTCGAGATGTGTGTCGGCGTGGACATGGGTAGAGAGTGATGTTGTAAGTAGTTTAATTGGTTTGAAAGTAATATGTGAGCCATTAGATTAGTACCGATATACATGTACACATCAAGACCAATGACTATTAATCAACCTTATCTATATAAGGATTGAAATAGTTAACCTATGCAAATCATCTCATTCATTAACAAAGAGAAGAAGAAATTTGAAGAATGATGAATTGGAGAAAACGATTAGCAAGTGTTGTGGAATTCAGTTGGAATTCTGTTGGAATTGGAGAAGGATAAATCATGCTAGGAGTATTCTACAACTTGGTAAGCTTAGCTACACCATTAACTTTGTGATTAATTAATGAATTTGATGAAAATCATGAAGTGTGAGTTGTTGTTGTTGTGGATGATACTCCATGAACTATGTAAATTGAATAAGGTATTATAAGTGGTAGTGGTAGTGGTAGTGGTAGTGGTAGTGGTAGTGGTAGTGGTAGTAGTAGTGGGAAGCAAATAGATAGCAAGCAAGCCAGAGAGCGAGTAGGAGCGAGGAGCGATAGCGATACTTAGTAGAATACACTTTTGCTCAGGATATGAAAAATGCTAAGTTTGAGGGTATTTCATAAGTGATTAATTAGACTTATATATAGGACTAGTTTTATAGTATATTTGGTTTAAATATCCTAGATTGAGCTCTAATTGATAGTATTTATGTGTTTAAGATATACAAGGTATAAAGGAGATAAAGGAGTGATTTAATGATGAAACGAGAATAAAATGCACAAAATCATATTTAACGTTGTTGCAAGAAGGCTTGACGTCGTGGGAAATGACCATACAGCATAGGCAAAGCGTGGAGAAGGCATGAAAAGAAGAAAAGTGGAGCAAAGCACTTGGCGCATTGCCGGTGCCGTGGCTTTGTACACATGGTGTCGGGATGGACTATGCAGGGCGCAGAGCCTAATGTGAAGGGAAAAATTACATAAAAGGCTGAAGTTATGGCGGTACCGTAGCTTTATACGCACTGCGTGGGATCACTTACAGACATCACCGAGACATAGAAAATAGAAAGTCTAGAGTTCTAGTTCATTTGGAGTTGTTAATTAGGGTTTCTAATTGTATTCTAAAGAGTCTTAGGGGTATAAATAGGTATTAGAACGTGATAAACATATAGTTTATGAGCCAACAACACAAACTAGCTTAGTTTACATTGTTCTAGAGTATTAAGAAGAGTTTTGTAGAAGAAGGCATTGAAGACTCCACGTGTGGTTATTCGAATCCACTCAAGAGTTTTTCTTTGCAAAAACTAATACTTTCAAAAACATATAACTTTAACAACATATATAACTTACTTTCGAAACTCTAAAGTAGTTCACAACCAAAACCATCACTACTCACAAGTTTATATCACTTTGACACTCAAGTAGCAAGTGTATAATCTCATGATTTCTTATTAAGCTCAAGAATTCACAAATAAGCATAGATTATACTAGTTTTTTAGACTTTAGTACTTCAAAAATCCATAGGACTTAACATAGTTGGAAAGAAAACTTAACTAAGTCACTTGTACTCGAGCTAAATCTTTTCATTTGAAAATTTTTTATCTAACTTCAGTCTTTCTTTCATTATATATATATATATATCTCTATTTTTCTTTTCTACACATATTTTCTAGTTGCATGGTCCCTCGCTCATTTTCCTATAAATTCTATTTTTTCTCTTTTTCCAACCATCAAGTTCTCTGCACCTTTTCCTATAGAACTTGTGAGACTCTCTATTTTATTTAAAATTCTTGTTAGCGCTTCTAACTTTCACTCTATCAAGCAAGTTTAACTCCAATTTTTCATTAAACGCGATGCCTATCTCTTTTCCTTTTAGTACTTAATCTTTATTTACTTTGTATTCAAGTAAGATTCATACTTATTATAGAATTCCTTAGAGATCTAACTTTTTCCACTATAAGTGCTCTAATATTCTTTTTTTTGCTTTTTAAGTTCATGGTCTTCCCTAATTCTAGGTTTCTGTTAATGAATTACTTATTCATTTATATACTACTATATGTAACCTAATCTATACTACTTATACACATTCAAATAACAAGTAAATGAAAAAGATACACTACCATGTTTTCCTCTTTAACTGCTTCAAAAATAAAATTTTACGATCATAGATGCAGTGTTTATCCATATTTTATCCTTTCTTACCACTTCCCATATTATAGTGTTGATGCCCCAAACTTAAACCAAACCTTATCTTCAAGATTTAAAAATAAGCCTAAAACATAAAAAACTGAACTCACAAACATAATAATAACAAACCATAATAATGCATAAACATAAAATTTAAACAACTAAGAAAGTGAAAGAATATCCCAAATTCAAAGATAATCAGTATAAATGTATGGCTTATCTCCCCAAGGTCAGGAGAAGTCCCAAGACACAGACTCCAGGACTGTGCATCATCATCATTTGCTCCAGCAAAAGATGGTGTCAAATGACGCTCCACCCTTTTGCTTTGCACCATGTTAGGATCAAAAATGTAGTTAGGTGCAACTGGAAAGCTAATAGACCTATCAGTAAGTCTCAATCATTTGCTACTCTCATATCTAGTTATGTCCCTATGATGATCTACAAATAACATGAAGTTTCATTATCCATTCAGTCGGTCTTGTTCATATCTTAATAAGGCTTCAGGATACTGAGCCTTATCCTCTCTGTATTATCTTCTTATCTTAGCAATTCACTGCATCTGCTATCGTGGATTCAAGTCCTCGGGTGGCGGTAATGGTGCCTATGGTAGTGGAAAAATCTCATGACCATCCAACTTTTGTTCTCCTATAAGTGGGTCAACAGACTTGTAGCCCTCAACAAATCCCTGCTAGTGATCTTCCTCCTCTCTGTATCCTTCGTTCTGTAACTGTTGGGCCAACTACGCTGCTATTGCTGCTGCTGCTGTTGCGTTATCCTTTTCCTCCTTTACCAACAACTCAGACTTAAGTCTATCCCTCTCGGCTCTCTCTCTTATCTTTAAAGTCTTGGTATCCAGTCAGTGATTTCAAGTTTAGCGTAAACTCCTCATCTATTGTCGCTTGGCCTTTATATTAAATTCTTTAACACAATACACTATGTTCTACTCGCTCTCGGACGAGATGAACGTGCTGGAGGAGAACGTCTGCTACTCTCTGTAGCAATCTTAGTCTAAGTAGATGGACGCGGTGGGCGAGGACGTCTGGTGCGTTCCCGCACAGTCTCTGGTCGTGTTCGTCTTCTTCTCACCTCTCTGTTTGCTTCGCCCTGATCGTCTTCTTCATCTTCCTATTCATTATCCTCATTTATGTCATGTTTGACGTCAATTCCGTCATGCCAAATAGTAGACCTTTGCCTTTCATCTTCGTCTAAAATTTTAATCCCTTCATCAAGCGCAACAAGACCTTGCTCGTACCCATCCTCAATAAACACTCGCCTCAGTCGATGCACCAAGTTACACTAATATAAAAACATGAGTTCAAAGCACACAATATAAGATATTAGTTGTTCGAGAAAAAGTAAGAGTTAGAAGTTTACCGCGGTGTCTCTCGCCAACCCGTCCCCTCATTCTTCCTCCCTGGTGTCTCTCTCCACGGACCTCTTCCCCCTCCCCTCCTTAAATAGCCGACGCCCCCCTCCACTACAGTAGTCCCGTGGCCCCTACCACCCCTACCCCGTACCCCTACCCTCCTCCTTCCCGAAAGCGACGCATAGAATATATTCTCTGCGTCGATTTCGGGAAGAAGAAAGTGGGGTGCACAAATAACGCCTTTTGAGAAGGCGCTATCTGCGCACCCCTGGTCCACGGTTTGTCGGGTCCACGTGGATCCACGTGGATGTCGACATGTACACCAATAACGCGCTTCTCGTAAGCGCTATTGGTGTAACCCGTCCACGTGGCGTAGATTACACTGATATCACCTTTTGAAAAGGCGCTATCAGTGTAATTTACGCCACGTGGCCCGAACACATGGATATCGCCTTTTCATGTGTCCACGTCATTGCCACTGTGATAACGCATTTTCATTGGGCGACATTGCCTATTTGTCCGAAATAAAAATAATTCAGCCATATTTTTCTCATTTAAAGTATAAACATGTGTACTTTTGTAATTTTTTCAAGTTATCTCACTTCTTCCAAGTTATTCCAACCATCAAATGACAAACAGTTGTAATAACAAAGCACAATCGACGGTGCATACAATAAAAATGTAAGGACCCCAACACGGGTAGGTGCTCAGATTCACCTCAAGATAGGGACATTCGCAAGTGCCTGTCTATCCAAGTGTCCTAGTAAAGTCACTCTAGCATTTTTCAAAATGTAATTAATTTAGTCAGCTTTACCCTTTCTAGACGTGGAATTACTTATCTCGAATGACGAAAGCTTGTTTGTTGTGTGGGAGTGTGGAATGCCAAACCGCAATCAACTGGAATTTCAAACCCCAAAACTCAATTCAATCCAATCAAAATCACATTTAAACAAAATTCCTTCAATCCAAACAGTTTGACAAGATGGATTGTCCGATAGATTGGATCTTAGACCAGATAAAGCTGAAGATTTGAAACACCAAGAACCTCGATTTCTCTCTCTCTCGATCGAGTTTCGAGTTCTTGTTCTCTTCTTCAGTATGCAAAGATTAGGGATTGCAATGGCGTGGAACGTGTTCAAGTTCTGTACGGCCCTTCGCGGCCTCGGCTCAATCATGATCCTTCTTGTTCTTGGCGTCGTTGGGGTTTCATATTACGCGGTTGTTATCACCAATTACGCGCCAGATTTGTTCCATGGCGGTCTCGGTTCGGTTGCCGCCGCCGTCTTCGTCTTGATTTTGTTTCATTTCCTGGTAATTTGTAGTGCTTGCATAACTGTTTTCTTGATTTGTTGCGCTTTTAGGTTTTGTTGAATCGTGATTGATTTTTGTTGTGGTTTCCGTTGATTGAGTTGAGTTTTTGAAGGAATTGAATAAAAAGTTTGCTACTTTGTTGTGCGAAACGACTTGATTACAATGAAAAGAAGTAAATTTCGAGAGGAACTGCAATTGCAATCGAAATCACGCCAAACGACTAATTTTATGTTTTTTGATTTGCAGTTGGCAATGTTGCTGTGGAGCTACTTTTCTGTGGTTTTTACTGATCCGGGCAAGGTTCCCTCGAATTGGAAGCCTGCCATGGACGAGGAAATTGGAGACACCATGCCATTGACAGGGCCAGACTTTTCGGGCAATGATTTCACTCCGCTACAAACAGCAGTTGGTAGCCCTTCCAATTCAAGAATTCGATACTGCCGGAAGTGCAACCAAATGAAACCACCGCGTTGTCATCACTGTTCTGTTTGTGAGTACTTAAAAATATAAAATTTTTAGATTTATGATTTGGCATCTGTTTTTTGCGAGAGTTTGTTTTTACTGAGACTTTCTTTCTGTTTCAGGTGGAAGGTGTGTACTGAAAATGGACCACCACTGTGTTTGGGTGGTCAATTGTGTTGGAGCTTTGAATTACAAATATTTTCTGCTTTTCTTGGTATGGGCTATGCTATCTTGTTTTAATTATCCTATGCAGCATTTTCAAGTTTGATCTATTGTTGTGCAAATTATTGTTGTGCAAATTATTGGTGCATGCATGTGAACATAATTTTACATTTTTTATTATGCAAGTCTTCAAGCATTCTTCCTTGTGTATCTATGTTTTCATAGAACTACCTTTAAAGTTGGTGTTTCCTTGGTAGGAGGCTGAGCAGACAAAAGTTTATCATATTTTGTTTTATCTAATGTAAAGATGACTATAACTTTAAGCTGGTTGTGTGACTTGTGTTTGTGTCACCATGAGTATTAACTTAGGAAAGAAAACAGAACAAAACAATTAAGATGAAGCCAACACATGATAAGATTTAGCTGTGACCTATATGAAGCTATCGCTGTTTGTCACGACAGATTTAGGATGGGAAATTCCTTTAAGAGATGGCATTTTTAGTACTTTTAAAAGTTGAATAAGGTTATCCCTTCCCCTTTAACTAAATGCGAATTCCTGTTATCTAGATCCTATAACCTGTTATAATTTGATTATCTTTTTCAACTAGATTTAAGACAATCATCATTTTCACTGAACCATAGAGTAACTGATGGATTATATTTTGACTTTCATTGAATATCCCTTATGACAAAGATGTGCAAATTCTTCGAAGAGATTGCTAAAGATAAATGTATATTGTTCTTTCTCCAAAACTGTTGAAACTCATTACTATTGTTCTAGAGAATGATGAGCCGATTTCTTTTCTCTTTTTTTTTGGATTTCCAATCTCTTAGATGTTAGTTACTTGGACAATTATCATCTAGATTATTATGGCGCGTCTCAATATGAAGAATTTGTTCGATGCTGAGGTAAAGGAAACGTATCGGCTACCAACCATTCCTAGGATTTTGTTTTGTAGCCGGCAGAGTATTGAGTTGCTTTATGCTCTCATCTCAACTCTTCAAGCGCAAGGAGAGTATTGTCTTTATTTGAGATTTTTATTCATGGTTCTTGGCTCTATGCCTTAATTTTGTTAGTATGCTCGTATTATTGATCAGCTTATCATTGCGTCTTGATTTATTGCATCTGTGAAGGTCAAAGTGAAGATATCTGTTAGTTATTTAGTATCGAAAGAAACATATGCGGTGCATTATATGGTTTGCTTGTCTAAAAGAAAAGGAGAAGAAAAAGGGAAAGAAAGAAAAAAAAAAAGAACTCAAAAAATAAATTCAAACTTTTATGCTATTTTTGTCATCATTATAAATATTATTGTTAATGTTATTATTTTCACTTGCTATTTTAAGAAATGCAAATAAAAAGAAAATCATAGGCTAGATAAAAGTGGTGGGCTTTAATACGTACATGCTAACACATTAATGTAATATATACATGCTAACATGTTAGTGTATACTTCGTAGTATGTTTGACTGCATATAGGGTCATTGACATAGAAATATTCTAATAGCAGGTTAGTATTTATGATCAACACCATATAATTGGAGAGACCTGGTACTACTTCAATTCTTCAAGATATATTAATGACCAACTGAGAGGCAGTGACTTCTTATTGTTCTCTAAACTGATCAATCATGTCTAATTTATGGAAGTAGTGGCATCAATAATGTTGGATATGGCTGAGAGGCTATGTATGTATGTTTAGTATTAGTCTCGAGAGAACTCTTGTTTTGTTTTAGGAGCGAGATTGACCTCTCAAAATTCTATCATTGTGTTCTTATTCTTATTATTCCCATCTTATATAAATAAAGCTCTATTCTAGTTTGTGATCTTGTCAATTTAGTATAAGAGCATCTCATGACCACGAGTGACTTGTTACCGTCAACAATGAGTGCAAAATGTTTGTGAGAATTTTCCTTTCTTGATGAAGAATTTCATGGAAAAGAATAATCAAGTGACTTGTTGATCCCATCAAACTGCAATTGACAGTTGTTGGAGTGACTTGTTGCAATTTTCCATTAGACTTTCCAGCAATTTGTTTTCATCGACGCTGGAGAATTTTTACATCGACATCCAAATTAAAACTCCTAACCCAACAGACGACGATATACAGATTTATTGGTCTCAATGAGATTCATCATCTTTCGTGCCAACCGGTTTCATTGTTTATCTATCATGGAAGCAGGAACACCTAGAGCGAAGCCTTCGAATAGATTTAAACCTAGCTTGTTTCTATCATTATTTTCCTTAAACCCCTTAAGACATCAATATTAAGCAGACAACCAACTACAATCCAATTGCACATGATGGTGCTCGAATATCAATATTTTATACAGTGGAGTTCTTTGTCATTGTCATCATGAATCCCTTCTATCGCTCAAGTGGTGGCCCAACAACCATCTCGTTGAGGAAGGTGACCTTTGTCTTCACTTTTCCCATGTATATGAATTTGTAGCAATCGAAGGAGATTAGGATGCAAATAATTCTTTGCGGGATGATAGCTGAGGTTTTTCACCATTCTCATCTTCAACAAGTTTTGTTGTTGGGTGCGATACAAGTTGTACGGTTGTGCGGAATTTCTAAATCATTTGAGGTGGGGAAGAAGAGAATGATCAATCGGAGGAGAGCTTGAGGAAATCTTCGGTGGGCAATATGATGACACGTCATTGGCGTGGTACGTTTCCTTTCTTGCCGACATCGTGCGAATACGTCTAATATAGAGCAACTTTTGGGGGGTGTCATTCGCGTTGAGGCGTGTCGATTACCTTCTTGAAAGCAACTTGTGTTCATCCTTTCAATCTAAGGTTTATATGGATCCTGGCATGGTTGTGTTCACTTACATTCTCTCGTGTGCATTCACTATTTTGGCATGGAGTTCTTCCTTTCAGTAAATTGGTTGCTCTCCATGTTGACAACAACGTGGATTTTAAGGGGGCAAATAATGCTACCTTGTACAGAGGGTTAGAAGAGAATACGATGATAAGGGCTGAGAGGTTATGTAAGGGTTATGTTGAGTATTAGTCTTGAGAGAACTCTTGCGAGTTTGGTTTCGGGAGAGAGATAGACCACTCAAAAGTATCATTGTGTTCTTGTTCTTATAATTCTTATCTAAGATCAATAAAAGCTCTATTCTTGTTTTTGATTCTACCATTTTTCAGCTATATCTCATTATGTTGGTTACTTGCAAAACATATCAAGAGCCTTCTCAATTATTGTTTCAACCTCTTAAAATCTATATACATGTCTGAATACTGTAATCAAGAAAGTGTTGAAGCAATTAATTCTTCATTAAGTTTTTCTATTTTCAATGTTCACATCATGTATATGCTATTGAAAGGTGAGCTTGACACACGTGTTAATTTAGACGTGAGCATGGTTGGCAACACCGTGACACCATTAGTTGTTGAAGCTCGACTAATTTACCCACTTTCTATGAAACTTTAATTTGGGTGATTTTCTGTGCAAGAACAATTTTGTATGCGAGGCAATGCTTTAAAATTTTTTCCCCTTGGATCTTGAAAGACACACCAAAATTGTTATTTGGTTTCCAATATTGAAATCCTGACTTTAGTGATGAGTCTTTTTTGCCATCAAAGCCAAATAAATTTGGACACACCATATGTTACCACCTTCAGGTTCTTTTTCGGCAAAATAAAATGGTACGGCGTACCCAATCATGAATTTGTTTCTGTTAAATCAGTTGTCACTGTCAGCTTCATTCATTGTCTAGAGGACTGCCCAACTCCTAGAACTGAAATTACTTATCTTGTATCTGATTTGTTGGGGTCATCCTCCTACTCTTACTTTGATTTATTAAAAAAATGACTTCAGCAGAATGCCTTTGTAAATTATGCTTCTTCTTGATATGATTTTTCTCTTATTAGCTCTCTTAGTATGTTTAAGCTGGTTTCATTTATGTTAGCATTGATGTAAATGAGGACTCATGGTCCTCAACTTCTTTTGTTTAATTAATAAAACCTTGTTAACTATCACACACACACAAAAAAAGAAATGCACTAATCTTGTATACGAGCAATCAAGTTCCCTTTAATTTGATGTTATATCACTTTAGTCAGTGACAATCCGTGCTTCCCACTTCAGTGTTGAATTTTATTTCTTTAGCAGGGACATTTATATTATTGCTGTAGTCGTGCTGCAAATCCAATGGGCACATTTATAATATCGCCTCGTTGGACATTGTGTGACTGTTACTGTTGTCTTTTTTATTGTCCAGTTCTACACATTCCTGGAGACAACGGTTGTCACACTGTCACTATTGCCTAATTTTGTGGCATTCTTTAGTGATGGAGAGATACCTGGAACACCGGGGACACTTGCCACCACCTTCCTTGCATTTGGTGAGGACTCCAACGAAAAATGTATATTGTCCTTTGCTTTAGATGGCTTATTTTATGGCAATCCTGCTGATATATATATTTTTTTTTTCAATTTTTGCTACCCATCAAGTGTTGAACTTCGCATTTGCATTGAGTGTTTTGGGTTTTCTCATTATGCACATTTCATTGGTTGCTCGTAATACAACCACTATTGAGGTAATTTATTTATTATAAGATTTTTTTTTCTCCAACCACAAAAAAATTGATTTTCAGTGATATAAATTGCTATTGACATTCCTTTCCCATCTCTCTCTCTCTCTCTCTCTCTCTCTCTCTCTCTCTCTCTCTCTCTCTCTCTCATGCACAGGCATATGAGAAGCGAACCAGCCCTAAATGGTGTTATGACCTTGGTCGGAAAAAGAATTTTGAGCAGGTAGAACAATTCCTATGGTGGTCCCTTTCATTTGTTACTTTTTTGAGAAAGCTTACACCGCATTCAATGTTACTAGTGGAATTCATTATTCGAAGAGTATTCAGATCTTAATGGCAAATCACTAGTTATTTTGTTCCTATTTATTTACCAAATTTTAAATGAGTTGTTTACATTTAAATATATGCATACTATTGCGTGAATTAATTTGAGATAAAATGTGGCATGTGCTTAGATTTGTAAAGTCCTTCTCAAAGAAGCCTGATTTTTTTAGACAGTGCATTACACTTTTATAATTTTTGCATTTTCAAACATGAGAATGTTTGTTTGTTGTTATAATATGGAACTTTGAGCTTTTCCTTTTTTATATTTAAAGCTTCTTGAAAAAGGTCCACTTGGCATCTTATATTAATAGGTTTAGGACGGTTTACTTCTTTGGAGTGCAAACCGTTTGATAGTTCATCTGAATACAAATCACTAATTTTTCAATTGGTTGGATGATACCTTGGTCTTTCAGTCACCAAATCGAAACAATATATTATTGATCATCACTATCATTATTAGTCATCATTATCGTGAAGTTTGAAGTAATTGCATTATTTGTGTGTTTATGCTAATTTCCTTGTGTAACTGAACTTAAGCTAAGAATTCTATCGTTAATAACTCTCAAATAGCTAATGGGCATTCCTCTTTAGCTTGACAAGTTTACATCTGACCTTGAAACAACAGTTTTTCCTAAATAGAAATAGGTTCCTTGTGCAAACTGAGATTTTTTCTGATTGCAACGGTAAAAAAGAGGGGGTTAAATTAACGCTCACTCGATTAAGTTTTCAACTAATGCATTAATCAAATTGTAATTTTAATTGGCTTTGTTCGTGACGGTACGGAATATTAAAAATTTTAAAAAATGGCTGAGTCATATTTCAGCCTGTAGTGAGAGGCCCTAAATGCATGTAATGATAAAAACAAGATAGAGATTTAATCATTTTACGATAGAAAATAATCTTTTAGCTTTTGCTTTTGTATTAAGACAACTGATGTAAAATTTTGTATGATTCTCCATTAGCAATACTAACTTCAGTGTACTAGAGAGGCAAATATTAACAAATCGAAATTGAATGACAAAAAGGAATCGTACACAATTGAGGAATATTGAAAATTATCTTGATTCTATTGGTGATAATATGAGGGTGAATGCACTAGGATAGTTTGGATAGAGACAAAGACCATTAGATATGTTAGTTGAAAGAGAGATATGACAGCTGCAATGAATCTGTGATAATATCCGATCAAAAAGTCTGTCAATAAATGAGTGTAAACCTTGTACATCTGCTGAAGTAATTGTGAAAGATATCATTTCTGATGATTTGAAGATTCCTCCCTTGGACCCTTACCGATTTAAGTAGAACAGGTCAATTTATTTTGCCAACTCTTCTAGTTGGTGATAGGTGTGATTTGAACACCTAGGCATGGAAGTCTCCTAGCTAAACGGAAAAAATGGGAATTACTTATTCTCACAATTGCCTAACTTCATACACCTTTTAGTGGATGTCTTGCACGAGATTCTTGTTCTTGACAAATGACTTTATAAGCATAGATCTGTGTGAAGAAAAAAAAAAAAAACTATTCAAGCATGTTTCATGAAAGAGAACTATTTGACATTTGAAAGATCATAAAACTATTTGATTCTTGCATCCCAAAAAATGTCCTTGATACGTCTAAAGAATTGAAACTATCATTAGTGGGATGGACTGCGTGCTAAGATTTTATTCTTTATTTTTCGCCTATTCGTTATCTCCAAATTGGTTAAGATCTTAATTGCAGCAAGTGAAGGCTTTGAAATTGACTAAAATAATTTACAGTTATTAAGTCCTAATAAACTAGTCAGGAAGTTATAATTTGCTTGGAAACAATTTCTATGTGATTTTACAGTAAGTATTGAATTCGTGGTTATTATTATAGATTAAACTCAATTAGGTACTATAAATTGCCAAAAATGTGATGATGGATCGATCATCCTATGTGGTCAACTTTTTTCATTTAGCGGCTTGTTGTTTGTTCCTTTTCCATCTTGGCTTGTAACAAGTCTACAACTTTATTCTGTTGCCATCATGGAGATGTAGCAACTAATACTATCTTTTAGTATACATATATATAGATTGCTTTGTTGCAGTTTCTTTTTATATTTCTATCTTCTCTTGAGCATTGATGAGTCTTATATTTCTATAGAGTAGTGATGACAACTTTATTTTAATCTGTTTAAAAACTTTGTTTTGTTTTAGTATGATTTCATCCCAAGCATTTTGAGGTAGTACGACCAATGACTGAAGGTTATTGAGGCAAAACATAAACCTTGTGATAGAGTGTGGCATAAGCCTGTTTTTTCCCTTTTTTCTTTTCTTTCTAAAAGCAAAAGTTGTGCAACATGGGTGATTTGTGATCAAAATGTTCCTACTAAGTTAAAAAGAAAATTCTATAGGACCGCAATTATGCCAACTATGCTCTATGGAAGCGAATGTTGGGTGGTAAAGCAACAACAATTACATAAAATGAACGTAGCATAAATGAGGATGCTTAGGTGGATGTGTGGTAAAACTCGTAAAGATAGAATAAGAAATATAGAAATTCAATGACAAGTAGGAGTAGCACCAATTGATACAAAGATTAGGGAAGGGCGGTTGCGGTGGTTTGGTCACCTGCAAAGACGACCTACAAATGCCCCCACTAGAAAACTTGACTCAATAAAAACCGTAGAAATTCGACGAGGTAGGGGTAGACCAAAGTTAACGTGGGATGCATTAATTAGGAGTGATTTGAATGGTTTGGAAAGCTCACCATCAATTGCACTTAATCGAGCACAATGAAAAAGTTTGATCCATGTAGCCGTCCCCAATTAATTTGGGACTGAGGCTATGTTGTTGTTGTTGTTGTTGTTCTAAAAGCAAAAGCTAAAATTGGAAACAAAGTCAACATTGATGTAAAAACACCATAGATTCAGAAGTTCAATTACAACAACAACAACAACAACAACATAGCTTTAGTCCCAAATTGACTGGGGTCGGCTACATGGATCAAACTTTTCCATTGTGCTAGATTAAGTGCAATTGATGGTGAGCTTTTCAAACCATTCAAATCCCTCATAATTATGCATCCCATGTTAACTTTGGTCTACCCCTACCTCGTCGAATTTCTACGCTTTCTATTGAGTCAAGTTTTCTTTGTTGGGGCATTTGTAGGCCGTCTTTGCGCAGGTGACCAAACCACCGCAACCGCCCTTCCCTAATCTTTGTATCAATTGGTGCTACTCCAACTTGTCTTTGAATTTCTATATTTCTTATTCTATCTTTACGAGTTTTACCACACATCCACCTAATCATCTTCATTTTTGCTACGTTCATTTTATGTAATTGTTGTTGCTTTACCGCGCAACATTCACTTCCATAGAGCATAGCTGGCCTAATTGCGGTCCTATAAAATTTTCCTTTTAACTTAGTAGGAACATTTCGATCACAAATCACCCCTGTTGCACTTCGCCATTTCTTCCATCCAGCTTGAATTCTATGTGTAACATCATTCTCAATGTTACCATCATTTTGTATGATTGATTCTAGGTATCTAAAGTGGTTTACTATAGGAACTTCTACTTCCCCTAATTTTACCACTCCGTCATCTCGATGTCTAGTGTTTCTAAACTCACAGTGCATGTATTCGGTTTTCGTCCTACTCAACTTAAAGCCTTTAGATTCTAATGTATTCCTCAAGAGTTCTAATTTCCTATTCACTCCATCTTTAGTTTCATCGACTAAGACAATATCATCTGCAAATAGCATACACCATGATATATCCTCTTGAATATGTCTAGTTAGTTCATCCATAACTAAAGTAAATAGATATGGATTTAAAGCCGATCCTTGATGTAGTCATATCGTAATGGAAAATTCTTTTGTAGCTCCTCCAAATGTCTTTATACTCGTTACTACTTCATCATACATATCCTTAATAGTGTCTATGTATCTAGCATGCACTCTTTTTATTTCTAGAACCCACCAAAGAACATCTCTAGGGACCCTATCATATGCTTTTTCTAAATCTACGAATACCATATGAAGATCTTTTTTCTTTTCTCTATATTTTTCTAACAATCGTCTTACAAGGAAAATCGCCTCCTTAGTTGACCTCCCAGGCATGAAACCAAATTGGTTATCTGATATTGTTGTTTCTCTCCTTAGCCTATTGTCAATTATCCTCTCCCAAAGTTTCATAGTGTGACTCATAAGCTTAATTCCCCGGTAGTTTGAGCAACTTTGAATGTCTCCTTTGTTTTTGAAGATTGGCACAAGCGTGCTTCTTCTCCAATCCATTGGTATCCGTTTTGATTTTAAAATTTTATTGAAAAGTTTTGTTAACCAAGTCAATCCAATTTCTCCTAAACATTTTCAAACCTCTATGGGTATTTCATCTGGGCCACATGCTTTCCCTATTTTCATTCTTTTCAATGCCTCTTTAACTTCTACAATTCTAATATTGCGTGTATTGTTTACATTTCTTTCTTGGTGTGGGTTTTCATCTACGATAGTATCAACTTGGCCATCATTAAATAAACTATCGAAGTAACTTCTCCATCTCTCCTTAATATCCTCATCGCGCGTTAGTTAAAACATTTTGATTTTCGTCCTTAATACATCTTACATGACTTAGGTCTTGTTTCTTTTTATCTCTTAATTTGGCTAGCCTATATATATATTTTTCGCCATCTCTATTACCTAACCTTGTATATAGATCTTCCATGAAATTTGTTTTAGCTTGACTAACTACTTTTTTAGCTTGTTTTCTAGCTTCTCTATATTGATTGTACACATCTTCATCTTGACACTTAGGTATTTTCCTATACATCTCTCTTTTAGTCTTAATTGCTCGTTGGACATCCTCGTTCCACCACCATGTTTCCTTCTTTGGTGGTCCCAAGCCTTTAGGTATACCTAATACGTTTGATCTCACTCTCCTTATGCAACTACTCATTTCTAGCCACATTGTATTAGCATCTAAGTCAAGATTCCAAACATTTTCCTTTAGTAGTTTTTCTCTAAACTCTACTTATTTACTATGTTTTAGGTTCCACCACTTTATTCTAGGGTCGCTAACTCTTTTATTCATATTATGTCGTCGTGTTAGCTTAATATCAAGTACTACTAACTTATGTTGGGTAGTAAGTACTTCACCAGGTATTACTTTGCAGTCTCTACATATTTTTCTATCTATTTTTCTTGTTAAAAGAAAATCTATTTGACTCTTGTTATGACCACTACTAAAAGTAATTATATGCGACTCTCTCTTCCTAAAACTAGTATTTGCTAAGACAAGATCGTATGCTGAAGCAAATTCTAAGATTGATTCTCCTTCTTCATTTCTATTACCGTAACCAAAACTTCCATGAACTCTCTCAAACCCATCGTTACTTGCCCCGACATGCCTATTTAAATTTCCTCCAATAAAAACCTTTTCACCTAATGGTATACTTTGCATAAATCCATCCATATCGTCCCAAAACTTGCGTTTGATGCTCTCGCTTAATCCTACTTGTCGTGCATAGGCGCTAAGTATGTTAATTTTTTCGTCTCCAATAATTAATTTAACTAGAATCAATCTATCCCCGATTCTTTTAACCTCTACAACCTTATCCTTGTAATCATTATCCACCACAATTCCTACTCCATTGCATTTTCTATCTATACCAGTGTACCACAATTTAAACCCTGTGCTTCCTATTTCTCTACTCTTTTCTCCTACCCATTTTGTCTCTTGGAGGCAAGCAATATTGACTCTCCTTCTAATCATGGTATCTACTACATAAGTTCAATTACTAAAAGAAAATATATCAGTAATTGTAATTAACTAGGCAACTAAAATTATGTTTGACAATATGAATGTATGACGTACTTTATCATGCAATGCAATTGTGAAGGAAGACTTGCTGCAATAAATTTCATCAAGGCATCATGATATTTATGTGGTCAACTTATCATCATTTAACAAATAGCAACTAGACGACAATCAATAATTGAAATGATGAATTGAAAAAGTAGAAAAGATTAATTACAAATAAACAATGTCTAAGTAATCAAAATATCGACAACGAAAAGGAAGCAAATAAACCATATTCAGGAGGAAGGTGATCTCATGCAGAAAAAATTAACAAAAGGAAGCATAGAAGAAGAGATGGCGCTCATGCAGCAGAAACAGTGGCACTGTTTGAGCAATAGAAGGGCTTTCTGCTACTTGAGCTGAAGCAGTTCAATTGGTTGAACTGCTGTGGAAAAACAAGAAAAAGTGAAATAAAAACAAAAATAGAGGATTAAGGAAAAGAAGAAGCTCCTAACTATGAATCCTCCTTCCAATGAGCTCCACACTTCCTCTCCTCCTATATCTTAGATTAGAGCGTTTTGGCATCTATTGAACTTTTGCACTGAAATGTAACATTAACCTTTGGTTTCACTAGTGCCTCACTAGGGCTTACATGCCTCAGATTTTAAAGACAATTGTGAGTAAAAAATTTCCATATAAAAGACAATAATAGTAGCTGTAAGATTACAAATGCAGAACTAAATTTAATGAGCCTAAATTAAATACACGATCTATGATGAGGTTGAAATCATAGTTAATTGTTGCTTAAATAATATGTGCCAAGTAGTTTAGAGAGCGTAAATCTTATAGATGTATGATTTGCTCCCTTGAGGTTGGGGAAATAATCAAGAACGCCCTCTTAATTCTTATACAATTTCATGGCACTTGCTTAGACTCTATGAGTTTGTGAAATCGTCCTTAAATCGCATTTATTGCAACTATGTATCAATCAGTTATATTGTAAGTAATTCTAATTTTGTTGTGGCATCTTGATGATTGCTTGAATATTCTTACCACTTACCGTTCTCCATCAGTAGATGGACAAGTTTAGAAATTGGTGAAAATATTTATGAAATAATTCAATTTCTTTCATACTTTAGGTGTTACTCTAATGAGGAAACTATTCTTGTAAAGTAGATGCCTATTTTGTATTAGTTCCCTGATCATATGCCGTTTGAGCGAGCCACTTTGCCATAGTATGTGGATCTAGGTCCCCAATCATTCTTTCGATCTATTTATTGTAAAAGTTTCACTAAATTTCGTAGAATCACTAGAATAACATCAATAAGAAAATGACAACAATTCTTGAATAGGTTCATGCATAGAACTCATCCTAATATTAGCATTGTTCAAGCTGACATGGACAAAAATATTGCAGTTTTCTCGTAAAAGTATTTAATATTTATAAGGTCTTGTCTGCAACGTGCAAAATTTCTTTATCTTTTTTCTCGAGCGCAATGATATTTCTTAATCTTTTTTTTTTTTTTAAATGTTGCACACCTTAACCGAAGTGTTGTATAATGTTGAACAATGGTTGCTTCCTATTCTTCCTTTCCGTTTTCTTTATCCTCCAAATTCCCTTTCTTTGCCACTCGAGAATTCATTAGCAACCCACTGCCTCATACAGCTGGGCCACGACTGCCTCATACAGCTGAAACAAAACCCACGCTCAAGACATACCGAAGGCGCGCCAGGGCAATTGGGAAGTCAATCGTTGTGGGCCCACAGGGAAGCAACTAAGCGATTCAATAGTGTGTGCGTATTGTGTGTGTGATAAGCGTGTTAGAGCAATAGGTGGGTAGAAGGATATATTAATAGATGAACAATCCATTAATAGGGTTATCTTGTAATCTGGGTTTCCTATATCAAACCTTTGTCTGGGTGAGTTGAGAGAGTCTCTCATACTCTGGGGTTCTAGTTTGCTCTACACGTTGTAGATTGATTTCCTTGTTCATTTCATCAATAAAATACAGAGGCGCCCCCCTCTTTCCCTCCTATCACGTTAGATCGCATCACTGGTATCAGAGCATTGCTCAAATGTCCATGGGCCCCAAGTCTGATGCACGCATGGAGGCACTGGAGTCGGAGATGAAGAAAACGAAGCTTTCGATGGATGAACTCCGTTCGGCTGTAGAGTCACAGCGATCGGTGATGGAGAATCAGTTTTTTGGCCATATAACAGAAATTGGAATCCCTGATAGGGCAACAACGATCACAAATGAGCGGAACAAGGCAAATCAATGGCATGGGTGGTGCTAGAGGTCCAAATCCACAAGATCCTGAGCTGATCCAAAGCTCAACCACCATGGAGAAGTCAGATATGAAGTTTGCTCCCTATCGATCCGGTCTAGAGGTACGTAAAATTAAGATGCCTACTTGTGATGGTGATGATTTGCTTGTTTGGTTAAATCAAGCTGAGCATTACTTTGCCTTGCATGAAATGTCCGAGATCTCGAAACTACGTGCGGTGAGGATTTGTTTAGTCGGCGCTGCTCAGATCTGGCTCCAGACTGAGGAGAAGATGCAACCCTTTGAGAGTTGGAGGAGCTCAAGATGCAGTTGTCCCTTCGGTTCACGAAAGCGGATCCCTTGCATCTATGCCAGCAGTTCTTTGCCCTCAAGCAAGAATCATTAGTTAGGGAGTATCGGAAGCGCTATGAGCTTCTTTTATTGCATTAGGAAAGGTTGACCGAACGTCACAAGATAGCAGTCTTCAATAATGGTCCCATGGATCGCCTGCGAATAGAGATGATAGTCGATCCACTGTTGACGTTTCGTCCAGTCATCGCCAAGGCGAGGCGTCTGGAGAAGAAGCTTGGTGAGGGCTACTCGCTTGGGCCGCCCACATCCAAGGGCCCAAGTGGATCTGTTGGGTCGAGCCACAAGGGTGAGTCCAAACCACCAAGTTGGGTATCCCACACCTTATCCAGTTCTCCAAGGGGGGGTCAAGCAGGCCAATCCAAAGCCCAGTCTCTGATGGGCCCAACTGCACGGACCAACCCAGTCTCATCAGGCTCTACAAGCCCAAGTTCATCTAGTACTGCCACTCCGAGTGTTTCCTCTCCAAAACACAAGCGACTCACCGAGTCCGAGGCCCAGGCTCGAAGGAAACTGGGCTTATGCTATAGGTGCGACGAGAAGTGGTCAGTGGGCCACAGGTGCGCTCGCAAGGTCCTGAATGTTCTTGTTGTGGGTGATAACCAGGATGACGACTCGGCCGACGATCCTCTTGAGAACCTCGAAGGGCAGTCTGACCCAGCCACCGCCGAGTGTGTGGTGTTTGAATTGTCAGCTCATGCTGTGGTGGGAGCTCTAGCACCCCATACCATCAAGGTCGAGGGTGAGGTAATGGGGAGACAAGTGGTGATTTTGATCGGCGCGGGGCCTCCCATAATTGTGTCTCCTAAGCTCGTCAAAGCCCTGTCTCTTCCAGTTTCAACAACGGTTGCCTACGGGGTTTGTGTGGGTGGGGGCGCTTGTCTACATGGGTGTGGCGTCTGTCGCAATGTTCGAATCTCTTTCCAGACTCTGTCATTTGAGGTGGATCTTTACCCCATTGGCATGCAAAACCATGACCTCATTCTGGGCATGGAGTGGCTTCAATCCTTGGGTGTCTTTGCTATAGATTGGCGAATCTGCTATGTATTTCCAATCTCAAGGGAAACCAGTGGTGGTTTTTTCTAGTCTCGTGTAAATCGGTGCAGCAAACCATGTGCTAGGATGCTAGGATGCTTCTTGATTGAGTGTTGGGATCGAGACGTCTGGGGCCTCCTCCGTCCTTGTGGAAATGGAGCCATGTATCCAAACCATTCTAGATTCATTTCAGCAGTTGTTCACACCACCAGCCGGCCTTCCGCCTACTCGTGTATGTGACCATCCTATCGTGCTACGGGAAGGGACCGAGCCAATGCGCGTGAGACCCTATCGCTATCCCCACGTTCAGAAATCGGAAATTGAGAAAATGGTTGCAGAGATGTTGGACTAAGGCGAACTCAGGCATCATTCAGCCGAGTACGAGCCCCTTCTCCAGTCCAGTGTTACTAGTGAAGAAAAAGGACGGGAACTGGCGTTTGTGTGTCGACTACAAAGCCTTGAATAAAAGTACAGTGCCTGATTGTTTCCAGATCCCCAACATTGATAAACTTCTTGACGAGCTGCACGAGGCCTTTTTTATTTTCCAAACTGGACCTGTGCTCGAGCTATCACCAGATTCGCGTCTGGGCTGAGGATGTGCCTAAAATAGCTTTCCGGACGCACGAGAGCCATTACGAATTCCTGGTTATGTCGTTTGGCCTCTCCAACACCCCAGCTATTTTTCAGTCCCTCATGAACTCAATTTTTAAAGGCCAGTTATGCAAATCAGTCCTAGTGTTCTTTGACGACATATTGGTGTTCAGCCGATCCTTGAAGGAACACTGTTCTCACCTTTCTCAAGTCCAATCTATCTTCCAAGTGCACTCTTTGTTTCTTAACTTAAAAAAGTGTTGTTTTGCAAGGTCTTGGCTGGATTACTTGGGGCACATTATTTCTAACACTGGCGTCATGGCTGACCCGGAAAAGGTTCGAGCTATGGAGGTGTGGCCTTAACCATCCACGCCAAAGGAATTACGTGGCTTCCTCAGGTTAACGGGGGTAGTACCGCCGCTTTGTGTGAGATTACGGCAAAATTGCGGCCCCCCTAACACAATTGCCTTGGAAAGACTCCTTCACTTAGGATAATTCAGCCTCCCTGGCTTTCTCACAACTTAAGCAAGCTATGAAAGATGTTCTGGTTCTTGCTTTCTCTAACTTTGAGTCTCTGTTTGTAGTTGAGACCGACGCTTCGGGGGTAGGGGTTGGGGCGGTTCTCTTTCAAGCTGACATGTCGATTGGCTTTTTCAGTTAGGCGTTATCTCCCATGGCTCGTCTTAAGTCTGCTTATGAACAAGAATTAATGGCAATTGTACTCGCGGTGCAGAATTGGCGTCACTACCTCTTTGGGTCGTCGATTTTTGGTGCGTACTGATCAGAGAAGCCTTAAGTTCTTGCTATAACAACGGGAAGTCGCACCAGAGTACTAGCGTTGGCTGATCAAGCTGTTGGGGTTCCAACTCGACGTTCATTACAACCCGGGGCCCTCAAATGTGGTAGCGGATGCGCTGTCTCGTTATCCAACAACAGCTGAGCTTTCTTCCCTATGTGTTTTTTCATTTGTTGAGGATTCAGTCCTTGCCCAAGAGGTCGCTGACGACATCGCATTGGCTCCAATATTGCAAGACTTGTCGGCTGATCCAACGTTTCGGCCAGGGTGGACAGCTCGATTAAGGGCGCTCCGCTACAAGGACAGGGTAGTCCTCTAGGCTTCTTCACTCAAACAATGGATCCTCTTCGAATTCCATGCTAGTCCGATTGGCGGTCATGGAGGTTCTTAAAACATACTCAAGCATTGCTGCTGAGGTTTTTGGAAAGGCATGACGAGAGATGTGAAGGATTTCGTCACTGCTTGTGATGTATACCAAAGGTGCAAGTACGAATCATTGTCTCTTGCGGGTATACTTCAACCACTCCCTATCCCCAGCAGCTATTTAGGAGGATGTTTCGATGGATTTCGTCGAAGGACTGCTCAGATCGCATGGTTACAACTCTATTTTGGTGGTTGTCGATCGTTTGAGCAAGTTCGCTCATTTCTTCCTCCTTAAGCACCCGTTCACAGCCAAAACAATGGCCGAAGTGTTCATCAAAAGGGATGTGAAGCTTCACGGTTTCCGCTGTCCACCGTCTCCGATCGTGACAAGGTGTTCCTAAGTCACTTTTGGTGTGAACTGTTTCGACTCCAACACACCAAGCTTAACCGAAGTATCGCCTATCATCTTCAAAGCAATGGCCAAACCGAGGTGGTTAATCGTTGCCTAGAGACATACCTTCACTGTTTTATCTCCCAATGTCCCCGTGGATGGTCCGATTGGTTGCATCGGGCAGAATTTTGGTATAACACCTCCTTCCACACCTCCTTGAAATGTTCCCCATTCAAGATAGTCTACGGTCGCGATCCACCCCCGTTGATTCACCTTGGCTCTGTCTCGCGTTCCCCACTGTCTGATGTGACTGCCATTCTTCAATCTCGTGACTATGTCCTTGGGGAGCTTTGGGATCAACTTGTGTTGGCTCAGAACCACATGAAACAGCAAGCGGATCCCAAACGCCGTGATGTTACATTTGAGGTAGGCGATTTGGTTTTCCTCAAGCTACGACCTTACTGGCAGCTCTCTGTCGCCGGTGGGACATATTCCAAACCTAGTCCCCAGTTTTTTGGCCCTTATCGGGTGTTGAAACGCATTGGGGCTGTTGCTTATAAAGTTGGACTTACTTGCCATCCTCTTCCATTCACGAAATGTCTCCCAACTCAAGCGCGTTGTTGGCAACGCTGCGGTCTCGGTGGAACTGCCCCCTCTCGCCCCTAATTCCCTCGAGACTGTGTTGGAACATGAATTGGTTGTCTCATACCGCTGCCTGAGTGCGGGTCTTGAGGTCCTCATCAAGTGGCTTTCTCTCCCCATCAAGGATGCTTCTTGGGAGTTGGTCAAGCACATTAGGAAGTCTTTTCCCGCTTTCCACCGCGAGGACAAGGTCTGTGTTTAGGGAGGGAGTATTGTTAGCGACCCATTGCCTCAAACAGCTGGGCCATAACTGTCTCATACAGATGGACCAGAACCCACGCTCAAGACGTACCAGAGGCGTGCCAGGGCAGTTGGGAAGTCAATCGTATTGGGTCCACAGGAAAACAATTGAGCGATTCATTTAGTGTGTGCCAATTGTGTGTGTGATAAGCGTGTTAGAGCAATAGGCGGGTAGAAGGATATATAAATGGATGAACAGTCCATTAGTAGGGTTATCTTGTAATCCGGGTTTCCCGTATCAGACCTTTGTCTGGGTGAGTTGAGAGTGTCTCTCATACTTTGGGGTTCTAGTTTGCTCTACACGTTGTAGATCGGTTTCCTTGTTCATTTCATCAATAAAATACAAAGGCGTGCCTCTCTTTCCCTCCTATCACGTTAGATCGCATCAAATTCTTCATCCACAGAATTCACAATGTACTTCACTCCAGACCCTTGTGGTTAATTTCTGTAACTTGAACACCAAACCAACACAATGTGGAATATAACTGAGCATAATCTTCCACATATCTTTCCTGTACAACTAGCAATGACCTCAGATTACCACCGCCCATTGATTTGCTCTGCACCTCTTTTACGCTCGACTCCTGTTCATCTCCCTTCTCTAAACTGCTCTTCTATGTTTCGATTTCACACCCCAATTTTACTCTTTAAAACAAGGAAAATAAATTAATAGACCAAGACAATAATTGTGTTTAAAAACTAGATTTCAGCACCATTGTGACGCTTGAACAAAACCATTTAATTTTATTGTTCACTAAATTGAACATCTATAATGTCTGTCAAGTTTTCTTACTGAACATAGAACAGGTACTCAGTTTTCTAATACTCAAACCTGGAGCCAGCCTGATTCTTAGACTGGCCTGCTTTTTCTTCCTATATGTATCCTTACCTAGTTTTTGTTCTTTGTTTTTTTGTTTTTTTGTTTTTTTTCTTAAATAGGGCCTAATAAAACTGGTCAGCTGGATTTTTTCACATTTTGCCCCTCTAATAGCTACACATTTGCTTGTGCTCTCTTTACTTGAAAGACGCGGTATGAAATATATGGTTAGGACTTTGATGTATTACTATAAAGAATTTATGCTACTAAGAGTATTTACTCAATTAATGGAGTTCAGTAAAAATATACAACTATAAAAATGCAATAAAATAAATAACTTTTTCAATGAATAAATCACATGGTTATGCCGACGTAAGAATAAACTCTTATCATGGTTTTAGTTTGCTTGCTAAAGAATGAAAGAGTTGTGAAATCAAAATTCGATTTTGTGATTGTTTATGTTGTATGCAAGTATAACAACCTTATGTTGAAGGCCATTCAGTTTGATTTCTGTCAGTGTTGATGTTTTGAAGCGCAGCAGTTATCTTTGATGTATCAGTTTATTCGCATTGTCTACTTAAGTTAGCAATACAATTAATACACACTGAGAAACTGAAATCGTCGGAAATAAGTAGAAGGCATATACAGCTCCTATTGAAAATATGTTTGGACTGTTGATTTTGTGTTTGACGCTAATTTGTTTTGCTAATGGTATTTGCTTCTAGGTGTTTGGGACAGATAAGAGATATTGGTTCATCCCTGCATACTCGGAAGAAGATCTAAGAAGGATGCCAGTACTTCAGGGCCTTGAATATCCAACACAACCCGATTTCGACACAAGGAGTTCTAACAACCATGTGCAGTATAACTATATTTCTTCATAAAATAAGAGCTCTGTCTCCACTCTCCATAAAGAGTTCACTTCTGAAAAACTTACTATCGCTTTCGTCATCGATGCTGTTAGATTCGCCGGTTCCAGATGGTTATTGGGAAGCGCGGAAGAACTTTATGTATATTAATAGAGGAAAAATCGGGAGAACCGCCTTTGTTTGCATGTCTGATATGCACAAGTCAGGTAGCCAGGAAACGGAAAACACCAGTGACCAGAGAATGAGCCTTTCATGAGACGCTTTGAGTTTCTTTTTTTAGTAGTGCTTTGAGTTATTTTTTAAATTTATGGATTGAATTCCATCGGTTTGGCTCTTGTGGTGGAGCTCAATTTTAGCAAATACATGTATTTGTTTGTTTATGAAACTCCCGAGAGAAAATGTCTGTAAACTCAAAGTATTGCTTAGAAGAAACTTGAGTGCATCCCCAAGAGCTTAAATGAATCTTAGTTGACTGGTAATTATATTTGACACACTTAAAGCCATGCACTAGGTCACATCTGTTCAAAAACTGTGCAATATATTTCAAGATGTGTGCACACATATATCGATGTGTTTTCATTGTTATACGGTTCAGATTCCAGAAACAGGTGTATGACCTTAAACTATGACATTATCTTGGCAAGAGCAGATGCTTCATTGCTAAAATTACAAATTATTTGATGGATTTTATTTGATATGTGGTTACTTTCCCGGCAGAGTTTGTTCATTTTGTTTAGTTTTTTTTTTTAATTTTTTTTTATAAATTTAACCATGGGTATTCAAACATTTGTCTGACTAGTACAATGGGACTTGATGAGCCTTGAGATTGTGGAAAGAGATCATTAGTGCCCTGACGTTTGGCTATCGTGAGGATCGAATTTGAGAATGTGCACTTAACCCGCATAGTCTCACTTTGGCCCTTACCACTAGGCCTTGCATTTGGTGACTATAAGAACTTTTAAAAATAACTTGAATATGTTGTGATATGGATGACCACTTAACCAAACTTATGGATGATCACATTGTCAAGCATGACTTTCACATTGAATTGTAACATCAACTCATCAAGCATGGCGTCTACATTAAATGTAACTTGTACACTCCATGTAACTTGTATTCATCTCCAATGAACATTTACTTGTCCATGTATTGTTATGTAACTTGTAATCTTGTATGACATGAGACTTTGGTGTAACTTGAACACTTTGCGCAAGTACTCATTCTCATCCTGACTAAGGGCCTATATAAAGGGGTTCCTTCACTTGTATGTAAAGAACACACAAAGTTGAATGAAGAACTTCTCATTCCAACTCTTTCATTTCTTATCTTTTCCTGTGTAGTAGTAGTTCTTAGTTTTCTACTTTCCTTCTCTAGTTTCTAACAAGTCTCAACTTAGTTTACAACACATTATCAGCACGAGCTTGCTCTTGCACAAAAGGAGATCATGAAGTTCAAGAAGGATTGCTAAGGAGACAAAGCTATGAATGTATTATTTTTGTTAATTTAAATAAGTTCAATTTATTTCCATGTTATCATGGTTAATCCTTTTTTTTTTTTTCGTTACTTGCATTATTTATGTATATGTGTTTTATTCATACACTATGCCTTGTAACGTCACCAATTGCGAAAGTATGCTATGTAGTTGCGTCATGGACGATATTTTACATCAAGAATCAAAAGTCAATGCGACATAAATATTTTTTTCTCTATACTATAAAGGATTAGTTATGCTCTATTCTTGATTTTATAATACAAATAATACTATGAGTTTGGGTTGATAGTCGGTAAGCCTTGTTCCTGGTAAAGCTACACATTAAAAGAGAGACGGGGTATCTCGTTCGAGGAGGCATGGTTTTAAGTAGACTTCATCTCGCCACCCAACCTGGAGGTTATCCCATCAACTCGTACAAGTAGTACATTTTGCCTATTAATAATCAAGTTGTGAACATATATTTAATCGTATATTATCCATTTTATATAAAAAGGAGAAAAACTAGTTACTCAATTTTAATTTCATTACATATTCTTAGATTATGACAAACCTTCAAAAACTTGAATTTATTGCCCTCGATATCACTGACAACAATTAATTTTTATGACAACTGGATATCGAGATATACCTTCAAGTTAAAGACTTGAAAGGCACCATTATGGAAGGAAATAAAACATCAATGTAAGACCGTGCGAAAGCACTGATATTCCTTCGCCATCATCTCCATGAAGGTTTGAAAAATGAATATCTCACTGTAAAAGATCCTCTCACCCTGTGCTTAAGCTTGAAAGAGCGATATGATCACCAAAAGATGGTGATATTTCCAAAGGTTCAAAACGACTAGCTGAGTCTTAGGCTACAAGATGTTAAAATAGTCAGTGATTATAACTCCACCATGCTTAATATTACCTCTCGTTTGAGGCTATGTGGAGTAAATATATCCGATGAGGCAATGATGAAAAAAACATTAAGTATTTTTCATGCCTCAAATATGTTGTTGCAACAACAATGTCGAGCGCGTCAATTTAGAAAGTACTTGAAATTAATTTCTTGTCTCATGGTGGCTGAACAAAACAATGAGTTTCTGTTGAAAAATCACAACTCCCGTCCAATTAGTTTCGCTTCAATTCATGAAACAAATGTCACATCCTATAATGAACACAAAAAGGTCAAGGAAAGAAAAACTATGAACGAGAAAATGGGAAATGATCGATTGATATAGATCATGGCAAATAGTATCATAAATTCCGTGGTGATAAGTTCCAAAACAAATGGAACAGAAAAGACGCCACTTAGAAAAAAGAAAGAAATATTGTTGAAAATGGGCATGCTCATAATTGTGACCAATCATGTCACATATATGATTTAAAAGGCCATTGGGCTCATGTATGCCATAAGCTTAAGCATTTTATTGATCTTTATCAAGTCTCCTTGAAGGAGAAATGGCAAAACAATTGAGATAAATTTCACTATCAGAGATGGCTCATCGAACATTAATTATATGAATGTCCTAAATTTTCATGATGATCCAAACACTAGTCTTGATGTTTTTAATGATCATATGCAATGTTTTTTAATTTCGATAATTTTATGCACTAGTTTTTTTTTGTTACGCTCTCTAATTTCTATGTACTAGTTTCTTATTATAAATGAAATGTCTTATTTTTTTTAATTTATCAAACATATTTATCTAGATTGATCATTAAGTCATGTGTTCAAATCATGAACCAAATAAGAGTGATATTTGGCTTGCTAATTGTGCTACAATGCACACAATCATTAAAAGGAGAGAATATTTCTCTAACTTGAACTTAGCCAAGGCTAATGTTAAAACAATATCTAGCATCTCTAATTTGATTAATGGCTCTGGAAGAGCAAATATTATGTTGTCTTGGGGTACAACAATTCATGTTGATAATGTCTTATACTCCAAAAAATCTAGAAGGAATTTACTTAGCTTTAAAGATATTCCTACAAAATGAATATCATAGTGAAACCATGAATGAAAATAATAGAGAATTCCTCTATATTACATTGGTTTCAAATGGGAAAAAAATATTGGAGAAATTCTCTACTTTATCATCTGGATTATATTTCACTCATATAAGATATGTTGAAACGAATGTCGTCATAAATAGAAAAATCAATGATCTAAAGACATTCATTTTATGGCATGGCCGACTTGGTAATCCAAGAACATCAATGATTTGAAGAATAATTGATAATTCACATGGACATCCTTTAAGGAGTCATATAATACTTTCAACTAGTGGCTATAATTGTGCTAGTTGTTCTCAAGGTAAATTAATAGTTAAACCATCTCCAAGTAAAATTGTTGTGGAATATCCAATTTTCTTAGAACGCATTCAGGGAGATATATGTTGATCTATTCATCCTCACAGTGGGCCATTTAGATTTTTCATGATTTTAATAGATGCGTCAACTAGGTGGTTACATGTTTGTTTGCAATCAAGACCTTACATCTTGATAATGCTGGGGAATTTCAATATCAAACATTAAGAGATTATTACATGTCTATAGGAATTACCATTGAACATTATGTTTCACATTTGCTTACTCAAAATGGTTTGGCAGAATCTCTGATCAAACGTATCCAATTAATCACAAGACCCTTAATCTTGAGAACTAACCAAATTTAGTTTGGGGACATGAAGTCTTTCATACAATATCTATCTTTCGTTATAGGCCTACTGCATACCATGAACCTTCCCCCATGCAACTCATTTTAGGTCAACAACCAAATATCGCACACTTGTGGATTTTTTGTTATGTAGTGTATGTTCCCATACCACCTCCCAATTGAACTAAGATGGGTCCACAACGAAAACTTGAGATTTGTGTTGGATTTACCTCATTCCATTATAAGATACATTGAGCCCATAACATGGGATTTATTTACTGAACGTTTTGCTGATTGTCACTTTGATTAAGCAATTTTCCCACCATTAGGGGGAGATAAGAAGCCAATTCAAAAGGAATGACGCGAAATTTCTTGGAATGCATCAACTTTATCACATTATAATCCACACACAAATCAGTGTGAACTTGAAGTTCAAAAGATCATTCATTTGCAAAAAATTGCCAATCAATTATCTGATGCATTTATCGATGCAAAACGAGTGACAAAATCACATATTCCAGATGTAAATACTCCTTCAAGAATTGATGTCTATGTGCAACATAATGCACAAGAACCAACAAAACACCTAAAGCATGGAAAGCTAGTTGGTTTAAAGGATACGATTCCACGAAAAAGGAAAACTAGAGTAAAAATAAATGCAAATCAAAATACTCATAGGAAAGCATAATAATCCTTTAATAAGGATTTATCGGGACAAGTTGATTCTAACGAGGAACAACCACCTATAGAAAAGAGGGAAAACATGAAAATATTGTGATCTCAATAAATTATTTAGACTTTGGTAAGATTTGGAATCAAAATAATATTGTTCTTGATGATATATTTGCTTTCTACGCGTCTTTTGAAATATGCGGAAATGAAGATGATCCAGAACCACTATCAGTGGACAAATGTCGAAAAAACCTGATTGGCAAAAATGGCAAGAAGCTATCCAAGCAGAGCTAAACTTGTTGAAGAAATAAGAGGCTTTTGGACCGATTGTTCCAACGCTAGATGAATTAAAGCCTGTTGGATATAAATGGATATTTGTATGAAATAGAAACGAAAAAAATGATATTACAAGGTACACAACAAGACTTATAGCTAAAGGTTTCTCACAAAGACCTGACATTGATTATGGGGAAATATACTAGGAGTAGAATGGCGGTGGTGGGCTGACATTGATTATCGGATTAAGGCGGCGGACCCATCGCCACTGGAGTAGAATGGCGGTGGTGGACTGACTTAACGAGAGGAGGGGCCTCTACTAGGAGCCCCCCTATGTGAGCCCGTGCTAATTGACGAATAGCAGTGAGCACGGGAGGGGTAGGTCAGGGGTCATTTTGACCCCTAGCCACCCCAATCAGGGGCCTGGTGCTCCTGGCCTGGTCAATAGGGGCCATTTTGGCCACCGGACCAAAAATAATATATATAATATAATAATAAAAATAAAAATAAACTAAAGCATTATATATGATATATATATAAAATAAAAATAAATAGAATAAAATATATAGAAATAATATTAGTGGACTTCGGGATGCATTATCGCACCCCGATGAGGGAGATCGACTGGGTCCCACCCCTCGACCCTCGCGCCGGGCGATGGGGGACTCGCGGGACCAATACTAGTGGGGCCTTAAAATAGATTAATGGTAAATAGGGATTTGAAATGTGAATGCGACGCATCTTAAATTGTATAGATTCACGAATCGATTCACATAGAACCCCGTCGCGTAAGGTCCAAGAGTGGATATCGCAGCGAGTCAAGGTAAGTGGGGAGCTTCGCTCAAGTATCAAATATGACATGTTATTAGATAATTAAGATTCACGATTTGAACTCAAGACTTGGGAATGGGTTGCATTATATTATTGACTTGATTTTACTTATCTATGGGTTGTATATGTGTTGCACCAAACTTGGAATTACCTTATCCTAGACAAGGAGACAAAATTACCTACTCGTGGGTAAAGAGTTAGGATTACCCCTCTTGGCTAAGGAGATGGGGTTAAATTATTAAGGTTATGAGCGGTGGTAAACTTTTCATGAAAACTCTAAGTGATCTTAATGCACATATCGACGACGACCATCACGTGTCCTTGCGCCTTCGGCTACTCAGAATGTGACATTTGGGCCACCACGTCCATCGCATCACTCGCGGTAGAACGAGGGCAGAGGCCAAGTGCATCCGCGAGTGTCGCGCATCCACCTCTGAATTACCATAAGTTGCATATAATTTGTTTCCAGTGTGGGGAAACGGGACATTATAAGAGAATATGCCCTAACCCACCATCATCCGAGAGGAGTGTAGCTCCAATTGCCCGAGGAGCAGTCCATGTAGTAGCTGAGCATGACCATGAGACCCCGCAAAGCATAATTACAAGTACAAGATTGTATTTTGGTGACGAAACCAACATGCATTATTTAATTTGAGATCTATCCTTTTACTGTTATTGGGAAACCAAAATTTGGTACGTTAGTGTTGGATAGGGCAAAGCAAAACTTGACAAAAAATACTATCATTGATGGAATTGTATGATCTCACAATTAGTGGGTAGAATACTAAAATTGGGGATCCCCTAAACTAAGAATATATTAAAATGAGCATTAAGTGCATGGCGCATTGATATAAGTGGATCTAGTGATTTTGATTTAAAAAGGATGCATATGATGGAAGGTGGCGCATCGAGTATATGTAAGTTACAAAAATATTGGGGGTACCAAAACGTTAACACTATTTTTGATATAAGTGAAATGTATTTGACTGTGGTACAAATATAAATAAATCAAGTTAGTAATACTTGGAGAGCATATCTTACGGCCAGTAATAAAATAATGAGTCAAATGATAATGAACTCAATGATAGGCAGATTATAAAATTGAGGATATCCAGCTAAAAGTATAGTCTTGGTATGATTGTCTGGTGTTTGACATGTGGATTGACAACTGTTAGGTCAACTGGAACCTAATCTGGTCATAAAGGGACAGTTGAACAAAAATAAAGTTAAGAAATAAATAATGTAACTAATGTCACCTAACCTAAGAGTTAGCTCAAAAAGGTGATAAGAGACACTTGTTCACTGAATGTAACCTTGACTAAGCCAAATGAATTTAAAACGGTCGCCTAGGATCGTGAGAGTTGACTCAAAAAATTTAAACCTATAATAATAAATGACGATAAACATCTGTTGACATTGATGCTAAGGTATTATTCCTGAGAAGAATACTTGGCATGCCCATTTGTAGACACCACATATAAGTCGCAAGAACATGAAAAATCATTCATTAATATGTAAACGAGATGATGATATATATGGTGTGCTAGTGTTCATACTATAGCAGGTAGTTATCTTTATTACTACGGCCAGTCGATAGCATGGTTTTGTTACTAGATATGCAGAGATATTTGGACACAGATAGGCACAAAATCACATCTCATTAAGGTTATCTCTGCTAGCTGATTGAAAGACTTAACCGTACGTTGCAACTTTGGTGCATAGTACAAAGGAATATCTAGATACGCGTGATGGTACGAAGACTTGGCAGGTAGCTTAAGTTT
This sequence comes from Stephania cephalantha, assembly GCA_039657325.1. Classification (NCBI taxonomy): domain Eukaryota; kingdom Viridiplantae; phylum Streptophyta; class Magnoliopsida; order Ranunculales; family Menispermaceae; genus Stephania; species Stephania cephalantha. Next base: position 25,014,188 of record CM077577.1, read on the forward strand.
AATGACTATTGATATCTATACGAGGTAAGCCTCGTGAATTCGGCCCTGTAGGACGAAAACAAAAATGTTGGGATGTTGGAGTCAAGGGTAAAAATGTACTACATGCGGAGTACATACAGATTTTGCAAGTGTGGATTTGCGTCATTTAAGAAAGATATAATAATAATAATAATAAAAGAAGGGGTCGTAAAAGAAATCGTTACGATTAGACACGATGGGATACGAGTGTACTTTGCTTTTACTTTCAAGGAAAAAATGTTTTTAAATTAGGGATATTATAACGACCCATTGTGGCGGCCCTCGCCGCCCCGGGGTGACGTCTTTTCGTGTACTCCTTGCCCGGTGGCCCCAACTACACGTGTACGACACACTGCTTTGCCGTCCTTTTCTGTCTCAAAATTCGTATCTACTTGTGTGTACAACGTATAAATAACATATTCAAATGGAAGTCGTACTTAAATGCAAGAAATATTAATAATCAATTTAACAAATCCTATTGTGGAAAAACCCTGAAAAGTACGAGGTAGACAACTGTACCATATAATGTATAGGCATGTACAAGGTCATAATACTCCCCAGTTCCCAAAAGAATAAAAAAATATCAAAACTAAACACACGTACAAGTAATCCTCAACGGTAGGCAGTCAGAGGTAGTCGCCTAAGATCCCCTTGCCCTTACTTGTACTCAGATCTGCACTCAATCATTACAGAAGAAAATGGATGACGAGTCCAGTCAGTAAAATCCGAAGAAACTCCTCCTAGCATTCAAATAAACAAGTGGAAGTCAATAAGTACTGTTAAATAAACATGCGGAATGTAAACAAACAACTGTAAGTAGGGCATCACATGCATAGATAACAATAAAGTGCAAATGTATGTGCCTGTTCTAGTCAGACTAAACCATACTTCGGAATACCTTTCCAGGATCCCACTAGTGGGCGCACCCAACTAGTTATCACCTGGTCCCTCTCGGTGGCCGGCGTAGACCTACGACGCACCGACACATGTAGCAGTTTATTAGCTCGGGTCGTTATCCACCGAGAACTCCTGATACACATGCTATGGTCTAGACTGCATAGACACATAACGAAAAATCCGGTGGGAGTAACTCAACCAGCCGTCCAAACAATGACAAGATATAGATGTAATAAAAACCACAAGGAATACTGGAAATGAATGGAAATACAAAGCGAAATAAATACTCAGAGTTTTTCAATTGGGTTTTACAAACCTCACAACGCACTCCAATACCCCATAATCAATCCAGGAGTCCAAGTCCACTTTGGGTCCTTAGTCGCCAATTGATCACCCATGTCCACCTATGTCCATTTATCAATAATTCCAATTTAGTATGACAATTCACGACCAATTTCTAAAACTTTTAGGCCAAATTGCCCATTTCGCGATTTTCGAGGCAAAAACCCCGCGAAAGGCGTTCGGAATATCCAAGTATTTTAGTTTTCTTAGAAATTTATAAATTTATATTTATTTTATTGAAATATAATTTTTCGGAATTTTTCCTAATTTTTCTTCCTTTTTTTTTAATTTGGTTTGGGTCGGGTCAACCCAAATCGGGTCGGACCCAGACCTTGGGCGAGAATCGGTCGAGGCCGGGGCCGTAGGCCCGTTTCGGGCGTGGCCGTGAGTGGGGGTGCACGACCCGAGTACGGTCGCGTGTTTTGCACCTTCCTCATCCGATCGAACCAGTTTCACTAGTTCGATCGGAAATTTTTATTTTTTTTTTTTTATTTTGCCTTTTGTTTGGGTTGGGGTTGCTCTCCACCCCACCCCGGTGGAATCGATGGCAGGGGAGACACCCCTGCCATCTCCACCTTGACCCGGTTCGGCCTCCATGGCTGAACCCCACTCTCGGCCACCATGGCCAACTACCAAAACCCACAACAACCAACGAGAACTCGCATCGATCGTGACATTTAGCCCTCTCTTCTCTCCTTCCCGGCTTCTTCTTCTCCTCCCCCTCGCGTTTCTTCTTCTTCCTCTCTCGGCCTCCCGATCGTGGTGTGTGTGTGTGTGTGTGTGTGTGTGTGTGTGTGTGTGTGTGTGTGTGTGAGTGAGAGAAAAGGTGGTGGTGAAGTATAGATAAGGCTTGTTGACTTTGTGTCTTCACTCCAAAGTGTGACACAACTAGGACATTCACCTGTGTTTTCGGGCGTTTCGACACACGGTTTCGCGTCCGAACCACGATATACGCGTACCGCCGCGTCACTAGCCACCTAATATCCATTCCATATTAGTTACTTGGCCAATTTTTATTTAATTTGTGTGTTTTAGTTTCCCCGACCTAATATTCGGTCCCGTCAACTACTCGATACCCGCATCGACACGCATATCGAGGCAAATACAATTCACTCAATCTCGTTGTGTTTTAGTTTCCCCGACCTAATAGTCGGTCCCGTCAACTACCCGGTACCCGCGTCGACACGCATATCGAGGCGAATACAGTTCACACAATCTCGCACGTATTGTTATGCAACATACACACATGCGATGTATTTCAATAAATTGCACCGCAAATAAGCAACCAACACACCATAAACTATCGTACTTAGGTCCTCGTGTGTCCTAGCCTACCGCGGCGTCCACGTAGATCTGAGCTGGCGTCCACGTCTGTAAATTTAATAAAATGGGTCGTTACACCCATAAACCTAAAAACGCATCCCAAAGGTAATTTAAAAATTTTGCAAAAAATCCTGCCCTATTGGTCCTAGTATATTAATGCCCCTTTTTGTTCACACACAAAATTGAGAAAGAAAAATAGATGAGACTTTTGTTTGGGGAATCGTGGCGGGTGTGATGCTTTAAAGACGAGGAGACCTCCATTGAAGGTAAACCCACTCTCTATACCCTTTCTTTTCTTGTCTAAACGAATAACAAGTTTATGTTTGCTTCAATAATGGTGGAAAACATAATTTTCTTCTTTTGATTTTGAATTTATGAGACTTTAGTGGAGAACCCCAAGGGGCAGCAGCGTCGGTAACACTGGAGAAGGGCGGGGGTGTCTTTATGTCGAATTAGGGCGTAGCGGACCACGCGCCAGTAGTAATGGTGGCGGTGGACCGTCGCCACCAGGGAGGAGGGGCCTCCTAGTGGAGGCCCCCCATGTGAGCCCGTGCTCACTGCCAAATGGTAGTGAGCACGGGAGGGGGGAGGTAATGGGTCATTTTGACCCTTGGCAACCCCTAACTAGGGCCAGGTAGCCCCTGGACCCGTCAACGAGGGCTAAACCGACCCTAGATCGATCGATAGGGGCTGTTTTGGCCCCTGGACTAAAAATAATAAATATATATAATAGAAATAAATAAAAACAATATTAGTGGACTTCGGGTCGCACTACCGTACCTTAACGAGAGAGACCGACAAGGTCTCACCTCTCGACCCTCATGTTGGGCGACGTTGGACCTGTAGGACCCACACTAGTAGGACCTCAAAGTAGATTTAATGGTAAATTGGGATTTGAAATGTGACTTTTCGTTGATGTGACGCGTCTTAAATTATTTAGATTCGCGAATTGATTCTCATAGAACCCCGTGCATGCAAAAACAGGGGTGGATATCGCGGCGAGTCAAGGTAAGTGGGGAGCTTTGCTCAAATATCAAATATGACATGTTATTCGATAATTAAGATTCACAATTTAAACTCAAGACTTGGGAATGGGTTGCATTATGCTATTGACTTGATTTTACTTATTTATGGGTTGTATGTATGTCGCACCAAACTTAGAATTACCTCGCACTAGACAAGGAGATGAAATTACCTACTATTGGGTAAGGAGTTGGATGACTTTCTCTTGGGTATGGAGTTGGTATTACCCTTCCTGGCTAAGGAGATGAGGTTAAATTACTAAGGATATGAACGGTTGTAAACTTTTCATGAAAACCTTAAGTGATCTTGGTGCACATATTGGCGACGGCTTGGACGAACTTGCTGTTGGTTTGATGAGACCATTAAGGGGACACAATGACCATTATGTTTACTAGCGATTTTCATTACCTCGAGAATAGGGGAATCAATCATTGGAATCAAGTCAATAACTAGTATGCATTGAATGGAACAACGACTTATAATTATTATTATTCTTTTATAGTATATCTCTTGTGGGCCCCTTTGCATGAATACTTTGATTTCGTTTATGATTTTCAAACCTCTTGCTATTATGGTTTAATGCATCTTGAAACTTTTCTAAAATGAATAGAATGAATGGTTTACACTTAATTATATATATGAATCTTATTTCCATGCTTTCTACTCAATGCTTGATAATTTGATTTCGAGCTCATGTTAGGTCTTGCATAATTATTAAGTAGTACTTGTGTGTTTGATGTTTGAGTGATGTTTCCACTTATTGAGCTCTGTTGTCCCTTTATGTCACCCCACTTACTCTCCCGGTACATCCACATCTGCTTTAGACTGCGACAAGGGAAATGAGATAGCTTGAAGTCTTCCCCTGTATTGTGAGCCTTGTGTGCTCCTATTATCTAGTTCATTGACTTTGAGAACTTATAAACTTGGGTTGTAACTTAAGACTTGTTGGGTAGTTTGAACCATTCATTGTAATAATTAGAACGTATGGAAGCTTTTAGGGATATCGTGAATTGAATAGACTTTTGAAAACCCATCTCACGGATCTTTCTATAATTGCTTTATGGATATTTTATTTAATTAATTCCACATTTGTTATCCATTTGTATAGCTATTGTCTTTCCGCATGTTTTGTATAGGCGAGTTAAGTCGTTGCTCGTGCCCAGTTCAAATACTTGGGCTTGGGTGATGGTTTGAGCCGAGCGACCTGACCCCTAAGTCGGGGGAGGGTCGTCCCATGTATGGATCCCTAGAGAAACATATATATATATATGATAATCCTTGAAGGATTTGAAATATCTGAAGAAATAAAATCAAAACTCGATAATATGCATTCTATAAAATTACAAAGGTCTTTGTACGAATTGAAACAATCTGGACGAATGTAGTACAAATGCCTTAGTGATTATTTACTTAATGAAGGATATGTAAATAATCAACTTTGCCCAAATGTCTTCATTATAAGATCATCAACATGATTTATGATTACTGTTGTATATGTTGATGATTTAAATATTGTGGGAAACCACGACGACATCGTTAGAACATCCTAATACTTCAAAAGGAATTGGAGATGAAAAAACTTGGAAAAAAAACTTTTTCTTGATTTAAAAATTGAACATTTTCCAAGTGGAGTACTTGTCCATTAATCAGATTATATCAAAAAAATATAAAAAAGGTTTTATATGGACAAGACACATCCATTGAGCTCTCCAATGTTGTCAGATCACTTGAAGTGGATAAGGATCCATTTCAACCTCATGAGAGTGATGAAGAGCTACTTGGTCCAAATGTACCATATTTAAGTGCAATTGATGTACTTATATATCTTGCAAATTGCATAAGACTTGACGTTGCTTTTGCTGTCAGTCTACTAGCAAGATACAACTCTTCGCCAACTCGAAGACATTGGAATGATGTTAAACACGTTTTTCGTTATCTTTGAGGAACAAGTGACATTTGTTTGTTTTACTCGAGAGGAGTAAAAATAAATCTCTAAGGTTATGTTGATGCTGGGTATTTGTTTGATCCCCATAAGGCCCGTTCTCAAACAGGGTACATATTCATCTATAGTGATACCGCTGTATCATGGAAGTTAGTAAGCAAACTATGATTGCTACTTCCTCCGATCATTCAAAAGTACTTGCAATTCATGAAGCAAGTCGTGAATGCGTATGGTTGAGAAACATGATTGAACATATTCAAGAATCATGTGGATTATCTTCAATAAAAAATTCTCTGACCACATTATAAGAAGATAATGTAGCATATATCGTGCAATTAAGTGAAGGATACATAAAAGGAGACTAAACAAAACATATTTCACTAAAATTCTTCTATCTACATGAGCTTAAGAAGAATGGTGAAATCGACGTCAAGCAAATCCGATGAGTGATAATCTCGTTGATTTATTCACAAAAGCTTTACCAACCATAATGTTTAAGAGGCTTACATATGGCATTGGATTGCGTAACCTTAAGGACATTGCAAGCAAAGAAACAGAACAAGTTTCACCCATGTTCACATGAGAGGGAGTTATTGATTAGTGTATTGCAATTTTTTTCCCTTAGCTATGATCTTATCCCACTAGATTTTCCTAGCAAGGTTTTTAATAAGGCAATCATAACAATATTATACCCATCTTAAGATTAATAAGCATGGTGTACTCTTTTTCTTTTGCTAGATTTTTTCCCACATAGTTTTTTGTAGTAAAAGTTTTAACGAGGCACATTATCAAGCGGCAAGTGTCATGCAACGAGGAATGTTATACTATGGATTGTAACATCCCCAACTTTATTAAGCAATGCCCGATTTGAAACCCTAATTAAGCCTTGGTACACCGGTCGAACTCAATTAGAGTAACAATATAGCCGTCCTTCATAACTGATAATCACAATATAATATATCGTATATCTAATAAATAATTGAAAACACATCAGAATTAATTTTTTTTTCAATAATACAAACGATATACTAAAACTGACATAAATCTCGATATTTAGAGCCATGTCCATAAAAAATAGTAATTCAATACAATATATATACGGTAGGGAGAATAATTCACCATAGAGAAGGCTATAAACTCCTTATTTTCTCTGTTCCTAAGTCGAAGCGCCTGTCGTTAACCTGAATGTTAATTGGGGAATGAGCGCTCCAACTTTCTCAGTAAGTGATGCTCGTAAACCGATCAACTATCATCTAATATCAATGATCAATGAATAACAATATGAATTTAAACCATATCTATTCAGGCATAAAAATGATACAAAAATACTGTGACGGCCCCTACTTCTGAACAGGGCACCGCCCGGCCTAATCTCGTACTCAAGCCTTAATCCACATGATCTAAGACTTCAATACGTATTAGTCAGCCTATCGTCCTTATATCCTCCAAATCTCCATGTATTGTTATATTATCACATTGACAGGTAATTCAAATGTTAAGCGGAAGCATTGGTAATTCAAATATTAAGCGGAAACATTAATTCTCCAAAACATTCCTAAGTGTGGAAAACCAGGAAAAGACATCATTACATGCATGTATAGATATGAAACTATTCACTCAACCCAATGTACAACCCAAAAAGACATAAACAAGAATAATACATCAAAAGTCGAGACATACAAATGAGTGAGGAGAGTCGCCGAACTGCTCAAAGGAAGTCGCCGATCTTCTCCTTCCCTGGTCTGCTGCTGCTCGACGGACCTACACACACCGTCACAAACTAGACGGTAAGTATAGTGATATTTAAGTACTAATTAGAGAATTTTATGCCACATTTACAAATAAACGAATGATATTTAAAAGCATAAAGTAGCGAAATAAATTGTCGAAACAAGAAATGCAAGTAAATACCATAGTTAAAGATGTAGAGACAGACACAGGCTAAGTCGAGATGATCTACGTCCCATTTCGGCGGTGAAAACTATCACCTAACCTTTCCCACTACTATATGGAGCTGTGCTCAACATATCTCACACAAATAGCGGAGCTGCGCTCTACGCTTTACAACATCAATCTCATGCTTGCCGACCACCCCGAGTCCCATACCTCGTGTGCCGCGCAAGTGTAGTGATGAGTCTTGGGAACCCGTAGACCCATGTCCCAGTGAACCAGCGCATCTCTCGTGCAATGGACACTAGATAATCCCTACTTTCATTTCAAAGACAAAAAATTCCAAAATTCTAGGATACCAGATAAGTTAGGCTACAAAGCCCAAAGAAAATCAAATACAAGTCCAAGTAAATCCATATTATTCCATTAGCATGCTTTTTATCATTTTTGTTCAAGAATGACATCAAGTGTAGGAATCAGAGGCAACGAAACAATTCACAAGGCATCATGTCACAATATTCATCCATGAATAAATACAAGAACAACATGATGTGCGAGTTCAAGTAGCAATGTCTACCAATAGACCAAAAAGTAATAAGAGAATGAAATGAAATATAAAATTCTCACAGTCGTACTTACAAGTCACACGCTTGTTCTAGTCTAGCCGATCTTTCGACAATTCGAAATGCGTGCCCAAACGCCTGAGTTATCCCCTTAGTTCCCTAACATTTAATAATAGAACATTTTAGGCTAAATCGAAGTCGAGACTATATCGACCATTTTTTTATTTTCGGCCAATTGGCCCATTTCGCGTTTTTCGAGGTAAAACCCCCGTATAACGTCTCAATCGACTTTCGAATTCTTCACTTTTTATGGAAATCTAAAATTTCTATTGATTTGGATCACAAATATATTTTTCCCTATTATTTTGAAATTTTCCTGAATTTTCTCTATTTTATGGGATTTATTTATTAAAAATCAGTTTAATTTAATTAAATAATTATATATATATTATTTTTTTATTGGGGTGGGTCCGGGTTAACCCGACCCGGTCCAGTCGGATCCGGGTCGGTATGACCCGTTCCTGTCGGGTCCGGCCCTACCCGGCCCGGCCCACCCGGCTCACACCCATCTTCTTCCTCTTGCGCGAACCAGAGCTGCTGCTTTTTTTTTTTTTTTTTTTTTTTTTTTTTCACTGGGGTTGGGCGTCCATCCCCAACCCCAAGTTGGGTTCGTGCAGGGGAGACGACTCCCCTGCCGTTCCTTGAGCTCGAACGAACTGTTATGGCAGTTCGTCCGAGTCTCCCACCTCGGACCAACAACACCGAACACAACAACAACGACAACACAAAAACAATCGAAATCAACAACTCACCTTGGAGCTCGGTCTCTCTCTCCCGATCTCTCTCTCTCTCTCTCTCTCTCTCTCTCTCTCTCTCTCTCTCTCTCCCGGTCTCTCTCATTCTTCTTCCTCTCGGCCTTTCTTCCTCCTCTTCGCTGTTTTTGTTTTTTTTTGAAGTGTGGATAAACCCCACATTATCCTTATATATATATATATATCTATATATATAAGATTAACTCTAGCCACTCATTTTTTTTTTCATTTATTTTTTATTTAACTCAAATACATTAAGCGTACCCCATATCTGCTACCTCGGTCCCCACATCGACACGCGACTCGAGGCGCGTCCCCCGCTCGTCTTGGTATCTGCATATTCGTAAATGACGTAGTAGTCTACACATGTACAGTACACTAGTCAAACAACACAACAAATATAATATTTACCTCGGCCACCGTACCTCGGTAGTGACACGTATCTCGCTGCGGGTCCCACGTCACAGGTCATTTTGTCATGATTAACGAAGTAAACGTGTATTAGTTATTTGGGTCGTGACAAATACATAATGAAATGCAACTTCAATGGTCAACTGCAACCGTACTCATGACTTGTAAATTTGAGTTTAAAGACAGAGTCGTAGACTCGCATCACTCGAGAATACAACCACATAATCCACACGCTGCGCTACGTATGATTCTGTTGATTTATTCAAGCTTGATCGAGCTACCAACTCTATCTGAACAGTGTCAACTAAGGTAAAACTCTAAACTTCTTGGGGATGAAAGGGTAGAATCTATTTTCAGCGTACCTTTTCCTTTTATTAGGATAAATGGCGAAATTCATTTCTGGCGTACCTTTCCAACCTCAAAACCGATCGCCTTGTTGCACACTTTCGATCATTTTCACATTTAAAACATTCGAGTCTTAGTACATTGCCCCAATCCTATTCCATAATGCTATATAAACTAAATATACTAATTTACAATGCATAATTGATACTGAGAGCTTTCCTAACTTTTCCATATTATTCGAGTCTCAGAAAGAATTTCCGAGTAAATCTACATTCAAATATATTCATTTTAGTTAATTAAGGTGTTCTATGGGTCATACAACGACTCTAAAGTCCCCAAATCAAATCTCACTTGAATATGGAACCCCGAGACTTTTTTTCCAATTTTTTCCATTTATTTTGACCAATTAGTGCTTTACTGAAGTAAAAACCTCGATATAAAGTCTCACATCCCAAATTCTACATTTTTCATAGAAATTCATCAATTTCTATTTATTTGGTCAAAACATTATTTTTCTAGATTTTTCCTTATTTTCTAAATTTTTTCCTATTTTCCAGCAATTTCTCTTCTTTTTTTCTTTTTTTCCTTGTTAGGTTGGACCCTAATGGGTCTAACCCAACCCTGGCCAGGGGTAGTGGGCCTAGCTTACCCCATGGATCGAGCCTGGCCCTGCCCCTGGCCTGACCAAGGATAGGGGGTGCACACGCACGCCCGTGCTTGTGCATCCCCTTCCTCCATTTAAAACTAGGGATGTTGTCCCTAGTTCGATTTTTTTAAATCTTGGGTCTAGCCAATCCAGACCCATGATCGATTTCAGCAGGGGAGATAACTCCCCTGCATCTCCTTTCTCAAACCCATCCCAACTCATCTTCAACCTTAGCAACAACACCAATAATCAACAGCAAAAGTAACAACAACAATGACAATAACAACCAACCCAACAATCTCACATTTCCATCACCGACTCCATCATCGATCTCCACTCCATCTCTCTTCATTCTCTCTCGATTCTCGATTTCTCAATCTCTTTGTTTGTCGAAACATAGATGAAACTATTTGTTTGGTGCGTTTAGAATATGTATTAGATTTCCTCGAGATTTGTATCGCATGAATCTTGAGACATATTTAATGTTTCATTTCTTATTTTGATCTTTCTCGAGATACGTGTTGCGTATCTCGAGGTCGATCCTTGTGGCTATTTACAAACCATCACCTCTTGACCAACTTACTTGAGATAAATACAATTTTTCTCAAGATTTGCATGCATGAATCTCGAGATCGATCTAAAGGATGGAAACCAAAGTCACTTTTCCTAAAGTTACACCGAATGTATATACATGTACATCGATTATCCTTGTGATCTATTTACATGCATTTTGAGGCGTGGATTCACCTCTCCAATATACAATGATCAAGACATTAATCTCCTCGAGATCCACACTATGCGTAACTCGAGCTATCACAATTCCAACTACCCCAACCGATCGACTCATTTCCTTTTCTGATTCTCAAGCTACGCATATCTCGAGGCAAATCCAATACAACATTTTATTTGATTTAAACTTTAGGACTCATTTATATATATACATTCACCTATGTATTTTCATGCCCATAAATTCACCGCGCTCCAACAATCACCCTCAGGGATGCACATTATTGTACATCCTTCGCATATCACCCTCGACCCCGCATGTTACTAAGCGCCCACCAATTATTAATTATTTATTTATTTTCAATATATATATATATATTAGCCTATATTAACACGCCTATAACTTCGCTGTGCATGCCAACGAGTTCACTCGAGCGTACACGCTACCTCACGATCTATGTGTGTCACCCTTGACCCCCACACGGTATTAGACGTCCCATAATTTGTTAATTATTCAATTATAGGCTAATTAATTTGATTATTTTCAATAAATAATACTATAATCCATACAAGCACCAAACGGTCATTACAGTCTCCCCAATTTAAGACAATCTTGTCCTCAAAATTGAAGGAAACATGCACGTTACCAATAGTTCCGAAAGAGAAATGGAAATTGCTCTTCCATGTATAAATCCCGTTCCGTGATTATCTTTTCATTTTCTGTGAAACTTTTGTTTTCTTTTAATTCGAACCTACAAAGCCCTTTCATAGATGTGACTTTCAAAAGCACAATGAATTTGTCTTTTAAATTCTCCAACAATCTATGATGCTTATCTCCTTAATATTTTAACTTAACCCAGTTGTAGTTATAAATCACCTAATCTGCTATACCCTCTCTGTGTAGCTCTTAACTATCTCATTTTTTTTATTTGCAAAAGCTATGTCTCCAATATTCTGCACCTCAATGTTCGATAAGATTGAGCATATTTAGCTTTATCATTCGACGATGTAATCCATTAGATTACCTTTATTATCAAGAGCTCTTACAAATGAATCTATATTTTTTCAGTTGTCATACATTTCCAAGATACAAGCTAAGAAATTTAAGTTATGAATGGACAGTGAATGCTTAGGGTGATTCAGGGGTTACTGATGATAAAGGGCTGAGTTTCTCTCCAAGCTAACCTTTTTCCTTATCAAGGCCTAATCTGCCTTACCACATCCCACTTCCAAGCATTTCAGATAAATTATTGACATCGATAAGAAAATGCAGATTTTGATCAATTTATTAACTACAACTCATACATTATTGTGCTGACACCAAGATCTTGCTAGTCATGTTTCATAATTTACAATTATATTTTCTTTTTATTATCAGTTATAGACAAGAATTTACTCAACCCTTCAGGTTTTCTACATCCAGTCTTAACTTACTGAATATATCTCATATATTTTTATGAATTTCATAATATAGTTCATTATCTCAAACATTTTTTCCTAAAATCCTTTGTAAATTGAGATTTTCATCTCAGAATCTAATGCGTCCAACATAATTTCATTAGATAGTATAATTGGGATATTAACTCTTAATAGCCAAATCCTATCATATCAAGTGAGTCTGATTAGACTTCTTAACCATCATCCAGTTAATTTTACACTTAGTTCAACTAAATTTGAACTTTAAAAAAATAATTTTGTAATTATTAATTCCAACAACTAAGTTGATGATGTGCCGGCAAGCTTTATAAATCATCATCCCTATTACACATCTTTCTCAAGAGATAGTACTGAGAAGGTCCTATTATAAATACATTTTGTATTCTTTTCTCTTTACAAAGTGTTGATCACTTCAATCACTTTGTGTAAGTGATTTCTCAGAATGAATTCATTATATTCATGAATTTAGATTACTCACTTCACCTCTAATTTCTTTCACTCTGACAACTATATCTTCAAACTCTCATAGCTTGAAGATCTCCAAATGACATTGCAACAACTTATTGATTTTCATACTTCACATTTGTCTTCTATCGATTTCTCTAAGATCCTTGATCTTAAGAATGATTAAAAGGCCCTCCAAATCTCTTTCACATTAGTATATATATGTATTTCAAACACTACGATAAATGAATAAACTTGCGCAACCTATTCAATTGAAAGAATTTACAAATAAATTAGGATATACACCCATATCTTATAACCTTAATCCTCAACTCTAGGAATTATCTTTACAATGCATACCATTCTTTATTCGAAATACATTTCAAGCTTTTATTCTACAAGTGATGCCTTAAATTGTTTGGTACGACTACTAAAATAGTTATTTCACAATAGTTCTTCTCAATGTTCCTTGAACTATATAATAGTATAAACTAAAATCTCTTGCCTCGCTGTGTCAACACAAAGCTACCTGAATAAAGGTATTAGAATATATCTTTAACTTTTCCATAATCCAAGTATAATCAAATAATTATTGTAGTCAAACTACATTTCATTTTTCTTCCCAAGGCATCCTTTTGTCACTTATAATTTATCTCAATTATACTCTTTGGTTAATTGAATGTATAACACAACGATACCATAAATCTTTGTATATATGGTTTGTATCATTCAATTATTCCAAGATAACACTACATTTCAGATTTTGTGTTGAACCTAAGACAATTCCCTAATTGTCTCAATCCTAGTCAAATTCATTGACTCGCTGTTAGCATTCAACACATATCCGAGTGATTTACATTTGAAACTTAGTATTTGCACTTACAATCTTGGGTATAAACCAATTTATTGTCAAAGCTTACATAATTCTGCGATAATGATTGATCTTTTGCCAAGTCTTTAACCTTTTTTATACTATAATTGGTGACACAATGATAATCTTACTTCAATAGAGTTGTCCATTTATGAAAATAGCATGAGCTCTAGTGAGTTTTCATGGTTTCTACCATGATTCTCAACATGAACAAGTCATTGCCTAACTTCATTTTCACATACTCCTAATTAGGATCTTAAGTTAATGAAAACCATATCTCAACCAATCTTTGAGAACAACTAGTTTCACGTAATAAACCCAAATGAGTTGTCAATTCAGAGTAATGAATATTCATTCTTAATTTAATTCAAATTAGTTCATCACTCAAGTTGAGTTCTTAAACTCATACAATTCCCATAGTACACTAAGTAAAATGGAATTGATCATTGGTTGAATATCAGAAATTAAGTAATTGATGAATTTAATCTCAAATTGTGGCAAAATTCTAATAAAATTTGATAAATAGACTTCTTGAAATTTTTACAATCACAATTTTTATTCATCAAACTTGAATTCATTATGAACCAACTATACTATTCTAAAACAAGTCCAAACCATTGAATCTCGAGTGATAGCTTTGTTTCAACAAATCCCCATTCGTGATAATTTAGATATTTATACAATTTTTGGTTAAAAGTAGCAGTTAATACCAACCTCTTGATATACTGCTTACCCATTCATTCCTAGTATCATACGATATTCTTTGGATTCTCAATATCCTTAGATTCATTGACAACCCATTCTCCCCAATTTAGTCTATTCCAATCTAAAAAATGAGACTAAGACGTCTCACTAGTTTACTACCATGTTCTAACTTAACTAAAAAGTTTTCAATTTTAAGTTTTCATATGTAATTACCATATAAGTGCTAGAAGTCTAATAGATGAGATAAAGATAACTAACAACGCTGATTTTCTATAATCCTTCAACTCTTACATTTCTCTATGAATTTTCACTTTTAGTGTAATTTCTCCATTTAGATCATTCTCTTATATCCTATTATTGATCTACACATCAATCTGAAAAGCTCATGTTTCCTTTCCCTACATGTGGATCCACCACAATGTCACTTTTCCTTTTTTCATTCAATTAATAAGTGAGGTTAAACCACAACAACACTAATAAACCTTTTTCTTATATTAACTTTACCTTCAGTATATGCGGTTACACCACAACTATACTATTTGGTTTCTTTTAATTATTCTAGCACCATATATGGAATCTTATACTTCGTAACAACTTTATGAAGTGTGCATAAACTAGTGGTTATTCAACCTCATTCTTATCATCGCTTACCACCGATTTCCTCATTGAATAACTTTTACTCTTGTTCAACTAGTTATAATACTAGTGTATTTCCTACTTAAAGTGACTCATCACCTTTGAGTTTCACAAGAAATCACTTTTTATTAATGTTCATTCTTTTAATTAATATTGTCTCAAAGTCCAGGTCCAATCTGTAGCATCCCCTATCCCAATTAAGGCGATACTCGGCTTGAAACCCTAATTAAGCCACGGTAACTTAGCCAGACTTAACTAGAGCCATCAGCCTCTCCATCTGTACCTGATAAACTCAACCTATATATCGATATCAAATAAATAATACAAAGTATACGTAGCAAAAAATTAAAACTTTTTTGACAATTAACAATATATAAAAATACAGAGTTTACCAAAACTCAAAACCTCATTTATAAACCTCCCAACCCTGTTTATATACAACAAAATAACTCAGACAATGTATATATGTACGAGAAGGCTCATTACATCTCAGAGAAGATTATAAGACTCCTAAATCGTCTCCTGGCCCTTCGCTGAAGTGCTAGGTTGCGAACCTGAAATATTAAATTTGGGGTGAGCGCTCCTACTTGCTCAATAAGTAAGGATTCACCAAGCCATCAACATTTCATATAGTAGTCAAGAACATTATGCAATAACAATATGCATGACAGTGACCGCAAGTGTACGCAATTGTCAAAGTAATAATGGCTCCAACTCATGTTGGTGTTGGGTATATCGTATCCATAAGGATGGTTAAAAGCTAATTTTTAATCTAACTTAGGAATAGATTTAGGCACTTTGATTTTGATTTTGTAAATGAAAATTACTAACTAAATTAATCTAACTAATTGCAAGTAATTAAAAGTGGTCTTAAGCTATTGAGAGAACGTCCTAGGGATTCTAATTCACCCAAGTTGTATCTTTCAAGTCCAATGTAATTAGAAAGTCTCCCAATTTGTGTGATGATATGCGAAATTCCTAAAATCCACTCCATCCCGAGGTCTCGGTGATGGAGATTCTAGCTTCTCACTCGTACTTCGTCGGTTGGCGTGAGTAGCGTAAGTGAGAAACCGCATTAAGCACCAATTTTACTGCCTCCCTAGTCAATGACCATCAGTCGATGCGCCATATGTTCTAAGGTTGTGTTTCCCCAAATTCGGGTTCAAGAGCCCCAATGGTCATGGTGACTCTCTAACCCTAAGTTCAACAATTACTTGATTAAGGTAAGTATAGCATAAGGAATCCAACTTGAGGTCCAAAGACCCCTAGAACAAAAGGGATTACCCCATAAGTGGGTTCAATACAACACAAAATATGATGTAAATGCAAGAAGTCATGAATTCAAACCTAGAGTTGAGAAGAAATCCAAGATTCAAAACCCATCTCCAAGCCTCCACAAGTTTCTCTCCAAGTTCTCCAAAACAAAAGATATTTCTTCTATCTCTCACACCCATATATAGCTTAGGGGTATTTTGGTCCAACAAAATGGGCACAAAACCCTAAAAAAGTCAAAAAATGACCCCAGCTGACAGCGACGCTGAGGTGGACACTCGGCGCTATGCTTAGCGCCGTACTCTGATTAAAAAAACTCGACTAGCGCCATGGCTTTATAAGGGCGCTGTGGTGGGTGCCACAACACCCAGGTCAGGCGCCATGATTTCTTAGTGTCCTGGACCTGGTGCTGTAGCGTCAGGTCTGGCGCTATGGCGCCAAGTCCAGGAGCTTGCGTACTTTCTGCTGCTCTAACGGGTGCCACAATGCCAGGTGGGGCGCTGTGGCTCCAGAACCAGTGGATTAGCTTTTTCTCTTCCCCTCCTTAGCTTTATAGCCTCCCTCCACCTGATTCTGCTCCATCGTCCATCCATTAAACATAGTGCAACTACAAAATGCACTAATTAAGTCTCAAATCGTTATTTATTTTCCTATATTATTATTCAAATCCTTCTTAACAAAATCAAAATCATGCTACGCATTAATGCACCAATCATGTAATTCAATAAATAATAGATGCAAGTCCATATGTTAATGACTATTACACTGTGATTCCCATTATATTTATAAAATTAGGGTTGATTACCCACCGACACAATTAATGTGATTGCTAGACCAACACATTGGCTGATGTGCTGTCTAGTCATGTGCTGTCTAGTCAATCCATTAATGTGCAATGGTTCTATCTAAAAACATCTAGTGAGTATGTAATCCATGCAACCTATCGAATTGAGCAGAGTTATTATATAGGCCCAGGAAGGTAACCTATCTCATATACACCTATTCTTAAAAGTAGGAGTTAGTCTCGTAGCTCACAGTGTACATAGTCCCCCCATTCAGTCCATAAACTACATGAACTACATATACTAAGATAACTAGGCAACATTGATAACTAAGCGAATCCATTACCTCGGTTTAGGTTTCCGTTAAGAAATTCCCTAATTTTCTAAGTCACTCACACTTTCTCGGAGATCCAACATCTATTAGAAACCATTTGTGATCAATATAGGTCTAATACCTTATTTTTAGAACCCTTAGTTCAGTCCCTAAAACCTTAGGAAATTCTAATTAATACTCATCATAATTACTATTTTCTGGGGTGGGAGAGCGCTCCCTCACTTTATGGGGCGCACTCCACCAATTGGGTTCATCCCAATTGATGAAAGGAGTGTGCACCTCTGCTAGGTAGAGTACACTTCACCCTGTACTGTTTCGACAATGCACAAGGTAACAACCACTGTTCCATCTACAAATCATCAAAACAACAACCGACACTTCCATAATTCATTAGGGAGGACTCTAGTGAGGTAACAAACCTTTTCCAGTCAACAATAACAACAATTCACAGAGATTCCAACATCCACTATCAATTTGAGCTCCATAAACATGAAAACTAAACTTACCAAAATGACGATCTTTGGATTTCTAGTTGTTTAAGCTCCTCAATTCATATTGAATCAACTCCCTAATTGATTCCTTAAGATCAACAACTAAATCCTCAGCTCTCTCTTACTCTTTCGATCAAATTATGGAGATAAGTATGCAATATTTAGTTTAAATATATGTATTTTCCTTGAGATACGCATCACGCTATCTCGAGACCAATCAAACGATTGATGTGCTAACATGACACCCCTTAAATGACATACATATTGACACCATCAACAATTATGCTCATCTCGAGGCGATCTGACGATCCAAAGAATTCATACTAACTTATAGTTTATATATATACCAAATATATATAAATATATATACCTTGTGTATTTTCTCGCCAATAAATTTATCGGACATACCTACGAGTATTCTCGGGTGTGCGCATTCATTCCACGACCCTCGTCGCACTTGGTATACCGGCTATTTATTGTTTATTTACGTATTTTCCGATTATAAGCTTGTATATAAATTATTTTTTATATTACAACCTATAAAATTCACAAAAATTACAAACAAATACAAATCATCATACAAATCCTTGCACATGCTAATCGAGGTACGTCGGACTTAACCATGATTCTAACTCTGATTAATTAGAATTTGGAATAACACTAATCACTAGCTTAAGATAACATGTCGTTACACAATCGATCCTTCTACACAGACTATTATTATTCCAACAATATCAATGAGAATAAAGACCATTAGAGACTATCCAATAGGAGAAAAGTTTTCTTTTTGTCGTCTTACGACTTCTTTTATATTTATCTTTTTTCTATATTCTATTATGATTTAGGTTTCTAAAAACCCTAATCTTCAATATTTTCTCAACTTTTGAGATATTGATGGATATAAGCCATCTTATAATATTTATATTGTCTTCCTTTGTTATAATCTTCTTGAAGTCTAGGTTCTCCAAGAACCCTCACCATCTATTCATTGGATTCCAAAAGAAAGATGGGAGATAAGACTTTTAGAATCATAAATAGGAAAGACATTACAATTATATCTATCGAATAGATACTATACATCACATCATAACACACAACATAACTTAAACTGTTATCTTTCTATACCCCCCAAAACATCGATAAAAACCATTTATTAAGTTCTAGGTTATTCATAACTTGAGAACCAATCTCCAAGTCAGTAAACCTAAACTTTTATTTAGATTGCAGGTAATGGATTCAAGTTTTAATACTAACTGTATTAGAGTTATTCCTTGATTTTAACAATCTCGGAATATTAAAACCAAACTCTATAAGTCTTGGCTCTCATGTCAAACTGTATCAGAGCTATTACAGGAAACAAGCTTTGAGCTCTAATATCAACTGTAACATCCCCTAACTCAATTAGGGCAATGCCCAAACTAAAACCCGAATTAAGCCACGATACACCAATTGGATTCAATTAGAGTAATGGTACAACCGTTCTTCATGTAGGGTTTTGGCGTTCATACGTAATGAAAAATTTAAAACAATTTTTGAAAAACCCCAACAGGACCGAAAATAAGTTCCGTAAAACTAGATGTACAAAAGTAAAACCATAACTTAATCTGTGTTTTTTTCTCTCGATTGTTCGATCTCCAAGACATTCAAGAGCTTGTCCTCCATAAAAAATCTACACACGAATGACTACTACAATTTGGAGTGCTAACCCCAAGAGAGATATAAAACGTTTTTCTTTCTCTCCCAAAATCTAGAGAACTCAAAAATAGCAAAAATGAAAAACTTATTTCATTTTAGGGTTTCAACCTCTATTTATATGTGTAGATAAACCCTCGCTTAAAATCCTATTCGTAATACAACTATTATATTTAGGCAGTTTAAACAAATTACACATACGCCTCTATTAATAAGTTATCATAAAATAAATTGTAAGGGCTTTTACATCATGAAATTGATCATATAAAAAATTATTACTCTAGATCAATTGAAATTGCGCAAAGCCATTCTTTGTGTGTGATCCAATAGGTTCATGCGACGTTAGCGGTAAACCAAAAATATTTTGGTACGCAAGTCGTAAGCGGTCTCTAGCAAGGCATTATGACTACTCGGGTAGCATGAATATCAAAATTGATACAACCTAATGAATAACATATATCATATCCTTTTGTCGTATGACATCCTTTGATTAAACATAAGGCATGGAAAGTTACCCTTAATGTTCAATCATACTAGTCTCGATCTTTAGGTAAACTGAAAACATCTAAGTGACATTGATCATATCATTTCACATGGGCTTGGCCATTATCAATCTATCATATCAAGGGATTTACGATATCTCTTTATATGAGAGTGACAAATTATATTTTGATTACACACCTTCACATATTATTCACATGGTAACCAATCACAATCTTTATAATCGTCCTGGTTATAGCTGATTGTGTCAAATTACTATGCTCAAAATATTGAAGTCTATGGTAATCTCAAGTCAAAGGACTAAATGATATACGTATCATGAGTAAAACCTACGACTTAATCCATATGGTGTTCTCATAGCAGGTTGATCCAGTACTGTCACAACCTGAATTTCTGATTCGAGTTTAATCTCTTAATGAGGATCAGTGACCTGTGACGTGAGACCTGCATTGAGATACGTGCAATGACCGAGGCAAGGTAGCCGAGGTATATATTAGATTTGTTATGGTGTACGCTTAGTGTATTGTATATCTCTAGATTACAAAGTCACTCCTACTTTTATAGGTGTCGAGACGTGAGTAGGGTACGATTCGAGATGCGTGTCGCCTTGGTACCGGTGAAAGTGATGCAGTAAGTTCATTTTAAGCGTAGTGTAGCTTATACAGTTGAAATAATGTGGCTATAGTTGATTGTGTATTAAATTGAACTTAAGTTAGAAATTTAAAACAATAGCCATGTGATGATTATCAAGATACATATTGGCGCATCTAAAGACCAATTGAGTTTAAAATTGGTGTTAGCTAGTATGAGATAGTGGATAGTTAGTGGAAAATGTCTCAACTTGAATACCATTAGATAAGTCTCGAGATACGTATGTATTTAAAGATTAATGGCTATTAATCAATCCATCATAATATATAAGATTGGATAAGATCAACTTATGCAATCAAACCTATTTCATTTGCAAAAGCTTGCTGGAGAAGAGAAGTGCTGGAGAAGAAGAAGATCAGTAAGGTTTTGGAAGGTTTGGTGAAAAATTGATCAAGCTAGATGTTCATCAAACTAGGTAATTCACTTAAACTAGCAACTTAGCTCAATTTGATGAATTCATGAATTATATGAAATATCATTGTTTTTATGTTGTTGATGGTGTCTTGGGTCTCTATAGGTCCGGAAGAGAGTTCCCAATGTGTTGGAGAGGCCTATGTATGGAGAGAACTTAGAATCCTAAGTGCAAAATTCCGAGTTTTCCTACATATAGTGTGCTAGGAGTGATCAGCTTGCGTGCTAACTTTGTATAGCGCGCTAATGAGGTCATTAGCATGCTAGGTACCTAGCGCACTAATTGCTCTGACAGACCAAAAATCTACAATTCTTAACTTAAACTTAAACACTATAAACAAGTCTAATATCCCAACTAAAGGTCTAAACATACTCAAAAATATGTTAAATGATATCAGGAACCTAGGGAAGAGTCTTGGGGGTTCATATACGAGTTTTGTGATTTTGAGAGGTCGGATTATCATAAGAAATTAGCATGGATTGTAAGTAAAATGATTGAGATATTTATTTACATTTCATTCCTGTTTTGTCATTTGATTCTAATCATTTGGACTGATTTACCTATTGTAATCTAAATACCATGACTTGTTTCCTTTTTCATCTCATGAGTTTGATATCATGGTATCGGTTTTTGATAAAATAGTTTCATTGACTCTAATCATGTGCTTTGTCATTCTTGATTATTGATACACTTAGTCAAATGAAATAGCATGCTATTAGGTAGTGGTTTACAATATTGTATATTCCATTTCCATTATGCATCAGATATGCAATTGCTTTGTAGGATTCTCAAACCATGTTATATATTGAAATATGAAAGTAGTTCTTGTATCTAGGACCATGATATGATAGAGGTGTTACGACACACGAGGTTCACTAGACTTCGGAGTGATCGGGATCTCTTTCACTAATTTGTTAAGACTTCCGCTAAATAAAAATTATTTTTAAGATTTTAATTAACTATAATTGATTAATTGACATAAGATAAGAAAACACTTGTTTGAATAGTTAAATTGTAAGTAGAATGGTTTGGAAAAGGCTGACTTGTCAAATCCTGAAAAATTTTAAATCGGTAATTACGGTTAATCCGGGATTAAGGAAGCTTAATTATAGTTTTGGTCGCGAGTCGGGAATTAAACACTTGTGAATTCGAGATTTATAATTAATTTTATTAATCTATGATGTTTGCCTAGTATTTTGTATTATATATTATTTTATTTTGCGAAATTCGAATGATTGAGTAAATTTGAGATTCGCAGGGTTTTATCTCGAGATACGTGTTGAGATAGGTGCCGAGATAGTCAAAATATTGACATAATATTAGTTTCAAATTTTGCAATGAATAATTGAATATAAATTAAAAATTCAAAATTTGGACCTTAAATGGACTTAACGAGCCGATGTAAGGATTTGCCTCGGTTTGCGTGTAAGTCATGATTGGAGGTAGTGTGAAATGAGATAAAGTTGTGTGAGATCTTGTTTCGAGTTTGATGTTTGTTGATAGTAGTTAAGGTTGAGATTTGGTCCAAAGCTGGTGCAAACTTGGATAAGTACGACAAAAGGATTGGTCATAAGGGTTAAGGTATGTCATGGACAAAGTTAAAATTTTGGAGTTTTAGTGTGACCAAAACCGATGTTACGGGAATTTCATGAAGATGAAGCTGTTTTGTCGAGAGTTTTGTTCAATTTGGTGAAAAGTCGAATAGAAAATGGGTCTTTGGAAGTCAAAACACATTAAAATAGGGATTTCTAAAATTAATAAATAAAAAGAAATTAAGCGTGACAAGCGGTGAAGGTTTATATACAAATAAAGAAAAAAAAAATCAAAAATCAAAAAAATCAATTGATTCCTTTTATATTCAACATAATGTTTTCTTAACCTCTCAATTTGATCTTTCGCTCATGAGCTCTCGACATCGATTTTCGCTTGGTTTCTTTTCAGTAAAAATAGTAGAGCATCGTGAGACAATTGAGTCGAGCTATGTTTCTATGATAGAAACGAGGTATTCGACTTTGTAATTTGGTAAATTCTTAGTGCTAGGCATTTTTCCTCAATTCAATTTGAATTCTCACGATTTTTCGATTTCTTTCGCGTGGTTTTGATAGAATTTGGTTGGAATTGTTGTTAATTGGTATATTGGATTGATTTACATCAATTTGGGATAAATTCCACCGACGTGGGCTAGGGTTTTGATGAGGTGAACTAATGCAATTCGATTGATAACTATTTTGGAGATGTTTTAATAGTTGATATTGATTATTGGTTTTAACCCAATTTGACTCCATGGGAATTGTGAAAATATTTTGATGTTGGTATCGAGTGGTTTCATGGCGCTTATTGTCTAGTTTTGAGGATTTAAGTGCGAAAATATCAATTTAGAGAAGTTTTTTTTTTTAGTTCAAAATATTTAAAGTTGCCAAGTTGACGGGCTATATGGGAAAATTCATAACTTCTAAAGTCGGTGATCGATTTGGGTGTTTTTAGAGTTTATGGAAAGTAGGACATGAGTACTACAACTTCCTTAAAGGTCATCATGACAAATATTAAGGTTTTCATGGTTAAAAAGTTACTTCAAGTTAGCTAGTTGAAATAGTTATATAAATTAATATTTTGGAAAGCTGTTCTCAAGCGTATTTTGATTGCGATTTTCATTGGGCATCGTGATATTGTTTCACTTGAAGCTTGACCCACAATGCAATTGGGTATGCAGTGAAGCTATTGGAACTATTTTTAAGGTGATCCGACGTTTCGGGAACCTAAAAAATTAAGCTTAAAGTTGGCAGTTTGTAAGGTTAAGTAAATCCCATAGTAACCTTTACATTTTATGATTATATTTCTTATAAATTGCATTGATCCTTGAATTGCATTTTTGCTGTACATGCATACACGGTTTGGGAGGGTAAGGCATTACGAGTATCCTTATAGTGTCTATATCGGGTTTATTGAACATTATATTATGCTTGAGGGGAAATTTGGAGTCAACGATACTTTGCATCAGTGGTTATCATGAGATCATCTTTGAATCAGATCATACTCCCATAGTTTAGAGGAACGAGACTCTTTCGGTTATTCTCCCCGCGCATGAGTCCTTATTACTGTTTAGTTACCACTTTTAGAGATCGATCGTCTGATTGTGGTTGGATAACAGAAAGGGGATGGATTTAAGGTTGTATTTAAATTCCTTGGATTATATTATTCGTTTAAATTCTTTGATTATTATGCATTTGATTACTACATATATATTGGATAGTGTGGGATTTAATTATCTGACATTATCAAATTTTTATAA
Organism: Stephania cephalantha; assembly: GCA_039657325.1. Classification (NCBI taxonomy): domain Eukaryota; kingdom Viridiplantae; phylum Streptophyta; class Magnoliopsida; order Ranunculales; family Menispermaceae; genus Stephania; species Stephania cephalantha. Next base: position 25,038,643 of record CM077577.1, read on the forward strand.
TTGGATAATGATAGGTTTTAGAGGCGACAAAGGAAAGGAAAAGCTTTTCGATTATTGGTGACTTGCTCAGTTTCTTTCTCTCTATGTTTGTATTACTTTTGAATATAAAATAGTATATAAATGGGTTTTTAGGTTTGTGTGAGGTTAGAATATCTATTGAAAGTGTTGAAATGGTTTTGAGAAGGATTGGAATTGTTTTAATGGTTTTAAGATGGATTGGAATGCCGAGAAGTTAAGGTATTAATGATTTAATAATGTTGAAAGTCTTAGATAGGTTAAAATGAATAAATAATCATTATTAGTGTAATATATTTTGTTATGGGGTGGATTATGAGTTCTTCGACATTTCCACAAAGCTGAGTAGGTTTGTTAAAGATTTATGAAGGCCGAAATTTCGGGTGTAGGCTTAGAAATATAGGAGATGTTGGAAATTCTTTTTATGAACATTTACGGATTATATAATTAATCTTTGCGATTTTGAGGTACAAGATTCGTTTTAGAATCCCTTTGTTGTTGATAAAGAATCATATTTGATAATCATTCTGATAGATTTTGACGACCCCTTCTCAAATTAGGGCACTGCCTGGCCTAATCCCGTTATTAAGCCCTAATCTCACCATATAGGACATAACAAGGAATTAGTCAGCCTTTCAACAATCTTATTACTTACCAACTTTTTTATTAGTTTTCAAATAGATATAAACATATACCTATCCTATGTAAATTCATAAATCAGAGTTAATTAAAACTATTTACTTAAAAGTTATGCAGCAAAAGTCTTAACTAATTAACTAGTGGAAGCTTATAAACATGTAACCTAACCTTGTGGAAAAACCAATAAATAAAGATCACATGCATATATATAATGAAACGGTGATATATAACATTATGTGTCTAGTCAAGGTACCTATCACTCTACCCATAATATATAACCCCAAAAGTATACCATATACATATAAAATAGTACATCAAAAATCAAACCTACAAAATTTGGTGTGGCGGTGCTCCGTTAGCTCGAGAGGTAGTTGTCGATCTTCTCTTTGCACGGCTTTCTACTCGATGGATCTGCCCCACCTTTACAAACTAGACGGTGAATACTTGAAAAAAAGTAATCTTGAGAGACATTTATTCACATTCCCAATTATGCAACAAGTATAAAAAAGCATAATAATAATAGCAACTATCTTTGAAAGAATATGATGCAAAGAATACTTTAGTTAAATAAAATGAAACGACACTAGGCTAACTAGTAATGATCTAGGTCCGGTCGGTCGTGATCTTCATCACATTAGCCTTTCCAGCTTTATATAAGGATGGAGTGTGCTCTACTTCTCTGTGAAGGTTGTACTTACACGATGCAAATACGCCTTTATAATTATCCCAAAGTTAGTCAACCGTGGGATGCATACTTGCTAACAACCTCGAGTCTTACAACTCGTGAAGTCACCCAAGTTATGCTTAGCCAACAACCACGAGTCCCGTACCCCAGTCTTTGCAGCAAGATAGTGGAGAAATCCCGATCACCCTGGAAAGTCTAGTGACCGTATATCAGTGGGATTTCTATCATAAAATGACCACAGATACAAGAACCACTTTCATATTCAAAGAACAACAAGGTATTGGAATCCAACAAGTACAATTGCATAACTAATGCCTGAAAGGATATAGATTCACAACAACTATATAGAAACTCCTAATAGCATGCTATTTCACTAACCACCGGTAATAACGAGTCAATAATGACATAGCACATGAATTGGAGTCAATGAAATCATTTTATCAACAAACTATGCCATGAAATAACCTCGTGTAATGAGAATGAACAACAAGTCATGGCACATGAAGTACAAAGCAATTCGGTCAAATGATGGAAATGAACATATGAATAGGAATGAAATGTAAAGAAATCTCTCAATCGGTTTACTTACATACACGCAATTCCCTATGCTCTCGGCCTCCCAGCGCCTCGAAACTCGTATTTGAATCTCGAAATACTTCCCTAAGTTCTGACGTCATATCATATGTTTTTAAGTGTGTTTGGACCCTTACTTAGCATATTAGACTCATGTGCGAGTGTTTAAGAACTTCTTGAAACTTGAGATTTTTATGCCGCCAACTTTGTGTAGTGTGCTAATGATAAACATAATGCGCTACCTATCTTTGCATAGTGCGCTATGTGTCATGAGAACCTAGAATTCTACAATCGAGTTCTGTGTTTTCTCAACACATAGGGTATCTTTGATGCCTTGGGAGCCCTCATACACACCTCTAGAGTTCCAAGACACCATTTACAACATAAAACGGCAACCCATAACATCAAATACATGAATTCATGGAATTGAGCTATGTTAATGGAGTAGAGAAGTTACTTAATTTGATGAGTACTTGCTGACCTTGGTCTCTCCTTCACCAACTCCACTCTTTTTGCTAATCTTCACCTTCTCTAGCAGCTCCTCCTTCTCAAGCAACCTTTCTTCTCGATGAAGAAATCGAAATGAGAAAGTGTGAGGTGCTTGAGTTGATCAAATGCTTTATATACATGAATTGGATATGGTTGAATGATAGCCCTTGATCATATAGTGCTAACATATCTCGAGACTTAACTAGTGGACCTTCTACTCACACATGTCCCACTTGTTCATGCTTAAGTGACACCAAACAATAACTCAAGTAATGTTGAAGCATGTTAACTTGTGTCTCAAGACATATCAAGTGGCATATATTTTAACCTACTAACTTAGGTGTATCAACACCTAATCAACACACAAACACGTATATCGAGTTGAGTCGCTACTCACGTCTCAACACCTATCGACACGTAAGCGTGACTTAGTAGTCTACATATATACAATACACTAGGCACACATCTCCATAAATATAACATTTACCTCGACCACTTAGTCTCGGTAATGACACGTATCTCATTGACTTGGTCCACGTCACGGGTCATTTGATTTTGATTAACAAATTAAACTAAAATTAGCTATTTGGGTCGTGACATAGATTTTTAATTATTTATTCATGGAGAGGTTAAGATTGCTAGATTATCGGTGAATTAAGGTTATCTTGGCCTAGATTGTCGGATGCCTCTAATCGGGTGGGAATCTTACATGACTAATTTCTTGTTTAGTTCTATGTGGTGAGATTAGGGCTAAATGATGACGGGATTAGTAGCCGAGTGATGCCCTAATTTGAGAAGGTGTCATCACAAGTATCTTATTCCCTAACAATTACTCATGATCTCAATTCGTATCCCTATACATGACCATCAATTAAGATTCACACTAGTCTTAATTTATTATAGTTTCCAGTATAATGACGACTAGGGACATTTAAGATATTTTAACAAATACTTATGGATCTTACTATAAGGTAAACATGCAATCACTTATAATAAAACAACAAATGAAAACCTCTATTTTATTAACTAAAATTATAAGATAAAAAATATTTATAGATTGATATAGAGCACATTCCCCAATACATCATACCTGATAATCACAATACAATATGTCGTAGATCGAATAAATAATTGAAACGCAGCGGAATTAAATTTATTTCGATAATATAAACGATATAATAAAACCGACATAAATCTCGCTATTAAAAACCTTATCCTAACCCTGTTTATAACAGAATAGTAATTCCATACAATATATAAACGATAGGAAAGAACAATTTTATCGTAGAGAAGACTATAAAGTCATAATCTTCTCCGTTCAGAAGTCAGGCGCCCGTTGTTCACTGAAATGTTAATTGGGGAATGAGCATTCCAACTTACTCAATAAGTGATACTCATAAAGCGATCATTTGTCATCTAATATCAATGATTAATGAATAACAATATGAATTTAAACTATATCTATTAAAGCATAAGAAATGATATAACAATACATAACAAAAAACAAGTTCAATGGTCAGCGCATGATCGTGCATTTTAAGTGATTAGGGATGCAAATGGGTAGAGGATGAGGACCTCATTCCATATCCATACCCGTTAAAAGATTTATCATCCATACCCATACCCATATGGGGATGAATTTTCATTCACATCCTCATAGCCATCAAATTTACGTGGGTATAGGGAATCCCGTGCATAAATTTTTTTTACCCATTTCATTCCCATTGGGTATCTCCATGAGGATTTTCATAGGGATTTTTGCGGGGATAAGGAACCCGTGGAGAAATTTTTTCCTATTCTATTCCCATTAGGGATCCCCCTTTGGGATTCTAAAATAAAGAATTATAACAAATAAAGTGTCAAATATACATACATAACAACAAGATTGTTGAAATTCCAACAAAAATAAAAAAAATCAACATATTATGCAATAAAAATTCTAACTAATAAGTGCTACACTTATAATTAAGTTTCTACAAAATCATTGGCATATGCAAAAAGCGAAAAGTTCAAATTCAAAATATTCTTTAAAGTCACTATCTCTTTAAACCACCAAGTCATCAACTTTTTTCTGTACTTTTGATCCTAAAACTCTAAAATATAAATATAGTTGCAAAAAATTCAAAACAAAACATATAGTTATTAATTAACCAAATAAATTAAATTATAAATCTCATTAAGATTTTTTTTGTTATATGTATGAGTGTTTTGGAGTGGAACTATATAATATTATGTAATATTTATATATAAATATCATATGGTATATATATAAATAATAAACTTCACATAAATTGATATATGGGGATCCCGATAGGTAGATGGGTATCTCACTAAGGAATTACCCCGTGAAAATATTTCATTACCCATACACTGCGCACCCACGTATCAGTGTGGGTATGAGATTTTGTACCCATCCACACCTCCATCCCCATTTAAAAATCTCTATGCATGTACCTATTAGAGTAAATACCCATCACCTCTAGGTATTCCCCTACCCATTTGTATACCTACTCATGACTTGTAAATTTGAGTTTAAAGAAGCGAGTCGTACACTTGCATCACTCGAGGAAATACAACTACGGAATCCACATGCTTGTCTATGCTACGTGTGATTATGTTGGTTTATTCAAACTTGATCGAGCTACCGACTCTAACTGGACAGTGTCGACTAAGGTAAAACTTCAGCTTACTGAGGATGAAAGGGCATAATCCATTTCCAGGAATATCTTTTCCTTTTATTAGGATAATGGGAGGAATTCATTTCAAGGCGTACCTTTCCAACCTCGGTCCGTCAGCCTTGTGCACACTTCCATCATTTCGCATTTAAAACATTCAAGTCTCGATGTATGTTGCCCCAATCCAGTCCATAATACTATATGAACTAAATAAACTAATTTACGATGCATAATTAATAAGAATACGAGTCCCACTTACCTATCTGAGAGCTTTCCTAACTTTTCCATATTATTCGAGTCTCAGAAAGAACTTAAAATAGATTAACATTCAAATATGTTCATTTTAGTTAATTTAGGTGTTCTACGAGGTCATACAATGAATCTAAAGTCCCAGTTCAAATCCCGCATGAATCAAAGAAAACCCAGAGACTTATTTTCCAAGTTTTCCCATTTATTTTGACCTTTTCGCGCTTTACGAGGTAAAAACCTCAATATAAAGTCTCGCATGAATCCCAAATTCTTCATTTTTCATAAAAATTCATCAATTTCTATTTATTTTGTCTAAATATTATTTTTTAAATTTTTTCTTATTTTTTGAAATTTCTCCATATTTCCAGCATAATTTCTTTTTATTTTTTCTCTTTTTTTTTCCTTGTTGGGTCACGAGTCGACCTGCGTGTATAACTTGACCCTGGTCATGGAGCCAGGCTAGCTCACCCATGGTAGGTGGCACAGTCCGGGACCACTAAGCCGAACCCGGGACGGGAGGTGCGTGCGCGCGCGTCCCGTTCCTCTGATTGAAACCGGGGACGTTGTCCCTGGTTTTGAAATATTTTTTCTTAAACGTAGGGTGCGGCCCCGATCCAGGACACATGATTGATTTTAGCGGGGAGATAACTCACGCTGCATGTCTCTTCCTCAGAACCCATCTCGACTCATCTTCAACCTTAACAATAACATGACAATCAGTATGACAGTAACGAACAACAACAATGACAGCAACAACCTTGACCCCGACAATCTCGCATTTTCATCATCGACTTCATCGTATCGATCACCACTCCATCTCTCTTCCTTCTCTCGCGGTCTCATTTTTTTTTGATTTCTCGATCTCTTTGTTTGTTAAAACGTAGATGAAAATGCTTGTTTAAGTGCGTTTGGGATATACATTAGATTTCATTGAGATTCATATTGCACGAATGTTGAGGCATATCTAATATTTCATTTCTTATTTTAATCTTCTCGAGATACATGTTACGTATCTCGAGGTCGATCCCTAATGGCTATTAACAAACCACGCCTCTTGGTAACTGTGCTTGAGATAAATACAACTTTTCTCGAGATTTGCATGCAGAATCTCGAGGCCCAGTCAAATGATAAAAACCAAAGTCATTTTCCCTACAAGTGATCTAGAATTTGACACATGTATACACATATACATTGATTATCATTATGATCTATTTACACGTATTTCGAGGCGTGGATTCACCTATCCAAATACAACGATCAAGAAATTCATCTCGTCGAGATCCATTACAGCATATCTGAAACATCGGAATTCCAACCACTTTGTGATCGACTCATTTACTTCCTTAATTCTCATTCTGCGTATCTTGATCTGAATCCAATGTATCATTTTATTTGGTTTAAACTTTAGGATTCATTTATATATATATTTATATTTAAAACTTATATATATATATATTCACCTATGTATTTTCGCACTTTTATAAATTCACCGTATTAGCGTAATGATCCTGCCAAATTAGGTGTGATCGTGTCGTACATCAAACGCGTGTCGCCCTCGACCCCAGCGTGTCACTAGAAACGCCCACCAATTATTAATTAATTAATTATTTTCAATATATATACATATATTTATTTATACAATTTATATATAAATATATATATGGCCGATAATTAACAAGCCTATAAACTGGCGCGTGTTGTCTTATCCCGAGAGTTCACTCGGGTGTGCCGCGATACCCCAGCTGACCCTATGTGTCACCACTTGATCTAAATATGGTATTAGGCGTCCCTTAATTTGTCAATTATTCATAGAGCTAATTAATTTGATTAATTTCAATAAATAATACTACAATCCATACAAACACATAAGCGACACCTCAAATCTAACCTGCCAGCTAATTGAGACTACCGGGCTTAACCACGAATTGCTTTTCGGGTTAATTAACACTTCAGATTAATGCTAGTCATCTGTTTAAGATAACGGATCATTACATGGATGACAACAATAAACTTATGGATGATCACATTGTCAATGTTGTTGAGGCATGTGCCATAAAGTCAATCTACAAGCGTTGTTTATCTTATAATTTTAGTTAATAAAATTAGAGGTTTTCATTCTTGTTTTATTATAAGTGATTGCATGTTTTTACCTATAGTAAGATCCATATGTATTTGTTGAAATATCAAAATGTCATATTGATCATTATCACTAGGAACTATAATGAAACTAGTGCTGAATCTTGATTGATGGTTATGTGCTTTCACGAATCGAGATCATGAAAACTTGTTAGGGAATAAGGTATTGGACCACCTGTTATGAGAACACCACATGGATTAAGTCATAGGCGCTCATGATGGGTATATCATTTAGCCGCTTCAATTTGATATTATCATAGACTTGAATATTAGGAGCATGTTAATTTGACACGATCAAGCGTTGTCTTTAACATGACGATTATAAAGATTGTGATTGGTTACCATGTAAATATTATGTGAAGGTATGTAATTAAGATAAAATTTGTCGCATTACATCGTATAGAGATAGATATTAGTGGATCCACTTGATGATGATAGGCTGATAATGGCCAAGTCCATGTGAATTGATATGATCAATGTCACTTGGATGTTCTCGATTTACCTAAAGATCGAACTAGTAGATTGAACATGGGTGACTTTCCATGCCTTGTGTTTAGTCAAAGGATATCGTACTTGCGACAAAAAGATATGATATATGTTATTCATTAGGTTGTATATGATTTGATATTCATGCTCTTGGGTAGTCATAATGCCTTGCTAGAAGCGGATTACGACTTGTGTACCAAAATGATTTTGGTTCATTGCCAACGTCATGAACCTATTAATTAGCTTTAAAGAATGACTTTGCGCATTTCAATTAGTCGAGAGTAATGAATTTTATATGATAAATTCGCGACATAAAGATTGTTACGATTTGTTACTATGATAACTTATTAATAGGGGTATATGTGTAATTTGCTTAAGCGCTACATAAATACAATAGTTGTATTACGAATAAGAATTTTAAGTGAGGGCTTATCTACACATATAAATAAAGGGTGAAACCACAAAATGAAATAAGATCTTTGTTTTTGTAAATTTTGAGTTTTTTGGATTTTGGAAAAAAAAAGAAAAACGTTTTCAATCTCTCTTAAGGCTAGCACTCCCAAATTGTGGTCACCATTCGTTTGTGAATTTTTTTTGATGAGGGCGCAGCTTAGAGACGTATTGAAGATCGAGCAATCATAGAAGAAAATCATAGATTAAGGTTTGGTTTAATTTTTAGATCTAGTTTAATGGAACTTATTTTCAATCCTTATTGGGGTTTTTTTCAAAAAATTGTTTTGAATTTTTAGAATTAACGTATGAACCACAAAAACCCAACAAATGTGATCGCCCCAATCCCATAAACTGGGCCCATTGCCCGAGCTTAAGCCTATATGGACCTCGAGTTAGCCCTCGAATGGTTACTTTCAAAGCCTAGTCAGAAAGCCTTCATTTCCATAATTTAAGTCATTTAACAATTATGAGTTGAGTTATTGAGATTTCTTAGTTTTACAAAATAATTTTTGGCAAGTTTTTAAATTTAAGCGAAACAATTATACGAACTAAATAATACAAAAGAAATGAAGTTGGGAGAACCATAGTGTGGAACCACAATATATAGATAACATGCATATATATGGTAACAAGAGGAAATCCTGAATATACATGTTTTAGTGTCGCACAGAATCCCCGAATAAATTCCCGAATGTTATCAAAACAACGCGCATGCTCTGCATATAGCTACAATACGAAAACGAAAAAACCTACGAGTAAGCAAGAGGAGAAAGCGCATATGAGAATCCTCGAAGTCACCAATCATCAAACCACTTGCCTTACTTGTGCGTCTGTGAATCTGCAATTGTTTCATCGAAGGAGGACAATTCCAATGAGTAAAGCGAATAGAGTTTCAATCACAAATTCTTGAATTTAAATAAATAAGTCTAAGTATCATCACGGGAATTTAAAAGACATAAAAGTAATGAAAGTGCATGATAAATGGACTAGAAAGTAATAATTGCTGATACGAGTGTCTATGAGTCGAGGAAGACATTTAAGTGGTCTAAATCCATTGAGAGTGGGTGCCGTTGCTCGGACTTCCTAGGAATTGCGACTCTTGAGAGTCAACAAGTTCGGTTTAGTGTAGAATGGGGGCATCGGCTATCTCAAGATGCCTCACTCCAGCGTATATTACCTACGATCCCGATGTACTCGGGAGTGAAGTCACGTTTATCCATCTAGCACCAAACCACAAGTACCTTCCTAACACCTCGAGCGCCTTATACCTTTCCAAACAATATGGAATAAGTCCATGTAAATGGAATAACAAAGAAATAAATCCAAGAATATGAAAAGAATTAGGAGATTGATCTTCACTATTTAGGTTTACTAACCTCAATCTTGGAAAATATGCCTAGGGGCTTCTAACACGCATTATTCAATCAACCTTGGCAATGACTTGACTTTAGCTAGCTAGGTGCACAGTGTCCATTTTGATGTAGTTTAAACATGTTAGAGATTATTAAGTGTGGTTTGTTTATTATTTTAGGTATGCTTTCTCATTTGAACTACAACTTAATTGAGACAGTTTTAAGCCAGTTGAGTAAACTTTAGAACTTAGAAGCGAGGCTTAATACTATTGAGAAAATTCAAAACCACTTTAAACAAACTTAAAACTTACCAGCTGGCTTACAATTCTTGAAGACACGATTCAAAAACCTACTTTGAGCAACCTTAAGTTGGGGTAGTAAAAAATGCCTCAAATCGAATTTTAGTTTTTGAAACCTGCTTTAAATTTGTCCTAAAACTTTATTAAACCCAAAAAAGTTATCCCGGAGACTGACCCTACAAATACTTTTTATAATGGCCCAAGTAAAGCCAACCATCACAAACATCGTTTTAATTAAGGAGTTACGAATGAACTCTGAGTTCTAGAAACATCAACAAACCTCAAAGAAACTTTGAATTCATTAATTGAATGCCCAAAAGTTAGTTAAAATACTTCACGCAGCGCAAAAAGTAAACTACACCTCATATGGAAGCTCACGAGGGTTGGCCAGTACGCATACGTCATCATGAATCCATATCGAGGTCCACGATATTGACGGTGGCACGAGGATCCAAATTTTTAGGGATTCGTTTACAACCTTTACACTATTAAGAATTTCATCATCAAAATTAAAATAACTTAAATTAAGACTTACTTTGGAATCTCGAATAGGTCTAAGAAGTGCTTTCATAATTTGACCCCCTCAGCGCTCGTCACATGAATCCATCCAAACGTGATTTTAGTTGGTCTTGCACATTTCCTAAGCGCATGGGCTTATAGCCTCTTCAAGCGACTTAGGGTGTTATTATCAAGCTAAAACTTATTCAAGTCACTTGAGGTGAATACTGGTCCACGACTCAAGCTAATGGACTCCGCTTATAGTCATTTGGACAACACGATTCTTAATTATAAGCAATGGACTCATGTATGGTCCTCACCCATCGCACTTTCGACATTTAATAATGAGCAGATGCGAGACTTGTGTAAAGTCTCTTCAAGCAGCTCGACATTAAGCAATGAAGTTGCGGACTTACGCAAAGTCTCTTCATATAGCTCCATTTTCCAAAGTTTCATCAAGCGTATGACTTCTAACCACTTTTGCTTGTTATCTATGGTCCACGACAGGCCGTGGTTTATAACAGTGACAGCTTGATTCTCCTTGACGTCGATTACGGGCCCAACCTGGCCTCTTTTTAAACGAGTTCAAAATAGATTCCTCAGCTTGTAGAGCTACTGCCAGCTTTTCAATAGCATTTTAGCTTTTCAATTAAGTGCATTGGTACGTGATTTTCTGGACTAGACCGCTCATAGTTCTCGAAACATTAATGCGGATGTCAATGATTTCATCGTGGATGTCACCTATTAATACATCATAAGTAAATTAATCACTGACATAAAACATTGCGATCGCGACAAATGCACGTTGAACTCATGAACAGTTACTTTCCTGAACCAGCTTTGCATCTTGAATGCAAGTTTATATTTCCCCCCTCCATGAAATTTGAGGCTAAAAAACATTCTCATTATTTTCAATAACCACTATTAGTTCATTAGTTCTTATTCATACTTTGAATAGAAGAACTAGGCCTATCTCTCAAATTCACATCAATGAGGAGTAGTAGCAATGTTCGACAAAGAGATTGAGCACGACCAATCCGTCATGAATATTGCGTATGTTCATGTATCATATGATAAATCATACAAACTAAATCTGGATTCTGCTTTTCTCTTTTGGTGGGTTTCAAGGCGCGAAGGCTTTGTTATCAAATATACTAAAACGTACCATGATCTTACACTCCTCTCGGACTACAAACCTAAGTTGGGTGTTGAACACCGTCACTGTGACAACTATCTTGGGTTGAGTAATTTTATACCTAGTGAGGTGTAAACCTGATGAGTGAAATCAAACAATGTCCAGAAATTGGGCATCTGATAACATATAAAGTTCCAATTTATCAATTCTGCAGTAATCTAATGGTAAATAGAGAATTCTGTACCTCGGTATGATCTACGAGTCGAAACATCTGGCGTGGCTTTACAACCACGTGAATGCTCTTGGCTCAGCCCCATTTGAGTACAGAGTCACAGCTATTTTGGTGTGTGCATGATATACTTCTAGACATGTGTTTAGGAAGTGTCGGAGTGGCCACTGCTGAGAAACATACTCTATGTCTTCACAGGACAGAAACCATTACTCTTGCCTATTCTCTTTACCTGTATTGTTCATCACTAAGGCTGTTCCACTTGTTCACATGCGATGGTTGTCTAACGTAGTAGGATCTTTGGAGTAGGTGGAGACAAGACTTTATTAACTATCTTGGTGGTACCAGCGAGTCAAATTCTACTATGTCCCTGCGAGGTTCTGATTACGCCATTGATTCCTCCTCATCTTTTTGGTCTTGTCACTCCAAATCTTGTACTCTAAGCGGCCTAGTGTCGGCGCTTATATGACCTCGTCGGGGTGGGTGCTCAGGGTATATCCCTCTCGGTCAGGTTCATCTTATATGCTACCTATAAGTGTCACGACAGAGTCGTGACCACATGTTTATCTTATCTCGCAAACCCTCACATGAAGTAATATGTTTGATGCGCATCTGTGTACCACACCTACGCTCGCATACGTTTAAATCGGTAACTACAAGTATCGTCCTGTCCTACACATGACGGACTTGTCAAGAAAGTTGTCTCAATATCATGAACTCATTTCCATCTTTTCTTTTACCTTTGTGAGGAAAATACTTCATGTGAAACTACCTCTTAAACTCGCTGAAATCCTTGGGCACTCCCGTAGTCGCTACGAGTGGTCCACTAGTCGTCTACTTCCTCGAGCGAGTGGTGCGGATGAGATGGAAGCTCTCATATGGTCACTTGGTAGCTAATATGTCATGAATCTTCTCTGTGACTCTTCATGAACTCTCTTACACGTTGGGTGTCTATAAGTTAGTACCTCTCATAAAACTTTACTGAGACGGTGTCTCACAAGAAGCTTATCTGCAAACTTGTTTGGCCTCGGGTGTTGCTCTCGTGCTGGAAGTCTCCTGTTGGTGTGGATGGAATTGCCATCACTTCACCAGGGTGGGTGGTGTTAATATTTGGAGATACATACTGCACTATCTGCCATTATTGGTCTTGCAGGAGTGCGAAGTCACCCGAATCTTGTTGCTAATAGTGGATAGTGATGAAATGGCCTTATCTTAGTAGTAGCACTCTATTAACTTGAGCGGTGGGTATCCTTATGATGAAAACGAGTGATGGTGTATTTGTGATTTGTGATTTTAAGTATCCTCGGGATGCCTTCTCTAATCATTGGTATTGGTATGTGAACCTATGAAGTCAGTATGTAGCTCCTTTGTATGCTCGTGAATCGGACACAAGAGCATTTATAATGTCGCTTTAGGCCCAGAGCCAGTATCTCATCTTGAGTTTCTAGCAAAAAAGGAAGCGGGTCTTTAATCATCATATAACTACCGATATAGTATATGATAATATAACAAATATCACATATAAGATCAAGTTTTGATTTTTCCCGAGCTACAAATCGCTTCGACTAAGGGCTACAAGCTAGGGATCGCCCAGAGTTCCTTTCTGAAGTTCCATTAGGTATGTCATCTGCTTATTGTTATTGGAGATTTATGTCTTATGTTCGATTACGGGTTTAGTCAAGAGCTAGGTGTAAAACCTTCGACTTTGATACCAGATTGTGACGCGCAATCCCCATAAGGCAGACACCTCTTCAAGAAACTTCTAGCTTGCGGATCCCAGATCGACCCTTAAATGGTCAATGCATGCTTGAAGTCGGCCTTCCTTTCCATAATTTAAGTCATTTAACAATTTTGAGTTAGAGTTATTTGAGATTTACTTAGTTTTACAAGCTATAATTTTTTTTTTTTTTTGAAAATTTTAAAATTAAAGCGAAGCAATTTAATGAGCAGAATAACTTAAAAAGGAATGAAGTTAGGGACAACCTATAGTTTGGAGACCCAATAAATGCAATCTCATGCATATATGGTGACAAAAAGTATACATGTATCAAGTATTACACTTGGCCCATAAACCCATTTTACAAAACAAGTATAATATAAATACATAAGATGGACCCGTGAGTAAAAAATAGAAGTCGACTCTGAGAGAAGCTCGAAGAAGTCACCAAGCACCATCTCCCTTGATATTTACTAAACGAAAAACCTACAATTGTCACCATGCGGAGACAATTCCAGGTAAGTAAACCAGCTAGAGGATCAATCCCAAATTCTTATCATATTTTTGGATTTATCTCTTTTTATTCCATTTACTTTGACTACTTATTCTATATTGTTGGCGCTAAGGCTTGAGTGTGTCGGGAAGGTACTCACTAAGTTTGGTGCTTGATGGACAAACGTGACCTCATTAGACCTCTTGGATTGTAGGTAGTAGACATGGGCAAGGTATTCGAGAACTTACTTGATTAGTAATGCCCCAGCAGCATACCAAGAATTGAGCTGTATACGACCTTAGAGAGTGCTGGGATTCTAGGAGGTTGAGTAGTGGCACCCACTCTCTCTCGATGGATTTAGGCCTTTTAGACGCGCTTCAACCCCTTGACCCATAGGCACTTCTGATTCATTGTTATTTCGTTTTCTAGTCCATTTATCATGTACTTTTATTTACTTTCATGTCCTTTAAAATTCATGCAAAACTTGATACTTAGACTTCCCCTTATTTAAATTCATGAATTGTGATTGAAACTCTATGGCTTTCAAACTACTTTACTGGACCATTGTCTCTCGCGTGGTGACAATTGGAGGTCTTTCGTTTAGTAAAGATTAGGGAGCAGGTGCTTAGTGACTTCCTACGAGCTTTTCATACGGATGGCTTCTCATTTTTGCTACCGTAAGTAGGTCATTCTTGGTAATATTTATATTACTCACTTGTTTTGTAAAACATGTTTATGGGGGAATGAGTGCAATACTTGAGTACATGTATATTTACTTTTAACCACCATATATGCATGAGATCATATGTTCTAGTGGGTTTCCGCACTATATAGGTTGTCTACGACTTCATTTATTTTTGAGTTATTTGGTTCAAATTAAGTTGTTCCCAGCGTTTAAATTTTAAGACTTCTTAAAAATTATTAACTTGTAAAACAAGAAATCTACAAATAACTCAATTCATAATTGTTAAATGACTTAAATTATATGAAAAAGGAAGGTGACTTTGGCTGAGCATGAATTGACATTCAAGAGCTGACTCGAGAGTGTACTACATTAGAGCTTGAGTCGGGATTGGGCGGGCCTAGTTTAAATGGGGTAGGTGGCGGTCAAAGACCATATGATCAAACGTAACTCTGGCATTGAATTAACATCAAACATGACTTATACATTTAATGTAACTTGTACACTCCATGTAACTTGTATTCATCTCCAGTGTACATTCACTTGTCCATGTATTGTCATGTAACTTGTTATCTTGTATGACATGAGACTTTGGTATAATTTGCACTGCTTTGTGCAAGTACTCATTCTCATCATGACTGGGAGCCTATATAAGGGGTTTCCTTCACTTGTAAATAATACACCAAGTTGAATGAAGAACTTCTCATTTCAGCTCTTTTATTTCTTCTCTTCTCTACTTTGTAATAGTCAGCTAGTTCTAATAGTTTTCTACTTTCCTTCTCTAGTTTCTAGCAAGTCCCGACTTAGTTTCACAACAAAATAAACTATTTGTTAAGTAGAGAAAGTCAACTTGAAACAATGCACATTACCTTTTCTTGCCTCCATGAAACTAAATGACTCCACGAAAGAATGTTATTTTGAGAGGATGCATTAAGTGGTAGTCTGAACGGGAACTAATAGCATACGTTCGGTTTAGCATAGTAGCCTTAACTAATCCGTTTGATTAGATGTAATCCGTTGTTCGGCAAGAGGCAAGTATTAGATAATGCTCTGATCGGATTAGGTAATCATACAAACTTTAGGCTAAACAAGAAGTGGAGTCCTGCCCAGCTTTTCCTATGGCCGTGATCCATTTATCTCCCAGTATGTGTAAGGACGAGATTACCTTCCATTTTATACCTGAAACCAAACCAACGATTTGTAAGTCGTTACTTCCTCACTATAGTTCGATTTTCATGCGTACCCTGCATCAGTACCCTATATACTGTCCGTAGTGCCCATTTAATCTCCTCGCCTCCATCGCTCAGGTTTTAAGACTTCACCATGATCGACGTACTTTGTCCTCTCCTTTCCGATTTAGAGTGAGAGAAGTGATGCGACCTCGTCTCACTTCGATTTTGCTAAACAGACAATTAGCTAACCCAGATCCTCCCACTCCTCCTTCGATTTTGAATTTGGATGTCTCTATGGCTCATCAATCCTGAACAATTTTGAATCTTGGTATGTGATTCAGTCTTGGCATTTGAATTCGTTGAATTTGAGTGATTTTGGGTTGTAGGTCTACTCATTCAGTAACAACATCACTGTTTTGTTTTGTGATCTTTATTTTTTTCAAATCTCCTTATTTTTTTTGGGTGAATTCTTGAGTTGTTGATTTTTATCAACAAGAATACCATCAATTGACACTCTCTCGCTCCTATTTTGCTTTGAGTTGTTGGAATGTTATTTGGTTGATTGACAATGTTGCTGTGTGTGTTACGCTCATACGATGTCAAGAAGATGCTTGTTAGGTGTATGAATATGGAAGTGGCAAATATGTTTTTTTACATGTTTCCCACTAAAAACTTGTTAAATGATTGGCATGTATTTCATTATATTCTTATTTGTTTTTGTCAAATACGAGAAAAATAGACATGCATTTTTTGATATGATTTGTTGTTTTCTCCTTTATGTTATCTTCATATTTTGATTTTTTTTGTTAAGGATTTACCATCTTGCTTGTTTTTTGATATGATCTCTACTATAGTTGTGGCAAATGTATTTTATCATGTTTCCTAAAAACTTGGGAATTTGAAACTATCAAGAACTATATAGTTTGCGGTGAATTGATGAAGTCCAACTCGACACATTTCGGATGAAATTCGAAAGCACATACCCATTGGTTTTCTTTTCCAGATACGACCTTCCACCTTGGTAGGGTTCGGATGAAGATCGAAAATGAGCAATGTCGATTTCTGCTCCTCGTTCGATTTCTCTAACTGTGAGAACGATGAAAGCTCTTTTGGGGTTTTATATGGGGAGGGAGTAAAATGAGCATTTTTCATTTAATCACTTAAAATTCTATCATGTGGCAGCCAGAACAAGTCTTCAAATTTAAAGCGTTACACACCTAATCCATAGAAATATAATCTAATGTTTGTTAATCCGACCACTATCCACTTTGACAACACAATCTACAGCCCATAGAACATGCCATAAGTACGACAAATAAAAACATGTCTGAATTGGGTTTGATTTTGAAGAAAAGAATGCCAAGGTTTCTTGGATGGTCATAGTTTTTGGAAGATCTTGTTTTTTTGGGTTCTCGGATCATCTTGTTTTTTGATAAGAAAGAAACCAGAAACTTGCCTATTGTGGGGCTCAAACTCTGGACCTCTCGAGAAATTTGAAATCTAACGTCATTTAAAATAATGAGAGGCCATCACTTGGATTTGGTTAGTTGACTTGGAGAGATCAAGTAGATGTTCATCGACAACCAAATGGTGTTGCCCATATGAAGATTGGCAAAAGCTTAAGAGTCAAGGGAAAAAAAGAAAGGAAGAAAAAAGGGGCTCATGTGTTTTAAATCTCCCTGATCAACCTCAAAAGGAAAAAAAAAAAAAAAATCTCACTGACCAAGGATTTGTTTGAAGTGCTTCATCGAGGCAAGATTTTTATGTATCTTCAGTGAATACTTTGGTGAGAAACAACTTGCTTATTAGCGGTACTTTTGGGAAAAAATAATACAGAGGATTGCGCAACACACAAAAATGCGAAAAGAGCTGTAGTAACTAAAACTATGAGCCAAACTATAGTCACCAAGAATTCAATTAAAGACTTATTCAGCAGAAATGTTGTAGAAAAGGAAGTAATGGTCGAAAATTACCTGAAAATCTAATGGAGACTAATCTAAAAAATTCATCACGTTACACTGACAAAGAGGATGGAAGGAGGCAGGCAAAAAAAGAAGAAGGAGAAATATTAAAAAAAAAAACAAAAAGAAGGATTAAAGAATCACCAATTAACCTGCCTAATAAATGTTTGTAAAATTGAACCATACTTCTCTTCCGTCACTTTTGCTGAACTCAACTAACAATTGAGTTAAATTGTCCTCATGATCTTTTTGCATTAAAAGACTTCATGGAATTGTTTTGGAACCAAACATTTTTCTGCAGAGTACAGCTTCTCTTTGTACAATTGAAGATGCTACGAGAAGAACTTGCAGTTGCTCATCTTCTTTCTCTTTTTATCACTGATGCGCGCACAGCCTTCATCTCCATCACCACTGTCACTGCAATATTCTGATATATACCTTTTAATCCAATCATCTCAAAATTAACATCAATGTCTTTCTCTAAAAAAAAAATCAATGGCTGGACAGATTGACAATGCAACAGATTGAGTGCTAGGATTAGGACACTGTACCCACGACTAGTCTCTCATGGGATTGGTCGAACTGAGTAAGAAAGGGGCCAAGAAAAAAAAGGTTGGGTCAACCCCACAATTATGTGTTAAAGAAAGAACAGAAAACTAATCTATAATTCTTGTGATTGGTTTAATTACCTGATCAATTGAGGCCATGAACTGAAGAAACCCAACTTGGGCCTGCAAGAACTTGATGTACTTGAATGCAGAATGGAACATCTCTACTGTGTTCATCTTGTTCCACCAGTTCATCAACTTCCCAGCTCCTGGAGTCTTCTCGGTGATCCTCCTCCTCCTCTGCCTTGCGGCAACACTCTGCTCAAGAGCAGTCCCTGATCCACTTTAGTCAACGCCATCGGCTGGTATTCTCCACTCAGAGTTATCCTTACAACTAGTGAGTGAATCAATGGCGTGGATGAGTAATCACTAGTGGAGTCGAATTAAAACCAGGGTAACAATAGTTATACCCTTTGACGCCAATTCATCTCCGTAGACTCAAAGCGGCAGTCGTAGCAGCTAATTTTTCCGGCGTTTCTAGAGCAAGGATAATAACGCGATGATCATCGAATTGATCATCATGATTGGGTTGGAAAAGAAGATGTAGTTATCATTACTACAGTGATCAAATTGGAGATTCATGTTGTTATTAATGGTGGAGTAGGCAGAACATTGGTCTAGAAGAAGATGGGCTTGGAGGTCGAAGATAAATGGGTCGTTATTCATTTGTCAGAAGAGAGTAGTAGTGTCAACGTTGTATGTTTATGTTGTAGTACTAGTAATTGGAAGATTGAGATTGAAGGCGTTGTAGAGGCCGACAAGCTGATCCTATGCCATGTAAGAACTTCTGCCTGAAATGTGGAGAATAATGTATGTTGAGACTAGACCACACATATATAGTTGCAGAATATAAAAATAAAAGAGAATGAGATGTAAAAATGGATTATGTTAGTAAACAGAGGTGTCAGAGGAGAGAAAGAGAGAGAGAGAGAGAGAGAGAAGAGATTAAACTTACCTGGTTGAGGACTGAGGAGACTGAATCCAAAACAAACTGCTTCAAAATCGTGTGAGAAAAGGAGGGAGAGAGGGAGTTAAGAAGTTGGGCGGCTGATTACGGTTATGGGTATAAGAGAATAAAACGGTTATGGCAACTGTCACGTTTTGAGCTGTAGACCCATCCAACTCACGGTTACGTTCTACATGGAATACGCGCATGCTGCAAGGGTTTGATTTCTGTCCGATGGACCTCGAGTGATGTGTTTGCTTCATTTCAACTGCGTCTCCTTTCTATAGTGTAAGAATGGGGTTTGCCATCTGGTTCATGTATTTTAATTTATGTTTGTCATCTCGTTTCTATTTTGCAGGCGTGTCTTTTTATGGACGCTAGCTAAATGCACCCCAATGATTTAATTTCTTTGGAACCCTTGAAAATGGAATCATATGCCTTACGTAATTAAAATATATGCTTTGATTTGCCCTTATAAACAAGTAGGTGCTTTTAAGCGCGTCTTTTATTTTTTGATTTTTTTTTCGTGGTTGTTGGGGTTTTTGAGCGAATATAGGAAAGCTCATTTTTCAAATTTTTTGATCGCACGGATAGGAGTCTCTGGTCTAGAGTCAGCATTGGATCCATGTCGGTTAGAGTGCGTCGAACTTTTAATTAGAGTCAATTATAGTCCATCGAAATTTTTAGGCGACATTATTATTTAGAGTTTCATCAAAAAGGTTTGGTTGGACAAAATCAAGCCTAGAAGAAAGATAAATCTCGACTGAGTTACTGAACCTCTGATAGAAGTCTTGGCCTGTACATCGTAGGAACATCTGTAAACGACTAAAAAATCACCAAAGCGATTAATGCTGATCAAACAAAATGGATGAACGTCACTAAATCACATCAAATCTAACCAGTACATGAAATATGTTGTACTAGTCAAAGAGTTAGGTCGAATTGAGCAGAATTAATGCGAAAGTGTTGAAAAACGCACAATAAATGAATCCAGCGAAGGTTGAAAATGCAAGATAATACACAAACGATTGATTGAAAACACTAAGAATAAAGAAGAAAAGTGATTTGGGAAGGTTTGATCGAGGTTTTAAAGATGGATAAGTTGGTTGAGAAGAAATGTCGTTGCCTTTTTTATGGCATTCATAAAAAATAAGGTTCCTATCGTAAAGCATACATTTTTTTATCAATGACCAAATTGCACGATAATTGGGTAACATACTTTAACTAGGTACATTTGGTATTAAATTTGTTTTGGGATTCTTTTAGATACTACGTTACAAACATCAAACATAAACGACCAACTATATATGTAACAAGATCGTATTTTTCAAAAAAAAGCGATAGCAATATCTACTACGTACCTTTTGTAAATCTTCTAGGCTATAATACCGCTTGATCGCGAGATGTATATACCTATTTGGTTTTGGGGTTCAAAACAAGCTAAAATTTTAAAATTTTATTTTTAAAACCCAACCAGGATCTAAATTGAATTCCATTGAGGCGATTAACAAAAGTAAACCGTACGTCAATCGCTATGGTTTGTACTACTCATACATGTTGATCTTTGATCTGTTTAAAACATTGCGAGAGACGAATGTCTTATATTAGAATTTCACACTTTCAGGAACAACGGCCAAAGTCACGATTGCTAGCCCTAGAGAGAACACAAACTTAAATTTTTTTTTCTCCCTAAAACTTGCGAATGACTGATTAACTTTTCGTTTTTGGAAAAGCGAAAATTAAGGTCAAATCCTAATTTTTCTCGTAATATGAATTCATTTATCACCTTTATTTATAATAACACTTATATCGAGTCGATGCAAGTAAGTTACCGTTATACCCCTACTTAGGTGGTATTAATATGGTACATCATATGAAGACACTTAAAGTGCTAGGAGTTTTATCATATAAAATTCTATTATTAAAATTGATTTAAAATCTGCAAATAACCATTCAATATTTTATCAGCAGGTACATTAGTTTGTGAAACGTTGGTAATCAACCAAGTAACCATTGTAGTACATAGATATAAGTGATACCTAGTGGTATTACAGTTTCTGATTTATAAAGGAGATCCGTCGATACAGCCTAATCGTAATAATATTATATCATATTATTTTTAATCATCACGATATCACTTTTGATTAAACATAAAGGCGTAGAAAATTAAACATTAATGTTCAATCGTACTAATCTCAAATATTTAAAGGTAGTGAAGAAACATCCCAGTGACATTAATTATATCAAGATTAACTTGGACTTAACTATTTTTAGTTTAACATATCGAAGGGATCCACGATATCTCTCTGCAAACGAGGAGAACAAATTACATCTTTCGATTATATACTTCCACGACATTATTTATACAACAACAAATCAAGACCTTTATAATCTTCCATTTAAAGACAACGTTTAATTGTGTCAAATCATTATAGTCCTAATATTTAAGTCTCATGATAATCTCAAGATGAATGACTAAAATGATATTACCTATAAACTGAGTAACACCTACTGAAGCTTAATCATATCGTTTTCTGCATGGCGAATTGAATAGAGAATGCCTTGTTCATTAACATGTACTTGTAATCTTTGATTTTTTATCTTGTATATACATGATCATCACATTACCATCAAATCTATAGACTCACACTAGTGTTAATTCATTTATAAGATCTTAGTGCAATGATCGACTGTGGATAATGGGATCATTTGGTGAATATCCATGAATCTTACATTAATAGTAATGTAACTTATCTGAACCAATTAGCAATAATGAACAACAAATAAAATCATATATTTTAGTAACCAAAGTAATAATGTTCATAATATTGTGACCTCGACACCTTCACCTTAAAAATATCGAGCTTTCTTAACCTAATTTGCACCGTTAGTCAAGCGCAAATAGTTTCAAGATGATCAATGCCTAATCACTTAAGTTGATTAAGTAAGTTGTAACATGACGCACTTTCTTAGTTCCAATTTCTATTGGCATTTTCTTAGAATATAGAGTCGATTACATATTTATCAAAGCCTTCATAATCCAAATTAGAATGCAAATTCATAATAAATAATAAATTAACTTGATGTTTCATAGTATACTTTTAAGTTGATTTTTGAAGTAAAATGCTATATTACATTGACTTTTCTCTTATTTTTGTGATTTCAGGTTATATTTTAGGTTATGTGAAGAAATGGAAGAAAAATAGAAGAAAATAAAGAATTCAATCTAAAGTGAAGAAGGAAGTCTGCGGTAGATAAAGAATGAATTAGGATTATTCTGCGGCGAAATCAAACTTATATAGAAGATAAAACTAGTTAAATTAGTAAGAATTTGGAGCTTGTATTTCTGTGGATTTACATATGATCAGGTTCGATAGAGGACTTGGTGGTGAGTCCATTTGAGTTCAATTTTGAGGATTTTGGAGCAAATCGAGAAATTTCAATTTCCAAATTGGGCATACGTGCCTAGCTTGGAATATTATATATATAAACCTTGGGCTTAGTAAATGAAGTGCTCTTGAGTATCACTAGATGTATTTCATTTCTCCTAAGGCCATATATTTATTGTTTTCCATATTGATAGTTTTTATTGTTGTTCATTGCTTTTGGGGAAGGATGATTTGAAGTGTTCAATAAAGTGATATTTATTAATGTCTTTTATTTACTTTATTGTGATGTTTATTATAGACATGAGTGAGTGATGTTAGTAATCTAAACAAAGTCCGAACATGAACTTGTTCATTTTCAAATGTAGTCCTCTTTGAAAATTGATTTGTACCTAATGCTTTAAACTAAATAGTATTTTTTTCAATTCCTTACAGATTTAAAATAGATTGTTATTTGCAGATTACGATCATGAAGCTTTATATTTATGCACATAGTCTAGAGCATTGTATTGTGATATTTTGATTCTATATCTAAATTCCAGTAGTAAGCTAGGATTATTTAATAGGTCTATTACCGTTAGAATGTCCTAGGTTGATCTAAAGGTCTAATTTTAATAATATTTGAAATGACTTTTGCAGAAAATATTGAAAAAGGCTTAGTAGTTTGAAGTTTTCACGGAACTTAATGTTGTTTTATTGTCAAAATTAAATTTTTTGAGCTTTCGAATGATTAATTTAATAAAACTTGGATGTGACTTTTCAAATGCAATTAAGGGAAGGTAGTGGCTTAGAGTAAGGGTTATCAACTTACTTATGATTCAGATTTAATGATTTGAAAATACTTTATATAATATAATAGAAATGTATGATTCATGACTATAATATGAGTAATATGTTTGAACACAAAACGGGATTAAATGTTTCATTGTTGAGATATTTGTTTAGATATTACATTTTATATTGAACTAAATTGAATTGAAGTTGGTTTGGATTTAATAATTTAGGTTTGTATTGATTAAATTTTAGCTAAGTTGGTTCAAATTAGGTTTAATTGGCTGCTATGATTTGGTTAGACAATTTTTATTTAATTTTGTTAAATTATTAAAAGTAAAGTAAAAATAATAAACCCTTGAAAAATTATTTTCCTATAAGAAGTTTGCAAAATCAATATAAAGCAGTCAACTCATCACTACTATAAATAATAATGATATCTGAGAAGTCCATTGTATACACTGAACCCGATGTCGATTGTTGGCACCACTAGAGGGATTTTTATATAATTGCTAGGAGTTTTTGACCGCGATGTAGGAAGTGTACAATAAATTTCCACTTCATTATCTACTGCTTAATATTACGTTGTAGTGATAAATTGGAGATAAATATACAAGGATTTATCGAAACTTCTCTCATGAAAAAGGTCTTTTTAATGGTTTTTTACTGTTATTATTACTTTGAATTCAATTCGTCATTTGGTTAAAACAATAATTAAAAATCACTAATTCAATCTATAATATAATAATAATTAAATAAACTAATTATATTTACTTAACTTACTTAAATAATTAACTTAACTATCACAATCTTGAATTCATTAATACTCAAATCAAGAAATCAATTTAATAATATAAATAAATATTTAAAAAAACATCGAGAGCAAATGAAACATGAACTAGTTTTACATTTAAACCATGTTACTTCAATCAGCATATTTGTAGGCATACTTTATATAAAGTGTTATAGATCATTAAAATTTAAATCATGAGGAAGTAAACAGCGGATTAGCTAACCATTTGTTTCTCCTTCACCTAGTGGAAAAACCATCATTTTCAATTTTATTGCATTCAACCCGCTTTGAATACACAAAGACATTAGCATTGACGTGATAAAGTCGCATTTTACTTTATGAAAACTTCAAACTACCTAAAACTAACATCTTTAAGAGATACTTAGCTTCAACACTAGATTTAGATCTCAAATTCACATTAGACATCTTTCAAACAATCCTAATTACTACTTCTAACTGAATGTGAATCCGAGTATCACGATACCTTTACATTCTAGGCGATGCATCTACTGATACCATTTTCATCTCTGATAAATTCTTCAAAATAATAATATATTAAGTAAGTGAATCAAAAAATCAGATTGAGTTTAAAGCATTAAGCACTGCAATCTTTTTATCATAACTAGGATTGTAAAAATGAATCTAGTTCATGTTCGACCTTTATTTAGATTAACAAGCTACTGTTTCATGTGTAATCTTTAATAACATAATAATAGCAAATAAATAAAATGACATAGATAAATATTACTGGAATATAATGCTTTGAATCTTCAGAGTCACTTCTCCAAAAGCGATGAACAAGAAAAACAATAGCATAATATTAAAAGCAATAAACTATGAAAATAAACTATGACTCCTAAAGCAATTGAGTTTTGATCAAAGTACTCAAGGGCAACTAATTTCATAACCATAGATTCGTGTTAGCATATTATTATAGGTGGTAATGTATCCCAAACTACAACAAAACATCTCTTGATTATCTAGTATTTTGAAATTAAACCTAGTGAATTTGGTTTAAGTGAGATTGGCAGGAGAATCTTTGAAAAATTAGTCTGATATACGTCCACCGATCTGATTAGCTATTTGTGTCAATATAGGAATGACTTAGGAATGGATTGACTTCAAGAAATCCCTAGATTTTTCCTTCATTTGTTGATGATTAACTGCATACTCTTTCCAACTTGATCAAATCCTTCTATGATGTACCTCTTTTTATACTTCATTTCTTAAGTATTTTCCATTTATCACCTAAAATATATCAAAAACCAGAGAAAATAGTGTGATATAGTGCTTTTACGTCTAAAGTCATCCTAAGCGAAAGCCTTTTCATAAATATATGTATAGTCTATTTTGACTTATTCAAACCCTAAACTTCAACACATACATTATCATGAAACGGAAATGAATACTATAAATCATATTCTCTTTTGTGCCTATAATTTAGATTTCATCAATTATATAATTCTTGTTATGAAATAGAAATGATCATTTCAGCCATAGAAACATATTACCCTTGCAAAAATAAGAATATTGATAGAATATAAAAGATTTAAAAGAACAACCTCTTGTTGAATAACTTAACCTTTAATTGTGCAATACACTGCAAATTCAAAACTTGCACTTGTAGGTTTTCTCCGATATATAACCGATAAACGTCAAACTTCAAGGTAGAGAAACTAATATAGAATCTTAAGATACAAAAAAACCTTCAAATCAATCATGTTTTCAAATAATATTTAAAATATCACCACAATCAAACGATCGATAGGAATCTTTTATTCTGATAATCATGTTTCATATTAAACATTTGTTGGTCATAAAAGATATACTTCAACAGCTTTATTTATATGCACTAGAATTACAATCTTTTATTTGAATAGTTTTTCTAGAAAGCTTCATAACTAGATTCTTTTTCATATCAGCCATTCTTTTTCGGCATAGTAAAGTTTCTTGGCTAATTCCTATTTTTCTCCTCGAATTAGGGCATAAAACTCTTTTCGCTAACACTATATATATATATATATATATATAATACTTGATCAATGATCGATGTCTATACTTGAGGTTCTTAGAAATCTATCCACCTTATTTTATCTTGTACTATCTAGGTTTTCGAATTGTCTACCATTTATAATATCTAACACAAAGTAATCAATCCCTCTAAGCTCCTCTAGTGTACATACGATCTGGTTTAAGTCAAATAAGGGTATAAAGATTCTTTTTAAAACAAATAAAATTTCTATTTTCAACGATGCATAATAATATATCACTTCTATTTAAACCAAAGTTATATATTAATTCATATTCCATCATTAAAGAAATTAAAAAATAAAATAGAAAAATATTACCTGTATTGTGAAATTTTTTTGAAAAATTGTAATGTTAACGTTCATATGGTTATAAACTCTCGCTTCTTCCATACTTCGCTTCTTCATACTTCACTTTACCTAATACCACCGAGCTAATTCCGAACCTTTGTCCCCGAGGTTTAAAAGTCAGTCGAGTTTCAGCCAAAAATGAAATAAAGCATAAACGAATAAATTAAATAAATATGTAACTAGCATAAGAATGAATTACAAAAGTAATTGAAAACGTGGTAATTTATAAATCGAAAGCATCGTAGAATATAATTATTAACATATCGAGCCATTGTATCGAATAGGACACACCACAGAAAATGTATCATAGTAACACCGCACATCGTTCCAAATAAATAATAGGATTACAAACAAGAGACCTCTCACAATAACACTCAGAAATAGATTACACAAGAAAGAATGAAATATGGAGATGGCCTTTAGTCTAAAAGTCGCATTGTCAACACCGATTCCTATAAATACAGTCTTTAGTATTGAAATT
This sequence comes from Stephania cephalantha, assembly GCA_039657325.1. Lineage (NCBI taxonomy): Eukaryota > Viridiplantae > Streptophyta > Magnoliopsida > Ranunculales > Menispermaceae > Stephania > Stephania cephalantha. Next base: position 25,065,944 of record CM077577.1, read on the forward strand.
GGATACTAACGTAGGATGTCATTTGTGGTCCACTCCCACCCTGCTGGTTATCATCGAAAAGTTTTCTAGTTTGGGCCATTCTCAATTGGGTGGATGGATTTTGAATATCCGTTTCCTACCTTGCATCCTCCTGGTCAATTGGCGTTATGGATCCATAGATGTTTCTCGTAATCTCCACGTTGGTTCTAGAACATTTACTCTTTAGATTTCCTCGAAGTTCTCATTTGGCTCATAAAAAATAGATCCCATCATGGCAATTTTTGTTTTCATAATCCTCCGCATATGGTTTTAGGATCATATTCGTTCTAATATCATTATAAGTACCCATTACGCATTTCTTTACGAAAACTTCGTATGTGTCTCCCGTATTCAACTTGCTTTCCACGGTCTCTCTCCTATGTGTTTCATTTCTCTTAATTCTGTGGATGTTAACATGTCCTAACACGCTGTGGTGCTTTCAGTAACTATTACGGTGATGGTCCTATCACAGTTGAAACATCAAGCTTTAGAATACTAATTGTTGGAAATACATTCTTGCTTAACGCAAAAATTAAGTAATCATTAAGGAAAATGCAATCCTTTTATTTTTCTCTTTGTGGTCATGACATTCCTAATTGAATCAAAGTGCATATTGCTAACATCAATATAGCAGATCATGAACTGTGTGGTATAAAAGCGTAGCCACTATAGTTCTGGAATTCTATAGTGTTGTAAGCTTGGTTGTAGGCTCGTGTTGCGAAAAAGCTCTAGCAGCTTTGTAGTGGTTTTCCTAAAGTATTTTGATTTGTATGTGTTTTGGGTGCCCGTCTTAAAATCAAAAATAAATCCATCCCCCGAATTATAGCTTCTAAAGCCATTTCTAATGATTTA